>CAWUFW010001727.1:1200000-1800000 GCA_963921515.1 Calotriton arnoldi
CGAAGGTATCCCCAGGGGTTCTACCTTGCTGTGCCACTGTCGGACTTAGGATGACGTTAAGTGGATGAACAGTGTACATAGTTATTATGCAGGAGATGGTAGTCCTGCTGAGTTTCCAAGAATCCAAGGATCCTCATGCATAATGTATGAGGCTATTGTTCAGGGAAAAGCCCACGTTCTGTAAGCGGTACTGTAACTATGAAAGGGTCAGTCCTAGCAGCCCGTTATGTATGTAGTGTAGGGACGAATATAGGTGAAAGGTTGGGATGTTACCCTGGCCTATATTGGGGTACCTAAATGGAATATAACACCCACTCCTCATCTGACTGGACGACATAATCTAATTCGAACGTACTACCTCTCTAGGTACTGGTACGCAAATATATGTAGTAAAAACCATAGTTCTGCTAAAAAATGTTAAAAACTCTAAAAAGTGCTAAAACAAAATAATTGGCTCTCAAGCAATAGCTCTAATGTGTCCGTATACATAGTTCGAACAACTACAAGCATCTGAAAGCCATGCAGGTCATAAAAAAGTGTCAATTTGTTTTGGAGTTCCAATTTGTAGTTTGTTTAAAAAAAAACAAAAAAAAAAAACGAATTTTCCTCAGCACACGACGAGCCAAATGTTTGTGTGTCCTGGCTGATAGATGCAATATTGCTGTTGCCTGCCTTCGCAGACGACGATGCCTGTAACACCTCGCAGGTTACGTCAATTGAGCACAGATGGTACTGCCTGCAGTCGATACTGGGGCAGCCTGTGCGCTATTCAAAGCCTGGGTGTTAGTGGAGGAGCCGGTGTCCATTCCAACAGGAGCAGACAGTTCCTGTGGTGGCTCAAAGAATGCCGCCATCAACATAGGAATACGCTGGGGACACTGCAGAACATGGGCCGTTATCGGGTCCAGCAATGCATCAACGTCCGGTTGCGCAACTGATGGAAGTGTTAGAGATCGAACACGCATTCTTCTCCGCAGAACAGGCATCGGAGAACAGGTAAGATGCAGTCCATCCAGACTGGTCTAAATGACAGGAACCAAGATGCACTCAGTTCCCGTAGGCGAGGTGTGCCCAGATGTTGTACCATGCGATCACGGTATTTGCGCTCCTGGAGTGCTTTTTCCATCTCCTTGATGACTGGGACGTCCATTGCGTAGCAGAAAAAGTACAATCAGGATTCCTGCTATTAGGATCAGGATCAGCGGAAGTCCTCCAAAAATGCTTCCGACTACTGAGTGTATAAAGTTTGGTATAACTCCGAGGACCATCTGAAAGGTGCTTAACAGTCCCGAACCTATGGTCTTAAATAGGTGTACTATACCCGTCGTATCAGACATGTTAAAGATACGATTTACCATTTCTGAGAAACGGAAGGGGCAGTTTGTACGTATGAGTGCCTGCATCTCTGCCGAGGACCTTGCTACTTGAAGATCAAAAGTCTCCCGGGCGGAGGTTAAGGGCACGGTTTTCTGTAAAAGCATGGCTTTCATTCTGCTCAAAGTATCAAACCGTATAAGAGAAACATTAAATGAAGGCCATAGCGGCGCCTCCCTGACTGTATGTGTCAGAGGAAGCAATACTTACATATAGCAAGTAACCCTGGAGCTCACGGTGACTAGATATGCGATGCCCGGAAGCATCCCACAACAACCTTGATCGTTCAGCATCAAGAAACTCCCATTTGAAAGTAGTTTGAATACCGGGGTAATCACGGCTGCTGGGGTACCCCTCAAATGACAGGATATGTTCGCAACTGAACCGTTGCAGGCCCCGTGTAGCAGAATATCCTGGCATATGAGAGATCTACTTAGACGCCGCCCTCGCGCGCTGACGTCAGTTCTGTACACGACTTTCCGCGCCAGAAACGCAGAGCCATGCAAGACACTGACCACTGGTGCACAAAACTAGGGCCCTGAAAGGATGTCCTTAACCCTAGAAATCAGTTCGCAGGATGGGTGGGGTGGTAAGGAATCTATAACTAACTAATGTTTCTTACAGATATATCGTTATCGAAGGTAAGTAACTTGTTCATCTGAAAGAAACACGTTAGTTATAGATTCCTTACCTTAGAATAGATACCCCAGCAATACCAATCCTGGTGGTGGGTCTGAGAACCAAGATCACACCAGAAAGTCCTGGAGAACAGAACGGCCAAAGAAGCTGTCTCTCCGGACTTGGCTGTCCAGGCAGTAGTGTTTCGTAAACGTGTGCAGCGATGCCCACGTAGCCGCCTGACAGATGTCATTTAGAGGAACTCCTCTCCCCAAGGCAGTAGTGGCTGCCGTCACCCTGGTGGAATGGGCGCGTAGCCCAACCGGAGGCTCCTTTTTAGCCAGAGAATAGCATGCCTTAATACACAAAACGACCCATCGAGAAATGGTGCGTTTGTGTACGGCTCGACCTTTCTTGGCGCCCACGTAGCCAACAAAGAGTTGGTCATCCACCCGGAACTGTTTTGTGCAATCCAGATAGAAAGAGAGCGCACATTTTGGGTCCAGACGGTGGAGCCTCTCTTCCTCCTTCGAAGGATGCGGAGGCGGAAAGAAAGTGGGCAAAGTAATGGTCTGCCCGATGTGAAAGGCAGTGACCACCTTAGGAAGGAAGGATGGACGGGTCCTGAGAACCACCTTGTCCGGATGGACAGACAGGAAAGGAGGTTTGGAAGAAAGGGCCTGGAGCTCACTCACCCTTCTAGCAGAAGTGATGGCTACCAGGAAAGCAGTCTTAAGAGTCAAGAGTCTTAAAGGACAGTTATGTAGCGGCTCGAAGGGAGCGCACATTAAATAGGTAAGAACAAGATTCAAGTCCCACTGAGGCATATCGAAGGGGATTGGAGGAAAGAGATGCGTTAAGCCTTTCAAGAAACGGTTAACTACCGGGGACTTGAAAAGAGAAGGCTGATCCGGCAGCCGAAGGAAGGCAGAGATGGCTGAAAGATAGCCCTTGATAGTGCCCAGAGCAGAGCCCTGCTGGGCTAAAGAAAGAAGGAACAAGAGAACTTCAGAAAGAGGGGCACAAAGGGGATCCACAGCCTTTGCTGTGCACCATGCCACAAACTTGTTCCACCGGCAGGCGTATACAGTCTTAGTGGAGGGACGCCTGGCTGCCAAGATTACGTCACAGACTTCGGGAGGCAGGTTGAAAGACGTTAACTGCCGCCGCTCAATCTCCACGCAAGGAGGTGGAGACTGGACAGGTTCGGGTGGAGGACCGTCCCCTGCTGCTGCGACAGAAGATCCTCCCGAAGACGCAGTCGGATCGGAGGATCGATGGCCATGTTTAGCAGCTCGGGATACCAGACTCTTCGCGCCCAATCCGGGGCCACAAGAATGACTTGGGCCCGGTCGCGCCTGATCTTCAGCACTCTGGGCAGAAGTGGTATAGGCGGAAAGGCGTACAACAGACCGCAACTCCACTCGCGACGAAAAGCGTCGCCTAGCGAGTGCCGCCTTGGAAATTCCAACGCGCAGAATTGCTGACATTGCGCGTTCTCTTAGGTGGCGAATAGATCTAACCAAGGCTCTCCCCACTGTCGAAAGAGTCCTTGCGCCACCTCCGAGTGAAGACGCCATTCGTGATCCATCATGCACCTGCGGCTGAGTTTGTCCGCCCTGGCGTTCAGAGAACCTGCCAGGTGTTGAACCACCAGGGATATGCCCTGATGTTCCAGCCATGTCCAGAGGTGAAGGGCCTCTTGACATAGGGTCCACGACCCCACCCGCCCTGTTTGTTGCAGTACCACATGGCGGTGATGTTGTCCGTGAACACCTGCACTACTCTTCCCCGGACAGAGGGAAGGAATGCTTTCAGTGCAAGACAAATCGCCCGGCGCTCCAGAAGGTTGATCTGAAGCCCGGACTCCGCCGGAGACCAGAGGCCTCTGATCTCCGCCTCTCCCATGTGGCCGCCCCATCCCAGAAGGGATGCGTCCGTCACCACAGTGTGGTCTGGTTGGGGAAGGGAGAAGGATCTGCCATTGACCCAATCCTGGTTCGTGAGCCACCACTGCCGTTGTCGTGCAGTGCCCTCCGAGATCTGGACGCAATCGGACAGAATCCCCTGATGCAGCGCCCACTGGAACTTCAGGTCCCACTGCAGAACCCGCATATGCCACCTGGCATGATCGACCAGCAGGATGCAGGAGGCCATGAGGCCCAGCAGCCTCAGAGTCATTCTGACCGAAACCCGGGATAGAGGCTGAAAGATCGGAATCATAGCCTGAATATCCCGGACTCGTACTTCGGGAGGATAGACCCGAAACTGCATCGTGTCCAGAACCGCTCCGATGAAGAGGAGCTTCTGAGAGGGAATCGGGTGTGACTTCGGCACATTGATGGAGAACCCCAGCGAATGCAGGAGGTCGGCCGTAGTCTGGAGGTGGGTGACAACTGTCTGGGGCGAGCCCGCCTTCAACAGCCAGTCGTCGAGATAGGGGAAGACTGAAACCCCTATTCTGCGCAGATGAGCTGCGACTACCGCCATCACTTTCGTGAATACCTGAGGGGCGCTGGTAAGGCCAAAGGGGAGCACGGTAAATTGAAAATGCTCGTGGCCTACCGTGAACCGTAGGTAACGCCGGTGGGCCGGCAGGACGGGGATGTGAAAATAAGCGTCCTGCAAGTCCAACACTACCATCCAGTCTTCAGGGTCGAGGGCAGACAAGACCTGAGCCAGCGTCAACATTTTGAGCTTCTCCTTCCGGGGGCCGACCGGCGTCGAGCGCGGTAGTGATGCCGGAGGAAGCGGCGCCGGTAGAGGCGTAACGCGGTCAACCGGCGCCGATCCGGATCCAGGCCTGGATCCAAGGGGGGCCTGCGGCGCCAGGACCGGATCTGCCGGCAGCGAAGACCTAGGCCCCCCAGCCGAGTCCGCGGGCCCGAAGGCGCGCCGGCGGGGTCTGTCCGCCCAAAGATGGCATGCATCACCTCGTAGAACGTACGAAGCTGGGCGGGAGTCGCTCCGGGTCCCGGAAAGGGAGGGAAACTCTGAGTCGGCTCTGCAGGCTCCGCGCGCGGAGCCGCGGGAAGGGCACCACCCGCGTGCCTCGTCGGATCGGCCGACCGACGAGGGGAAGTCGAAGAGCGACGATGCCTCTTCGACTTCTTCTTATGCTTCGACTTACCCGACCCCGAGTGCGAAGACTTCGAAGATTTCGAACCGGAATGGTGGTGGCTCCGCGACCGGTCCCTCGACCTCCCTCTCGACCGGGACCTCGAACGGCGCGGAGCCGACTGCCGGTGCTCAAGCAGCTTTCGGGACCGCTCCCGCAAAGCCTTCGGCGCCATCGACCGGCAGTCGGAGCACGACTTGGGGTTGTGGTCGTGCTCCAGGCAAAAAAGACACACGCGGTGCGGATCCGTCACTGACATCATGTGATGACAGGAACCGCAGGAATTGAAACCGGGCATTCCTCATGCACATTCGGAGTCGAAGACACGAAAAAGAAGTCGACAAAAGTTGAGAAAAACTTAGTAAAAAAATGACTGAGGTACCGCTCTTCCCGGATCTGCGCTGGCTGGCGCAGAAAAAGAAAGAACTGACGTCAGCGCGCAAGGGCGCCATCTAAGTGGCTGCCGCAACGTCATCCCGGCGACCACGACGCCGACAACGGACGCAGAGCCGACGGATGCACAGAGGTACTGCTGACGAAAAAACTTTCCAGATCCAGTCTGATGCCTGGGGGTAATTCTAAGGTAAGGAATCTATAACTAACGTGTTTCTTTCAGATGATATCATTTAAGGAGATTTAAATAAATGTGGTATTTTTAAAAGTTTGGTTGGGCCAAATATATCATAATTAACCTTGTCCCACACTATACCATCAGGTATAGGAACATGCTGTAATGTTCACTGACGACAAGTCTCTTTGTTCCCGATGTGATGAAACATGAGGTTTCAGGATCAAGTTCACTTTTGATGCTGCAGAGCTTTGGCGAAGATAAGTTTCATTAATTAGTAAGTGGAAAGTAGTCACCAGGCCTATCCAGAAAAAGAAGAAAAGTATCCCGCTGCTTATCCAAAGTTCTATCCAAGGTAACACCAGGTAAGTCTTATTAAGAAAAATGAAGAAGTCTGCCTTGTTGTTGACGAGATATTGGGGCTGGCGTTGTTTCATGTTCACTTGGATCCAATGTAAAGGTATCAAAGTCGATGAAATAGCCAGATGCAGTTTGATCTATTTTTGGTAGCTCAGCAGGTTTTGTTGAACTTGTAGATGGCTCTTGTTGAGGCATCAGTGTTAGGTCGAATTGAAATTTGTCTTTCATTTTGATTTTCTGTTTCAAGAGGAACTAGTTCCATGGCATTGTTGTTAATTCCAGTGCTTTGTAAGGGCGACTCTTCAAACGTGATGAGCCTTTCTGTCTGAACTTCCTGTATGGTAGCGAGGAGGGCGTCAGCTAACCAGGAGCCCCCGAGGCCTACTATTCAGTATCGGCCACATAGTGTGGTTTTATCAGATCAATGGAGACAAATCTTTTCTCCTTTTTTCCGGCAAGAGGCGGCAGAAGTACAGTTCTGGTTCCTTCAACTGCCAGGACAGGTACAGGCTTTCTGTATGATGGTCCAAATTCTCTTTTGTCCGTTATCCTTTCTCTGACCAGATCCCCTACTTTAGGAATCCAGACAGGTCTTGCCGTGACTGACTTGACTTCCCCAGTGGCGAACCTTTTCACTTTGACATTGCTCTGTAGAGCCCTTGATTCATTCAGTTCCTGTAAAACAGCCAAACGGTTATTGATGTCAAAAGGTTTTACATCCGCCACTGTGCCTTCACAATCTAGATCAGGTACCCACATTCTCGTCCCAAATAAGACCTGATAAGAAGTGACCCCAGGTAGAGAGCTTCTTGGCATGTTGTTTAAGGCTCTCTGAACCCCATATAAGTAATTGACCCAACTACCACCCGCGCCTAATACTCTAGCTGTTAATGATTGCTTTTTGTCCCGGTTTTTCCTCTCCATGACCGAATTTCCCTAGGGATGGTACAGAGAGGAGTACCGCAAAGCTACACCCAAACCTCCCATGGCCTCCTTGTAAGCCCTGGAGCTAAACGCGGGGCCACGGTCAGAATGTAATGCGCCAATTGCGTATGTCCCTATAAAGACTCGCAAATCTTTGCTAACAGTTCGAGCGTCATACGAGCGCTGAGGCCATACCCATAGGAATCTCGAGCAGGAATCCACTGCAACCATTATGTACTTGTAAGCCCCATCGGATTGTAAGGGGCCGCAGTGGTCCAAATAGACACGCGCGAGAGGTCTGTCTGATATCAACAATGGTGTCTGCGCTGGACGTGTTATGGTAGAGCCCTTCATCTGTTGACAGATGTCGCACTTTAAGAGATAGTCTTTGGTCTGCTTTGTTAACCCTGGCCACCAATAGCGTTGTTTCAGTAAAGAAACCGTCGCTGTAACTCCTGCGTGCGCAGAACCTAGACCCTCGTGTGCAGCTAAAATTAAGCCTAATCTGCGATCCATGTTTGGGATTACTCTATCCCCCAATCCTGGAATCTGAGCAAATGGAATGTTATTTGCATCTAACTTGTAGGAGTACTTGAGTGGAAAACCTTTCGGAAGTGCTTTGTTGTCTTTGCGTGAAGCAATGACAGCTACCATTATCTGATCGACTATTCTCGTTTTCGAACGAGTAATTGCAGCTACGGACGCAGTTCGTACTGCCCCCTTCGCGGCTTCATCAGCAAATGAATTCCCTTCAACGTGAACGCCATCACGTTGATGACTCAGTGTATCACGTGAGCTCTTGGTAGCTCATTTTTCAATTCCGCTACCTGTTCCCATAGCATTTTATGCTTAATTGTGATACCTTTTGAGACTTTGAACCCATTCTGTCCCCAATAGTGAAGATATTCATTGTATGACTGGACACAGTAAAATGAATCGCACACAATTAGTGTGGGGAATTCTCGATCCGTATTAATCAGTGCCAGTAAAAGCTTTTAGTTCTGCTAGCTGAGTCGTGCAGTCTCCTAGAGATTGAGTTTTTGTACAGCTTGGATGGAACTTGCCATCCTGCATACGACCTTTAACAGTCGCACACGCGGCTCTGTACTGTTGTTTACTTCCTCTGGCCGGTTGAGCAGATCCGTCAGTGTAAATTGTGAATTCATACTGATCTAGAGGCATAATTTAATTTGGGAGAGGATGTTCTTGTTCGTATTGCAGGAATGCCTGTGTCTGTAGACTTGGGTCGTACCTGTATTCTGCATCTGATGCAGTGAGAGAATTAGCCCATTGTATCCATCGCGGATGTAAAGCCTTAGCATTTGGAACGCTTGCCTTTGTAGCAGTCTCTAAGGCCGGTACTGGAGTCACGACAATAATTCGTTTCCCCTGAGCCTGTGCTCTCTCTCTCACTACAGCAGTCTGTCCCGATGTCAGAATTTTTTCTGTAGATGCAAATCGCATCTCAGCGTTTCTGTACCAATGTGATTTGTATGCTATTGGGACAGTTTCACCTTCATTGTATGTTATATTGGTGTACCCAGATTCACCCGCAACTACACGGATCACTAGATTGCGGACACTTACACGTGTCTGTAAGTGTTTGGATGCTATCATGTCAGCTTGTAGGGAACGAAGGATATCTTTGTGTTCCTGTGTCCATTGCCTAACTGAAAAATCAGGTTTTATGAGGTCGTAGAAAGGTTTAACCCTTTCTGCGTAATCCAAAATGTATGTTCTACCAAAATTCAGGAATCCCAGTACGGATTGTAAATTTTTCAATGATTTTGGTGGTTGGAGCAGTGCACACGTTTCTAAAAAGTTAGCTGCCAGGCTTTTTCCTTCACTTGAAAGCTCATATCCCAAAAATAGGACATTGAGGTGGGCTATTTTTTAAGTTAAATTTGTACCCCCAGAGGCGAATCCCAAAATTATGGTGATCACCCTGGTCAAGTGTTCCTCCAGGTCATCATCCGTTAGATAAATGTCATCTACATAGGACAATGCCTCCTCATCCAGATTTTGAAGTAATTCAGTTACTCTGGCGGAAAACAACCCTGGGCTGTTCTTATACCCCTGGGGGAGTCGACAAAATTGCCGCTGTGACCCCACCGCTGAGACTGCTGTCAAGTATCTGCTCTCAGGCGCTATATTTTGGCAGAAAAATCCATTTGAGATATCTAGTGTTGTTTTGTATTTTTCCCGCACAATGTTATTTATTAATGCAGCACTATGTGCATTTTGTACTGCAAATGTTTTTGTGCATGAGTTTAGATGTCTGTTCTCTAAAACTAGACGATATGAATTATCCGGTTTCATTACAGGAAACAAAGGATTATTCATTGGAGAGGTGCAAGTTTCA
The DNA here is from genome assembly GCA_963921515.1 of Calotriton arnoldi. NCBI lineage: Eukaryota > Metazoa > Chordata > Amphibia > Caudata > Salamandridae > Calotriton > Calotriton arnoldi. The sequence goes on from CAWUFW010001727.1 coordinate 1,209,325, forward strand.
ATCACACCTTGGTATTCAAGTTGATCTAAGATCTCCCTGACCTGTTTTTTAGCTTCCTGTTTTATTGGATACTGTCTCTGTGGAATTGGAGTACATTTTAGTGGTATCACGTGGTGAGCTGACTCTGCATCCCACCCAACATGGTTGCGATATAATGCAGGAGCAAGGGCTACCGCCCACTCTTGCGCGTATGTGTGTGTTCAGTATCCGGGAAGAAGGTCAGAAAAGGCTGGCATAATTACCGTTTCTCCCTTTTGGCAATCCATAACCATAGTAGGTGGCCAATCTCTTTCAGCTAAAAGGATGTCGTAGCCAAAAGTCAGGTTCTCCCAAAAGAGACCTTTACTTTTTCTGGGCTTGTCCCCTTCCATTTGTAGTGTTATTTCATGTAACCTATGTGGGACACTTACCCTAGTATCAGGTGTTTCCACAGTGATATGTTCACTCAACTCCGCTGTCACCAGAAATTCCATCAGGTTCTGGCGAGCTATCGTTACTTCTGCTGCGCTGCCTAGCATTTCCACACAAATACATTAACTTTACTCCCCTTTGGGTGCACAGTGGGAGAGTAATTGTCGTAATAAATTCAAGGAGTCCATTGATGAGATCATCAACCACCTGAGATAAATGCGGGTACTTCTTAGAATCAAGAACTTGTAGTGTGTAAAAGCCATTATAGCTAGATGTGACTCACATTTTTGGACATACATTACGTTATTGTATTATAAACATGCAGAAGATAGATGCCGTATTATATTTAACAATCTGAACCGATCGTCTCTCCTTCATATAGGTATCATATAATCAATCGAGTCTTAAACTATGGTAGGACTCTAGGATACGACTGTGCTGAATCATCCAATTATCAGACAAAAGCACGAATCTGAATTCGGTTGAATCTTTTTATATAAAAAAACATTGTGAACTTTCCAATCAATAAAGTTTTAAGTAAGTATAGTTTACAGTGTTCATTAAATAAGGGCTTTACCAACTGGTCTCCCTTTTCATCTAAAAACTTCGTATAATTGTTGTTCTTTGCAGTTTTATATGCCCTTGAACCAACTCAGTTGGACAGAGAAGTGTGCCGATTTTAACTGCGCCCTATATGCAAAGAAAAGTGGTGTCCTGTCTATATACTGAAAAATACCTATTAAAGGAGGATACGTATAAATATAGACATCTCTGCATTTAAAACTATAATCAGGTATATTTACCATACTATAGTTATAATATTCTATCTTTGGATCTTTTTTACAAATCATGTTCTTGATCACCGTTCTTTCTTTTCTTGCTCCATGGCCATTGGCCAGCTCTTAGGAAATAAGAATTGCTGTTTCTTAACGTAAAGGATTACTATCAACTACAGTAACATAAGGTACAATATATCTTTTTGGTTCTTTTTAATTAATGGGTGACAGTGACATGCAGGTCACCTTGATGTCCATTAGGTTGACTAGGACACCAAATTAGACATAATTCACAGAGGAGGCATTTTATGCATCTTAAGCCCCTCGTTTCATAATGATGCCTAGCCTAGTTTCATCTATTTGTCTTATGTCTTTTTTCCATATCTTTCTTTAACACCTTTGTGGCTATCGCTTGGGGATATAAAGGCTTTTTAGGTGATGGTAGTATCTCTTTACGTCACTATTCATTGAATTCTAACTATCTCTTTTTTCACTTTTTATTATTAACAATTTGAATTTATTCCACACATGTATATATTTCGTGTGGAAAAGCTTTGCATGTGGCTCCCTGGTACCACCGGCCTTGTGGATCTATTTTAAGAAGCATGACCTGCTCTTATTTTATCAAATATAGCTTATGTTTCAGGCCTAGTCATATATATATAATTGCTGATATGTTGTTTTTGATTCTTTTAGAAAAAGTAGAGCTGGGTTTCCTGACGAAGGCATACATGCCGAAACGCGCGTAGTTTCTATCTACCGCCAGCCCTTGTATCACTTTATAACCTATTGCTTTTTTCGTACATTTTAATTATATGTACACTGTTGTTTTTGTATAATTCATGTTATATATATAGTTGTGTGTTGTCTTCATTCATTGTTAGTTTTTGTATCACTGTATAATTTGTTCTCTTGTGTATCTCAATTTTATGTATAGTGTTGTTTTTGTATAATTTATGTCATATATATGGTTGTAAAATAAGAGTATTTTCTATCAATGAAATACCTAGAATAAAAATATTTTGTTATACATCAAACATTTTTGGTTTCCGTTACATATATATGTTCATTTACATGTATTTCATTATGTTTTTCTTTTAATTTTAACACACAGAAAAGTTAGGCCTGATATGCTTTGTATGACCATCTAACTTGCATTTAGCGAATTCTTTACCCCAATTGTATTTTTCCCTACAGCTAGCAAGTCTCATTGTTTATAGTAGGGGTCCCCTTCTTTACCAAATTGCGCTGCCTAGCATCGTCAGAGCCCATTCCCCGTTCAGTAGTTGAGTCCTCAGAATTCTGGGCATGTCTAACTTTGAGACCTGCTACTTTCTTCTTTTTGAATTGAGGTTTTGCTTTAGGCTTTTCTTCTTTTTGGAAGCGTAGTCTGAAGTGCATTGTGCGTCTCTGGACTTTGCACGCTCTTCTTGTCTGTGTTCTGACTGTCCTTCCCTCTCCGAGTTTGTAGATGAACCCTGAAAGGAACGAGAGGAACGCGTAGCAGTGTCCTGATACCTGTCAGGTTTCCTAATGTAGTCTCTATTCCTAAAGTTATACCTCCTTTCGGAGGGCTCCTGTTGAGGAGACCTACCTCTGGATTGAGATCTATTGTCTTTATTCTTTTGTTCTTTGTTATTGTCCCACTTCTTTTTTGAAGAAACTGCTGTTTGCTTTGCCTGTTCTTTTTTCTGGACCTCCCATTAGTTGAGGGTTTACTGGTCTAGCTCCCAAACTATCCCTACCTAATTCTGCATAAGCAGTTTCAATTATTTTAGGTAATTCTGTCTCCTGTTGTAAAGGAGTGAAATCTCTCGGACGTTGGCGTATTGCCACTGATGCTGCTTCCCCTTTAATCTTTGCTAATCTTATAGCTGATACCTGGGCAAAGTTGTTTAGTAACTTCATCCCTAAGTTCAGCGCAGGTTCTGCTCCATACTCGTTCTGTATTTGTCTCAATACGTCTGGTATTACTGCTAATGAAGGGATACCATGAGTTCTGGTATATATTGCAGCGAAAACTGTACCCCAAGAGGTACAATCCTCTATCGGGGAAGCTATCCCCATCGGCAAGCAAATTGTTAGCATTCTACGCTTTTCATGTGGACCGGTGTGTGGAAATACTGCCTCCAGCTGTGTTATTTTTTGAGCTAGCCAGAATGGCATTTGTTCACGTTTAGTGGGCATTTTACCCATCACTGCGTGTAACTTTTGTGTTGTCATTTTAGTTGTAGAAGTTTGGACTGGTCCTGGTTGTGTAGCCGGTGTTGGCTGAAGTGTGAGTGTTCTCATCACAAACTGTGTCATGTTTCTGTAAAGTCTTATTAGTTCTTTATGAAGTGTAAGTAAGTTTCCTGCTGGCATTGTGTCAATGTCAGGGTGTGTGGTGTAGGCCGCTAGTACCGGCCATGTTGCTCCGTCTCTTCCGAGCGGACCGAGTCTTACTCTATTTCTTGTATGGGGTAGGGCGCATTTAAACCAGTATAAATGTTCCTGGTAAGTGAGTGGAATTTCAATGTCCTCATACGGACAATATTCGTTTGGTATGTCATCTTCGACATAGTAATGAAATGTTTTTGTTAGTGCATTTGTCTGTGGTAATGTAACCCATAAATAGAATACCTCTGTTCTAAATGATTCGTGTGCCTCAATCACGAAGGTTACTTGCCCACCCCTAGATGTAACACTGTATGCTACTAGTTTTAGGGTGCTGGCATTTCTAACATTTTCTGCAATGTGTATTGCGTCTGCATCTTCTTCCTCGGCTGAGAGATTTAGTTCATGCACGTCGTCTCCCGGCTCATTGTTTTTAGTAAGAAGAGCTTTTCAAGGGAACTGAGATAAGGTGTTATGCACAATTGGAACAACGTATCCTTCAAGCTTGATTAAACCAACAGCCAATACATAGGATTTTGCCTACTCAGCTGTAGCAGATTTTTGTTCCCTCTCACTCCAGACGTCTCTGGGGAAAATGTGAGTAGGGGTCTCTGAGAATAGCATGACTGAACTACTCAGATTTGACTGTTAAAAAAGTACCCAACCAACGTTGGGCGGCATGTCTTGTAGCTCCTATAAAACCTATACAGGATCTGTGCGTTTAGACAACATACACTGTGGGCTTGGTGTCCAGACTGATTCCAGACACCCCCACCGGGTATGTTGGCCGGTATACCAGCTAGCTCACAGTGCCACTAGAAACTCCTCTTATCAAGGAGAGAATAGTTCTTGGCAACTATCGAACATGACAACCCTGATCCCTCAGAATCGTGGAAACAGTGCAATACTTTTCGCTCAGTCACTCGTGCTCACTTGGTCTCAGAGAGATACACAGAATACATGATATGGACATTTTTCAATAAGCATTTATTGAACAGTCGTCATTCTAGTGTAAAATAGATATGCTGAAACAACCACTAGACAGTAGCAAATATAAATGATTAGAAGCACTAAGAAGGTGAAAGGATGGTAGATTTCTACCAATTTACTATAATCATAAACATAGGCAAGTATATAAAATACATGACAATAAAATGCGTACTTCTACACTGTAATCCTAATTAGATGTACCTAACTGTACGTAGCATGTGTGTAGGAGTTAAGCCAAGAATCCCTCTAGGATAAAGTCAACCCCATTACCTGAAGTGAGTCACTGTGGGACCCCATCTTGGTCTCGAGTGGACACCCCGCAAGGGATGTTCAGACCACTGCCAGCTGGAGTATCTGCATGCAGGAAGCTCAGCGTCTCGCGTCAGTGTGTCAGCATGGAAGACGTGATCTCCTCTGACTATCTCAGCAAGATGTGATGTTTATATACCCGAAGGTATCCCCAGGGGTTCTACCTTGCTGTGCCACTGTCGGACTTAGGATGACGTTAAGTGGATGAACAGTGTACATAGTTATTATGCAGGAGATGGTAGTCCTGCTGAGTTTCCAAGAATCCAAGGATCCTCATGCATAAAGTATGAGGCTATTGTTCAGGGAAAACCTTCACGCTCTGTAAGCAGTACTGTAACTAGGTAAAGGGTCAGTCCTAGCAGCCAGTTATGTATGTAGTGTAAGGACGAATATAGGTGAAAGGTTGGGATGTTACCCTGGCCTATATTGGGGTACCTATATGGAATATAACATGCCCTGAGAGGGAGAAGGAGCGGAGGGTGCGATGAGAGGTAAAGGAGGTCTGTGTACCACACCCTTCTTGGCCAGTCCAGAGCGATCAATATGACTTGGGCCCGGTCTTGGTGAATCTTCCTCAGAACTTGAGGAATCAAGGGTATGGGAGGAAACGCGTAAAGAAGCTGTGAGCCCCAATCTAACTGAAACGCGTCCCCCAACGCTCCCCTGTATCGGATACTGGAGACTGCAGAACATCAGACAGTGCACGTTATTGTGAGTAACAAACGGGTCCAACAGAGAAAACCCCCACATCCTGAAAATGTGATGGACCACCTCCGGGTGAAGACGCCACTTGTGATCGGCCGAGTATTGCCGACTGAGGCTGTCTGCACGCACATTCAGCACCATGGCCAGATGATTTTCCATTACACAAATCTGATGGTTCTGAGCCCAGGACCAGACTAGCAGAGCCTCTCTGCAGAGATGATACAATCTTACTCCTCCCTGTTTGTTTATGTACCACATCGCAGTAGTGTTGTCTGTCAGGACCTGAACTGACTGACCGTGAAGGGAGGGAAGAAAGGCCTTGAGAGCCAAACGTATCACCTGCAATTCTCGAAGATTGATGTGAAACAATTTTTCCTCTTGATCTCCAGATCCCCCAGATGAGCTCCCCACCCTAGAGTGGAGACATCCATTATCACCTTGGGCACCAGAGAAGGAGGTTGAAACGGCTTCCCTTGAGACAGGTTGCCTGGAACACTCCATCATAACAGCTCCGCTGCAGTGTCTCTGGAGAGTCTGACCACCTCCCTGAGATCTCGGTTGTGTTGAGACCACTGCCTGCGGAGTCACCACTGGAGTGCCATCATGTGCCATCGTGCATGGTTGACCAACAGTATGCAGGAAGAGAACAGACCGAGCAGGCGCAGAACCTTCAGGACTGGAACGCTGCTCCATCTTGAAACATTGGAATCATAGCCTGGATGTCTACAATCCTCTGAGGAGGCGGAAAAGCACGACACAGTAGTTTCCAGTACTGCCCCTATGAACAGGTTGCGCTGAGAGGGCACCAGGTGAGATTTGGGTACATTTATCGAAAAACCCAAGTCGAACACAAACACGTGCTGTTACTTGCAGATGATGCTGCACCATCTCTGGCAACTTTGCTTTGACCTACAGTTGTCCAGATAGAGAAAAACAGGAATCCCAAACCTTCTGAGGTGTGCTGCCATCACCTATGTGAAGACCAGTGGTGCTGAAGTAAGACAGAACGGAAGGACCCCAAACTGGTAGTGTTGAGATCACACCGTACAACGGAGACACTTCCGATGCGACTTCAGGATGGGAATGTGAAAATAGGCATCCTGCAAATCGATCGACACTATCCAGTCTTCCTGCTGCAGCGCCAGAAGAACCTGAGCCAGGGTCAACATTTTGAACTTCTCCTGCTCGAGTTAAAAATCCAAGATCCAGATGTCTAGGATCGGTCTCAAACGCCCGTCCTTTTTGGGGATTAGGAAATACCGGGAGTAGCATCTCTGACCCCTTTCCTGCTCCGGAACCACCTCTATCGCACCTTTCTGCAGCAAAGATAGAACCTCCTCTTGCAGGAGCAACAAATGGTTCTCCAAACACCAACCCTGGCGAGGGGGGCAAGAAGGGGGAAACTGCCGGAAAGGAAGGGCGTACCCATTCTCCAAGAGATCCAACACCTAGAGATCTGATGTAACAGATCTCCAATTTCGTAGAAAATGGGACACTCAACCTCCCACGGGACCAACATGCTCTAAGATGAGGGCGCTAGAGCTGCTTCCCTTCGGAACCAGTTGGGGGAACAGGAGAGGGGGAGGAGACTTGTTGGCGAGCTGAGCCTCGCAGGCGACCTCTACCTTTCCCTTTGTATGACCTATACAGTGGATTTGCCTGCTGTTGTTGCTGCTGCTAGGCCTGAAAAGGAGTAGCCTTGCCAAAGCCCCGAAATCTACAGTAACCAAAACCTCTAGGTTGGGACTGCAGGCCTAACGATCTAGCAGTGGCCCTACTGTCTTTAAAGCGCTGCAGAGCTGAGTCCGCGTTGGTTCCAAACAATCGAGAGCCATCAACGGGTAAATCTAAAAGGGTGGCCTGCACATCCGGAGATAAACGAGACCCTCTTAGCCAGGCATGCCTCCTAGTTGCCACTGAGGAACCCATCACTCTAGCAACAGAGTCAGCGGTGTCAAGCCCAGACTGAATAACCCGACAGGTCATAGCTTGAGTGTCCGACAGTACCTCCGCAGAGTGGCCCTGGACATTCTCTGGAAGTTTAGGGATCCCCTCCTTAGTCCGAATCCATCAACGCATGCATGTAGCAACCCGGTAGGCACGTTACATTTCTCGAGTTTAAAGCCATACTGGCTGATGAAAATACCTTCTTCGCTGATTGTTCCATCTTTTTTGAATTCCTATCTCCAAGTGTGGACAGAAAAGAGCCAGAATATTGTTTAGAAGAGCATGACGCCTGAACTACCAAGCTCTCAGGAGATGGATGTGCAGATAAAAAGACCGGATCCCCAGGCACAACTTTGTACCGTCTTGCCACTGATCTGGACACAGCAGGGGTGGAGGACATGGGCTTTTGCCATACTTCCAATATGGGCTCCGTCAAAGCCTCATTAAATGAGAGCAGAGGCTCTGTCACAGATGAAGGAGAGTGAAGAACCTCTGTCAGGATGTTTGATTTAATATCCGCAGTGGGCAATTGCAAGTCCAGAAGATCAGCCCCCTTCCTGATAATTGAGTGGTAAGAAAAGACCTCCTGTGAAGAAAGGCCCTTAGGAGAAGAGAGTTCCCACTCTGGAGACGTATCGAGCCCACTAGCTTCCTGAAGCCCCTCAAGCTCATGCATAGGATCAACAATCTCCCCTTCCTCAGCCTCTTTCTGTTGCTCCTGGAACTCTTCCTCCTCCAGAAGCCTCTGTGCCTCCCTTCTTGATCTCAACTTGGGAAGCGGCCGAGCCAGACGAGGCGCCAGTGACTTTGGGGCCGGCGTCGTGGAGGTCCTTCAGGGATGGTTGGAGGCACCACGCAAAGTCGAGACGGCGCCGGACAGGAGCCAGACAGCCCCGGACAATATTCCATTATTCCCTCCTGGGATTGCATCGGCGTCGAGAATCTCAGCGTCGGGAGAGGTCAACTCTAGGTTATCGCATAAATGGCATAAAAGGTGTCTGGGCATAATGAGGTGGCAAGCTCATATTAAAAGACAGCGGTCCCATGGGGCCAACAGGCGCACCAGAAGGGTTAGCTGCCCTGGCAAACATGCCATACATCACATTTAAGAAATACAAAGGATCCGTACCTGGAGCCAGAAAGGGTGGGTATGGATCTAGGTACCGCCTGCTCAGGAACAGCTTGAGGCTGTAGGACTGGATCTGGCTGCAGCATTGGAGACGAAGGCAGAGTGGTCGGAGGCGAAGGGGTTGCTTCCCTGGGCGTCGGAGAGTGAGTTGGAGTCACCTGAGGTGAAGGGGGAAGGCGAGACTTCATCTTTCCTATGACGCCATAGAGCTGGGGACCCCGACTTCGGCGACTTGTCGTTAGAAGAACAACGTCTGGAGCCATGACGCCGCTTCATCTTGTGCTTCCTCAACGACTTCGAAGTTTGCGGAGTCGGTGACTTGGACTTCGATCTCGTTTGTCTTCGGCCCCTCTTTTGCTTCTTCGCTCTGGCCATGAACAATTTGGCTTCCCTCTCTTTGAGGGCCTTCAGATTCATACGCCGACACGACAAACATCCCTCGACATCGTGGTCAGACGACAAGCACCAAAGACCATCATCATGGGGGTCTGTGATGGACATAAGACCCCCGCATTCCCTACAAGGTTTAAAACCAGATTTCTTCTGAGCAGCCATCGCACTGCTACAATTACAGATGAGCCTTGTAACAATGAAACTATTAAGAAATGGAGAGCCCTAGAAAAACAGTTATGCATCGACAGCGAGGAAAAAAGGGAACTGACGTCAGCATACAGATGAGGTCTTCTTATGGCTCCGATGACGTTGCGCGGAGCCGTTCCATTGTGACGTCCACGTCGACATGGGAGCGCTATGGAGAAAAGTTTCCGTGGAATGGTGCGCAAGGGGTAATTCAAAAGGTGAGGAATCCATAGGCAGATGTATCCATCAAAAGGTATATTGCTTTAAAAAATCTGCCATACTTCGAATAAGTTACAGGTGAAAACATAGGCACAAATGGCTGTTTTTTTCAACTCAATTTCAATATTTTTTATTTTCACTGTTACTTTTAATAGGAAACCCTTGAAGGATCTACACAAATGATCTCATGCTGAATTCAGAATTTTGTCTACTTGTCAGAAATGTATAGCTTTCCAGGATCAATTATTGGTAAAATATAGGAAAATAGGCTATGTCCCACTAAAATGCCAAAACTGTGTGGAAAATTTTTGTTTTCTGACAAAAGTCTGCCTGTTCCTGAAAACTGGGAAGATGGTGATTTTAGCACCACAAACCGTTTGTTGACAGCATTTGCAACAAAAAAAACAGAGGCTTTCTTCTGCAAACTTTTTTCCCCCAAAAATCAAACAAATAGCTGTATTTTGGCTAATTTCTTGGTCCACTCCAGGGAAATCCACAAATCCTTTAGAATACCCAGGACATTGGTAGAAAAGGACGAAAAGTTGGCATTGATACCTTATGTGGACAAAAAGTTACAGGGGCCTAAGCGCGAACTACTCAAAATAGCCAAAAAAGGCTTAGCACAGGGGGGGAAAAGGCCTTGCAGCCAAGGGGTTAAAAGTGTAGAACCAGTACAAATTACTGTAAAACCAAATGAAGTGTATACCCACACTCCTCAATACAGGCTTACTCGTGAAGCAGAGGAGGGGATTGCACCTAGCACTCATAAAATGATTGAGAAGGGCAGTTCGAAGGAAAAGCTAGGAAGCCCATGTAACTCACCTAGAATTGTCTTGAAAGACCCAATTGGTAAATGAGGGATAGTTCAAGACCTGCGTAAAATAAATGATACAGTGATTCCATGTTGTCCAATGGTACTGCATTCAGTAGCGATTTTGTTTCAAATTCCAGCATATACAGAATGGTTTAAAAGTGACTTATTTGTGTTTAGCATTTTTCTCTATTTTTCTTCATAGGGATAATCAGTATCTTTTTGCATTAAGATTCCAAAATAAAGTCCTCATTTGGTGTAGGAACTGACAAGGGTATACAGAGAGACCACCAAGATTTTTACAAATATTCAAGAAATCAGTAAAGTTTAAATTTGCCTTGTGATTTAGTACTTGTGCAGTACCTTGATAATTTGATCATTGCAGCCAAAACAAGAGGGCTGTAAATTGGACACCATTGCTTTATTAAATCATTTGAGTGAAAATGAACATAAAGTGTCCCCTACCCAGAAGCAGTACTGCCAAAGGGAAGTAATTTATTTGGGATACGAAACTGAGAAGATGGCATGAAAGAACACGGTTCTGTGATTCAGAGAATGTACACACCAACAACACAGAGAAGTGAAGATGTTTTTAGCAATGGTTGGTTCATGCCATCAGAGGATTCCAAATATTTCCTTCATTGCGAAGCCTCTACAGAGACTTATGCACAAAGATGCAAGTAATCCAGTACCCTGGAACGCTGAATGTATGGAAGCTTTCATGAAACTACCACATGCACTCTATGAATGCCTAATTATGAGTCAAACTTATTTTATTTTTATCATGAGGAAGGACGCACAGTTTCTATTCTGACTGAACAGCATGGGTCTAAGAAGAAACCAATTGCATATTCTTCAGCAACACTAGATCCAATAGCTGCATCTCTGTCGGGTTGCATGAAAAACAATGCTGCTTATGCTTTGGCAATTGTTCAGAGCAAGGCGGTCGCGATGGGGTATACACTTATTGTGTTTGTTCCACATTCAGTTGAAACATTGACTTGTACACCCAACTCAGCACCTCAAAATAGTGAAGGATGAGCAAATGATTTGGGCATCTGAGAACATTTAAATGAAACATTCTAATACTCTGAATTCTGCCACACTTTTGCTATTGTCAAAATAAGAAGTTGAGGATGGAATTGAGGATTGCTACAAAACAAGGAGGGGGGAGGAGAAAAAATAGAAACAAAAGGAGGAGTACAAACAAGTAATCCGAAAAAGAAAATGAACAAATAACTGAGGATGTGGGATGTATAATCAAAATGTGACTTTGCCTTCTGTTAATGCTAACAATCTAGTGATTAATTAGTCTAATCATGCCCTGACTGAACATGCATGGTCTGGTCTGAATAAAGGTCTGGGCGTCTGTTAATTGTACAATAGTTTATTTCCTGAAATGCACATTGACTTGCTCAAGTTTGTAAGGAATGCAAAATTAAAATATAATTTCAATTTGCATGATTTTAAACAACCAATATCTGTGTGTAGACCCGAGTCATCTGATTAACTGTCTCACAATTGAAAGACATTTCTATGTTCGCCTATAGATTATGACACCGAAGTGACCTTAGATGAACTGATTAATAATCTTGATATTGTGCAGTATGTAACGTGCGACAGTGGACTCAAACCACGTACCAAGTTCACTTCACAGGGTGCACATCTCAGTAGGACTGATGTATTCACAAAACTGGTCACTGAGAACCTACACACATTAGAGACTAAACTCACTAGATTGTCACATTTACATACTGACAACCTAAGAAAGGAATAGAGAGCTGCCTTATCCAATCTAAGATATGATACCTCACTTATTCGTGAGACAGATGGAGGGGGGCGGGGGGAGTGTAGTTGTTATAAACCATGTGGACTAGGAACAGAAGATTTACAGTCAACTACACAATGTTGTCTGTTAAAAGAAATTACAACAGAATACATATATGTTGGTTAAGGTAAAAATCAACAGACAATTGGCACATTGGAAGGAAGTGGGTCTTCTCTCAGACTCTAAGTAGTCCTTTTTGAAAACTCAGAATCGAAGATTTCCGTGTTTATGCCTATTGCCAAAAGTTCACAAAAAAGCATCTTTTCACCCTGGGTAGTCCTATCATCTCTAGAATAGGTTCCTTAACGGAACATCTATCCCAGTTTGTAGAATCTTTTCTTAAACCTTTGGTCATTAACCTTCCCTCATTTGTTTGTGACACAACTGATATCTTGAAAATATTTGAGGACCTGGTTAGGGGCCAATCTATATGGTTGGTCACTTTGGACGTGGAGTCCATTTATACTTGTATCAAAAAGGATTTAGGTTCTCTAGCGGGTGATTACTTATTGACTCGCCGGGTGAATTGCACAAGTTACTAACTTGTGTAACAATATATCTGTAAGAGACAGTAGTTAGTGACAGATTCCTTACCTTAGAATATCCCCAGGTGTCAGGCTGGATCCGGAAAGTTTTTGCGTAGCAGTACCCTTGCGCGTCGGTAGGCGGCGTCGTGCGGCTCCGCGTCCGTCGTCGGCGTCGTGATCGCCGGGATGACGTCGCGGGCAGTACTTAGACGCCGCCCCTGCGTGCTGACGTCAGTTCTGTACACGACTTTCCGCGCCAGGAACGCAGAGCCATGCAAGAAGCTGACATTGGTGTCTGAAAAATACTAGGGCCCTGAAAGGGATGTCTTTAACCGTAGAAATCAGTTCGCAGAACGGGGAGGATGGGTGGGGCGGTAAGGAATCTGTCACTAACTACTGTCTCTTACAGATATATCGTTACACAAGTTAGTAACTTGTGCATCTGAAAGAGACACGTTAGTGACAGATTCCTTACCTTAGAATAGATACCCCAGCAATACCAACCCCGGTGTTGGGTCTGCGAACAAAGATTAGACAAGGAAGTCCCGGAGGACAGAACGGCCAAAGAAGCCGTCCATCCGGACCGGACTGTCAAGGCAGTAATGCTTTGTAAACGTGTGCAGCGAGGCCCACGTAGCTGCCTGACAGATATCCTGCAGCGGAACACCGCGGCCCAAAGCCGTGGTAGCAGCCGTTGCCCTGGTGGAATGGGCACGCAGCCCAACAGGAGGCTCCTTAGCCAAAGAATAGCAGGCTTTGATACACAAGGTTACCCAGGGGGAGATGGTTCTCTTGTGCACCGCCCGACCTTTTTGGCGCCCACGTAGCCAACAAAGAGCTGGTCATCCACCCGGAAGTGTTGTGTGCGGTTGATATAAAAGGAAAGCGCACGTTTTGGGTCCAGACGGTGGAGCCTCTCTTCCTCTCTGGAAGGATGCGGAGGCGGAAAGAAGGTGGGCAAAGTGATGGTCTGCCCAATGTGGAAGGCTGTAACCACCTTTGGCAAGAAGGACGGACGCGTCCTAAGAACAACCTTGTCTGGATGGACAGACAGAAAGGGAGGTTTGCATGATAGAGCCTGGAGCTCACTCACCCGCCGAGCGGAGGTGATGGCCACCAGAAAAGCTGTCTTCAGAGTCAGAAGACGAAGAGGACAGTTATGTAGAGGCTCAAAGGGAGCGCACATGAGAAAGGTAAGAACCAAGTTCAAGTCCCACTGAGGCATCACAAACGGAACAGGAGGGAAGAGGTGTGTAATGCCTTTAAGGAATCTGTTAACAGGGGACTTGAAAAGGGAGGGCTGATCAGGAAGCCTGAGGAAGGCCGAAATGGCACAAAGATAGCCCTTGATGGTACCCAGGGCAGAACCCTGTTGGGCCAGTGAAAGAAGGAACAGAAGAACCTCAGAAAGAGGGGCAGAGAGGGGATTCACAGCCTTTGCTGTGCACCATGCCACAAACTTGTTCCACCTGCAGGCGTATACCACCTTAGTGGAGGGACGCCTGGCTGCCAGAATCACATCACAAACTTCGGGAGGCAAGTCGAAAGGAATCAACTGCCGCCGCTCAATCTCCACGCAAGCAGGTGGAGGCTGGACAGGTTCGGGTGGAGGACCGTCCCCTGCTGCTGCGACAGAAGATCCTCCCGAAGAGGCAGACGGATCGGGGATCGACGCTCATACTGAGTAGCTCGGGATACCAAACTCTTCGAGCCCAGTCCGGAGCCACAAGGATGACTTGGGCCCGGTCGCGCCGAATCTTCTTCAACACTCTGGGTAGAAGTGGTAGAGGCGGAAAGGCATACAACAGACCGCAACTCCACTCGCGACAAAAAGCGTCGCCGAGCGAGTGCCGCCTTGGAATTTCCAACGCGCAGAACTGATGACATTGTGCGTTCTCTTCGGTGGCGAATAGATCTAACCAAGGCTCTCCCCACTGCAGAAAGAGACCTTGCGCCACTTCCGAGTGAAGACGCCATTCGTGATCCATGATGCACCTGCGGCTGAGTTCGTCCGCCCTGGCGTTTAGGGAACCTGCCAGGTGTTGAACCATCAGGAACATGCCCTGATGTTCCAGCCATGTCCAGAGGCGCAGAGCCTCCTGACAGAGGGTCCACGACCCCACCCCACCTTGTTTGTTGCAGTACCACATGGCGGTGGTGTTGTCTGTGAACACCTGCACTACCTTCCCTTTGACAGAGGGAAGGAATGCCTTGAGTGCAAGTCGGATCGCCCGGAGCTCCAGAAGGTTGATATGGAGCCGGGACTCCGCCGGAGACCAGAGGCCTCTGATCTCCGCCTCTCCCATGTGACCGCCCCATCCCAGAAGGGACGCGTCCGTCACAACTGTGTGCTCTGGCTGGGGAAGGGAGAGGGATCTGCCCATGACCCATTGCCAGTTCGAGAGCCACCACTGCAACTGTTTTGCAGCCCCCTCTGAGATCTGGACGTGATCGGACAGGTTGCCCTGGTGCTGCACCCACTGGAACTTCAGGTCCCACTGCAGAGCCCGCATATGCCATCTGGCATGATCGACCAGCAGGATGCAGGAGGCCATGAGGCCCAGCAGCCTCAGGGTCATCCGTACCGAAACCCAGGATAAAGGCTGAAAGATCGGAATCATAGCCTGAATATCCCGGACTCGCCGTTCGGGAGGATAGGCCCGAAACTGCGTCGTGTCCAGAACTGCTCCGATGAAAAGGAGCTGTGGAGAAGGAATCAGATGCGACTTCGGCACATTGATGGAGAACCCCAGCGAGTGCAGGAGTTCGGCCGTAGTCTGGAGGTGGGAGACGACTGCCTGGGACGAGCCCGCCTTCAGCAGCCAGTCGTCGAGGTAGGGGAAGACTGGAACCCCTGCCCGGCGCAGATGAGCTGCGACCACCGCCATCACTTTCGTGAACACCCGAGGGGCACTTGTAAGGCCAAAGGGGAGCACGGTGAACTGAAAATGCTCGAGGCCTACCGTGAACCGAAGGTAACGCCGGTGGGCCGGCAGGACGGGAATGTGGAAATAAGCGTCCTGCAAGTCCAACGCTACCAACCAGTCTCCAGGGTCAAGGGCAGTCAAGACCTGAGCTAGGGTGAGCATCTTGAACTTCTCCTTCCGGAGGAAGCGATTGACGTTCCGGAGGTCTAAGATAGGACGCATGTCCTCCTTGTCCTTTTTGGGCACCAGAAAGTAGTGGGAGTAGCAACTACGTCCTACTTCTGAGGTCGGAACATGCTCGATGGCCCTCTTGGCCAAGAGGGCCTTGACTTCCTTCTGCAGAAGCACCAAGTGATCCCCTGACATGCGGTGGAATTGAGGTGGCATGGCTGGGGGGGTGGTCTCGAAGGGGAGGGAGTAGCCTTTTCGGACAATGTTCAAGACCCACCTGTCCGAGGTGATGGCACGCCAGTGGTGAAGGTGATGGCGGACCCTGCCCCCTACTGGCGTGCTGTGCACCTGAAAGGAGGGACTAGGAGGGCTTGGAGGCCGCGGACGGGGCGGAGGTGGTGGCCTGACCCGCACGCTTGTTGCCCTAACCGCCACGGCGGTAGCCACGTCCTCGGCCACGCGAAGACGCTTGCTGCGCGGGCCGGTGGCTGGGCAGCGGACGTGACTGGGCGCCCCTTCCGTGGCCACGAAAGGGGCGAAAAGCAGAGGTTAGCGGAGGGCGCACAACAGAAAGGCCCAGGGACTTGGCAGTAGCCCGTGAGTCCTTAAAACGCTCCAGCGCATGGTCTGCTTTGGAACCAAAAAGACCGACTCCATCAAAGGGCATGTCCATGAGTGTATTCTGGACATCACCCGAGAAACCAGTTGTTCTCAGCCAGGCGTGGCGACGCAGCGCCACCGTCGTTGCAAGCGATCTGCCCAGCGAGTCGGCGGTATCAAGGCCACAACGTATGGTGTACTTTGCGGCATCCCTACTTTCCGCAATGGTGCGGGTAAGCAGTGTCTGGACCTCCTCAGAACACTGGGGCAAAACAGCCGCCACTGAATCCCACAGGGAGTGGGTATATCGGCCCAAAAGGCAAGCGGTGTTGACGGACCGCAAGCCAGCACTGGAGGAAGAAAAAGCCTTCTTCCCAAATTGGGCCAGGCGTTTGGATTCCCTATCCGGAGGGGCGGTAGGGAAGGCGGTTTGGGAGGCAGAGGCTTGGACAACCAAGCTCTCGGGGGTGGGATGTTGAGAGAGAAACAAGGGGTCGCCCGGAGCAGGGCAATGGCGTCGGGCCACGTTCCTATCCACAGGAGCCCCTGTGGTGGGCTTGGACCAGGTGCCCAAAAGAACGTCAGATAGTGCATCATTAAACGGCAGCACAGTCTCCGATGAGGAAGCTGCCGGCTGAAGCACTTCTGTCAGGAGATTAGTCCTGACAGCCACAGTAGGCAATTGGAGGTGCAAGGCTCCAGCTGCTCTACGCAACACCGTTGCGAAATTGGCTCCCTCCTCCGTAGCCACTGGAGGAGACAGCATGCCAGTGTCAGGGGAAGTGTCTAGACCACTGGCATCCCCAAGTTCCTCTGCCCAGTCCTGATCATACTCACACTGCTGTGTGAGAGGGTCTTCCGACCCCTCCCAGCTCTCCTGGTCCTCCTCTGGTTCAAAATATGGAGGAGGAGGGACATCTGGGACCCAAGGTCTCATCGGCGCCGGAGTCGAGCGATGTCGGTCCGGCTCCATGTCCGGAGCCGGAGAGAACCGGGGCCCCGGACGGCGTCAGGAACGGCACCGGGGACATCGGCGCCGGCGGAGGCGTATTTAGGTCAACCGGCGTCGATGGGGGTTGCGGTACCACCGGAGCCGGGATCGAGGCCGGGGCCGAGGCCGGGATCAAGGCTGGCGGGACAGGCGACGCTGGGACCGGAGTCGTCGGCGACGCCGGAGCAACCCCATCAGGGCCCGCGGGGCCCGAAGGCGCACCGGAGGGACCTTGAGGCCCGAAGAGGCGGGCCATGGCCGACAGGAATTCCTGTATTTCGGCCGGAGTCGCCCCCGAACCCGGAAAGGACGGGTAATGCGGGGGCGGCTCCACAGGCACGTCCGGGGCCGCGGGGACTGTGCCGACAGGGGCCTCAGCCGAGTCGCGAGACCGGCGAGGCGAAGTCTTAGAGCGATGATGCTTCTTAGACTTTTTGTGCTTCGACTTACCCGAGGAGCGCGAAGACTTGGACTCCGACGACCGGCGGGGCCTCCGCGACTGGCCCCTCGACCTCTCACGGGACCGGGGCTTGGTGCGGCGCGGAGCCGACTGCCGGACCTCGAGGAGCTTTCGAGACCGCTCTCGCAAAGCCTTCGGGTGGAGTTTCCGGCAGTCAGGGCACGACTTCGTGTCGTGGTCTCGGCCGAGACAGTAGAGACACTCTAAGTGCGGGTCTGTGATCGACATCATTCGACCACAGACGTCGCATGGCTTGAAGCTGGGCATCCCTACCGACACCTAGGAGTCGAGAAGACTCGAAAAGAAACCGTGAAAAAATCACCAAAAATGTAGTCAAAAATTGACTAGGGCACTGCTCTTCCCGGATCTGCGCTTACTGGCGCGGAAAAAGAAGAACTGACGTCAGCGCGCAGGGGCGGCGTCTAAGTACTGCCCGCGACGTCATCCCGGCGATCACGACGACGGACGCCGAGCCGCACGACGCCGCCTACCGTCGCACAAGGGTACTGCTACGCAAAAACTTTCCGGATCCAGCCTGACGCCTGGGGATATTCTAAGGTAAGGAATCTGTCACTAACGTGTCTCTTTCAGATATATATAGCATAACAACATGTTGATAGAAATAGTGGATCTCATACTCTTAAATAACTTTTTCCTATATAACTAAGATTGGTTCCAACAGCTGCGGGGGATGGCAATGGGGTCAAAACTTGTCCCATCGTATGCCAACCTGTTCATTGGATGGTTCGAGAATGTCTGGGCTTGGGCTTCAAGGGCCACAGGGTGGATGAATGAGATACACTACTGGGGGAAGTATATTGAATACATCATCATTATATGGTCTGGAACAGAGAGACAGATTAAGTCCTATTTTGATTACCTCAACCTAAATCCATACAATGTGAGGCTTACCCTGAACATGTCACAGGTCAAAATACAGTTCTTAGATACTGAGTTATATGTATCTGGTAAAAGCTCCATAGCTCCCTGTTCAGAAAAGATACAGCAGTTAATAGCATATTACACCATGAAAGTGCATATTCGCCTCGTCCCAAGCGAGCCATCCCATATAGGGAAATGATCAGGATAAGAAAGTGCACAGAGGCCACCTTGGTCGACCAGAATATAACTCAGACTATATCTAAATTTAAAGTGAGGGGGCTATGGAGAACAAGGGCTACAGAAGACAGCACAAATGGCCAGAAAAGTTAGACCCAATAGCACTCTTATACCCAGATATTGGAATGAAAACAAAGTGTTTTTCTTTCGTCACCACATATTCCAAATTCAATCAGGAGATTTTTAAAATTTGAAGAGGCATTGGGTATTACTAAAAGGAGTTCCAGGTGTAAGCACTCTAGATTCTGACAAGCCGTCTATCACTTACAGATGTAGCAAATCCATCAGGGAGATTGTTGGCTCTAGTTACACATTGCCTCGGGCCAAGGGCACCACGTGATTAAAACGGCCCTCTGGGTTCTTTGTGTGAAATAATTACAATGTATGCCAGGTGGGGAAGAACAGAAAAAGGGCGTTCACTTTTAACACTACAGTGAAACATACCATTAAGCAATTCATCAGTTACCAGACATGCTTTGCTGTTTATGTGATCAAATGCCCCTGTGATCTAATCTATGTGGGGAGTACAACAAGTCAGCTTCGGTCTTGCATACAGAAACATCGCAGAGCATGCCTGAATTTAGACGCTACCTACCAATTAGTCACACAAGCATGTACCAATGATGCAAGTAGAGATAACTTCAAATTCCATGGTATAGATCTAGTACTTCCGGACCATAGGGGAGTTGACAGAATGTTACACCTATGCCAACCAGAGGCCAAATTGATATGCAAATTGAGAGCGGTGGACAAGGGACGTAATTCTGATAGTGAATTACATCATTTCCTTTAATAACTAAAATCTTAACAGGGCTTGCGAACAACTATTTCTATCCCAGTCTTTCTCTTGTCATCTGTTCCTTGCCTATCACCCCAATCATTCCTGCCTCTTTACTTTTTTTACAGTTAATACCCCCTTCTTTTCAATGGACTTGGTGTTCCAGTACTTATTTGCTCATTCTTTGAGGAATATGTATATCAACCGTTCTTGTTGTCTATCTGGAACATTTAGGAGCAAGCTTGATGAGTTATTGTAAGGCCATTGTATATATTGATTTCAATCTGGTTTGCACTATGAATGCCCGCACTGTTTGGTTTGCGTTAAGTAGTCTGCCAATGACTAATCATGGTCAACTATATTTTAAAAAAATCTATAGAGGTACGGTTTTTGCGATGTGTTGCTGAACAATGCACAGTTAGACACTTGGTTACCTTCTATTATAAATATATCATTTTTGTTTGTCAAGACACTTCATTTGGCCAATCTATTATAAAAGCAAAGAACAAGTTACTTACCTTCGGTAATGCCTTATCTGGTCGAGACTATATCTAGCTGCAGATTCCTTACCTTTGAATTAACCAGGTGTCAGACTAGATCCAGAAGATTTTTGGTGAAAAGTACCCTTGCACACCGGTAGGTGGCGTTGTGCGACTCTCGGTGCGTCGTCACCTGCACCGGAAATGACATCCACGGGACCTATATAGGTGCCACCTAGGAGTCAGTTTCTTTTCACTACTTTCTACGCCAGAAGCACAGAGCCATGAAGAACACTGACCATTGGTGTGGAAAACTAGGGCCCTGAAAAGGGATCAGCCCTGTCCCGGGCTGGGTGGGTCGGTAAGGAATATGCGGCTAGATATAGTCTTTACTTATAGTCTCTACCAGATAAGGAGTTAAAGAAGGTAAATAACTTGTTCATCTGATAGAGACTTCTAGACGCAGATTCTTTACCTTTGAATAGATACCCAAGCAATACCATCCCCTGTGGTGGGTCTGTGGAACAATTTCAAACAAGGAAGTCCTGTGGGACCTAACAGACAAAGCGCCCATCCCTATGGACCTGACTATCCAGAGAGTAATGTTTGGTGAACGTGTGCAGGGAAGTCCACGTTGCTGCCTGGCAGATGTCCAGGACCAGAACTCCGCAAGTTAATGGAGTGGTCGCAACTTTAGCTCTGGTGGAATGAGCTCGCAAACCTTATGGAGGTTGCTTCCTGGCCAATGCATAGCAGATTTTAATGCAGAGCATGGCCCATCTGGATATGGTTTGCTTCAGCACAGCCTGGCCTTTCTTTGCACCAACATACCCCACGAAGAGTTGGTCGTCCACCCGGCATTCTCGTGCAATCAAGGTAGAACGACAATGCTTTTTTTGGGTCCAGACGGTGGAGTTGCTCCTCTTCTTTAGAGGGATGTGGAGGAGCGTAAAAAGTAGGCAATGTGATGGATTGGCCAATGTGAAAATGGGTAATCACTTTAGGTAGAAAGGAGGCCCTTGTGCGAAGCACCAGTTTGTCAGGATAGACTGAAAAGTAAGGCAGCGCAGATGACAAGGCCTGCTGCTCACTTACTCTACGGGCAGATGTAATAGCCACAAGGAAGGCTGTTTTAATCGTCAGAAGCCTGAGCGGACAATTATGGATGGGCTCGAAAAGAGCACACATCAAGAAGTTTAACACCACATTAAGGGCCCACTGAGCATTATAAATGGTGAAGGAGGGAAGAGATGAACAAGACCCTTTAGAAACCTATGTGCAATAGGGGATTTGAACAGAGGGTTGGTCAGCAAGCTGCAAAAAGGCAGAAAGAGCAGACAGATATCCCTTAAGAGTGTCCAGAGCAGTGCTGGGCAAGGGAAAGAATGAAGAGTAAAACTTAAGAAAGGGGGCAGAAAGTTGATCAGTGTCTTTCCGCACACCATGCCACAAATTTTTCCAACAGCAGGCGTAAACCGTCTTGGTGGATGGACGCTTGGTTGACAAGATGACGTTACAAACTTCAGGAGGAAGGTCGAAGGCTGTCAACTGACGCTGATTTCCAAGCAAGAAGGCGGAGACTGTACAGGTTGAAGTGGAGGACCTTCCCCTGCTGCAGCGACAGAAGATCCTCCCAAAGGGCAGTCTGATCGGAGGATCAATGACCTTGCTCAGTAGCTTGGGATACAGACTCTCGATGCCCAATCCGGAGCCACAAGGATGACTTGGGCCCGGTCATTCATGATCTTCTTGAGAACTCTAGGCAGGAGTGGTATGGGCGGAAAGGCGTACAGAAGGCCTGTGCTCCACTCAAGACAAAAAACGCCTCAGAGCGAGAGCCACCTAGGAAACTCCAATTCGCAAAACTGCTAACATTGCGTGTTCTCAGAGGAGGCAAACAGCTCTAACCAAGGCTCTTCCTACTGTTGAAAGAGATCTTGCGCCACCTCCGGTTGGAGGCGCCATTCGTGAACCGCTAGGCATCGATAGCTGAGTTTGTCCGCTTTGGCGTTCAGCGAGCCCCCCAGGTATTGAACCATCAAGGATATGCCCTGCTGTTCCAATCATGTCCAGAGACGCAGGGCCTCTTGACAAAGGGTCCATGACTCCACCCCACCCTATTTATTGCAGTACCACATGGAGGTGGTGTTGTCCGTGAACACCTGCACTAGCCTTCCCTTGATGGAGGGTAGAAAGGCCATCAATGGCAGTCAGATTGCAGGGAGCATGAGCAGGTTGATGTGGAGTCTGGATTTGGAACGAGACCAGAGTCCTCTAATCTCCACCTCTCCCAGATGCCCGCCCCATCTCAGGAATGACATATCTGTTACTACTGTCAGATTTGGTTGGGGAAGGGAGATGGTTCTGTCTCTAACCCAATCACGGTTCATAAGCGACCACTGCAGATCTTTCGCAGTTCCTTCCAACATCAGGAACATGTTGGAAAGGTTCACCTGATGATGTGCCCAATAAAACTTCAGGTTCCACTGCAAAGGCTGCATATGCCACTGGGAATGAGTTACCAGCAGGAGGCCATGAGTCCCAACCGCCTCAGGGTCTGCCTCACCGAAATCCAGGATAGAGGCTGAAACACATATCATAGCCTGAATATCCTGGACTCGCTGCTCGGAAGGATAAACCCAAAACTACACTGTGTCAAGAACAGCTCCAATGAAAGGGAATGCCAGAGGGAGTCAGGTGTGACTTCGGCATGTTTACAGTGAACCCCAGCAAGTGAAGGAGGTTCGCCATAGTCTGGAGATGGGAGAGGATAGCCTGGGGCGAGCCTGCCTTTAATAGCCAGTCATCGAGATAAGGGGTAGACTGGAATCCCTGATCTCTGCAGATGTGCTGCGACCACCGCCATCACCTTGATAAACACCCAAGAGGCGCTGGTAAAGCCAAAAGGGAGCACGATGAACTGAAACTGCTTGTGGCCCACTGTGAACCGCAGGTAACACTGGTGGGCAGGCAGGACGGGAATGTGGAAATAGGTGTCTGCAAGTCCAACGCTACTATCTAGTCTCCTGGGACTAGAGCAGACAGGACCGGAGCTAACATGAGCATTTTGAATTTCTCCTTCTTGAGGAAGTAGTTGAGAGCAAGTAGTTCTAGAATAGGACGAAGGCCTCTGTTGTTTTTGGGGAGCAGAAAGTTGCTGGAATAGAAACTACAGCCCACTTCTGGCACCAGCACCCTCTCTATGGGTCCCTTGGCCAAGAGAGCCATGGCGTCCTTGCGGAGAAGGGATTGATGATCCTCAGTCTGCCAGTTGAGAGATGGTGCCATGGAGGGAGGGGGTCGTCACGAAGGGGATGGAGTAGCCCCTTCGGACAATTTGCAAAACCCACCTGGCTGATGTTAGGAATTACCAGTGGGGCAGCTGATGGCTAATTCTGCGGGCAACTGGATGCCCATGCTTCATCTTCATTTTTGGTTAGCTAGGTTTTGACTGTTTCAATTTTGACATGCATAAACCTGTTTCTGTATGATCTCACTAAGGTGGGACGCATGAGATGTCTGTATTTAATTCCTATTCAATGTGTAATCACCTAATATTAGGTATAATGAAATGTTTAATAGTGTTCCTTTATGTAGCTGATTTGTATATATTATTTTTTTGAATTTATGGTGCACGACTATGTGTAAGAATTTAAATATGTTTCTACACGAATTTGTATATGGTGTGATCAATATATATATATTTTTTTTTTTGATGATCTGCGTAATTTGGCAGTTATGCCCAGCAATAAGGTTCTTTTTCTTTCAATAATCTTTTTTATTTTCTATTTATCTCTCTTTCTGTATTTCTTTGCAACTTTTTCCTTATATTCCATTGTGATCATAGTTGACTATGGACTTGCCTTATATAGAGGTACTATACATCTATCCCCTAAACTGGACTACCTTGAGTGTGGGCCACTTCTAAGTACAGAACGGGCCCTTCGTCTCTCAAACTATTGGGTTGTCATGGGATACCTTACGCATGAGTGGTGAACTTACGTGGGCGATTTGGCATCTAGGCTTGCTTACGCCCTGCTAATATGGAGTCATTATCTTGGTAGCAAGACCGTTTTAACATTATACAATTCCTCATTTCTACATACAATCGGTTCATTAATTTTTTTAGCCACAAAACGATATTGCATAATTCGTTATGGCCACCATAATTTCTGAGTTGCCAGCCATGTTGTGCGCTTATTTACCTTAATATGACCATTGGCGGTAACTTTTATGGTTGCCAAGAAAAATCATGAGTGATTACTCTATCTTCTTGATGGGTAATAGTTCTTTCCATTTTTTAATTTTTCTTTTGCAAAATTCCTAGTAACTTACTTGGATAGTTGCCGACTTCAATATGGCCGCCACACTTCTTTGGGCGGTGGTAGTCCTCTTTCACTTTTGTTTGGAGCAATGACAGGAAGTGATTTCGCGCCCTGGGATTTGTATTTATTCGTCCTGCTCCGGCCCGTAATTTTCTCTCCGGATTGATTCGGGATGACGGAATGTAATAGGTGAGACGTCCGGCGGGGTGTTTTTTCCTTTTCCTAAGGCACGGTCGCATACTTTGGGATAGGCAGTGTTATCTGCACTACTGAGCCCGCAATGCCGGTTTTACTTCTTGGGCTTTAAATTTAATAAGGGTTTCTCAGCTAACACGCTGCCTAGGAGTCTGCTTTATTTACGGGATGTATGCACAAAAAGCGGGCCTCTTATAGTCGATTAGGTCAGCGCATAGTGTGTACAGCCCGCATTACTGGTTTTACTTCTTGGGCTTTTTTGCTTGATAAGGGCTCTTATGTTAATATATTGTTTAGAGTCTGCATTAATCGCAGCTCCTTTATAGATTAAGCTGATTAGTATTGAGCCACTCCATATTAGCAATTGCCAGCAATATCGGTTTAACTTATCTTAGCCTTTAATATATTCTGAGAGGGTATTGTTTAATCCCTCATGGGCCTGAATGCCAAATGTGGTTCTTTTTCAGAGCCTGTTGGGCTGGACTGGGCCATTGAGCACTGCCCTTATAAGTTTGTGCTGAGTTTCACAAAGGCGACCCACAGGTAACATCACTGGGCTTCGGTTCGCATTTCTGTTTTCCCTTATTTATGGGAATTCGTTCTATTTTGTAATTTTTATTTTTTCATTCTTTCTCTCTTTTTTCAGTGTATTGCTTACGAGTCTATGATTTTAATTATGTGAGCACGTACATTGAAAACAATCAGATTTTTTAGGACTTATATATATATACAAGACTACTGCCATTTAACTTGGCTGTAAGTATAATATGAGCGATACTTTTACACATTTTCAAAATGTGTTATTACCCATGCCAGTAAGGTGTTTGAATGCCCTCATCTTTTTACATATTTTATGCACATTTCTTTTCAGTTGCTTTAAATGCTTGACGCAACAGGCTGGCTATTTACTTCCCCCTTGGAGTTTTCATATTTTTGTACAATTCGTTGCTGGGATATACCACAATCTCTCCTGGATGTGAGTATGGTTTATGACAATTTTGTCATTCCTGTCCCTTGATTTAGGCCGACAGGGTTACTAATTGAATCGTTTTTTTTGTTGGTTCTACAGCAATATACTTCTGAGCTAACCATCTGGTGGATTCCTTACGATTGTTGTACTTTCAATTTGATCTACTACATGAATAGGTGAATTAATAATTATATTCTTCCTTTACGGTGCAGGCTACTTCTTTCTCTTATGCACTGATATTCACTTTAGCTCTTTTTTGCACACATTTGATTTCGGCATGGTTTGAGGGTCTTCCGGTGGTGGCACTGATTGCCCTGACATTATTTTTTCTTTCTTTTCGATTCTGGGTTCATTTCTATACAATTTTCAAAAATATCTTCGGATTTACCATATGCTGTGATATAACTCCAACTTTTTAATGTCTGATACCCATGTATATATTTTTCTTGCTTTTAGATGTTTTACTGAATTGTTTTGGATGCTATTATATTCATTGTCCTGTCGATGACCATTTAGTTATATTATGGTCGAAACGCCGTCGACGCATATATGTGGCCGAAATTGAAGAGGACGCATTTTCTGCTTTGTGTTGTTTCTGTTTTGTCCTGAACTTCTTATTTTGTATAAATCTTTTCCTCAGCCACTGGTTTGACTACACACTGTATTGTTTATTTTGTTGTTTCTGTACCTTGTTGAGCGCCATTGTCTTATATGTTTTAGGATTTAACTATTTATCCTTGTCAATAAATTTTCTATGAATTGTATTTACTTATACATGGGTTCTTTATATTCTTTATATTTGAATGTTTTTGCTTTCGCTTATGTTTTTGATTATTTCCTTCTTTGATTAATATTCTTTGTTGTATGTATTGTGCTAACTTGAACCTTTGTTAGGATTTTAGTATTGTTTGCCCCTGGTTCAGGTTTCAGGGCTGCCCCTGTTGTTGATAATTAATTAATCATGCTGGTAATGGGGCAGATTAGGAGGTTTTGTAGTCTGCTGGGGAGGGGTGGGGGGGGCAGTGGACTGACCAGACCGCTGGATGCCTGACCCACGAAGTCTGTGGGTACTATGCCCTCAGCCACAGAGGCTGGGAAGCATGCACAGCTCAGTGGCTGGGAGGGAATTGTGCATCTGGCAGCCCCTTTCGTAGCCACAAAATGAGCAAAAGGTGGATTGGGGGTGACGTGGGGCCATAGAAAGGCCCAAGGACCTGGCAGTAGTCCGACTGTCATTGAAGCGCTCCAATCCGGAATCCACCTAGTCTATGAAGAGATGGCTGCCAACAAAGGGCATGTCTATAACAGAGGATTGGACATCCCCCGAAAAGGCAGTCACCCTCAATCAGGCTTAGCGTCTAAAGTACTTACTTACCTTCTGTAATGCTTTTTCTGGTGGATACAGTATCGGTCTGTGGATTCCTCAATTTTTGAATTACCCCCATGCGCAGCATTCCATGGAAACATTTCTCCTCAGCTCTCCCACGTCGACGAGGAAGTCACAATGGAACGGCTCCACATGTGACTCCGTGTGACGTCGTTGGAGCCATAAAAAGACCTCATCAGCATGCTGATGTCAGTTCCACCCATTTGTTCTGTGCCTTTGAGGCAAAAGGGTGAACTGACAACATTTTAACAAGTATACAAAGTATACAAACACAACCAAAATTGAAAATTTCTCATCATAGACATTTCCTAGTGCCAAACATCACATGATTCTAACAATAAATCACATAAGATATACATTGATTATTTTTGAGTATAGGCAGGCAACAGGGAGGTGGGTGAGTCAGTGAGGAAGCCACAGATAGATACTGTAACCACCAGAAAAATCATTAACGAAGGTAAGTAACTTGTTCTTCTGATGGATACATCTGCCTGTGAATTCCTCACCTTTTGAATTGAATCCCCAAGCAGTCCCGCTCTCGGCGGAGGGAGCCTGTCTGCACCAAAAAATCCTGCAGCACAGAACGTACAAAATGGTCATCCCTACTCAGCTCCGAATCTAAGCAATAGTGTTTTGCAAAAGTGTGGTGGGAGGCCCAAGTTGCCGTCTTGCAGATGTCTACCACAGGGACACCTCTAGCTAAAGCTGAAGAAGAAGACTTAGCTCTGGTAGATTGAGCTTGAATACCTTCAGGAGGCTCCTTCTTAACCAAGGCGTAGCAGATCTTGTTAGAGGACGATCCACCTGGACAGCGTTGTCTTGTGGACTGCCTTGTCCAACATCTTGCCCACATATCCAATGAAGAGTTGGCCGTCCAACCTGAAGTCCTTGGTTCTGTCCAGGTAGAAGCTGACTGTCCTCTTGGGGTCCAGGCGATGAAGTCTTTTCGCCTCCTTAGAAGGGCGAGGGGTAGGGCAGAAAGTGGGTAAGGTGATGGATTGCCCACCTTAGACAGGAAAGCAGCTATGGTCCTAAGAACCATCTTATCCACATGAAAAGATGTAAAGGAGGCTTGGAGTAAAGAGCCTGCGACGGACTCACCCTCCTAGTGGAAGTGATTGAAACCAAAAATATCATTTTAAATGCTAGGATCCTTCAGGGACAACTATGTAATGGTTCAAAAGGTGAACCCATCAAGAAAGTGAGAATCAAATTTAAATCCCACTGAGGCATGATAAAAGGAGTGGGAGGAAACTTATTTGTGAGTCCATTAATGAATCTCATAACTATGGGAGAGTTAAACAACGAGGGTTGATCTGATGAACAGAGAAAAGCCGACAAGGCAGCCAATAGCCCTTAACAGTAGCTACTGCACAACCCTGTTGTGCTAGGGAAAGAGAGAAACTCAGAATATCAGACAAATGGGCCTGCAAAGGATCAATCTATCTCTCTCCACATCATTTAACAAACTTGGCCCACCTACCAGAATAGACCGATTTGGTGGTGTGTCTTCTGGCCGATAATATAACATCCACCACATTCGGTGGGAGAGAGAAAGAGCTCAGGTTGCCCGGTTAACTCTCCAGGCATGAAGGTGCAGGCTCTGGAGGTGGGGGTGTAGAACCTGCCCCTGCGACTGCGAGAGGAGGTCTGCCCTGAGAGGGAAACGGAGCGGAGGGTGCGATGAGAGGTAAAGGAGGTCTGTGTACCACATCCTTTGCGGCCAATCCGGGGCGATCAATCTGACTTGGGCCCGGTCTTGGCAAATGTTCCTCAGAACTTGAGGAATCAAATGTATGGGAGGAAACGCGTAAAGAAGCTGTGAGCCCCAATCTAACTGAAACGTGTCCCCCAGCGCTCCCCGCGTTGATACTGGAGACAGCAGAACGACCGCAAGTGCGCGTTCTCGTGAGTGGCAAACAGGTCCAACTGAGGAAACCCCCACATCCTGAAAATGTGAAGGACCACCTCTGGATGAAGACGCCACTCGTGATTGGCCGAATACTGCAGACTGAGAATTTCCGCACGCACATTCAGTTCTCCAGCCAGATGATTTACAATCACGCAAATCTGATGGTCCTGAGCCTAGGACCAGAGTTACAGAGCCTCACTGCAAAGAAGATATGACCCTACTCCTTCCTGTTTATTGATGTACCACATTATGGTAGTGTTGTCCGTCAGGACCTGAACCGACTGACCGCGAAGGGAGGGAAGAAAGGCCTTGAGAGCCAAACATATCGCCCGCAATTCCAGAAGATTGATGTGAAAATCTTTCCTATGGAAACCAAAGGCTTTTGACCTCTAGATCCCAAGCTGAGCTCCTCACCCTAGAGTGGAGGCACCCGTTATCACTGTGGCCACTGGAGAAGGAGGTTGAAACGGCTTCCCTTGAGACAGGTTGCCTGGAACACCCCACCATAACAGCTCAGCTGCAGTGTCTCTGGAGATCCTGATCATCTCTTCGAGATCTCCACTGAGTTGAAACCACTGCCTGCGGAGGCACCACTGGAGGGCCCTCATATACCAGCGTGCATGGTTGACCAACGGTATGCAGGAAGCATGCGAAAGACCTTCAGGGCTGGAACAGCCGCTCCATTCTGAAAAAGTGGAATCATAGCCTGGATGTCTTGAATCCTCTGTAGAGGCGGGAGGGCACGACTCACAGTAGTGTCCAGTACTGCCCCTATGAACAGGTTGTGCTGAGAGGGCACCAGGTGAGATTTGGGTACATTTATTGAAAACCCCAAGTTAAACAACAGTTGTGTTGTTACTTGCAAATGATGCAGCACCAACTCTGGCGACTTCGCTTTCAGCAGCCATTAGTCCAGATAGGGGAAAACAGGAACCCCCGACCTTCTGAGATATGCTGCCCCCACTGCCATCACCTTTGTGAAGACTCTAGGTGCAGAAGTAAGGCTGAACAGTAGGACCTTAAACTGGTAGTGTTGAGACCCCATCGTAAAACGATGATACTTTCGATTAAACTTCAGGATTAGAATACGAAAATGCGCATCCTGCAAATCGATCAACACCATCCAGTCTTCCTTCTGTAGCTCAAGAAGAACCTGAGCCAGGTCAACATCTTGAATTTCTCCTGCCTGAGGTAAAAATTCAAAACCCTGCGGTCTAGAATCGGCCTCAAGCAACCATCCTTTTTGGGAATTAAGAAGTACCGGCAGTAGCATCCTTGATCACTTTCCTGCTCCGGAACCATCTTGATCACACCTTTTTGTATTAATGACAGAACCTCCTGCTGAAGAAGCAGAAGGTGCTGTTCCAAGCACGAAGCCTGACGGGGAGGGGAAGGAGGAGGGTACTCCCGGAAGGGTAGGGCATACCCATTCTCTACGATGTTCAACACCAGAGATCTGTAGTAACAGATCTCCAATGCTGTAGAAAATGGGACACCCCTCCTCCCATGGGACAAGCATGCACTAGGGTGGTGGCGCTAGAGCTGCTTCCTTGCCACACCAGTTGGTGGGGTAGAAGAGGAGGAGGAGACTTGCTGTCTTGCTGCACCACGCAGACGACCTCTGCCCTTTCCCCAGTAAGATCTGTACAAGGGATTTGCCTGCTGTTGCTGCTGCTGCGGCTACTGTTTGGCCAGAAAGGACAAGTTCCTCCCAAGCCACGAAACTTGCGATATTGTCCAAAGCCCCTGGGCTGAGACAAGAGTCCTAAAGACCTTGCCGTGGCTCTACTGTCTTTAAAGCGCTGCAGCGCCGAGTCCGCTTTGGCCCCAAACAGGCGAGATCCATCGAATGGCAGATCTAAGCCTCGTTTAAAGGGAGTAAAAATGGAGCACCTCTGTCAAGATGTTAGATTTTATTTCCGCTGTTGGAAGAGGCAATTCCAGCAGATCTGCTGCCTTCCTGATCACGGCATGATAAGTGGTCAGCTCCTTTGTTGGGAGATGTTTTGGAGATGAGAGCTCCCATTCAGGAGAGGTATCCAGGCCACTAGCCTCCTGAAAACCTTCAAAATCCTGATCAGGGATCCACAATCTCCCCTTCCTCAGCCTCTCTATGCTCTTCCTGGTATTCTTCCTCTTCTAATAATCTCTGTGCCTCTATCTGAGACCTAATCCTCGGCACAGGCGTCGATGGCGCCAGACGCGGCGCCGGTGACTTCGGGATCGGCGTCGAAAGGAGGTCTCTCAGAACAGTAGCCAACGCCGGTCGAGTCGGCGCTGGTTCAGAACCAGACAGTGCCAGGGAAGATCCATCGAGTGGCACTCGTCCCTCCATAGATTGTACCTGTGTCGAAAATCTTGGTGTCGGAAGAGGTCAACTCCCTGGAGCCATCGGCATAAGGGGTGCTTGAGGGAAATGAGGTGGCAAACCTCCCAGATAAAATGCCAGCTGACCCATGGGGCCAACAGGCGCACCAGTAGGGTTTGCCGCTCTGGCAAACAAGCCAAACATCGCATTTAAAAAATGCGACTGATCCACCCCACGTAGCCAACAAAGAGCTGGTCATCCACCCGGAAGTGTTTTGTGCGGTCGATATAGAAGGAGAGCGCACGTTTTGGGTCCAGACGGTGGAGCCTCTCTTCCTCTCTGGAAGGATGCGGAGGCGGAAAGAAGGTAGGCAAAGTGATGGTCTGCCCAATGTGAAAGGCAGTAACCACCTTTGGCAAGAAGGACGGACGCGTCCGAAGAACAACCTTGTCTGGATGGACAGACAGAAAGGGAGGTTTGCATGATAGAGCCTGGAGCTCACTCACCCGCCGAGCGGAGGTGATGGCCACCAGAAAGGCTGTCTTCAGAGTCAGAAGACGAAGAGGACAGTTATGTAGAGGCTCAAAGGGAGCGCACATTAAAAAGGTAAGAACCAAGTTCAAGTCCCACTGAGGCATTACATTGCGCGCTCTCTTCGGTGGCGAATAGATCTAACCAAGGCTCTCCCCACTGTAGAAAGAGTCCTTGCGCCACCTCCGAGTGAAGACGCCATTCGTGATCCATCATGCACCTGCGGCTGAGTTCGTCCGCCCTGGTGGTGTTGTCGGTGAACACCTGCACTACCTTCCCTTTGACAGAGGGAAGGAATGCCTTGAGTGCAAGTCGGATCGCCCGGAGCTCCAGAAGGTTGATATGGAGCCGGGACTCCGCCGAAGACCAGAGGCCTCTGATCTCCGCCTCTCCCATGTGACCGCCCCATCCCAGAAGGGACGCGTCCGTCACAACTGTGTGCTCTGGCTGGGGAAGGGAGAGGGATCTGCCCATGACCCATTGCCGGTTCGAGAGCCACCACTGCAACTGTTTTGCAGTCCCCTCCGAGATCTGGACGTGATTGGACAGGGTGCCCTGGTGCTGCGCCCACTGGAACTTCAGGTCCCACTGCAGAGCCCGCATATGCCATCTGGCATGATTGACCAGCAGGATGCAGGAGGCCATGAGGCCCAGCAGCCTCAGGGTCATCCGTACCGAAACCCAGGATAAAGGCTGAAAGATCGGAATCATAGCCTGAATATCCCGGACTCGCCGTTCGGGAGGATAGGCCCGAAACTGCGTCGTGTCCAGAACTGCTCCGATGAAAAGGAGCTGTGGAGAAGGAATCAGATGCGACTTCGGCACATTGATGGAGAACCCCAGCGAGTGCAGGAGTTCGGCCGTAGTCTGGAGGTGGGAGACGACTGCCTGGGACGAGCCCGCCTTCAGCAGCCAGTCGTCGAGGTAGGGGAAGACTGAAACCCCTGCCCGGTGCAGATGAGCTGCGACCACCGCCAACACTTTCGTGAACACCCGAGGGGCACTGGTAAGGCCAAAGGGGAGCACGGTGAACTGAAAATGCTCGAGGCCTACCGTGAACCGAAGGTAACGCCGGTGGGCCGGCAGGACGGGGATGTGGAAATAGGCGTCCTGCAAGTCCAACGCTACCAACCAGTCTCCAGGGTCTAGGGCAGTCAAGACCTGAGCTAGGATGAGCATCTTGAACTTCTCCTTCCGGAGGAAGCGATTGACGTTCCGGAGGTCCAAGATAGGACGCATATCCTCCTTGTCCTTTTTGGGCACCAGAAAGTAGTGGGAGTAGCAACCACGCCCTACTTCTGGGGTCGGAACATGCTCGATGGCCCTCTTGGCCAAGAGGGCCGTGACTTCCTTCTGTAGAAGCACCAAGTGATCCCCTGACATGCGGTGGAATTGAGGTGGCATGGCTGGGGGGTGGTCTCGAAGGGGAGGGAGTAGCCCCTTCGGACAATGTCCAAGACCCACCTGTCCGAGGTGATGGGACGCCAGTGGTGAAGGTGATGGCGGACCCTGCCCCCGACTGGCGTGCTGTGCACCTGAAAGGAGGGACTAAGAGGGCTTGGAGGCCGCGGACGGGTTGGAGGTGGTGGCCTGACCCGCACGCTGGTTGCCCGAACCGCCACGGCGGTATCCACGTCCTCGGCCACGCGAAGGCGCTTGCTGCGCGGGCCGTTGGCCGGGCTGTTGACGTGACTGGGCGCCCCTTCCGTGGCCACGAAAGGGGCGAAAAGCAGACGTGAGCGGAGGGCGCACAACAGCAAGGCCCAGGGACTTAGCAGTAGCCCGTGAGTCCTTGAAACGCTCCAGCGCATGGTCTGCCTTCGAACCAAAAAGACCGACTCCATCAAAGGGCATGTCCATGAGTGTATTCTGGACATCCCCTGAAAAACCAGTGGTTCTCAGCCAGGCGTGGCGACGCAGCGCCACCGTCGTTGCAAGCGATCTGCCCAGCGAGTCGGCGGTATCAAGGCCACAGCGGATGGTGTATTTAGCCGCATCACGCCCTTCCGCAATGGCGCGGGTAAGCAGTGTCTGGACCTCCTCAGAGCACTGCGGCAAAACAGTCGCCACCGAATCCCACAGGGAGTGGGTGTATCGGCCCAAGAGGCAAGCGGTGTTAACGGACCGCAAGCCAGCACTGGAGGAAGAGAAAGCCTTCTTCCCACAGTGATCCAGGCGCTTGGATTCCCTATCCGGAGGGGCGGTAGGGAAGGCGGTTTGGGAGGCAGAGGCTTGGACAACCAAGCTCTCAGGGGTGGGGTGTTGGGAGAGAAACAGGGGGTCGCCCGGAGCAGGGCGATGGCGTCGGGCCACGTTCCTATCCACAGGAGCCCCTGTGGTGGGTTTGGACCAGGCACCCAAAAGAACGTCAGTGAGTGCATCGTTGAACGGCAGCACAGTCTCCGAAGAGGAGGCCGCCGGCTGAAGCACTTCAGTCAGGAGGTTAGTCCTGACGGCCACTGTAGGCAACTGGAGATTCAAGGCTCCAGCAGCTCTACGCAACACCGTTGCAAAATTAGCCCCCTCCTCCGTAGCCACGGGAGGAGACAGCATGCCAGAGTCAGGGGAGGTGTCCAGACCACTGGCATCCCCAAGTTCCTCAACCCAGTCCGGGTCAAACTCGCACTGTTGTGTGAGAGGGTCCTCAGACCCCTCCCAGCTCTCCTGGTCCTCCTCAGGTTCAAAATATGGAGGAGGAGGGACATTAGGGACCCAAGGTCTCATCGGCGCCGGAACCAGCGTCGGGCGGCGCTCGGTCCGGCTCCATGTCCGGAGCCGGAGAGAACCGGGGAACGACGCCGTCCGGAGCCCCGGACGGCGTCAGGAACGGCACCGGGGACATCGGCGGAGGCGTGGTTAGGTCAACCGGCGTTGATGGGGGTTGCGGCACCACCGGAGCCGGGATCGAGGCCGGGGCCGGAGCCGAGGCCGGGATGAAGGCCGGTGGGACAGGCGACGCCGGGACCGGAGTCGACGGCGACGCCGGAGCAACCCCATCAGGGCCCGCGGGGCCCGAAGGCGCACCGGAGGGTCCTTGAGGCCCGAAGAGGCGGGCCATGGCCGATAGGAACTCCTGTATTTGGGCCGGAGTCGCCCCCGAACCCGGGAAGGACGGGTAATGCGGGGGTAACTCGACAGGCACGTCCGGGGCCGCGGGGACGGTGCCGACTGGGGCCTCAGCCGAGTCGCGAGACCGGCGAGGCGAAGTCTTAGAGCGATGACGCCGCTTAGCCTTCTTGTGCTTCGACTTACCGGAGGAGCGCGAAGACTTGGATTCCGACGAACGGCGGGGACTCCGCGTCCGGCCCCTCGACCTCTCCCGGGACCGGGGCTTGGTGCGGCGCGGAGCCGACTGTCGGACCTCGAGGAGCTTTCGAGACCGCTCTCGCAAAGCCTTCGGATGAAGTTTCCGGCAGTCAGGGCACGACTTCGTGTCGTGGTCTCGGCCGAGACAGAAGAGACACTCGAGGTGCGGGTCCGTGATCGACATCATGCGACCACATTCCTCGCAGGGCTTAAAGCCGGGCATCCCTACGACACCTTAGGAGTCGTGAAGTCTCGTTGAAGAAACAGTGAAAAAATTCACAAAAAAGATAGTCAAAAAGTGACTAGGGCACTGCTCTTCCCGGATCTGCGCTTACTGGCGCGGAAAAAGAAGAACTGACGTCAGCGCGCAGGGGCGGCGTCTAAGTACTGCCCGCGACGTCATCCCGGCGATCACGACGCCGACGACGGACGCGGAGCCGCACGACGCCGCCTACCGACGCGCGTACTGCTACGCAAAAACTTTCCGGATCCAGCCTGACGCCTGGGGATATTCTAAGGTAAGGAATCTGTCACTAACGTGTCTCTTTCAGATATTAGTAGCTCCGGATGATTTTACTGAAATTAAAGTAGCTGTTGTCACAGAAAAGGTTGAAACTCCAGTACCATGTGAATAGGGTGAATTAAATCAGACTATTGAATTATGAAAGAGTGGAGTGGGGCAAGCTATTTTGGTCGTGTTGATGCCCCTATTGGTGTGGCTTTGAATGATAAGATTAGAAAGTTGTCTACTATTGGCTACTAATGCTTCAGAGGTGTTAACTAAAATGAATGAAGAAACGTTTGTCATTCATGCAATGGTGATTTAGAACAGCCTTGTTTTAAATATACTTTTGGCAATAGAAGGTTGAGTAATTAAGGTCCAGCAATTATGTACGTTTGTGCCAGATAACACCATAGGCATTAAAAGGTATACTGATAATATAACTAATATTTCAAGTGAAGATAATTCTTTGATAGAAACTGGTGTGCGTAAAACAGTTTGTGAATGGTTCAGTGAAATTGGTGAAGGATTTAGTGAGATGGGTAATTGGAATAGTAAGGTTGGTGGGAATTTACTAAAAAAGAATATTAACTGCAATAATCATAATAGGCATAACATCAATAATAAAAGCCTTTGGATGTCACTTGCTTTAAAGGGGGTTTAAAATGTAGTTGTGAAAAAAGACAATATTCGGGGGCTGGGGGTTAGAGTGTGTTTAAGAACTAGAAAAATAATACCTAATTCAGATCAGCTTAAGTTAGCATATCTAGCCCATAACCAGCTTGCGTTGACATCTATCCATATTTACAGAAAGAAATGTGCTTTTTCATTTCTTAAAATCAGCAAAACAGAAGCTTAATCTATGGTCTCTATTAATAAACTGAATTATTTGGTATAATCCTTCGAGGAAGCCATGCCCAAGATGCTTCTTCTTTTTGTAACTTTCAATGTTCTTTGCTTGTGTCTTTCCTAAAGCTCAGTCATTAGTTATACTGTCTATTGTATTTCTGTATTACATAAACGCCATGTCATTTTCTATGCGCGACACATTTATTAATATGCATTAAAAACAAATGCTTCTAGATGTGATATATTTTATTGAATTTACCTTATGCATTCAAATATTCATTGGTTTCTTAGAATGTACTGAATGTGTGGCTTTTCGGTCTAAAACGCTATAAAAATTGTTTTTGAAATATGTACCAGATTTTCTATGACTTTCTTTTATTTCTAACTGTACAGACTCTAAGCTAATCTGTCATTTGATTTATACTTCGCCTGTTCAACTTTTCCTTTAGAGGCAGACTATTTCTGTCCTCTTGCTAAACTATACTTATTTCTGTCTTCTTGCTTTCTTTGAAGTTAGACCCTATGTTGACCCTCTCAAATCATTTGATTTAGTATTGAAATATTGATTGCTATTAACTAACCACTTTTTGCCTTCTGTAACTATTTTGAAAAAAACCTATAAGGTTTAACCTGGAACTCCATCTCACATAACTTTATTAAGTTGACTTGGACTAAGTCTTATTGAGACTCATACAGTCCCGATCATACGCACCGACTCATTTAATTATTTTAATTACAGCATCAATCCACCTCCTACCACCACAGTCTGTCACAGCATTACACTGATTTGGCTGGCTCAGTTCGCATCTTGGCACTTGGAACCAAACCATACTCATGCTCAGCTCTTACCTTAAATTCTCTGCCTCGTCTATATCTATATGGACATGATGGAGGTAAGGCTGGTGAGGAAACAACAGCTACGCTGCAGCACAGCCAAGGAGACGGAAGGAAGAAGGGCACTTCCCTGTGCTGCACATGGCATCAGAAGTTTATCATGGAATCTGGAGGTAAAAGGACTGAATAGGGAACCTCAGGAGGTTAGATCTCAACCTTAGGAGGCAACATCTCAGAACCAGAAAGCCTGCCAGAACTTCGATCCACAAAGGGTTGGGGGTAGCCAGTGAAAACCCTGGGCTGATAGATGTGGAGGTAGCAAGCAGCAGTGCATGTAGAGAGGACCATGCCACCTATTCTACAGTGCTGTGCATTGACGGGCAATAACACTTTATTTGATAGCCTCCCTGCATGACTTTCAAAAGGAATAGAGAAATGACATCAAGGAGGAAACTGATGGAATAAAAGTTACTTAGGGTTGTGATGTGCAACCTTGAATCCAAAATTGAACAATGGAGTTGATTGAGAACTACTAAAGGTACTTGTAGCTGAGAAGCCAAATGAGTTAAGACTTTTCATCCTAAAGGAATGGACTGAGAATCTGACCCTGATGAACAAGGTACTTGCTTTGGTAACAGCTTATATGGAAGAGATTCCTTAACCGTAGATTCCTCACCATATAATATTTCGAGGCTTCAGACTGGATTTGGAAAAGCATGAGAAGTACCTCTGCGTGCTGGTAGGCGGCATTCGGCTCTCTGTCATCCGCACCAAAAGGGACGTCATGGCGCCCATATAGGTGCCGCCTGGCATGCTGACATCGGTTTCTTCCATGACTATTTGCATGCTAATAACACAGTGTTACGTACAAAACACCGTACTTTGTTGACCAGTGTACAGTATCTAGCAGGATCTCGTGGATGAAGAGCCCAGCTTGCAGTGGGGGAGGATGGAAGAGTCAGGGAGGAGTCTGCGGTTAGATAGACTCTCTATCAGATAAGGCGTTACCAAAGGTAAGTAACTTGGTCATTTGATAGAGATTTCTAACCGCAGATTCCTCATCAACAGAATAGTTATCTCAGCAAAACCTCCCTGGAGGTGGCACTAAGAACTGGCTTAGACCAAAAAGTCCTGGAGGACGAGGTGGGCAAAATGCTCATCTCGACAAACCTGCCTGTCTAAGCAGTAGTGCTTTGAGAACGTATGAAGAGATGTTCACATGGCAGCTTGGCAGATGTCCAGGGCAGGTACCCTGAGGGAAAACGCAGAAGTGACAGCCTTGGGCGAGCAGGCCCGCAAACCCTCAAGGGATTACTTCTTCATCAGTGTGTAGCAGATCTTTATGCGGAGCAAAATCCATCTGGAGATGGTCCAGTCTGAACAGCCTTGCCCTTCTTTGCTCCAGCAAACCCAAAAAGAGATGATAGTCCACCCGGTGGTCTTTCGTGCGATCAGTGCTGAAAGAAACAGTTCTCTTAGAGTCCAGGCGATGAAGTCTCTCCTCTCTGGATGAATGAGGCAGAGCAATGAAAACAGGCAAAGTTATGCTCTGGCCAACATGTAAGGGAGTGACCACATTAGGAAGGAAAGAGGCACGTGTCTGGAGGACCAGTTTGCCAGAAAGAAATTGGTGTATGAAGGATAAACCAACAGAGCCTGAAGCTCACGGACACTCCTGGACAATGCAATGACCACCAAAATGACAACTTTGAAAATCAGGAGCCACAGAGGACAACTGTGTAGTGGCTCAAAAGGGGTACACATCATGTGAGTTAGAATCAGATTAAGGTACCATTGGGGCATAACAAACGGGGCAGGGGAAAACAGGTGTTGCAGGCCCTTCAAAAAAAATAAGTCACAACTGGAGACCAACAGGAAGGGCTGGTCCAGCAGACACAGGAAAACCAAGATGACTGACAAATAACCTTTAACAGTGCCCAGGGTCAAGTCTTACCGAATCAGTGAAAGTAAAAACAGGAAAACTATAGAGGTGCAGAGAGGTGGATCCACCTTGCGTGAACACCATGCCATAAACTTTTCACAACAGCTGGTGTAGATGGTCTGAATAGAAGGCGTCCTGGTAGCCAAGATGACATCACAAACTTCAGGAGGGAGGTTAAAGACTTTCAATTGTTGTCATTTAATCTCCAGGCATGAAGGTGGAGAGTGCGCAGGTTCGGATGCAGAACCCATCCTTGTTGCTGCAACAGGAGGTCCTCACGAAGGGGAAACCTGATCAGAGGAATGATGCTCATGCTCAGGAGGTCTGGATAACACACCCTTCGAGCCACTAAAATCACTTGGTCACAGTCTCTCCTGATCTTCGAGAGAACTCAGGGCAGTAGTGGTATCCAGTGGGCAAAAGGGTAAAAATTGTACATTCTTGGTGGTGGCGAACAGATCTAGCCAAGGCTCCTCCCTACTCTTGAAAGAGACCTTGCGTTACCTCTGGATGCAGGCGCCATTTGTGGTTCATTATGCACCAATGGCTGATCTCACCCACTTTGGCATTCAAACAGCCGGCCAGGTGCTGGATGAGCAGGAAGATGTCGTGGCACTCCAGCCAAGTCCAGAGGCGCAGAGCCTCCTGGCTCTTTTATTCCAATATCACAGGGTGGTGGTATTCACAGGGTGGTGGTATTGACTGTGAATACCTAAACTAGCCTCCCCTTGATTGATGAAAGGAAGGCTTTCAATGTCAAGCAGATCGCTCTCAGCTCCAACAGATTAATGTGGAGCTGGAACACCGCTTGAGACCACAGTTCTATGATCTCCACCTCTCCCAGATGGCTGTCCCAGCCCAGGAGTGATGCATCTGTCAGAATGGTGAGCTGTGGGTGGGGAAGGGAGAGGGCTCTGCCGCTGACCCAATCAGAGTTTGTTCGCCAGCCACCACTGAATATCTTTTGCAGTTCTCTCCGATATCGGAACCAGGTCAGAAAGATTGCCGTGATGCAGCACCCACTAAGACTTCAGATCCCACTGCTGAGACCGCATATGCTATTGGACATGTTTTACTAGCAGGATGCAGGAGGCCATGAGATTCAGCAACCTCAGAGTCAGTCTCACCAAAATCTAGGATAGATTCTGAAACACTGATAACATAGCTTGAATATCCTGCATTCTCCGCTTCGAAAAATAGGCTCGGAAATGCACTGTGTCCAGAATGGCTCCAATGATAGGAAGCGTCTGAGAGTAATTCAGGTGCGACTCCAGCACACTGATAATGAACCCCAGAGAATGAAGACGGTATACTGTAGTCTGGAGGTAGGCGACGACTGCCTCGGATGAGCCCACCTTCAGCAGCTGGTAGTCGAGGTAGGGAAAAACTGGAACCGCTGACCTCTGGAAATTTCTGCAATCACCGCCATAATTTTCATGAACACACAAGTGGCACTGGTTAGGCCAAAGGGGAGCACAGCAAACTCAAAATGCTCGTGTCCCACTGTAAACCGTAGGTAACGCCTGTGGCCAGTAGAACGGGGATGTGAAAATATGCGTCCTGCAGGTCCAACGCTACCACCCAGTCTCAAGGATGTAGGGCAAACAGTACGTGGGCAGACAGTACGTGAGCCAACAAATGGGTGACAAATGCAAAAAGAACAGATGATGGACAGAATGCTGAACAAATCAAACATTCACCCCAGTCACATATTGGGGTTAAATCCATTTTTTTTCTTGCCATGCCATTCCAGTTTGACCCAGCCATATGCAAACCAGTCTTGGCCCTAATCCCCATGGTAACAGTCCAGCCCGAACTGCTAGGTCCTCCCTGGACAAGAAACTAGCATCCTTGGACCAGTTTCCAGTTATCAACCTGGCTAGCTTGAATCAGGTGGCATAGCGAGCACGGGACCCACGTCTGGGCATACCCATCCCACTTCTGGCACAGGCACCCTCTATGGCTCCTTTGGCCAAAATAGGCTACACTTACGGATAAAGTATGGTGAGATGGTCCTCAGCAAGCTGTTTGTGGGATGGTTGCAACAGCAGGGGGTGTCCACAAAAGAAAGGGCGTACCCCTTCTGCTCGATCTGAAGCACCCAGTGGTCTGATATTATGGCTCTTGGATAGAGGGCACACTAAAGAGTCTGGATCCCGCATCCTTTTTGGGTTCCACGACCCCATCCTCAAAAGGCCTGGCAGGCTGTTGAACCGAGTAGGGTTGGCACTGTGGATGCCCAAAGGTGCCCCATCCGAGCTGTGGTAGGGGTAAAAGGCTGCTGAAGCGGCTGGGTCAAAAGGGAAAGACTAAGGGATCTGGCAGTGACCCTTGCTTTCATGTGACGTATTGGCCTTGTCGCTAAATAGGCGGTTGCCATTGAAGGGCATGTCAATCAGCGAAGACTGAACATCCCCTGAAAACCCAGTGGCCCTAGCAATTTAGTAACACCGTAAGAGCCATGACTCTACTCGGTGAGCCTGTGGTGTCCAGTCCACATTGTATGGCAAACTTTGCAGCATACCCGTCATCCATCAAACTGGTTAAGGATAGCCTAGCCCTCCTCCAGCAGCATGGAAAGCAGCTGCACAACCGAATACCACGAAGTATGGGACTATTG
Organism: Calotriton arnoldi; assembly: GCA_963921515.1. Lineage (NCBI taxonomy): Eukaryota > Metazoa > Chordata > Amphibia > Caudata > Salamandridae > Calotriton > Calotriton arnoldi. The sequence continues at coordinate 1,251,138 of CAWUFW010001727.1, forward strand.
GCCCAAGACCCATGCAGTATTCACCAACCGCACTGCAAGGATGGTAGAAGAGGAAATGCGCTTCCCAAAGGTATCCAGCATCTTGGATTCCCAATTAGTTGGAATGCTAGTGATCACGCTTGGGATGGCTTTAGCAGTGGAGGCCTGCACCACCAGGATCTCCGGGGAGGTATGCTGGGAGAGGAAGAATGGTCTATTGGGGTGGGATAATGCCAACAGGCAATCAACTGATGCACAGAAGCCACAGTGCAAGGTTTCATCAAGGTCCCCAGGAGAATGTCAGGTCAGTGAGGGCTACATTAAAGAGGAGCAATGACTCAGGGAGCTTGCCCCAGGTTGAAGCACCTCTATCAAGACAATCTTCTTACACCATACACCTCCTTCTCATCACCCCCTTCAGGGTGGTAGGGCCAGCCAAGTGGAGGAAAGTCCAGGGCATGGCATGGCCAGGACTGCACCGGATTGGCATCTTAGATGACAATTGGCTCGTCGTTGAGAGGCGTCGGATGGAACAGAGTCAGAGTAGGCAGAGGTACCTGTGTCATAGATCCAGAGATGGCTCCTGAGGGCCCAGCCTGCTTCTAGGTGTACCCACGACGATAATCCAGCAGGGGCATCTCTCAGTTCCATGGGGCCTGAACGTGCAACAGAGGGAGTCGGTGGCCTGAAGATGGCGTGAATGGTGATGTAGAACTCTTTGAGTTGGGAGGGCATTGCCAGGTAACTTTAGGTAGTGAGTGGTGGGCCTTGCCGCCAGCTCCACAGGTGGAGTGCGGCAGCAGGGCCTAGAAGCAGGAAGTCAGACAGGGTGAATACAAAGAACGCTTCGACTTCTTTTTCTTGTGCTTCTTCGACTTACAGACTTGGACGAGGAAGTCTTGGAGTGCGTAGACAACCGTCTGCAGGATCAGGCCCATGGTCTTCCACAGGAATGAGAATGGGACTGGGAGTGGACACTTCTCCTGCTCTGCCACCAGGAGCTTCAACGTCAACTCATGGATCACCATCAGGTGCATGGACTTGCATACCAAATAAGCCATGGGGTCGTGCCCATCTACGGTGGGTGTCGGGCACAGACATTTGCATGTGACAATCCTCACAAGGTTTAAACTCTGAAGGTTTTACAGGGGACATGTCCATAGCACACTGGGAGGGGGTTGGGAGTTGCTCAGAATATGACCACGGTAGCTCTCTGGATCTGCACTGTTGGTGCAGAAAGAAAGGAAATTATGTCATGGTGCTGGGACGGCACATATATAGGCGCCACAACATCACTTCCGATGTGGACAACACCGACGTACTGCCATGCAAAGGTTCTTCTCAATATTTTCCTGATCCAGTCTGACGCCTAAGGAATATTGCTGTATTAGAAACAGGAGATGTAGTTGGATCTATCATGTTGTTATACGTAGCCCTTTTTTTAGTTTCAGAATCTAAATCTAAATAGTCATCAATTGGCATCAAAAGATTGTACAGGGTTGCACTCAAGGAGCAGTGAGACAAATAAGACTTGGGGACAGTCTGGAGAAACTCTTGTCTTTACAGAAGAAGGAAATGCGTATGAATGAAGCATGGATGTAGTCTCCTTTCATTTTTCAGGACAACAGCATCACATTGGCATATGCACAATGTCCAGTAAAACCAATCTTAAACCAATTGTAGACATTTTAAACATGAGCAAATTCAACTTCGCTGCAGCTAATTATGTGGACTAGTGATGTACGGACCAGCACTGAGTAATGCATATAAAGTATAGGAGATCTAATAAACTGAGGAAACACTGGTTATTTTGGAGACAATGTGAGAAGGAGAGGACTCCAATACACACAGTGGCAATTCATTCAGTTGAGAATTCTTTAGAAAGAAGTTCTGACAGAGATTTATATGGGGTATGTAATACAGCAAGATACATGCTTATTTGATTTGGGGATTAAACCAACTCAATTGAGGGAAATGTACAAGGAAGGCTGGAGATTGTTGTATCAGCTAGTGGTAACTGTGAGGGTGGCATCTACCAGACACTGGAAGAAAGTTAAATCTGTCTGGTTGGGTACTTGGCGATGGACACATTTGATGCATAGTCTACGAGACTGTACGAACTCATTCCCCCCAGTTTGGCTCCAATTCTGGAATACATGGCTAAATGATGCAGGTAAATTATCTGCTCACAGAAACTTAGAGCCCACACACTGTTTCAATGAAGTGAGATAATTTGTAGATTTATCGGGTGAAGTTGTGAGCTGGACTTAGTGAGTGGTAGAGAGAGGTGGCATACAGCATTGTCCTCGGGACAAATATTTGAAATGGACTGTTCTGGGGCTGTAGGATAAAGGATATAAGTGCAAGCCTGTACTGCAGCTGGTTTCTGGCGAATTGGAGAGTTATCCTGGAAAATAGTATGCTTTAACGTCAAGAAATGTGGTTAATGAACTGGTGGGGAGCCAGTAGGTGTTGAAAGGAAAAAAGGAGAGGTTAGAATTTAAAATGGCAACTTGGGTCAACGCTGGTATGAGAAATGCTGTAGGATGCTGTGTGGGTATTGTTATTGACATTTGATTAGGTAATCCAACCTGAACAAAGTTAATTAAAAAACAATTCCTGTTCCTGGGTTTTATACAGTCCAACCTCTGTCTCCTCTCAACTCATCGTTCCTCACTCATTCCCACATATGTACTGCTACGTTTCAGCCCAGTGAAGAATGAAACCGTTTTATTGGAATTTGAACTTTTAGCGGTTATATAAATTTTAACCACAAAATGATCACATTGCTCACTCTTTCATGCCTACACACTAACTTTTATTTGGAGTGAAGAATTTTTAAAAATCGTCAAAATACGTATGTTTATAAATTACTGTAGTTAAAACTATATCCAACGTCAGGATACAGAATAAGAATCAAATTTATTGCCTCACTCCTAACCCTTGCATAAGTTTAACTGCACAACCTACTTAAGCTTCTCATTTGATTGTTGGATTTTTACAGGGGTACATGTTGTTTACACTAACATGTACAATACATTTGGTCACAAATCGAAGTATGGTGGCACAGTAACGGGAAAAAAAAAGAACTTAATTAACTGATGTCAGTGTGCCTGAATAGCGCCTATATTGGTGCCGCGGACGTCACTTCTGGCACGGACGACGCCCCGTGGAGCTGACCGACGCCACCTACACGTGCTCAGTGGTACTGCTCACGTAAAATCTTCTGGATCGAGTGACGCCTGGGGAAATTCAAAGGTAAGGAATCTGTGGCTAGAAGTCTGTATCAGATACTAATCTTAGTAACAATGTTTAGGGAGGAACATGCAGTTAGAGCATCCACAAGAAAGTTATCGAACACAGAAGTATCTCAGATGGATAGTTCTAACTGTAGATTCCGGACCTTAGAATAGATACCAAAAGTAGTACCTTCCAAAAGGTGGAGGTTCTATGGAGTGGGCTCAGACCAAAGTTCTTGAAGAGCAGAGTAGGCGAAGTGTCCTTCGCTCCAGACCATGCTGTCAAGTATTTAGTGCCTCATGATCGGAAGCACTAACGCCAAATCAAAGCCTGGCAGATATCAAGGAAGGGCACTCCAGGCTTGGTAATGGTGGAATGAGTTCTCAGATATCTTCCCTTTCTTTGCTCACAAAAAGTTGAATGTCCACTGGTTCTTGGAACTATCGATGAAAAATCTAAAAGTCCTTTTGAAGTCCAATCAATTGAGCCTCTCCTTGTTTAAGGGGCATTTGTGTATGTATTTGGTATTTCAATATCTCAACCTAGCCACAAGGCAGAAGAGCACTGTACAGGGTCCAAGACAAGTAAAGTCAACGAGTGATAGTAGAGTAAGCTGCATTGTGGGTGATTAATGCAGTGTTCTTAAAATAGGAGTCTTCAACTCTTTCCTAAACTGGAGTTGCATTGGGGCGATCCAGATAGATACAGATATGATGTTCCAGAGTATAGACTGAAACAACCTACTGTTTTGTTTTTTTCTTTTTTACACTTCATAGTTTGCCGTCTGATTGTGTCCTGGCTGCGGGTATGCCGAGAACCACCTGAGGTTGTGAACTTGTCTGCAAGATCAGCACGGGTGCTGGTCGTGATGACTTTGTAAATTATGCAGTTGGTTTTGAAGATGGGGCGAGTCGCAAGTGGTACCAATGAAGTTCCAATAAGAAGGGGAAATTATATTTCTTCAGGTGCTGCATCTCTGCTGTCCTTAAACCACGTTCCAAAGTGGAGCCTGCCTTCTCTCTGAAGAGGTGAAACCCATCAAAAGGCATATCCATTAAAGAAGAAAGTAAAACGCTGGAGTAGGAATGGTTTCTTACCTGTAATCCCAGTTCTCTCTCAGGAGAATCTCCATTGTATTGTTCCACACCGGAGAGCGAGAGACAGACTATCAGTTGCACTCTCCCAGCTACAACAGTTATACACAATAGCAACTGATAATTTTAAAAGACAAAAGGGTTCCACTATATTTCAAGGATACTGGTTCTTCACCTCTGCGATATCCAAAGATATTGAATTAGACGCCTCACTCACTTATTGTGACATGCTACATCATCGGCGCCTATCCATACCCTGGTAAGATGATACCACCAGGGCGGACTCAACCATAGATGGAATGGGAGTTCTTCTATAAAGTCAAACTGGACAAGCAGGGATCCAGAAAAGTGAGTTATTAAAAATACCTTCAAGTATACCCAAAGTTTCCTTTATTAATAGGGTACTTGAGGTATAGATAAAATAAAAAATAGTGTGGGGTTTTATTGAAAATAGTCATTCAATTGTACCCCCTGTGCCAACATGTTTTGGCCCGCTCAAAGAGCCCAACCGGGTCTGGGGCCTTCGTCAGGGCTGAGTATATCTATCCCTGCTCTTAAGTGCACGCACTCCATGCACACTCGTGAGGCCTAGTGCTCTCACCTGTCTTGATCTTGCATCCAGAGGAATTCCTGCAAGAATAAGAAGTCAATTACAAAGAGGTGAAGCTACTTTTGTGAATCGTCCTACATTTTAGGCTGGTAGTCTACGTTATAATCAATTTATTACATTAGTATTGTTTTTAATCCCTATCAATCTACGGACGCCAAATTAACACTGTGAAACCAAATCCACATTTTTGTGATTGCAGTGCTCCCAAAGTACATAGGATTGTAAGGTCATATTACTCGTTATTAACCGTTTTTGTATTTTTTCGATATAACAGGCAGACCTAGTTCCTTTTTTTGTTTGGTCGGCTATTTAATAAAATCCCAATCGAGTGCACCTTTGTGTGAACTATTGTGCAGTGCTCCAAGTTATAAAGCTCACTTGCATTCTGAAAGTCAAGATATAGGTTATCATCAGCGTAATGAGTGGACAAGCAGGAAATTCTCCCCATAATCAATATTGTGGGATGCACCCAGATCTGCCAGATGATCAGAGTGAGAGCTAAAAAGATAATAGAGCTTCTTTCAACAGTTGCTACGCGGCTGAGGTACACGATTAAAGTCAGGTTGCATGACTATGGGTTGCCTCTTTGTAATCTCACAGCACAATGTCGCTGAAGGTGGACCCAATGTTTGTTTAGGATCCGTAGCACCAGAATGGCAGGAACCAGCATCAATTGTGGAACAAAAGTAGAAGTCGGTATGGACCCAGTAACAGCTCCCAAGGGTACAGACTGCACCAGGGAGTAACCAGCCGGAGGTAACCTGACTGGAGGCCCCTTCGGTTCCATGAAGCCTGGAGGAGAACTAGAGGGAGCCAAACGCACAGAAAATTTGCAGCATGACCTCTTTGAAGGCCTTGATCGGCTGCTGGGTCATCAATGGCCCGAGAACCTCAGGCTGCATCAAGGTCAACCGAGGGATTGGCTATGCGGCAAGTGACCTTGATGGAGTGCAACTAATGTCTCTACACCAACATGCCTTATCTTTGGGGTTAGAGTGGTGGGATGGTGTAGCGTTTTGCTGTACTTTTCTATGCTTGCATTTGGACTTGGACTTACCAAAGAACTTTGAGTGGGAAGTGGAGCAGTCACAGGAGTGGCACCATAGCCGAAACCGGGCCCGCTACTTGGAGCGGGATCAATCTGAAGGTCATGACTTCTTGTGTTCGGGGACATACAACTTCACCTACCGGTCTCAAAATACCTTTTGGTGCATTAGGTCGCACCTATCCCACAACTTCGAGTCATTTCCTGAGGAAAGGAACAAAGGCACATCTTTTGTGGGTCTCTGACATCTGCTTCCTCCAGTCTTGACACCAGTTTGAATCCTATTTTTGGTGGGGAACCTAGCACACTAAAAAAAGACTGAATCTTTGAAAAACCAACAAAGTTGGCAGTGGAGAATGAGATGTATGTCCAAGTGCACTGAAAGAAAGGATCAGACATCAGTGCCCAGGGTTGGTGCTTATTTGCAGCTCCGCTCTGTCACTTTTGGGATCAGGAATTGTTGATGTTTGCACCACAAGGGTCTCAAAACGTAGGTTGTTGTACTAGAAAATCAGGTTAGTCAAACCCAGGTCAGTTCACCTAGAAAAAGGTAGACTGACCATGATTATTACTAAGTGGCCAAGAGGGTGCTTGTGAGTGCCTCGTAAAACGGCTGTATAGGCTCTGATGAAGATGGATATGGGTGAAGTATTTCAGTCAGCAAATTGGCTTTGGATTCAACTGTAGGCATTTGGTAGTCTAGTGCCTCTGCCACTTTGCACACTACTAGTGCAAATGAGCAGCTTTCTCCTACTGGCAGACAAGGTGGTGAGTGCAGCTTGGTCTCAGGGAAGGTGTCAAGCCGTCTAGCAATCTGTAGGTCTAGGCAAAGTCCTTTATCAGTGTAATGAGGGAGGAGCAGATTGTCTGCCTCCTCATTATCAGTGTCATGGACAATGTTTTGTAGGCCCTAAACTGTGTCAGAATCAGAATTGAACAGGGCCTCTGCCACAACTGGTGCAGTAGAGGCTGAGGATCTGGTTGAATGACCATTCCCTGAGTCTTGGTAATCTGATATCATGACAGAGGCCTGGCATGGGTCGATGGTTCAGGGTCAGGACTGGATCTGGTGCCGGCAGCGGTCTTGATATGAGAGGAACGGGCATGGACCTTGGAGCCAGAGTATAAGCCTGGTCCTGCTTTGTTACGGGTTCTGAAGAGACAGTCAGCACAAGGGTAGAGCAAACCAGCGAAAGACTGACTAAAGGCCAATGTGGCTCTTGGGATCCTGAAGGCACAACACAGGGAGCTGGCAGCATCTGAAAGGTCTGCAGCATGGCCTCCTGGAAGGCAACTATTTACTGCTGGTAGGTAACAGTCTCCAGAATTTAGGGCACTCCGGCACCAGATTACATTCAGAAGATGCTGCAAGGAGCACTGAGCAACAACCATACAACTTGTCACTTGATGTGAATTGGGGGGGGGGGTAGGGTTGAGACCCACTTGGCTTTGTTATGCTTATGGTGCGCTTTCGACCTGGAATTATCTTAAGGCTGCGATCGAGAACAGGACTTTGTGCGTGAGCAGCCCAAAGATTTGTAGTGAGAGACCGTGTTTTAAACATATCTTATGTTGAACAATGTATTGTTTCGTCTCCCCTGGTCTGATAAACTTTGGGTGCCCAAGTGTGAATTTCTCACACAGTTTCAAGTCATGATCAGAGCTGAGGCACCAGAGCCTCGCTGAGTGCTAGTCAGTAACAAGCATCTGATTCTTACAGTAGTAGCCAGCTTCAATCCAGACTTCCACTAGAGAGAAATCACCCTAGCACAATATCTGTGCCTATTATAAACTCTTTGTCACCTCCAAGAAGTGTGATATTGCTGAAGAGATACATGGCATTACCTGTCACCACACATGATTTTTTGCTGGGAGAGTGTTCCAGATCCAGTCTGGCACCTGGGATATTTTAAAAGTGAGAATGAGAGTTAGAAGTATCCATCAGAACTAAGATTACAAGTAACTTTCCCAACAGCACTAAATGATTGCCACTGCTAGTTATAAACACAGACTAGAGTAGCAGAGTCATACGCTTTTCCTCAAAACAATGGACAGACTATATATTCAAACTGTATGGGGGAAGAACTTACCCAAAAAGATTCTGGAATGCAGCACGATCAACTACTGCATCCATTCTGGACAGTAAGGTTTGGTGAAAATGTGGACAGATTTTCATTGGCTACCTTACATAGGGTCATTCCTTAAAGCGATAAGTCAGTGCTTTTCCTCTTGTTGAATGAGCTTTGGGTTTTCCAGGTAAAAACATATTGCCTAACATCTAACAAAACTAAATTCAAGAGACTATCCATCTAGAGATCTTGGCCTTAGAGAATTTCAGCTTTACCTGAAGCGTTGTGATCAGGGGAATTTGAAGAAAAGCAGATAAAGATCCTCAACCAGTCACTCAACAGGGCCTTGCTCAAAGAACCTGATTTCCACTCTCTGGAGGCAAAGTCAGGAGTTTTGATTTTTAAGATGTTGCAAAGGAATCGATTAAGAAAAAAATCCCAATCTGAAAAGATGCTAAAAGGTCCAGTACCCACTGGCGATTTCCTACAAAGAACCTACAGAAAACATCTGTTTGGGAGTTCAGCAGGCGTATCATCTGAAGTGACAGATTCCAAATTCCATTTTCAGATTTTTTTCCAGAGAAATAATCCTAGGTAACAGATTGTTAAGGTAACTAATTAATGTGGCTGTGCTCTATGTTCCAGTTTCCTCCTCTTTAGCACAGACTGCTGAAACACCTTGTGTGCTAGATGGATTGCTCCCACTTTTAAGATACTGATATGGTGCATGCGCTCCCTGTTCAACAACAAATGGGACTCCTTTCAATATATTGGACTTCTCGCACAACTATGGAAGAGATTGTCTAGCTGAAGAGATAGAAAAATCTTGTCTTTTCAATTGTCTTTCCACTGAGACCGCTGATTGCCTAGACATTTCAGCAGAGGTCTTGCATGTATCCTTGAGTTCAGTACAATGTGAATGCAAGATGCCATAGTCCCCAAAAGAAGGCCATCTAGCTGTTGGGGAATTGGTTGTTTGAATTGAAAGACATTTCTAAGTAATGCAAGATATTCTCTTCTCTCAATGAGACAAGTCTGCTTCAGGAAAAGTGTTGAAGTAGACTTCTGAAAAATTATTTGAAGGCCAGACAGAAAAGTTAAGCCTATATTGTTTTGAGGTCCTGCAGAGCTTTATTTGCAGAATTAGTTTTTATCAATCTGCTTCTAAAAGAAGGTTGCCACCACTCAATGCAGTAGGAAACAATTTGTCAGTCTGATTTTAGCCCAAAGGGAAGTACAGTGCGTTTTTCCTACTATTGATCTTCAGAATTTTCTGTGCTTCGTTTTCAGTGCTTTATACAAGTCAACAGGTTGAAAATCCACATCCAAGCTCCTTTATAGAGCTGTAGAAAAATGTGTTGAAGGGCTAAGATTCAAAACGTTTCCTCTCTGATCCATCTATTGGTCAGCCTGAGGAGTAAGGTAGATCAGAATTCCGCAGTGGGCCCTTTTTTGATAAAAAACAAGTTACTTACCTGTACACTGTGGTTCTCCAGTATTGATATCTTTCATTGATTTTCTCATGCTTGTATCTTCCCCGTCGTCATGGTGGGAGCCTCGCGGTAGATAGAAAAGAAGTACTATGAAAGTACATTAGAAACAACCACAGGAAAAGAAAAACTTTAACATTCGTCAACCTCTTTATGTAGGTCCAAACTTTGACCAATCAGAGACGAGCCCTAGACCTCAACTCCCCAGCAGAGCCACCAGACCTCAGATTTCGCGCACAAGTGTGCTACGGTTAAGAGTAGTATCAGGTAAGAAGTGGCAAGCCTAGACGGGGAGGAGGGAGGGCCACATGTGAATCTATGAAAGATATCAATACTGGAGAACCACAGTGTACAGGTAAGTAACTTCTTTTTTCTCCAGTATTGAATCTTTCATAGATTCACATGCTTGTATCAGAGTAGATAGCAGTGTTCTTTGTTAAATTGTTGCGACTAGGCGAAGTCCTTCTTATGCAGAGAGAATGAAACATAGCATTTAAGAAAAACATATATAACCATATAGATCTATATGCCTCACTAAATCCATATACATAACTAGAAACATGTAAAAACCCTGAAATCAAAAGAACAAAGTGAAACAGAGGTAAAAAATATAAATAAGCTGTACCTCAAGCGAACAGATGTCTCAGGACCGCTTGCCCCACTGCGGCATCCGTTTTCCATGCTGAATCCAGGCAATAATGCTTGGTGTACGTATGCACGTTAGACCATGTTGCTGCTCTACAAATGTCTGGAAGCGACACCCCAGCAAAGAGGGCAGTAGATGCCGCCATCTTCCTTGTGGAGTGCGCGGACACCTTTGCAGACAGGGGTTTTCCAGCTTTATTATGGCAGAAGACAATCGCAGAAGAGATCCAACGTGCGATACTGTTTCTGGAAAGGGCTTGACCTTTCCTCGGAGAAGCAAAAGACACAAAGAGCTGGCCCGACTTCCTGAAAGCCCTTGTTCTATGAATGTAGAATTTGATGCATCGTTTTACATCCAACGAATGCAACGCATTTTCAGCAGAAGTTGTAGGATTTCCGAAGTACGTTGAGAGCACGACCAGCTCGTTTAAGTGAAAAGATGTAGGAACATTTGGAATAAACTGAGGGTTTGTTCTCAACACTACCTTGTCTTGTTTGAATCGTAGAAAAGGTTCAGCCACCGTGAAAGCCTGAATCTCACTAATTCTTCTAGCCGAAGTGAGGGCCAGTAAGAGCCGTTTTTAATGAAACATATTTTAGATCAGCTTTGTGGATCGGCTCAAATGGCGATTTCATCAATTGAGATAGGACCGTGTTTAATTCCCATGGAACTGCCGGACGTTTCAGTGGAGGAAAAACTCTGAAAAGGCCCTTCATAAACTCTTTAATAATTCGCGTTGAGCAAAGCGAAAGTTCCCCAGGCTTTCTGCGAAACCTAGAAATTGCAGCTAGGTGTACCTTGATAGAAGAATGAAACAACTTTAGCTTTGCTAAATGAAGTAGGTAAGGCAAAATTTGCTCCGGAGTCGAGAGCAAAGGATGTATGTCATTTTCCACACACCAGTAGCAAAATCTTTTCCATTTCGCAGCGTATGCCCTATTAGTGTTAGAAGCTCTGGCCCGCTGAAGGATGGACTTGCAATCTGGAGCGATAGCTAGATTTGTAAATTCATAGTCGTGAGGTTCCAAGCTGATAAACTCAGAGATTTCATATGAGGATGAACAATCTGGCCGTTGTCCATGGACAGCAGTTTTGGCCATGGTTGAAAGAGAATGTGTGGAGAGATGGAGCGCAGGAGAAGCTCTGGGAACCAAAACTGTCTCGGCCATGCCGGAGCGATGAGAATGAGATGACATGGTTCCTTCTTCATTTTGCTCAGCACCCTTGGGATGAGGGGGAACAGCGGGAAAGCGTAAGCGAACATTCCTGTCCACTGCATCTGCAGAGCGTTTCACCAAGAGTTGGCCTGAGGAAACCTGCTAGCGAACTTTTCGCATTTCTTGTTGCTCGCTGTCGCAAAGAGATCCAGATTTGGAGTGCCCCATAGCCTGAAAACTCGCCGCAGCTGTTTCCAATCTAATTCCCATTCGTGACATTGTGCATTGGTTCTGCTCAGAGAATCCGCCCACTCGTTGTCCACCCCTGGGACATGCTCTATCTGCAACGTGATCTTGTGCTGGATTAACCATTTCCAAATTTCTTGGGCTTGGTCCGATAACGTGAGAGATCTGGTGCCCCCTTGCTTGGCTAGATAGAACATCGTTGTGGTGTTGTATGTTCTCACCAGAACAGAGGATCCTTGGATTCTCAGAAGTAACGCCTGAAGGCCTAGATAAACGGCCCTCAACTCCAATAGATTGATGTGTAATTGCTTTTCTTGAATGGACCATTTTCCATGGATTTGCAACTCCTGAAGATGCGCTCCCCAACCATCCATCGAGGCATCCGTGGTCATTATAAAACTGGGCTGTGCTACCTGGAATGATAGGCCTGGAGAGATATTGCAGTCCTTCTCCCACCATGACAGTGCCTGTTTCACTGCCTGAGAAATAAGGATGATGTCCTCGAAGGAGCCCTGCGCTGAATCCACTGTTTGTCTAACTGCTCTTGAAGAGGCCTCATTTGGAGCCGAAATTCGGAATTAGTGGGATGAATGATGACAGCATCCCCAGTAGAGATTTGAACACTCTTACAGAAGTGGACTCTCTTGCGCGCAAGAGGGATGCCAAGAGCATTATCTTTTGCTTGCGTTCTGGAGTGGGAAATGCCTTCATCAATCTGGTGTCCAGTATTGCTCAGAGAAAAATGTGTTTCTGACTTGGAATCAGGCATGACTTCTCCTCGTTGAGTTGCAAGCCTAGAAATGTGAACAGCCTTTGACAAGCCCGTGTAGACTCTCTTGCCAAGTGGAAAGAAGGCCCCATCACCAGCCAGTCGTCCAGGTAGGGATAAACCTGATGGCCCTGCCTTCTCAGGAAAGCTGCCACCGGAGCCATACATTTCGTGAAGACTCTGGGAGCTGAGCGAAGGCCGAAGGGCAGAACTTTGAACTGGTAGTGATCCACAGCCACCTCGAACCTCAGGAATTGGCGATGTTTCGCCAGAATAGGAATGTGGAAGTATGCGTCGAGGAGATCGAGAGACGCTAAGCAAAAAATCTCCCTTGTTTACCAACAAGAAAATGTCCTGCAGGGACAACATTCTGAATGATTGTTTCTTGATGTATTTGTTCAGCTGTCTGAGGTCCATGACCTGTCTCTATTTCCCACACTTTCTTTATGAGGAAGAAATTGGAATAGAAGCCTTTCCCTCGTTGACTGAGAGGAACTTTTTCTATCGCCCCCTTTTGCAGCAAGGTCGAGATTTCCTGCTTTAGTAAAGGAAGATGGCGATGTATTCTCCTTGAGGGCGGATTCCGAAGAAGCTTGTGAACAAATTCCAGGCTGCGGCCCAAACGGATGATGTCTAGTACCCATTTGTCCTTTGTAATGGCTTGCCATTGACTCAGAAAAGGAGAAAGATGATGGGACTGCAGAGGCTGAAGTCGAGATGAGGTGGCTGGTGGAAGAGAAACGTCACTGTCTAGATGGGTCTTGCGATTTTCCTTGTGCTGAAGACTTACGTCTAGCAGACTGTTGGCTGTATGAGACATTGGAAGCCCGAAAATGCTGCTGTTGTTGCTGTCCTCCATATTGTGGTCTTTACGATTGTTGGGAATACGGCTGAAATCTGTAGGACGATCTTTGCTGGAACTGACCTCGTTCTCTTCCCCCACGAAAGGACTGATAACGTCTTTGTTGCAACATGCCCAAAGAACGAGCCGTCTCAGTATCCTTTTTGATACCCTGAAGTTCTTTGTCCAAGTGTTTCCCACACAGGTTTTCCCAGTCGAAGGGCATGTCTAACACTTTCGATTGTACCTCGGGCGGAAAGACGTCGCCCTCTGCCAGCCCTGTCTACGGAGTAGAGCGGCTCCTGCCATTTGTCTAAAAGCAATTGAAGACAAATCCATTGCAGAGTCAATCACTGAGGATAAGCTCTAGCACCTTCCTGTAGCAGGTCCTTTGCTTCCTTCTTTTTGTCTTCGGGAAGATATTCAAGTAGAGGTGCAAGGTCTGACCATAACTGGCGGTCGTATTGCCCCAAGATTGCTAAGGCATTAGAGTCCTTGATGGAAGTAGCGGCCATAGTAGCGAAGCGTCTGCCTTTGCTGTCAAGCCGTTTGCCTTCTCTGTCCGGAGGCACAGAAGCACAAGTTACTACTTGTGTAACGATATATCTGTAAGAGACATTAGTTAGTGATAGATTCCTTACCTTAGAATATCCCCAGGCGTCACACTGGATCCGGAAAGTTTTTCGTCAGCAGTACCCCTGCGCGTCGGTAGGTGGCGTCGTGCGGCTCCGCGTTCGTCGCTGGCGTCGTAAGCACCGAGATGACGTCACAGAGACTACTTAGGCGCCACCCATGCACGCTGACGTCAGTTCTGTACACGACTTTCCGCGCCAGGAACGCAGAGCCATGCAAGAAACTGACCACTGGTGCCATGAAACTAGGGCCCTGAAAGGGATGACCTTAACCCTAGAATCAGTTCGCAGAACGGGGAGGATGGGTGGGGCGGTAGGAATCTATCACTAACTAATGTCTCTTACAGATATATCGTTACACAAGTAGTAACTTGTGCATCTGAAAGAAAACGTTAGTGATAGAGTCCTTACCTTAGAATAGATACCCCAGCAATACCAACTCCGGTGGTGGGTCTGCGAATAGATTACACCAGAAAGTCACGGAGAACAGAACGGCCAAAGAAGCCATCTCTCCGGACTTGACTGTCAAGGCAGTAATGCTTGGTAAATGTGTGCAGCGAGGCCCACGTGGCTGCCTGACAAATATCCTGCAAGGGAAAGCCGCGTCCCAAGGCAGTAGTGGCTTCTGTCGCCCTGGTAGAATGGGCACGCAGCCCCACAGGAGGCTCCTTTTTAGCCAACGAGTAACACGCTTTGATGCACAAAACGACCCACCGAGAGATGGTTCGTTTGTGCACGGCCCGACCCTTTTTGGCGCCCACGTAGCCAACAAAGAGCTGGTCATCCACCCGGAACTGTTGTGTGCGCTTCAGATAGAACGAGAGCGCACGTTTTGGGTCCAGACGATGGAGCCTCTCTTCCTCTTTTGAAGGATGCGGAAAGAAGGTGGGCAAAGTGATGGTCTGCCCGATGTGGAAGGGCGTGACAACCTTTGGCAAGAAAGAAGGATGGGTCCTTAAAACCACCTTGTCCGGATGAACAAAAAGGAAAGGAGGTTTAGAAGAAAGAGCCTGGAGCTCACTCACTCTTCTGGCAGAGGTGATAGCTACCAAGAAAGCCGTCTTTAGAGTAAGAAGACGTAAAGGACAGTTATGAAGGGGCTCAAAAAGAGCGCACATCAGATAGGTCAAGACAAGATTTAAGTCCCATTGAGGCATTATGAAAGGCACGGGAGGAAACGTGTGTGTAATGCCTTTCAGGAAACGGTTAACAACCGGGGACTTAAAGAGAGAAGGCTGATCTGGAAGCCGGAGAAAGGCGGAGATGGCCGAAAGATAACCTTCGATAGTGCCCAGAGCAGAGCCCTGCTGGGCCAAGGATAGTAGGAACAGAAGGACCTCAGAAAGAGGGGCAGAGAGGGGATCCACAGACTTCGCTGTGCACCATGCCACAAACTTGTTCCACCTGCAGGCGTATACTGTCTTAGTGGAGGGACGCCTGGCTGCCAGAATGACATCACAGACTTCGGGAGGAAGATCGAAAGCGGTCAACTGTCGCCGCTCAATCTCCACGCATGGAGGTGGAGGCTGGACAGGTTCGGGTGGAGGACTGTCCTCTGCTGCTGCGACAGAAGATCCTCCCGAAGAGGCAGTCGGATCGGGGGATCGATCGCCATGTTGAGTAGCTCGGGATACCAGTATCTTCGTGCCCAATCCAGAGCCACAAGGATGACTTGCGCCTGGTCGCGCCGAATCTTCTTCAGCACTCTGGGCAGAAGTGGTATAGGCGGAAAGGCGTACAACAGACCGCAGCTCCACTCGCGGCGAAAAGCGTTGCCGAGCGAGTGCCGCCTTGGAAATTCCAACACGCAGAACTGATGACATTGCGCGTTCTCTTCGGTGGCGAATAGATCTAACTAAGGCTCTCCCCACTGCAGAAAGAGACCTTGCGCCACGTCCGAGTTCAGACGCCATTCGTGATCCATCAAGCACCGGCGGCTGAGTTCGTCCGCCCTGGCGTTCAGAGAACCTGCCAGGTGTTGAACCACCAAGGTAATGCCTTGATGTTCCAGCCATGTCCAGAGGCGCAGAGCCTCCTGACATAGGGTCCACGGCCCCACCCCGCCCTGTTTGTTGCAATACCACATGGCGGTGGTGTTGTCCGTGAACACGTGCACTACACTGCCCCAGACAGAGGGAAGGAATGCCTTCAGTGCAAGTCGGATCGCCCGAAGCTCCAAAAGATTGATATGGAGCCGGGACTCCGCCGGAGACCAGAGGCCTCTGATCTCCGCCTCTCCCAAGTGGCCACCCCAGCCCTGGAGGGACGCATCCGTCACCACTGTGTGCTCCGGTTGGGTGAGGGAGAGGGATCTGCCATTGACCCAATCGCGATTCGTGAGCCACCACCGCAATTGTCGTGCAGTGCCCTCCGAGATCTGGACATGATCGGACAGGTTGCCCTGATGCTGCGCCCACTGGAACTTCAGGTCCCACTGCAGAGCCCGCATATGCCACCTGGCATGTTGCACTAGCAGAATGCAGGAGGCCATCAGGCCCAGGAGCCGGAGGGTCATTCTGACCGAAACCCAGGATAGAGGCTGAAAGATCGGAATCATAGCCTGACTATCCCGGACTCGCTGCTCGGGAGGATAAACCTGAAACCGCGTCGAATCCAGAACCGCTCCGATGAAGTGGAGCTTCTGAGAGGGACTCAGGTGCGACTTCGGCACGTTGATGGAGAACCCCAGCAATTGCAGGAGGTCGGCCGTAGTCTGAAGGTGGGTGACGACGGCCTGGGGCGAGCCCGCCTTCAACAACCAATCGTCGAGGTAGGGGAAGACTGACACCCCTGACCTGCGCAGATGAGCTGCAACCACCGCCATCACTTTTGTAAACAGCCGAGGGGCGCTTGTAAGGCCGAAAGGGAGCACAGTAAACTGAAAATGCTCCTGGCCTACCGTGAACCGCGATTGACGTTCCGGAGGTCCAAGATGGGGCGCAAGCCCCCTTTGTCCTTCTTGGGGACCAGAAAGTAGTGGGAATAACAACCATGTCATACTTCTGGCCCAGGAACGCGCTCGATGGCCCCCTTGGCCAAGAGGGCCGTGACTTCCTGTTGGAGAAGCGCTAAGTGATCCCCCGAAATGCGGTGGAACTGAGGTGGCACGGACGGGGGGCAGACTCGAAGGGGAGGGAGTAGCCCCTTCGGACGATTTGCAGCACCCAGCTGTCCGAAGTGACAGAGCGCCAGTGGGGGAGGTGATGTTGAATCCTGCCGCCCACCTGCGTGGGGTGCACCCCAAAGCGCGGACTAGGAAGGCTTTGAGGCGGATGCTGCGGGAGCGGAGGTGGGCTGACCCGCACGCTGGCCCCCTGTGCCGCCACGGCGGCCACCACGCCCGCGCTGAACTGGTTCTGCGCAGGCCTTTGGTTGAACGGACGTGTAGGGGTGCCCCTTCCGCGGCCACAAAAGGAACGAAAGGTAGACGTGGCCGGGCGGGTGGTGGAGAGATCCAAGGACTTGGCTGTAGCCAGAGAGTCCTTAAAACGCTCCAGCGCACTGTCTGCCTTATCGCCAAAGAGGCGAGTACCATCAAAAGGCATGTCCATGAGGGAACTCTGGACATCCCCTGAAAACCCCGTGGACCGCAGCCAGGCATGTCGCCACAAGGCCACCGTTGTGGAGATGGCTCTTCCCAAAGAGTCTGCGGTGTCCAACCCACACCGAATGGCGAACTTCGCGGCATCCTTCCCCTCTGCAACAGCTTGGGAAAGCACAGCCCGAACCTCTTCCGGGCACTGGGGCAGAGTTTGCGCTACCGTGTCCCACACAGCGTGAGAATAACGGCCCAAGAGGCATGCGGTGTTGACCGACCTCAGCCCCAGGCTGGCAGAGGAAAACAACCGTTTGCCAAGCTGCTCCAGCTTTTTTGATTCCTTATCCGGCGGAGCGGTAGGGAATGCTGTTTGGGAAGTGGAAGCCTCAATGACCAGGCTCTCCGGTGTCGGATGAGTCGTCAAAAAGGCAGGGTCACCCGGTGCCGGGCGGTGACGCCTGGCCACGTTTTTATCCACAGGAACCCCTGTGGCTGGCCTAGACCAGGTACCCATCAAAACATCCGTTAAGGCCTCATTAAACGGAAGCAGAGGTTCTATAGAACTTGCCGCCGGCTGAAGCACTTCAGTAAGGAGGTTAGTCTGGAGGGTAACAGTAGGCAATTCAAGGCCAAGAGCCTCAGCTGCTCTACGGAGCACCACAGTGTATGTTGCGCCTTCCTCCATGACAGTGGGAGGAGACACAAACCCAGGCTCAGAGGAGAGGTCAAGGCCACTTGCATCCTCTGAGTCTTCTGCCCACTCCTGTTCGGACTCACACTGCCGTGCAAGAGTGTCCTCCGACCCCTCCCAGTCCTCCCCTTCCACAACAGCCCGAGGCACAGGCTGCAGCGGCGAGGGAGGCACAGGGGAAAACAAATGCTCCACCGGCGCCGGAAACGGTGCCGAGAACGGCGCCGGTCGGCGCCGCTCCGGCTCCAAGGCCCAATCGGGGTCCCAAGCTGGAAACGCGGGCAAGGGCGGAGGTGGGACGAACGGCACCCAGGGCGGCGCCGGGAAGGGAGCCGCAGGGGGGCGCCGGCGCCGCCGGCGGAGGACCCTGCGGCGCCGGGGCCAGAGCCGCCGGCGGAGGACCTTGCGGCGCCAGGGCCGGAGCCGCCGGCGGCAACCAAGGGCCCCCAAGAGGGACCGCGGGGCCCGAAGGCGCACCGGCGGGAGCCCTAGGCCTGAAAAGGCGGTCCATGGCAGCAAGAAACTCTTGCACCTGGGCTGGAGTCGCCGATGGACCCGGGTATGGCGGGTAGGCCGCGGGACTCACAGGCTCCAACGGAGCCGCGGGGGAAAGACCCCGGGCCCCCTCGACCGCGTCCGAAGACCGACGGGGGGAGGTCGGAGAGCGTACGCGCTTCTTCGACTTCTTTTTGTGACGTCGCTTACCCAAATCCGAGGGTGAAGACTTGGACCCTGAGGAGCGATGATGACTCCGCGGCCGGTCCCTCGAGCGACCCCTGGACTTGGAATGGCGCGGGAGACAACTGTCGGGCCTCCAGCAGCTTTCGGGACCGCTCCAGCAAAGCCTTCGGAGCCATGGCCAGACAGTCGGAACATGACCGGGAGTCATGGTCGCGCTCCAGACAGTAGAGACAGACGCCATGGGGGTCGGCCACCGACATCGTAGGGCGGCAGGCCCCGCAGGATTTAAATCCAGGCATCCCTACGTGGCACCAGGAGTCAAGATTTAGAAAAGTAGAGACAAAAGTCCCAAAAACAACTAGTCAAAAAGTGACTAAGGTACGTGCTCTAACCAGATCTGCGCTTGCTGGCGCGGAAAAAGAAAGAACTGACGTCAGCGCGCATGGGTGGCGCCTAAGTAGTCTCCGTGACGTCATGTCGGCGCTTACGACGCCAGCGACGAACGCGGAGCCGCACGAAGCCACCTACCGACGCGCAGGGGTACTGCTGACGAAAAACTTTCCGGATCCAGTCGGACGCCTGGGGATATTCTAAGGTAAGGAATCTATCACTAACGTGTCTCTTTCAGATCAAGGAGATTGCGGATTCCTAGAGCGCCTCTGCGCAGCTTGCGTTATCACGGAATCCGGCCGGGGATGACCAATCAAACACGCCGGAGCTGAATCGGGTGCCTTGTATTTCTTCTCCATCCTCGGCAAAACAGCTGGAACCGAGGCCGGATTCTTCATATTCTTTAATCCCTCGCTCCATATAAAATCCACAATAGGTATGGATCGAACTGACTTCTTGGCCGGATCCTTAAAATCATAAAGGAAGCATTCGTTTTGAACTCCAGGCAAAGGCAAATCAAATCCTCTAGAAGCCCTCTCCAGTAATTCGTGGAAGCCCCCAATATCTCCCAGAGGAGAACTTGCCGGAGGGGGGGAAGGCAACTGAGACAATGGAGCCAGGTAATCATCCCACTCCTGACCAACTAAATCAGAATCCTGAGTGAGCTCACCTTCTTCAGGTTGATCATCAGCTTCACTCTCAATGTAATCGTCCTGAATTGAAATGCATTGAGGAGCCGGTCTCTCTTCCTTCACAGCAGGTGGTGGAGTAACAACTGGCGGTGGCAGTACTTGAATGCTTGGGCCTACAGGCGTCAACGGAACCTGAGCGTGAGAATCCGGAAATCGCTTGTAGTAATCGTTTAGCATGTGTCTCAGGTCGGAAACCAGGGAAGTTGGCACCAGCATGGAATCCCTTCTAACCTCCTGACGCTCTTCGTAAGCCTCATAAGGATAGTGTTCCTGAAAAGAATCGTAACGCTGAGCCCGAGGACGACCTGTGAAGGAGTAGTCCCCTTCCAAATATTCAGACGTGTCCTGCCTCTGTGCCTCCTCTTCCTCATCTGTGTCCTGGCATTTAACCCGGAGCTGGGAAGGGCTGTAAGCTGGACCGAACAGACTTTCATCTCCAGATTCCTCCATGTCCAGAAGGTGAGAAGGAGGCAGAGGTGAAATCTTTGACAAAGAAGACAAACCTGGAGACTTCTGGATATAGTGGAGGCTCCTAAAGTCCTGTTTGTGCTCCGGCGACGACGGAAGACGTCTGAAGGTAATCGTCATCGAAACCGTCAACGAAGAAAGTGATTTAAAAACTGTCGTTGACGGAGTGGTCGTCGACGGAGAAGTCGTCGTCGACGGTGCTCCCGTCGACGGGGCCGTAGGCGAAATAGTCGACGCAGAGGTTGTCGCAGTCGAAGCCGTCGACGAGGAAATAGTCGTCGCCGTATTAGTCGACTAGGCCGTCACCACAGCCGTCATCGAAGCGGTCGTCGCTACAGACACTGATGTAGATCTAGCTGGAGTTCTCGACGACGGGTCCGTCGACGGAGCTTTTTTTGTCAACGAAGCCTGTTTTAGAGGTGTGACAGGCAGAGAAGCAGCAGAAGATTTCTTCAAGCCAGAATCTTTTTGTTTTAGAGCTGCTTTATTGGCAGGTGAGATTTTTCTGCCTTTAACCTTTTACAATCAGCCTTCAATGAGGTAGAGCCCTCATTTATACATTTCCTCTCAGCTGAGGATGGCCCAGGGCTCTCTTCCACATCAGATCCAGAATCGGATTTAGATTTTTTCTTCTGGAGCCATAACAACAACCTGGCTTCTCTATCCTTTAGAGTCTTGACTGAAAAGGTTCTACAATATTTACGGTCCTTGGCTGTATGCTTGGGATAAAGGCAATACAGACAGTCTTTGTGGGGGTCTTCAGAGAAATGTCTTGCCTTCCCACAGGATCTGCAGGGTCTAAAAAGCCTCTTCTTAGATCCCTCTGACATTGTGAAGCAAAGAAGATGAATCAAACAGTACCTTGAGGTGAATAGCAGGGTCAAAAGTTCACAAACTGACAAAACTGAGCAGAGCTCAGGGAGACTCTCTTACACACGACGTGCGGTTAGAAATCTGAGGGCTGGTGGCTCTGCTGGGGAGTTGAGGTCTAGGGCTCGTCTCGGATTGGTCAAAGTTTGGACCTACATAAAGAAATTGTCGCATGTTAAAGTTTCTTTTCCTGTGGTGGTTTCTAATGTACTTTCATAGTACTTCTTTTCTATCTACCGCGAGGCTCCCACCATGACGACGGGGAAGATACAAGCATGTGAATCTTTGAAAGATTCAATACTGGAGAAGGATAAGTTACTTACCTGTAATCCTAGTTCTCTTCCAGGGGTATCCTCATCAAAGTCATAAGCACATGAATATTCCCGCCCATGCGCGGGACCCCGGAAACATATAAAACATATATGTGGAAACCATATATGTAGCTCTATATATATATCCATATATATATAACAATAAAAACACAATGCAGCCTTCCAATACTAGAAACGCTGAGCAATGTTGTAAGAATTTCCCTTGCACATAAATACAATTCCAATAAAGCAGGGAGAAAGAAAACACATTTGAAAACTGCTTTAATGCACAGCAGAAAACCTAATCCTGCAAAGAGGAATGAAAGAACATTGCCAGCACATAGGCTGCGTTGTAGAAAACATCAGTGTAGAAAGCTGGAAAGCTAACCCACAGAATAAACTGGCACCGTGCCTTTAAGGCAGCCATGACCCCTAGCTTCCCATCATGCCTCAGGGGTGACAGTTAGGTCAGTTGTTCTTTGCGGAGACCCGAAGGCCATGGCACAAAGAGATGACATGTATCTTGATCACTTGCCCGGGGAGGCGGGTGGGTTGCTTATGACTTTGATGAGGATACCCCTGGAAGAGAACTAGGATTACAGGTAAGTAACTTATCCTTCTCTTCCAGGGGATCCTCATCAATAGTCATAAGCACATGAATAGAATAGCAAGCCCATCCCCTCATCCTGCGGGCAAGTGACCAGAGTACAATAAAGATACATTGTAAGAAAAATCATTACAAAGACTCCAATCAAGCTAGCATTGGAACAGATTCCTCAAGGAGGCCTGGCCTACTTGGGTATCCGCTCTGGAGTCAGAATCCAGACAGTAATGCCTGGTAAACGTATGGACCGATTTCCAAGTTGCAGCCTTGCAAATCTCGGCCATCGGTACATTGTGTAAGAAAGCTATTGTAGCAGCCGTGCCCCTAGTAGAGTGAGCTTTAGGGAGGCTAACAAAGGCTTGTTCGCTAATTGGTAAGCCAATTTAATACAAGACACTATCCACCTTGAAATGGATCGTTTGGAGGCTGGAAAGCCTGTTCTAACAGAGCCGTAGTTTACAAACAATTGGTCAGCCTTTCTAATGGATTTTGTTCCCTCCAAATAGAATTTGAGAACCCTCTTGAGGTCTAATGAGTGAAGAGACCTTTCTGCTGGTGTAGCAGGATTTGGAAAGAAAGAGGGGAGAGAAATTGTCTGATTGACAAGGAAGTCAGACACTACTTTGGGAAGGAAGGAAGGGTGAGTTCTCAAAACCACCCTATTGTGATGGAAAACCGTATACGGTTCCTTAGAACAGAGTGCTTGGATTTCACTCACTCTGCGTGCTGATGTAATAGCCACCAGAAAAGCTACTTTCCATGTAAGGTGTTATAATGTGGCCTTATGAATGGGTTCGAAAGGAGGACCCATCAATTTTGACAAAACTACATTCAACTCCCAAGGCGGAGAAGGAGGTCGGACAGGGGGATAAACCTTCTTCAACCCCTGAAGGAAGTCCTTGACCACCTGAAGTTGAAAGAAAGAAGGTTGGTCAGGTGATTTTCTATATGCTGTGATGGCCGCCAAATGCACTTTTATGGACGTGTATTTCAAACCAGATTTGGCCATGTAGAGCAGATACGGCAAGATTACCTCTTCTTGCCCGCTAACTGGACTCCAACCATTACGCATACACCACAAGTAAAATCTTTTCCATTTAAAAGAGTAAGAGGCTCTTGTGGATGTTCTCTTTGACTCCCTCAAAATGTCCATGCAGTCCTGAGGGAGGTTCAAATGTCCGTACTGCAGGATCTCAGGAGCCATGCTGCCAAGCTCAGCGAGGGAAGGCTGGGGTGCAGAATCTTCCCTCCCATTTTGGTCAGAAGGTCCGGCCTGCACGGGAGTCTCCGATGCAGACAGATCGAGAGCTGCAACAGGTCCGGATACCACCATTGGCGTGGCCAGTCCGGTGCTATGAGGATCATCTTCATCCTGGATCGGATGAGCTTGGTCACCACCTTCGGGATGAGAGGAAGGGGCGGAAAACCGTATGCAAACGTCCCGGACCAGTCTATCAAAAGAGCATTCCCTCTCGTTCCTGGTCGGTAAAATCTGGACACGAAGGCGTGGCATTTTCTGTTTCGATCGTATGCAAAGAGGTTGATGGATGGATGACCCCATTGATGAAAAATGTCCGCCACCAATTCGTCGTTGAGCACCCAGTCTTCTTGTTCTTCGAAGTGTCGACTGAGGGCGTCTGCTCGCACGTTCTGCTCTCCTGGCAGATGCACTGCCGTGATCGAGAGGTTCCTGGCCAGCAGCCAGTGCCAGATCGCCTGAGATTCCAGAGACAGAGGGCGAGAGCGTGTTCCACCTTGTTTGTTTAAGTAATACATGGTGGTTGTATTGTCCGTTTGTATCAGAATCGACTCGGACTGAATCGACAGATGGAATGCCGTGAGGGCCAAATGAACCGCCCGCAGTTCTAGCATGTTGATATGATAGGTCTGTTCCTTGCTGGTCCATCTGCTCTGAGTCTGCAGTTGACCCAGATGCGCTCCCCATCCCTGAAGAGACGCGTCCGTGATCAGGGATTATTTTGGCAGAGGTTGATGGAATGGGACTCCCACTAGAAGATTCTTTGGCTGAACCACCAGAGAATGGACTTCTTCGCTGCTTGAGAGAGGAGAATTCGGTCGTCCCAATGACCCGAGGATTGGTCCCATTTGTCCTCCAGATCCTGCTGCAACGGTCTCATTCTCAATCTGGAGTTGGGTATGAGAAAAATGCAAGAGGCCATCGACCCCAGTAGAGACTCCACTTGCCTTACTGATGGTTGATGTGCTTGAAGGATGATGTTGCATTTGTTTCTCATTGATAACAGTCTCTCCTCCGAAGGAAACACTTTTCCTAGGCCTGAGTCCAGGGTGGCGCCCAGATAGTGAAGCGATTGAGTGGACTGAAGAACTGATTTTTCCACGTTCACATGAAGGCCCAAGCGTTGAAGGAGATCCAGGCAGATGTGAAGGTGATTCTGCACCATGTGAGGAGATGGTCCCTTCAACAGCCAGTCGTCCAGGTATGGATACACAAACAGGCCTTGGCGATGTAATGCTGCCGCCACCACTGCCATACATTTCGTGAATACCCTTGGAGCAGATTTGAGGACGAATGGTAAGACTCTGAACTGGTAATGCTTCGCGCCTACCATGAATCGCAGGAACTTGCGATGCCTTGGGGTAATTGGAATGTGAAAGTACGCATCTTGGAGATCCACCGAACACATCCAATCTCCTTTCCTCAGATGTGGAAATATTTGATGGAGCGCCAACATTCGAAACCTCTCCTTTCGGATGAACTTGTTCAGAGTTCGTAGATCTAGAATAGGTCTGAACTTGTTTGGTTGGTCTTTTTTCGGAACAAGGAAGTATCTGGAGTAGACTCCCTTTCCTCTCTGCGCAGGAGGGACCTCTTCTATGGCTAGTTTCTGCAGAAGAGTCAACACTTCTTGACGCAGCAGTTCCAGGTGTTGAGGACGTGACCTTACCGGAGGAATGCCTCTTGGGGGCGCGCAAAAACGTAGCGCGTACCCATTGCTCAGTATATTTAGCACCCACTGGTCTTTGGTGATGTTGCGCCACTCTTGTATGCAATTTGAAATACTTCCTCCCACTGGAGTGTGCAACGGTGCTAGAGGAAGCAGAAAATCATTGCTTTCCTTGAGTTTTTGCTGTGGAAGAGGACTGCTGTTGATGTCCTCCTCTTCCTCTCGAGGAACGACGGCCTTGATATTGGGATTTGTTTTTGTTTTGCGACCATTGAGGGGTTTGAACCCTCTGTTGGTAATTTTTACGATTGTAGGGCCTGTAGCGTCGTTTGAACTCCTTTTTCTTCTCAAGGCCCACAGCCTTTAATGTGTCCAACTCGGCCTTCATTCTGGCCATTTCCTCATCAGTGTGTGACCCAAAAGGGAGTTTCCAGAAAACGGAAGATTCAGAATACGTTGTTGTGCTTCCGGTTTCAAAGCTGTCAGGCGCAACCAGGAAGACCTCCGTGCACATATACCATGTGCATAAGAGTGTGCAGCCAAAGAAACCCCATCCGCTGCTGTGCTGATTACTTGGTTGGCCACCAGCGCCCCTTCTTGGAGAATCTCGGAGAAGTCTTGTTGATCCTCCTTTGGGAGTTTGTCTTTAAAACGCTCCAGCGAATCCCATAAGGACCTGTCATACCGGCCCAGCAGGGCAGCAGCGCTAGATACCTTAAGAGAAGATGCTGCAGAGCCGCAGGCCTTTCTCCCCCAAGAATCCTGGGCTCTACTTTCTTTATCTGGAGGGGCTGAGGAGGAAGAAGCCACCGCATGTGTCTTCTTTGCCGCTGCGATGATGACAGAGTCCGGTGGTGGATCAGATTTCAGAAAAAGGGGATGCGATGCAGCAGGTTTATATTTTTTCAGGATCCGAGCCGGAGCTGCTTTAACCGATGATGGGGTGAGGAAGATGTCCATTACCGGTTCAATGATACCAGGGACTAGAGGAAGTAATGGTCTAGCCGCAGATCTCTGATGGAGAGTTTCGAAAATGATGGAAGTGGTGGTCTGAGGAGCTGACATGGCTATGCTCAGCTTTTGTGCTCCTCTAGCGAGGACATCGTGAAAGGTGTTAACATCATCGATGGGTGACACTCTAGAAGGAGGGCTATCCGTAAGGGTAGGCGAGTAGTCCCTTTTGGATGAGCATGTCTAAGACGAGGACCAAGATGGTGTTCTTCGTCTCTTGTGATGAGCATGAGTTGACCTATGCTCAGGAGATCTGCCTCTGTGTTCTCTGGTCTGAGTAGTGGGGGACCTGTCCACTTCCTGCACTAGACGCTGTAACGGGGATCTGTGCAGTGGACTGGAATAGTCCGTAGGCCGCTGAGCATGACCAGAGGGTTCTTTCTGCCAGTGATGGAGAGGTTGAAGCCATCTGGGCGAAAGATGAATGGAAGGAGATCGCTGTCTCCTTGGAGAGCCTCTTTGAGATGTTCTTGGATGCTCAGGAGAATGAGCAGAAGAGCTGCGTGACATCGAGAGCGTCTGCGGGGAGCTCCTAATAGAATGAGAGGACTCTCTGCGACTTCTGGAGCGTGATCGGCGTCTTGATGAACGATGCGACGTCGATGGAAAGTGTCTCGACGTCGACCGACTCTGCGTCACCATCACTGGTGAATCTTTAGAGCGTGATCTTCTCCTCGACGCCGAACTCTCCGTGTGCTTCGACGTTGTATGATGTGACGTCGAACACCTGGAGCCAACAGACTTCGTCTTCGACGTTGAGCGTGCAGGAGACCCCAACGAAGTATGAATCGATGGAGAAATCCTTCTCGACGTCGTGTGTTTATGCCTTTCAGATCTCTCTCTCGACGCTGATCGACTACTGGAAGCCAGCGGAGTCGAGATCGGGGCACTTCTCGCCGTCGATGGAGACCGCCGTCTCGACGTCGAACGACACCTAGTATATTTTACCCTAGGTCTCGACGACGAATCTTTCCTCGTCGTCGGCGAAGATCGAGCCCTCGACGTTGAATGTCGCCTGGATGACGACAACGGAGGCGATGGGTGCCTTGCCTCTGGTGACGAGGCACGTCTCGACGTTGACCGCCGCCTGGTTGACGGTAACGGAGTCGCCTGCTTCGACGCCGATGACCTGGCGACGGCGGAGCATGTCTCAACGTCGTACACCGAGCAGACGGCGACGACGGAGATCCATCTCTCAACGTTGGGCGAGCCCGCACCAATGGAGAGCGTCTCCTTGACGCCGATTGTCGCCGGGTTGACGACGGCAGAGGATTCGACGTACCTGTAGTCTTCGTCGACGACCGGTGTTCTCTCGACGGCGAGCCCGCCGTCGATGGTCTTCTCGTCGACGTTTTCGCTGCCGATGAAGGTATTTGTGGTGCCGACCCCGACGCCAATGGAGAGCAGACTGGAACCTTACTTCTAGATGGAGTGGTGGCTCTCTCTTTCTTCTTCTTCAACGGAGACCTGCCTCTTGAAGGTGTTTTCCCCTTCTCAGCCAGCCCATCGAGGCGAATCCTCTCTCTGTCCTTCAGAGTTCTTTTGGACAGCGACTGGCAATGCTGGCAGGTCTTGGGAGCATGATCAGAAGGCAGGCAGAGAATACAGACAGGATGGGAGTCTGTTTTAGCCTTCTTCTTGCCACAGGAAGGGCAAGAGTCAAAGAGAGAGGGCATTTTTGACTGGAAAATAATGCTCAACTCTCTCAAAAATAGTAGAAAGGTACTTCAAATAACAAAAAGACGTCAAAGTAAAATGTTTTTGACAAAAAAAAGAAGTAATTTCTGACAGAAATCAGAAAAAACTGAGAGCTGAAGTTACCAGGGTCCTGACAGAAGGAGCCGGAAAGAACAACTGACCTAACTGTCACCCCTGAGGCATGATGGGAAGCTAGGGGTCATGGCTGCCTTAAAGTCACGGTGCCAGTTTATTCTGTGTGTTTCTGTGGGTTAGCTTTTCAGCTTTCTACACTGATGTTTTCTACAACGCAGCCTATGTGTTGGCAATGTTCTTTCATTCCTCTTTGCAGGATTAAGTTTTCTGCTGTGCATTAAAGCAGTTTTCAAATGTGTTTTCTTTCTCCCTGCTTTATTGGAATTGTATTTATGTGCAAGGGAAATTCTTACAACATTGCTCAGCGTTTCTAGTATTGGAAGGCTGCATTGTGTTTTTATTGTTATATATATATATGGATATATATATATATAGAGCTACATATATGGTTTCCACATATATGTTTTATATGTTTCCAGGGTCCCGCGCATGGGCGGGAATATTCATGTGCTTATGACTATTGATGAGGATCCCCTGGAAGAGAACCCAATTTATCATGACAAGATGCCTTTGCAAGAGGCTCTATTACTCGCGTATGTTATAATGCTGCGGCTTCTCTCCTAAACAAGCACAATTGGATGAGGATGTTACCGCGAGGGGCCTTTTGACAAAACGCATGCGCAGATCACCTCTTGGTGCTCACAGGTAAGAGGTGGATCACAGGCATCAGACCGAGCAGCAAGCAGTTGAACGGAGTCATCGCTGAGAGCTCCATATTAGACCACTAAATACCCGTATTCACCCGCCCGCTCACAGCACCCCCTTGAAGGAACCCATCCAGGGCTAGTTTTCTTGGGGGGTGGGGGGGGGGGGGTGACTGCCGGGTGTTTTAGGACGTAAGGGTTGTGCAAGAAGGAGAGCAGCACTCCTTGCCTCCTGGCAGGTGAGGCAGGTCTCTGGTCTGAGAGCTACGGCTTACGGTCTGTAGCACCAGGCGGGCCCCAGCATTTGCGGAAGTGGCCCAGATAGGACTGGGTGCGGCTTGTGGTGTTGGTATGCCAGCAGGCTCATAGTCCACACCGGGTCCTGCTGTTGGCCTAGGACGATGGCCTCTACTAGTAGCTTGTGCTTCTCTGCTCCAGAGGAAGTTGAGGGGTTTTGGAGGCCTTGAAGAGTTTGCAGAAGGCATGTGAGCTCTGTGAGGGGCTTGCCTGCCGACTAACTGGGATTCCGCCAGAATTCTACCGGGAGCAGCCAAGACCTGCCAGGAACAGCCACTCAGCCATCAAAATTGTGAGCGTCACTGATGAAACCTCAAAGACTGGGGCCTATGATTGTTGCTGAAAATTGTCATCATATTCTTTACAAAGCAGCAAAAACAGCAAATAATTTATAAACTAGTCATTTCTACTGGCTCCCTCGTATGGACACAATGTGCGAAACAAGGGGTAAACTCAAGGCAAAAAAATCCAAGGCTGACCAATTATGCCTGATAAATAGCCACATGGAAAATTCGGAGCATTTTGACGATCACTGTTGCCACAGGAATTGCATCTTGTGAGATCCTAGGAACACAGCAGCATATAGCCTCAAATATGAGAAAAAGAGAGCTGTGCATAACCCCACCACTTGACACGGCTAAGCACAATAGCACTAATGCTGATCATCCCAACTCACCAGCTACATTACACCAGGATCACAGAGTTCATTTATCTGAGCGTTCACTCTGGTTATCTATGACAGCGAAATTACCAGGGTTTGAAAGCTCTTCTGGCTTGCTGCAAGTTACATCATCTCCAGTCGCAAAGGCGCCAATCGAGTTCAAATAAAAGCAACTGAAGATCAAATTTTATTTAAAACATCACCAGGAAATCTATCACAATATAAAAGTGGCCTTGACTGAAAAATAACTAGATCTGGGGAAATGAAAATAAGCTACTTACCTGTAACTGTATTTCTCCAGTATTGGAATCTTTCATAGATTCACATGCTTGAATCATTTCCCGTCGTCGAGATGGGAATCCCCGGTACCTTTTAAAAAGTAATGTCCTAACAGACATATAACATAAAGGCCTCTTGATTTAGTAACATATCCTAGTCTTTATTTTAAAAAGGACCTAACTTAGAAGACAACCAATCAGATGATACCATCCCGTAGAGCCTTCCTGAAAGAAGCTCCAGTCCCTCAGATTTTCTAAGCACTAGTGCGTACAAATAGAAACAACTGAGCGAAATAATGGTGAGCTTTTCCAGGGAAGGCGGGCGGGTTGCATGTGAATCGATGAAAGAATCCAATACTGGAGAACTACAGTTACAGGTAAGTAACTTATTTTCTTACTCCAGTATTGGAACTTTCATAGATTCACATGCTTGAGTCAGAGTAGAGGGAGGTAATATGCATCTTTCGTTGGAATAGATCATATTATGTGTGAAAATAGAATACCAATGCATGCATAAAAAACATAGAAAATGGGCATCATAAAAATGGATGGTGGGTGCATTGAAAAATATGTCTTAGAACCGCTTGTCCTACTGCAGCATCTCGCATGACTTCAGAGTCAGAGCAGCAATGGTTTGTGAATGTGTGCCTAGTCTTCCTGGTTGCTGCTCTGCAGATATCTGGCAGGGACACACTGGCAAACAACGCAATAGAAGTGGACATGGCTCTGGTTGAATGAGCACGGACCTTTGAAACTAAAGGTTGGCCCACTTGCTGATGACAGAAGAGAACTGCTCTTGATATCCACCTAGAAATGCTTTCCTTTGTGAGGGAAACCCTTTCCCGATGCACTGTAGGCTACAAACGGTTGGGTTTGCGTAAGGATTTGGTTCTACCCAAATAGAATTTGAGGCACCTTTTGACATCTAAGGAGTGCAAAGCACATTTGGCTGATGTCGAGGATCTGGAAAGAACTATTTCAGTATGACTGGCTCATTTAGGTGAAAGTTCGAAGAAACTTTAGGAATAAACCTAGTGCTCGTGCGCAGAATAACCCTTGTGTGTCTAAACTGCAGGAATGGATCTTGGGTAATGAAAGCTTGGATTTCACTAACTCCCTTCTGATGTGAGAGCCAGGAGGAGAGCAACCTTCCAGGACAGGAACTTTGTATTAGCTCTATGGAGAGGTTCAAATGGATGTTTCATCAATTGTGCAAGCACCATGTTGAGTTGTCATGTAGGAGGAGGGACTCTCACTGACGAAAAAGTTCTGAATAACACCTTGAGGAATTGCTTAATTTAGCCTGCTGGACAACAAAGATGGAACATTAGATGATCTCCGGAAATGGCCGCTAGATGTACTTTTATGGAAGCGTGAGCTAAACCTGTATGCGCCAGGTGCAGGAGATAAGGCACATTTTCCAATGGGGATGATGAGAGGGTGCACTTTAGTGGATCTGCACCAAATGAAGAACCTTTTCCACTTCAAGCAGTATGTTTTATTAGTGCAATCTGCTCTTGCCCTATCCATAATGCCTCTGCATTCCTGCAGAATTTTTAAATGTTGGCACTTTTGGCACTCAGGAGCCAGGCGGATGATCTCAGAGAACTGGGATCTGGATGCAATACTTGCCCGTGGCTCATCGTCAGCAGAGATGGAATCGTTTTGATGTGTATTGGAGGTTGTACTGAGAGGAGGAGAAGCTCCGTATACCAATGCTGGCGGGGCAACGCTGGGGCTATTAGTATGATCTTGCAGGGTTCTGCCTTTATTTTCTTTAACACCCTTGGTAGGAGAGGAATGGGAGGAAAGGCATAGACAAATATGCCAGACCATGCAATTGAAAAGGCATTACCCCATGATCCCTGATCGGGATGCCAACTTGCAAAGTACTGGCATTTGGCGTTGTTGGGAGTTGCGAAAAAGTCTATGCTTGGCTTGCCCCACCAGAAGAAGATGTGGCTGAGAGTGCATTGATTCAACTCCCACTTGTGGCAGGTTTGTAGTCTGCTTAACATGTCTGCTATGGTGTTTTGTTTTCCTGGCACATACTCCACTGTTTGCGATATCTTGTAGTGTAGTGCCCAGTTCCAGATAAGTTGAGCTTCCT
Organism: Calotriton arnoldi; assembly: GCA_963921515.1. NCBI lineage: Eukaryota > Metazoa > Chordata > Amphibia > Caudata > Salamandridae > Calotriton > Calotriton arnoldi. The sequence continues at coordinate 1,282,962 of CAWUFW010001727.1, forward strand.
GAAACAGAAGGTGAGATAGTGTTCCTCCCTGCTAGTTTAGGCAGTGCATTGTCATAATGTTGTCTTTTCTGACAAGCACCAAAGTATTTCATATTCTGGGCAGGAAGACTTGTAGAGCCCGGAGCACTGCTTTTAGCTCAAGAAGGGTGATGTGAAGGTCCTGTTGAGATGATGGTCATTTTCCACTGACCTGGAGCTCTTGAAGGAAAGCTCCTCAGCCATCAGAGGAGGCATCCATTGTTAACACCAGAGGGAAGGCCTGTGGCAGAAACGCTAAGCCTTGTGACAGATGACGAGCTTGTGTCCACCAGACTAGTGATGAGATCATGGGTGGAGTTACTCGAATTATGTCGAATGTTCACTTGACTTGCACCCACTTCTTGCACCCACTGGATGTTTAAAGCTTCCTGGAGAGAACGCATGTGTAGATGACAGTAGGAAATGAGATGAATACAGCAGGATATCATACCCTGGAAAGATTTGTAAAGGCGTACGGAAAGATACTGTCTTTTTTTGCCTGCGTTTTGCCAAAGCCATTAGTTTCGGTTTTCTCTCCAGGTTGAAATACGCTTGATTTAGAGTGGTATCCAGTATGGCTCCTAGGAAAGTTAGTCGTCGTGAGGGTTGAAGGACTGACTTGTCCGGATTGAAAGTTCGAACTAGTTGGTTGAAAAGGTGCATACAGGCCTTGGTGGATGCCCTTGGGGCCGTGTAGGTTGGGGCCTTGACTAGCCAGTCGTCGAGGTAGGGAAAAATTTGATGATGCTGCTGCTGCTGCCTGAGGTACGCTACAACTGGCGCTAGGCACCTCGTAAAGAGGCGAGGGGCAGCTTTGAGCCCGAATGGCAATACTCAGAACTGATAGTGCCTGCTGGCCACCATGAACATGAGGAATTTCTTGTGTTTCTGTTGTAGGGGTATATGAAAATATGCAACCTGGAGATCTAGGGAAGACATGTAGTTGTTTCCGTTGAGGAGATGTTATACATCTTGGATGGTAATCATGCGGAACGATTGTTTGAGGAATTTGGTGAGACTTCTTAAGTCCAAAATCGTTCTCCACTTCTTTGACTTCTTGCGAACCAAGAAGAAACAGGAGTAGAAACCTTTCCCTCTTTGAGCAAATGGAACTCTTTCTATAGCTCCTTCTTTAACATAGTAACAACCTCTAACTTTAAAAGGTGTAGGTGTTTCTGGGTAAGAGGTTGGAGGGGGGGGGGTCGGGCGGAGTTTGTATGAATTCTAGAGGATGACGGAATTGAATTAGGTCCAAGACAAATTCATCTGTGGTGATTTTCTTCCAATGTTGGAGATAAAGGGAAATCTTTCCGCCTATTCTGGATGAAATGGACGAGGCAGCAGCCGGCAGCAGGGGAAGTCATTGGCGACGATTAGCTTCTTTGCCCTGTCGTCCCGCTTTTCCTCAAAGAGGACTTATGGTAGGCAGCAATAGGTGGTTGGCGTTGGCTATACTGTGGCCTATATTGCTGATTGGAGGAAGTGTATGCGGGGTATCGATACTGCTGGTATACCCCTTAGTACCTTCATTCATCAGGATGTTTACAGTGGCTTTATAACGAGGTGTACAGAGAGACTTGAATTAACTATGGTCTTGAAAAAGATGGAACATTAACCGAAACCATCGAAACGCGTCAACGCAATTTTTGGCATAATCCATGGGAATACTTGGCTCTGTAGATGTTGTAAGATTTAGTGCATCAAGACCTAGTCATTAAATTGTCCCAAAGGATATCTGTATGAATGACAAAGTGTACTGTCAAATTTTCTTTCTCTCTTTTTACGAAATTGTGTATTGTGTAATGTTTTAATTTTATTGTATTTTATGTAAACTGTGTTTTTATAAAAAAAGATTACGTCACATATATTTTGTGACTTTTAAAGACATGAAAATTGTATACAAATGTTTTAAATAAAAGTAGTATTTGTGATAAATTTGGAGTGGCATAACCGATATTTTTTAAGAATACAGTGGGAGTTCAATACATGTGAAGGAACTATTGTGTGATCCAAAGGTTTGTCGTATTATTGTACTACTTGTCCTGATTATACTCTAAGGGATAGTATATTTCTAACCTGCCAAAATAACGTTACAGACTTCGGGAGGAAGGGCAAAAGCTGTCAACTGTCGCCGCTCAATCTCCACGCAAGGAGGTGGAGGCTGGACAGGTTTGTGTGGAGGACCGTCCCCAGCTGCTGCGACAGAAGATCCTCCCGCTGGGGCAGTCTGATCGGAGGATCGATGGCCATTTGCAAGAGCTCGGGATGCCAGACTCTTCTTGCCCAGTCCGGAGCCACAAGAATGACTTGGGCCCAGTCGCACTTGATCTTCTTCAGCACTCTGGCTAGAAGTGGAATAGGCGGAAAGGCGTATAGAAGACTGCAACTCCACTCGCGACAAAAAGAGTCGCCGAGCGAGTGCAGCAAGTCGAAAGGAATCAACTGCCGCCGCTCAATCTCCACGCAAGCAGGTGGAGACTGGACAGGTTCGGGTGGAGGACCGTCCCCTGATGCTGCGACAGAAGATCCTCCCGAAGAGGCAGACGGATCGGGGGATCGACGCTCATACTGAGTAGCTCAGGATACCAAACTCTTCGAGCCCAGTCCGGAGCCACAAGGATGACTTGGGCCCGGTCGCGCCGAATCTTCTTCAACACTCTGGGTAGAAGTGGTATAGGCGGAAAGGCGTACAACAGACCGCAACTCCACTCGCGACGAAAAGCGTCGCCGAGCGAGTGCCGCCTTGGAAATTCCAACGCGCAGAACTGCTGACATTGCGCGTTCTCTTCGGTGGCGAATAGATCTAACCAAGGCTCTCCCCACCGCTGAAAGAGACCTTGCACCACCTCCGAGTGAAGACGCCATTCGTGATCCATCATACACCGGCGGCTGAGTTCGTCCGCCCTGGCGTTCAGAGAACCTGCCAGGTGATGAACCACTAGGGACATGCCCTGATGTCCCAGCCACTTCCAGAGACGAAGTGCCTCCTGACATAGGGTCCACGACCCCACCCCGCCCTGTTTGTTGCAGTACCACATGGCAGTGGTGTTGTCCGTGAACACCTGCACTACTCTCCCTTTGACAGAAGGAAGGAATGCCTTCAGTGCAAGACGGATCACCCGAAGCTCCAGAAGGTTGATGTGGAGCCCGGACTCCGCCGGAGACCAGAGGCCTCTGATCTCCGCCTCTCCCATGTGGCCGCCCCACCCCATAAGTGATGCATCTGTCACCACTGTGAACTCTGGTTGGGGAAGGAAGAGGGATCTGCCGCTGACCCAATCCTGGTTCGTTAGCCACCACTGCAATTGGCGTGCAGTGCCCTCCGAGATCTGGACGCAATTGTAAAGATTTCCCTGATGCTGTGCCCACTGAAACTTCAGGTCCCACTGCAGAGCTCGCATATGCCACCTGACATAGTCCACCAGCAGGATGCAAGAGGCCATGAGGCCCAGTAGCCGCAGGGTCATTCTGACCGAAACCCAGGATAGAGGCTGAAAGATCGAAATCATAGCCCGAATATCCCGGACTCGCTGCTCGGGAGGATAAGCCCGAAACTGCGCTGTGTCCAGAACTTCTCCAATGAAAAGGAGCTTCTGAGAGGGGATCAGGTGTGACTTCGGCACGTTGATGGTGACCCCCAGCGAATGCAGGAGGTTGGCCATAGTCTGGAGGTGGGAGACGACAGCCTGGGGCGAGCCCGCCGCCAACAGCCAGTCGTCGAGATAGGGGAAGACTGGAACCCCTGATCTGCGCAGATGAGTTGCAACCACCGCCATCACTTTCGTGAACACCCAAGGGGCGCTGGTAAGGCCAAATGGGAGCACGGTAAACTGAAAGTGCTCGTGGCCTACCGTGAACCGTAGGTAACGCCTGTGGGCTGGCAGGACGGGGATGTGAAATTAAGCGTCCTGGAAGTCCAACGCTACCATCCAGTCTCCAGGGTCGGGGGCAGACAGGACCTGAGCCAATGTCAACATTTTGAACTTCTCCTTCCGGGGGAAGCGGTTGAAGTTCATGAGATCCAAGATAGGACGCAGGCCTTTGTCCTTCTTGGGCACCACAAAGTAGTGGGAATAACAACCACGACCTACTTCTGGGACAGGAACTCGTTCGAGGCTCACTTGGCTAAGAGAGCCGTAACTTCCTGTTGGAGAAGGGCCAGGTGATCCTCCGACATGCAATGAAATTGAGGTGGCATGGATGGAGGGGTAGTCTCGAAGGCGACTATCTGCAAAACCCACCTGTCCGACGTGATGTTGCACCAGCGGGGGAGGTGATGGCGAATCCTGCCACCCACTGGCGATTGGTGGCCCCGAAAGGTCGAACTAGGAGGCTGCTGCAGAGGGGGCGCTGGTGGACTGGCCCGCCCGCTGGCTCCCAGACCCACGACGGTGGGTCCCACGTCCCCGGCGACGCAGAGGGTGGACAGCTTGCGCAGGCCTGTGGCTCTGGGTGTAACGTGGCGGGACACCCCTTCCGTAGCCACGAAAAGGGCGAAAAGCAGACTGAGTGGGGCGAGATATGGAAGCGAGGCCCAAGGATCTGGCCTTAGCCCTAGAGTCCTTAAAGCACTCGTGCGCGTTGTCTGCTTTGTCGCCGAACAGGCGACGGCCATCAAAGGGCATGTCCAAAAGAGTAGCTTGGACATCACCCGAAAAGCCAGTGGACCTCAGCCAGGCGTAGCGTCTAAGGGCTACTGACGTGGAAATCGTCCTGCCTACCGAGTCGGCGGTGTCCAGCCCACATCGGACGGCGAACTTTGCTGCATCTCTCCCTTCGGCCACTGCACGGGAGAGTATAGCCTGGGCCTCCTCCGGGCATTGTGGCAGCACTTGCGCGACCGAATCCCATACAGAGTGGGAGTAACGGCCCAAGAGACATGCGCTGTTCACCGACCGCAGTCCTAAGCTGGAGGAAGAAAACATTTTCTTCCCAAGGTGGTCCAGCTTCTTGGACTCCCTATCAGGTGGTGCGGTAGGGAATGCGTCCTTGGAAGTCGAGGCTTGGACCACCTCAGGGTGGGGTGTTGGGAGAGGAAAATGGGGTCACCCGGGGCCGGGTGGTGGCGTCAGGCAATCATCCTGTCCACAGGAGCCCCTGTGTTGGGCTTGGACCACGTGCCCAAAAGGATGTCCGTAAGCCGCCTTACGCAACACCACTTCGTATGACGCACTCTCCTCCGTAGCCACGGTAGGGGGAGAAAGCATACCAAGGTCTGGGGAAGTGTCCAGACCACTGGCCTAACCCTACTCCTCTCTCCAGTACGGTTCTTCCAACTGGTCTGCCAGAGGGTCCAGAGACCCCTCCCAGTCCTCCTCACGCTGCTCTGGTAGCCACTCAGGGCAATAGGGAACACCAGGGGAGAACAGGGGTACAAAAGTACCGGTCGGCGCCGGTCCCGACGTCGGTCCGGCTCAGTGTCCACATTGAGGGGGAGGCCGGGGTCGGCTGGGGACACAACCGGCGTCAGAGGGGCAGAGGTGTCGCCAATGGATTCGGCGCCGGAGGTGTCACAAGGTCGACCGGCGCCGATCCGGATCCAGGCCTGGATCCCTGGGGGCCCTGCGCGCCGGGGCCGAAGCTGCCGGCATCGAAGGCCTAGAGCCCCCAGCCGAGTCCGCGGGGCCCGAAGGCATGCCAGCGGAGTCGGGCTGCCCAAAAATAGAATGAAGAGCTTCGTAAAAGCTACGAAGTTGGGCAGGAGTCGCCCCGGCTCCCGGAAAGGGAGGGAGGCTCGGGGTCAACCCAACAGGCTCCGCAGGCGGAGCCTGGCGACTACCACCCGCATCCCGTCGGCCGGGTAGAACGCTGTCATGTTGCAGAGCAGATAGACGGGGAGAATCACTGATTACACACGAATGGATGCGGAGACTACATGTCCCAGAATGCAAGAGAAGTGTGGCCACTCCTTTCTTTCGTTTTTGTTATTTAAGCCCCACCTGACCGGAACAAGGGGCTTGTCACCTGGTTCCTGATGGAAGTTCTGTGGAGCTAGCAGGCAGAGCCGTCATAGGATGGTCACAGCTACACCTCGCTGAAAGAAAGACGCTGTTCAGCCTGGAGGCTGAGTACAGCCCACCTCAATCCGGAGCAGCACGGAAGCTGCTCGCTGAATTCCGTTACTCATTTTCTAGCACCCCAGCCTGGAGTTTACGGTTAGTGTGTTTGCTGAAGTGGAGAGCTCCCCCTCCGCTTCCGCGCTGCAGCGCCAGTGCTATTCGACATTCCCTCACGGTGTTCCTGGTGCGAGGGAAAAGGCTCTATTTTCTTGCATATCAACAAGCATCACGCCCCTTTTTGCAACGGACGTTGTTCTGACTCGGAGAGCATTTCCTCTCACAACACGGGCTGCAGACTTCAGAGGGAACGGAAGAGACTCTGAGTACTGCGGGCCGGTATTGTTTTGGCTGCTAATTTTGCATGTAAGAGATTATCTTGGGCGTCTAAGAGTCACGCTGGAAAGCGCGTGCACGAAGGCAAGAACCTTCAACCTAGACGCTGGAAATTACTGGAGGAGTATCTGCTTTCAAGATAAGTACCTCTTCTCTTTTCTGGTTTCTTTTCTCTGTTGTCGAGTACTTTATCAAGGTGCCTGGAACTATTTGGAACTTAACAGGACTACTATAAGGACAATTATGGTAGTTCTCCCTTTTCTTTATTTTTACTTTTATCTTTTGTGCCTGTTTGAGTTTGGATGCGTGCTGCAATATGGACTGTAAGTTATTACACCTCATAACACATTCCTTACAGTGGTAAATAAAGGGTGGGGTGGATTTCATAAATCTTATTTTATATCTTTGCTACAGGGAACACGGAGCAGTCATAGAAGTGAGACTTCCATCTCCGGAAGACAGTTCCATTAGTGAAGTCCGCTGCTGCATCTTTTTGTTTCATTTGTCCCTTTTTTCCCTTCCCCCTATAATGGTATAGCCTGTAGAGTGGAGATATAAAGATACTCGCAGGCGAGTCCATAGGGGGGAAAAGGTTGACTGGCCTCATTCATCGCTCCCGCTGTACCCGGCTTCAAGGTTAGTGACTAACCGTTCTTTGTTGTGACAGAGTGACAAGCCCACGGATACTTACAGCCTGAGCGATGGACACCAACACTGTACTTACTTCAGTGTTGGAAACCTTGACCGCTTTGCGGATGGAAGTGGATGCCTTCCGAGGGAGAACTTAGAACTGAGGAATGAGTTGGGCACAATGAGGCGAGAAGTGGCAGGTCTCTCCCGCACTAACCCCACAAGTACGAGGGGGCAGTATATTAGGAATTGGACTCTACCACCTCCCGCATCACCTAACACAGACTCAGGACAGTCGGCACAGTTCCAAGGAGGGGAGCTGGTCCATCCACCATCCAAGTGATTCAGCCCACACAGTTGCCCTTAGCCCCTCCTGAAAGGTTCTTTGGGGATCCCAAGAAATTTGGTATTTTTTTAGGGCAGTGTAAATTGCACTTTATGTCCAAACCTGCGGTGTTCCCAAATGATCAGGCCAAAACGGCGTTTGTAATGTCTTACCTTGGTGGGAACGCAGCTACTTGGTCCCTACCCCTCATAGAGAGGGATGATCCGGTGTTAGGCAATTTTAACAACTTTGCAGGAAATGCGCAAGCTGTTCGATAGGAAGGCGCATCAGCTCTCATTAGATAGGGAACTTATTACATTGAAACAAGGTACACAAGATCTGCTTACATATATCACTACCTTTAACCGTCTAGTTGCAGAGACTGCTTGGCCCATGGAAAAAAGAACTTCATTATACTATCAAGGGCTGAGAGGAGAACTCAAGGATGTATTAGCCCAGGTTGTGCATATGCCAGCAACATGTGAAGAACTCATTGACCTCACTGTACAATTGGACCATCGCCTTCAGGAGAGGAAGGGAGATAAACAACGAGGAGACTCCCGAGTCCTCTTTACTCGGCCTAAGCCTCTGATGGAAGAGCACCCCCAAGTAGCAGAAGGGGAGAACCCATGCAGATCAGTGGCATTCGCGGTCCGCTCAGTCATGAAGAAAGAGAAAGAAGGCGCAAACAACGCTTATGCATGTATTGTGGAAAACCTGGGCATTACATTAAGGATTGTAAAGCGAAAAGCAAGACGCTGTTCAAAGGGAACAAAAATGTGCCTGTGGTAGATTTCTTTTCTGACAATTCGGGAAACGAAGATGCCCAAACAAGTTACAGACCCCTTGTTTGAGGCCAGTGGATGAAGAGATCTGTCCAGCAGTGGCCAACACAATCCAAACCTCAGTGGCTCATATGAATGTTTGTGTATCGTTGAACATTCCAGGTGTAGGGCCCGTTCTAGTTCATGCCTTACTCGACTCTGGGGCCACTGGTAATTTTATCGATCAAGGTTATGCGCATGAGATTGGTGTCCCCTGCATAAAGAAGAAAATACCAGAACAAGTGAAGGCAGTGGATGGTACCGCATTGACATCTGGCCCTGTACGTTTTCATACCCAGCAGATCCCAATGCAAGTTGGAATGGACCACTTTGAGCACATCCAGTTCGACCTAATTGAGCGCCCCTCACTTCACGCTCATTTTGGGCATGCCCTGGCTAACTCAACATGATCCCTTGGTACAGTGGGCAGCGCGTACAGTTACCATGAACTCTTCGTACTGTGCCGAACATTGTACAAAAGATATAATCCAGGTAGCTCCAAAAGAGGAGACACCAGCGGAATTCCTTGCTACCAGTTGTCATACTCCGAGGGTGTGCTGTGTCACCACGCTACCGGAAGAATACAAGCAGTACCATGCCGTGTTCAACGAGCAAGAAGCCAGCAAACTACCCCCGCACAGGGATTATGACTGTGTGATCGACCTAGAACCTGGAGCCAGCATACCATGTAGTCGCGTGTATGCCTTAACCGAAGCCGAAACCGTCTACTTACAACAATACATTGAGAAACTATTGTCTTCCGGTTTTATTCGTCCATCCTCCTCGCCTGCTTCCTCGCCCCTTTTTTTTATTCATAAGCGTGAAGGGGGTTTGAGGGCATGCATTGATTACAGGGCAATCAACAAAGTCACTAAGAAGAACAGGTATCCTCTGCCATTGATACCTGTCCTACTAGATCAACTCAAGGGAGCCAAAGTGTTCACCAAACTGGACCTCCGGGGAGCCTACCATCTGGTGCGGATGCGGCGGGGGACGAATGGAAAACGGCTTTCCGTACTAAATTCGGATTATACGAATATCAGGTAATGCCCTTTGGCCTTTGTAATGCCCCCGCCGCATTCCAATACTTCATGGACGAAGTCCTAAGAGGATTGTTGGATGTCTCATGTATCGTGTACATAGACGACATCCTCATTTACTCTGCTTCCATAGAAGAACACATACATCATGTGTCCGCCGTGCTGGAACGTTTACAACGATTTACCTTGTACGCTAAGTTGGAGAAATGCTTCTTCCATACCACAGAAGTGGAGTTTCTAGGATATGTCATCGGACCTAGTGGACTTTGCATGGACAAAAAGAAAATACAAGCAATCATTCAATGGGAATCCCCCACCTGTGTAAAAGCCTTGCAAAGTTTTCTTGGGTTCGCAAACTTCTATAGAAGGTTTATTAAGGAGTTTTCCAGGATAATTCAACCCTTAACACTCCTTCTACGAAAAGGGACAACATTTCACTGGACAGAACCTGCTGAGAAGGCTTTTCGTGAGCTTAAACATCGTTTTACAAGTGCTCCTGTGTTACGACATCCTGACGCCTCTCAACCCTCCATAGTAGAAACGGACGCCTCATACTACGCTATAGGAGGGATCCTGTCACAAAGACATCCAAACACGGGGCAGCTTCATCCAGTCGCCTTTTTTCTAAAAAATTGTCGCCTTGTGAGGTGAACTACAGTATCACGGATAAAGAGCTACTGGCGATAAAAAGGGGCTGTGAAGAATGGAGACATCACTTGATGGGGGCCAGACACACAGTGGAAATATACACGGACCACCGAAATCTGTTGTTCCTGAAAAGTGCCAGAGCCTTAACTCCTCGCCAACTCCGATGGTCTCTTTTTTTTTCTGACTTTGACTTCGTGATCAAATACCGGCCTGGAGCACAAAACGGAAAGGCGGACGCACTTTCTCGTCCCGTGTCCACTCCGGTAGTTGGCTCTGACCCCATAGAAGAACCACCAGCAATCCTGCAGAAGGCGTCCTTTCCACCCGAAATAGTGGCACTCACAACTACTCATGTATTCCTGGATGACGTACGAAAACAACTCGACGGTGTCGATGGGGATGCATGGGTCAGAGGAACCGGAACATCGCTCCAAATTGGATAATTTGCTATACTACGATAAAAGGCTGTACATCCCGGAAGGACCCCTGCAACAACAGGCTTTGCAGTGGATACATGACTCCTCCTTGGGGGGACATCTGGGGATACAAAAAACCCTTATGACCCTGTCTAGATACTTTTGGTGGGAATCGTTACGAAAAGACACTGAAAAGTATATCTCGGAATGTTCTGTATGTACACAAGCCAAAGCCCAGCACCAGCGGCCCAGTGGATTACTCAGGCCCATACCTCCAACACCCTGGCATACGGTATCAATGGATTTCATAGTAGAAATGCCTGATAGCGCTGGCCATAACACCATACTCGTAGTAATTGACCACTTATCCAAAATGGGCCATTTCATCGCACTACCCAAATTGCCAACATCCGGAGAATTGGCTCTGACCTTCTTACAGCACATAGTGCGCTTGCATGGTATTCCATCAGTCCTTATCACAGACAGAGAAACTCAGTTCACGTCAAGATTCTGGAAGGCGTTGTGCACTGTCATGAACATCGATGCCCGTCTATCTACTAGCTATCACCCTCAGACAGACGGAAAGACTGAACCAAACCTTGGAACAGTATCTCAGATGTTTTACCCTAGTGCAGGAGGAGGACTGGAGCACTCTTCTGTGGACCGCAGAATTCGCATACAACAATGCAAATCATTCCTCTTTAGGTTGTTCCCCTTTCTTTTGTCTCAATGGATATCATCCAAACATGTTACCGTTTGAACTGTCCGTGGTTTCTAAACATCCGACCATTCTAGAGCACCATGCACACCTCAAACTAGTGTTACGTACAGCCAAAACACATCTAGACGAGGCTAGAAAGAGAGATAAGATTAATGCAGACAAAAGAAGAACTATTGAACTACCTTATAAAGTGGGAGATAAGGTATGGTTTAGCACAAGACACTTGAAGTTTAAGGGTAACACTAGGTTGCAGCCTAGGTATGTGGGTCCCTACCCAGTAAAAGACATTATTAACCCTGTCGCCATGAGATTAACTCTTCCCTCTGCTTGGCGAATCCACCCTGTGTTTCACGTCTCTCTTTTGAAACCCTATCTCCCGGCCACCAGACTACCTGTAAGGCCCAGGCCAATGGAGGTAGACGGGGAGGAAGAGTACGAGGTAAATAGAATTCTGGACTCCAAACGTATTAGGGGTCAGGTACACTATCTCATTGACTGGAAAGGGTACGGTCCAGAAGAACGTTCTTGGGAGCCGAGGGCCAACCTTCGTTGTCCTGGCCTTCTTAGGCGCTTCCATTCCCAGTTCCCTATGAAGCTTGGTGGCCCGCCGAGACGTCGGTCGTTGAGAGGGGGTTCTGTCATGTTGCAGAGCAGATAGACAGGGAGAATCACTGATTACACACGAATGGATGCGGAGACTACATGTCCCAGAATGCAAGAGAAGTGTGGCCACTCCTTTCTTTCGTTTTTGTTATTTAAGCCCCACCTGACCGGAACAAGGGGCTTGTCACCTGGTTCCTGATGGAAGTTCTGTGGAGCTAGCAGGCAGAGCCGTCATAGGATGGTCACAGCTACACCTCGCTGAAAGAAAGACGCTGTTCAGCCTGGAGGCTGAGTACAGCCCACCTCAATCCGGAGCAGCACGGAAGCTGCTCGCTGAATTCCGTTACTCATTTTCTAGCACCCCAGCCTGGAGTTTACGGTCAGTGTGTTTGCTGAAGTGGAGAGCTCTCCCTCCGCTTCCGCGCTGCAGCGCCAGTGCTATTCGACATTCCCTCACGGTGTTCCTGGTGCGAGGGAAAAGGCTCTATTTTCTTGCATATCAACAAGCATCACGCCCCTTTTTGCAACGGACGTTGTTCTGACTCGGAGAGCATTTCCTCTCACAACACGGGCTGCAGACTTCAGAGGGAACGGAAGAGACTCTGAGTACTGCGGGCCGGTATTGTTTTGGCTGCTAATTTTGCATGTAAGAGATTATCTTGGGCGTCTAAGAGTCACGCTGGAAACGCGTGCACGAAGGCAAGAACCTTCAACCTAGACGCTGGAAATTACTGGAGGAGTATCTGCTTTCAAGATAAGTACCTCTTCTCTTTTCTGGTTTCTTTTCTCTGTTGTCGAGTACTTTATCAAGGTGCCTGGAACTATTTGGAACTTAACAGGACTACTATAAGGACAATTATGGTAGTTCTCCCTTTTCTTTTATTTTTACTTTTATCTTTTGTGCCTGTTTGAGTTTGGATGCGTGCTGCAATATGGACTGTAAGTTATTACACCTCATAACACATTCCTTACAGTGGTAAATAAAGGGTGGGGTGGATTTCATAAATCTTATTTTATATCTTTGCTACAGGGAACACGGAGCAGTCATAGAAGTGAGACTTCCATCTCCGGAAGACAGTTCCATTAGTGAAGTCCGCTGCTGCATCTTTTTGTTTCATTTGTCCCTTTTTTCCCTTCCCCCTATAATGGTATAGCCTGTAGAGTGGAGATATAAAGATACTCGCAGGCGAGTCCATAGGGGGGAAAAGGTTGACTGGCCTCATTCATCGCTCCCGCTGTACCCGGCTTCAAGGTTAGTGACTAACCGTTCTTTGTTGTGACAGATTGACAAGCCCACGGATACTTACAGCCTGAGCGATGGACACCAACACTGTACTTACTTCAGTGTTGGAAACCTTGACCGCTTTGCGGATGGAAGTGGATGCCTTCCGAGGGGAGAACTTAGAACTGAGGAATGAGTTGGGCACAATGAGGCGAGAAGTGGCAGGTCTCTCCCGCACTAACCCCACAAGTACGAGGGGGGGGCAGTATATTAGGAATTGGACTCTACCACCTCCCGCATCACCTAACACAGACTCAGGACAGTCGGCACAGTTCCAAGGAGGGGGAGCTGGTCCATCCACCATCCAAGTGATTCAGCCCACACAGTTGCCCTTAGCCCCTCCTGAAAGGTTCTTTGGGGATCCCAAGAAATTTGGTATTTTTTTAGGGCAGTGTAAATTGCACTTTATGTGCAAACCTGCGGTGTTCCCAAATGATCAGGCCAAAACGGCGTTTGTAATGTCTTACCTTGGTGGGAATGCAGCTACTTGGTCCCTACCCCTCATAGAGAGGGATGATCCGGTGTTAGGCAATTTTAACAACTTTTGCGAGGAAATGCGCAAGCTGTTCGATAGGAAGGCGCATCAGCTCTCATTAGATAGGGAACTTATTACATTGAAACAAGGTACACAAGATCTGCTTACATATATCACTACCTTTAACCGTCTAGTTGCAGAGACTGCTTGGCCCATGGAAAAAAGAACTTCATTATACTATCAAGGGCTGAGAGGAGAACTCAAGGATGTATTAGCCCAGGTTGTGCATATGCCAGCAACATGTGAAGAACTCATTGACCTCACTGTACAATTGGACCATCGCCTTCAGGAGAGGAAGGGAGATAAACAACGAGGAGACTCCCGAGTCCTCTTTACTCGGCCTAAGCCTCTGATGGAAGAGCACCCCCAAGTAGCAGAAGGGGAGAACCCATGCAGATCAGTGGCATTCGCGGTCCGCTCAGTCATGAAGAAAGAGAAAGAAAGGCGCAAACAACGCTTATGCATGTATTGTGGAAAACCTGGGCATTACATTAAGGATTGTAAAGCGAAAAGCAAGACGCTGTTCAAAGGGAACAAAAATGTGCCTGTGGTAGATTTCTTTTCTGACAATTCGGGAAACGAAGATGCCCAAACAAGTTACAGACCCCTTGTTTGAGGCCAGTGGATGAAGAGATCTGTCCGGCAGTGGCCAACACAGTCCAAACCTCAGTGGCTCATATGAATGTTTGTGTATCGTTGAACATTCCAGGTGTAGGGCCCGTTCTAGTTCATGCCTTACTCGACTCTGGGGCCACTGGTAATTTTATCGATCAAGGTTATGCGCATGAGATTGGTGTCCCCTGCATAAAGAAGAAAATACCAGAACAAGTGAAGGCAGTGGATGGTACCGCATTGACATCTGGCCCTGTACGTTTTCATACCCAGCAGATCCCAATGCAAGTTGGAATGGACCACTTTGAGCACATCCAGTTCGACCTAATTGACGCCCCTCACTTCACGCTCATTTTGGGCATGCCCTGGCTAACTCAACATGATCCCTTGGTACAGTGGGCAGCGCGTACAGTTACCATGAACTCTTCGTACTGTGCCGAACATTGTACACAAGATATAATCCAGGTAGCTCCGAAAGAGGAGACACCAGCGGAATTCCTTGCTACCAGTTGTCATACTCCGAGGGTGTGCTGTGTCACCACGCTACCGGAAGAATACAAGCAGTACCATGCCGTGTTCAACGAGCAAGAAGCCAGCAAACTACCCCCGCACAGGGATTATGACTGTGTGATCGACCTAGAACCTGGAGCCAGCATACCATGTAGTCGCGTGTATGCCTTAACCGAAGCCGAAACCGTCTACTTACAACAATACATTGAGAAACTATTGTCTTCCGGTTTTATTCGTCCATCCTCCTCGCCTGCTTCCTCGCCCCTTTTTTTTATTCCTAAACGTGAAGGGGGTTTGAGGGCATGCATTGATTACAGGGCAATCAACAAGGTCACTAAGAAGAATAGGTATCCTCTGCCATTGATACCTGTCCTACTAGATCAACTCAAGGGAGCCAAAGTGTTCACCAAACTGGACCTCCGGGGAGCCTACCATCTGGTGCGGATGCGGCGGGGGGACGAATGGAAAACGGCTTTCCGTACTAAATTCGGATTATACGAATATCAGGTAATGCCCTTTGGCCTTTGTAATGCCCCGCCGCATTCCAATACTTCATGGACGAAGTCCTAAGAGGATTGTTGGATGTCTCATGTATCGTGTACATAGACGACATCCTCATTTACTCTGCTTCCATAGAAGAACACATACATCATGTGTCCGCCGTGCTGGAACGTTTACAACGATTTACCTTGTACGCTAAGTTGGAGAAATGCTTCTTCCATACCACAGAAGTGGAGTTTCTAGGATATGTCATCGGACCTAGTGGACTTTGCATGGACAAAAAGAAAATACAAGCAATCATTCAATGGGAATCCCCCACCTGTGTAAAAGCCTTGCAAAGTTTTCTTGGGTTCGCAAACTTCTATAGAAGGTTTATTAAGGAGTTTTCCAGGATAATTCAACCCTTAACACTCCTTCTACGAAAAGGGACAACATTTCACTGGACAGAACCTGCTGAGAAGGCTTTTCGTGAGCTTAAACATCGCTTTACAAGTGCTCCTGTGTTACGACATCCTGACGCCTCTCAACCCTCCATAGTAGAAACGGACGCCTCATACTACGCTATAGGAGGGATCCTGTCACAAAGACATCCAAACACGGGGCAGCTTCATCCAGTCGCCTTTTTTTCTAAAAAATTGTCGCCTTGTGAGGTGAACTACAGTATCACGGATAAAGAGCTACTGGCGATAAAAAGGGGCTGTGAAGAATGGAGACATCACTTGATGGGGGCCAGACACACAGTGGAAATATACACGGACCACCGAAATCTGTTGTTCCTGAAAAGTGCCAGAGCCTTAACTCTCGCCAACTCCGATGGTCTCTTTTTTTCTGACTTTGACTTCGTGATCAAATACCGGCCTGGAGCACAAACGGAAAGGCGGACGCACTTCTCGTCCCGTGTCCACTCCGGTAGTTGGCTCTGACCCCATAGAAGAACCACCAGCAATCCTGCAGAAGGCGTCCTTTCCACCCGAAATAGTGGCACTCACAACTACTCATGTATTCCTGGATGACGTACTGAAAACAACTCGACGGTGTCGATGGGGATGCATGGGTCAGAGGAACCGGAACATCGCTCCAAATTGGATAATTTGCTATACTACGATAAAAGGCTGTACATCCCGGAAGGACCCCTGCAACAACAGGCTTTGCAGTGGATACATGACTCCTCCTTGGGGGACATCTGGGGATACAAAAACCCTTATGACCCTGTCTAGATACTTTTGGTGGGAATCGTTACGAAAAGACACTGAAAAGTATATCTCGGAATGTTCTGTATGTACACAAGCCAAAGCCCAGCACCAGCGGCCCAGTGGATTACTCAGGCCCATACCTCCAACACCCTGGCATACGGTATCAATGGATTTCATAGTAGAAATGCCTGATAGCGCTGGCCATAACACCATACTCGTAGTAATTGACCACTTATCCAAAATGGGCCATTTCATCGCACTACCCAAATTGCCAACATCCGGAGAATTGGCTCTGACCTTCTTACAGCACATAGTGCGCTTGCATGGTATTCCATCAGTCCTTATCACAGACAGAGAAACTCAGTTCACGTCAAGATTCTGGAAGGCGTTGTGCACTGTCATGAACATCGATGCCCGTCTATCTACTAGCTATCACCCTCAGACAGACGGAAAGACTGAACCAAACCTTGGAACAGTATCTCAGATGTTTTACCCTAGTGCAGGAGGAGGACTGGAGCACTCTTCTGTGGACCGCAGAATTCGCATACAACAATGCAAATCATTCCTCTTTAGGTTGTTCCCCTTTCTTTTGTCTCAATGGATATCATCCAAACATGTTACCGTTTGAACTGTCCGTGGTTTCTAAACATCCGACCATTCTAGAGCACCATGCACACCTCAAACTAGTGTTACGTACAGCCAAAACACATCTAGACGAGGCTAGAAAGAGAGATAAGATTAATGCAGACAAAAGAAGAACTATTGAACCACCTTATAAAGTGGGAGATAAGGTATGGCTTAGCACAAGACACTTGAAGTTTAAGGGTAACACTAGGTTGCAGCCTAGGTATGTGGGTCCCTACCCAGTAAAAGACATTATTAACCCTGTCGCCATGAGATTAACTCTTCCCTCTGCTTGGCGAATCCACCCTGTGTTTCACGTCTCTCTTTTGAAACCCTATCTCCCGGCCACCAGACTACCTGTAAGGCCCAGGCCAATGGAGGTAGACGGGGAGGAAGAGTACGAGGTAAATAGAATTCTGGACTCCAAACGTATTAGGGGTCAGGTACACTATCTCATTGACTGGAAAGGGTACGGTCCAGAAGAACGTTCTTGGGAGCCGAGGGCCAACCTTCGTTGTCCTGGCCTTCTTAGGCGCTTCCATTCCCAGTTCCCTATGAAGCTTGGTGGCCCGCCGAGACGTCGGTCATTGAGAGGGGGTTCTGTCATGTTGCAGAGCAGATAGACGGGGAGAATCACTGATTACACACGAATGGATGCGGAGACTACATGTCCCAGAATGCAAGAGAAGTGTGGCCACTCCTTTCTTTCGTTTTTGTTATTTAAGCCCCACCTGACCGGAACAAGGGGCTTGTCACCTGGTTCCTGATGGAAGTTCTGTGGAGCTAGCAGGCAGAGCCGTCATAGGATGGTCACAGCTACACCTCGCTGAAAGAAAGACGCTGTTCAGCCTGGAGGCTGAGTACAGCCCACCTCAATCCGGGAGCAGCACGGAAGCTGCTCGCTGAATTCCGTTACTCATTTTCTAGCACCCCAGCCTGGAGTTTACGGTCAGTGTGTTTGCTGAAGTGGAGAGCTCTCCCTCCGCTTCCGCGCTGCAGCGCCAGTGCTATTCGACATTCCTCACGGTGTTCCTGGTGCGAGGGAAAAGGCTCTATTTTCTTGCATATCAACAAGCATCACGCCCCTTTTGCAACGGACGTTGTTCTGACTCGGAGAGCATTTCCTCTCACAACACGGGCTGCAGACTTCAGAGGGAACGGAAGAGACTCTGAGTACTGCGGGCCGGTATTGTTTTGGCTGCTAATTTTGCATGTAAGAGATTATCTTGGGCGTCTAAGAGTCACGCTGGAAACGCGTGCACGAAGGCAAGAACCTTCAACCTAGACGCTGGAAATTACTGGAGGAGTATCTGCTTTCAAGATAAGTACCTCTTCTCTTTTCTGGTTTCTTTTCTCTGTTGTCGAGTACTTTATCAAGGTGCCTGGAACTATTTGGAACTTAACAGGACTACTATAAGGACAATTATGGTAGTTCTCCCTTTTCTTTTATTTTTACTTTTATCTTTTGTGCCTGTTTGAGTTTGGATGCGTGCTGCAATATGGACTGTAAGTTATTACACCTCATAACACATTCCTTACAGTGGTAAATAAAGGGTGGGGTGGATTTCATAAATCTTATTTTATATCTTTGCTACAGGGAACACGGAGCAGTCATAGAAGTGAGACTTCCATCTCCGGAAGACAGTTCTATTAGTGAAGTCCGCTGCTGCATCTTTTTTGTTTCATTTGTCCCTTTTTTCCCTTCCCCCTATAATGGTATAGCCTGTAGAGTGGAGATATAAAGATACTCGCAGGCGAGTCCATAGGGGGGAAAAGGTTGACTGGCCTCATTCATCGCTCCCGCTGTACCCGGCTTCAAGGTTAGTGACTAACCGTTCTTTGTTGTGACAAACGCGAATAGCGACGGTGCTTCTTCACCTTTTTTTTGTGCTTCTACTTACCCGAAGACTTCGACGAGGAGTGGTGATGGCTCCGCGATCGGTCCCGCAACCTCCCTCTCGACCGGGACCTCAGTCGGCGCGGAGCCGACTGCCGGGCCTCCAGAAGCTTTCGGGACCGTTCCCGCAAAGACTTTGGGGCCATGGCCCGGCAGTCGGAGCACGACTTCGGGTAGTGGTCGCGCTCCAGGCGCACAAGTTACTAACTTGTGTAACGATATATCTGTAAGAGACAGTAGTTAGTGAGTGACAGATTCCTTACCTTAGAATATCCCCAGGCGCCAGGCTGGATCCGGAAAGTTTTTGCGTAGCAGTACCCTTGCGCGTCGGTAGGCGGCGTCGTGCGGCTCCGCGTTCGTCGTCAGGACCGCCGGGATGACGTCGCGGGCAGTACTTAGACGCCGCCCCTGCGCGCTGACGTCAGTTCTGTACACGACTTTCCGCGCCAGGAACGCAGAGCCATGCAAGAAGCTGATATAGGTGTCTGAAAAATACTAGGGCCCTGAAAGGGATGTCCTTAACCCTAGAAATCAGTTCGCAGAACGGGGAGGATGGGTGGGGCGGTAAGGAATCTGTCACTAACTACTGTCTCTTACAGATATATCGCTACACAAGTTAGTAACTTGTGCATCTGAAAGAGACACGTTAGTGACAGATTCCTTACCTTAGAATAGATACCCCAGCAATACCAACCCCGGTGGTAGGTCTGCGAACAAAGATCAGACAAGGAAGTCCCGGAGGACAGAACGGCCAAAGAAGCCGTCCCTCCGGACCCGACTGTCAAGGCAGTAATGCTTGGTAAACGTGTGCAGCGAGGCCCACGTAGCCGCCTGACAGATTTCCTGCAGCTGAACACCGCGGCCTAAAGCCGTGGTAGCAGCCGTTGCCCTGGTGGAATGGGCACGCAGCCCAACAGGAGGCTCCTTCTTAACCAAAGAATAGCAGGCTTTGATACACAAGGTTACCCAGCGGGAAATGGTTCTCTTGTGCACCGCCCGATCTTTTTTGGCGCCCACGTAGCCAACAAAGAGCTGGTCATCCACCCGGAAGTGTTGTGTGCGGTTGATATAAAAGGAAAGCGCACGTTTTGGGTCCAGACGGTGGAGCCTCTCTTCCTCTCTGGAAGGATGCGGAGGCGGAAAGAAGGTGGGCAAAGTGATGGTCTGCCCAATGTGGAAGGCAGTAACCACCTTTGGCAAGAAGGACGGACGCGTCCGAAGAACAACCTTGTCTGGATGGACAGACAGAAAGGGAGGTTTGCATGATAGAGCCTGGAGCTCACTCACCCGCCGAGCGGAGGTGATGGCCACCAGAAAGGCTGTCTTCAGAGTCAGAAGACGAAGAGGACAGTTATGTAGAGGCTCAAAGGGAGCGCACATGAGAAAAGTAAGAACCAAGTTCAAGTCCCACTGAGGCATCACAAACGGAACAGGAGGGAAGAGGTGTGTAATGCCTTTTAGGAACCTGTTAACAACAGGGGACTTGAAAAGGGAGGGCTGATCAGGAAGCCTGAGGAAGGCCGAGATAGCACAAAGATAGCCCTTGATGGTACCCAGGGCAGAACCCTGTTGGGCCAGAGAAAGAATCAACAGAAGAACCTCAGAAAGAGGGGCAGAGAGGGGATTCACAGCCTTTGCTGTGCACCATGCCACAAACTTGTTCCACCTGCAGGCGTATACCACCTTAGTGGAGGGACGCCTGGCTGCCAGAATCACATCACAAACTTCGGGAGGCAAGTCGAAAGGAATCAACTGCCGCCGCTCAATCTCCACGCAAGCAGGTGGAGACTGGACAGGTTCGGGTGGAGGACCGTCCCCTGCTGCTGCGACAGAAGATCCTCCCGAAGAGGCAGACGGATCGGGGATCGACGCTCATACTGAGTAGCTCAGGATACCAAACTCTTCGAGCCCAGTCCGGAGCCACAAGGATGACTTGGGCCCGGTCGCGCCGAATCTTCTTCAACACTCTGGGTAGAAGTGGTATAGGCGGAAAGGCGTACAACAGACCGCAACTCTACTCGCGACGAAAAGCGTCGCCGAGCGAGTGCCGCCTTGAAATTCCAACGCGCAGAACTGCTGACATTGCGCGTTCTCTTCGGTGGCGAACAGATCTAACCAAGGCTCTCCCCACTGCTGAAAGAGACCTTGCGCCACCTCCGAGTGAAGACGCCATTCGTGATCCATCATGCACCTGCGGCTGAGTTCGTCCGCCCTGGCGTTCAGGGAACTCTGCCATATGTTGAACCATCAGGAATATGCCCTGATGTTCCAGCCATGTCCAGAGGCGCAGAGCCTCCTGACATAGGGTCCACGACCCCACCCCGCCCTGTTTGTTGCAGTACCACATGGCGGTGGTGTTGTCTGTGAACACCTGCACTACCGTCCCTTTGACAGAGGGAAGGAATGCCTTGAGTGCAAGTCGGATCGCCCGGAGCTCCAGAAGGTTGATATGGAGCCGGGACTCCGCCGGAGACCAGAGGCCTCTGATCTCCGCCTCTCCCATGTGACCGCCCCATCCCAGAAGGGACGCGTCCGTCACAACTGTGTGCTCTGGCTGGGGAAGGGAGAGGGATCTGCCCATGACCCATTGCCGGTTCGAGAGCCACCACTGCAACTGTTTTGCAGTCCCCTCCGAGATCTGGACGTGATCGGACAGGTTGCCCTGGTGCTGCGCCCACTGGAACTTTAGGTCCCACTGCAGAGCCCGCATATGCCATCTGGCATGATCGACCAGCAGGATGCAGGAGGCCATGAGGCCCAGCAGCCTCAGGGTCATCCGTACCGAAACCCAGGATAAAGGCTGAAAGACCGGAATCATAGCCTGAATATCCCGGACTCGCCGTTCGGGAGGATAGGCCCGAAACTGCGTCGTGTCCAGAACTGCTCCGATGAAAAGGAGCTGTGGAGAAGGAATCCGATGCGACTTTGGCACATTGATGGAGAACCCCAGCGAGTGCAGGAGTTCGGCCGTAGTCTGGAGGTGGGAGACGACTGCCTGGGACGAGCCCGCCTTCAGCAGCCAGTCGTCGAGGTAGGGGAAGACTGGAACCCTGCCCGGCGCAGATGAGCTGCAACCACCGCCATCACTTTCGTGAACACCCGAGGGGCACTGGTAAGGCCAAAGGGGAGCACGGTGAACTGAAAATGCTCGAGGCCTACTGTGAACCGCAGGTAACGCCGATGGGCCGGCAGGACGGGGATGTGGAAATAAGCGTCCTGTAAGTCCAACGCTACCAACCAGTCTCCGGGTCGAGGGCAGTCAAGACCTGAGCTAGGGTGAGCATCTTGAACTTCTCCTTCCGGAGGAAGCGATTGACGTTCCGGAGGTCCAAGATAGGACGCATGTCCTCCTTGTCCTTTTGGGCACCAGAAAGTAGTGGGAGTAGCAACCACGTCCTACTTCTGGGGTCGGAACATACTCGATGGCCCTCTTGGCCAAGAGGGCCTTGACTTCCTTCTGCAGAAGCACCAAGTGATCCCCTGACATGCGGTGGAATTGAGGTGGCATGGCTGGGGGTGGTCTCGAAGGGGAGGGAGTAGCCCCTTCGGACAATGTCCAAGACCCACCTGTCCGAGGTGATGGCACGCCAGTGGTGAAGGTGATGGCGGACCCTGCCCCTACTGGCGTGCTGTGCACCTGAAAGGAAGGACTAGGAGGGCTTGGAGGCCGCGGACGGGGCGGGGTTGGTGGCCTGACCCGCACGCTGGTTGCCTGACCCGCCACGGCGGGAGCCACGTCCTCGGCCACGCGAAGACGCTTGCTGCGCGGGCCGGTGGCTGGGCAGCGGACGTGACTGGGCGCCCTTCCGTGGCCACGAAAGGGGCGAAAAGCAGAGGTTAGCGGAGGGCGCACAGCAGAAAGGCCCAGGGACTTGGCAGTAGCCCGCGAGTCCTTAAAACGCTCCAGCGCATGGTCTGCTTTGGTACCAAAAAGACCGACTCCATCAAAGGGCAAGTCCATGAGTGTGTTTTGGACATCTCCCGAGAAACCAGTCGTCCTCAGCCAGGCGTGGCGACGCAGCGCCACTGTCGTTGCAAGCGATCTGCCCAGCGAGTCGGCGGTATCAAGGCCACAACGGATGGTGTACTTTGCCGCATCCCTTCCTTCCGCAATGGCGCGGGAAAGCAGTGTCTGGACCTCCTCAGGACACTGGGGCAAAACGAGCGCCACCGAATCCCACAGAGAGTGGGAGTATCGGCCCAAAAGGCAAGCGGTGTTCACGGACCGCAAGCCAGCACTGGAGGAAGAAAAGGCCTTCTTCCCAAATTGATCCAGGCGTTTGGATTCCCTATCCGGAGGGGCGGTAGGGAAGGCGGTTTGGGATGCAGAGGCTTGGACAACCAAGCTCTCGGGGTGGGATGTTGAGAGAGAACACGGGGTCGCCCGGAGCAGGGCGATGGCGTCGGGCCACGTTCCTATCCACAGGAGCCCCTGTGGCGGGCTTGGACCAGGTGCCCAAAAGAACGTCAGAAAGTGCATCATTAAACGGCAGCAATGGCTCCGAGGAGGTAGCTGCCGGCTGAAGCACTTCCGTCAGGAGGTTAGTCCTGACAGCCACTGTAGGCAATTGGAGGTGTAAGGCTCCAGCTGCTCTACGCAACACTGTTGCGAAATTTGCTCCCTCCTCCGTAGCCACGGAAGGAGGAGACAGCATGCCAGTGTCAGGGGAAGTGTCCAGACCACTGGCATCCCCAAGTTCCTCTGCCCAGTCCTGATCATAGTCACACTGCTGTGTGAGAGGGTCATCCGACCCCTCCCAGCTCTCCTGGTCCTCAGATTGAAAATAAGGAGGAGGAGGGACGTCCGGGACCCAAGGTCTCATCGGCGTCGGGCGACGTCGGTCCGACGCCGCGTCCGGATCCGGAGATAACTGGGGAACGACGCCGCCCGGAGCCCCGGGCGGCGTCAGGAACGGCACCGGGGACGTCGGCGGAGGCGTGGTTAGGTCAACCGGCGTCGATGGGGGTTGCGGTACCACCGGAGCCGGGATCGAGGCTGGTGGGACAGGCGGCGCCGGGACCGAGTCGTCGGTGGCGCCGGGGCAATCCCATTAGGGCCCGCGGGGCCCGAAGGCGCACCGGAGGGGCCTTGAGGCCCGAGAGGCGGGCCATGGCCGACAGGAATTCCTGTATTCGGCCGGAGTCGCCCCGAACCCGGGAAGGACGTGTAATGCGGGGCGGCGCCACAGGCACATCCGGAGCCGCGGGGACGGTGCCGACAGGGGCCTCAGCCGAGTCGCGAGACCGGCGAGGCGAAGTCTTAGAGCGATGGTGCTTCTTAGACTTTTGTGCTTCGACTTACCCGAGGAGTGCGAAGACTTGGACTCCGATGACGGGCGAGGACTCCGCGACCAGCCCTCGACCTCTCCCGTGACCGGGGCTTGGTGCGGCGCGGAGCCGACTGCCGGACCTCGAGGAGCTTCGAGACCGCTCTCGCAAAGCCTTCTGGTGCAAGGCTCGGCAGTCGGAACACGACTTCGTGTCGTGGTCGCGGCCGAGACAGTAGAGACACTCTAAGTGCTGGTCTGTGATCGACATCATTCGACCACAGGCGTCGCATGGCTTGAAGCCGGGCATCCCCTACCGACACCGTGGAGCCGAGATGACTCGAAGAAAACAGTGAAAAATCACCAAAAGTTAGTCAAAAATGACTAGGGCACTGCTCTTCCCGGACCTGCGCTTACTGGCGCGGAAAAAGAAGAACTGACGCCAGCGCGCAGGGGCGGCGTCTAAGTACTGCCCGCGACGTCATCCCGGCGGTCCCGACGCCGAAGACGGACGCGGAGCCGCACGACGCCGCCTACCGACGCGCAAGGGTACTGCTACGCAAAAACTTTCCGGATCCAGCCTGACGCCTCGGGATATTCTAAGGTAAGGAATCTGTCACTAACGTGTCTCTTTCAGATACCAGAGGCACACAAGATGGGGTCCGTCACCGACATCAGTTTGTGACAGGAGTCACAAAGCTTGAAGCCGGTCCGCCGAGATGACATCCCTGTGCATCAGGAGTTGTAACAACTCAAAAGACGTCGACAAAAAGTCGCAAAAATAGAGTCAAAAAGTGACTCGAGGTAACGCTCTCTCCGGATCTGCGCTGACTGGCGCTGAAAAAGATTGAACTGACGTCAGCGCGCAGGGGCGGCGTCTAAGTAGATACCGCGATGTCATTCCGGCGACCACGACGCCAACGACGAACGTGGAGTCGACCGACGCCACCTACCGACACGCAGGGGTACTGCTGAAGAAAAATTCTCCGGATCCAGCCCAATGCCTGGGGGTAATTCTAAGGTGAGGAATCTATAACTAATTGTCTCTTTCAGATTTTAAAAATAAATTCGAATCAAAGGGCTCTAGAGAACCAAAATTGTATAGAAGTTCCAAAGATTATAAATGGCATAATAGAATACTTAGGGCACAATCTGTCAAGTAAAACAACCATTGGCCAAAAAACAGTATCTGCCTGCCCAATAACAGCATCTAAGGCAGGATCGCCTACGTAACTGGTTTTGACCCCTTCAAATCATCATTTGAGGACAGAGGACTTAACTGAAGACCTAAACAACTCACACATCCCTGAAGTTGAGGCAATACCCGTTTCTTCTAAAAAGCCACAAAGGAAATGGCAAAAACTCAAAGTAAAATGTTTAGGTAACAACCCAAAGCAACTGTGGTAAAGAGACCACGTCCTTTTTCCATCCCTTCATCTTCAATACAACGTTCCCAAATTATCACACAATCAACTGAAGAGACTAATCCATCAGAATCAGGACAACTTGAAAGCAATCACTTGATAAAGTAACAGAAACTGATCAAACTGCCCCTTTTGTTAATCAAAATCCAGGATTGATGTGTAGTAAAACATGTACCTTTCATTCCCACATAAATCGAGTGCCAATCGGGCACAGGCTGATCTTTCCACCTAAGTCGGAAATTAAAAGTGAGGAAAGTATACCCTCTGCTGGTGTCGTAAACTAGTCACCTTGCACTGAGGGTTAAAATCATGGATCTGCTACAATTCAAATAAGTCAAGCAGATCAACTATGTCAAAACCAAACAAAACCTGGTGAAATGGATAACAAAAACGTTTCTTGTTCACCAACTCAGATCAGTAAACCACATCCAAGGTCACATACCCCTGATGGAGGAACTTGGTTGCATTATGAAGCTAACACAGATCAAGTAGATCAAAGCATCACAAAAAGCCGTACATGAGAAAACCCAAGTTGCGACTCTAGGAGATCCAATAATCTCAGATATTGGCTTGGCCACCGATGACCCTTTTTACCCCATAGGCAAAAATAATAAACACCGCACATGGCAGAGATCAATTTCTGGTAATGGACAACTAGGGAAAAATAAAGATACCATACTGGGTAATAAACAAAAATTAATTACCCAATTCTATTCAAGGCAGCACAAATGCCACAAAAGAGCAGTTGTCAATCATATTCACCACTGAGTATTTATCATGTGGGAATTATGACATCCTCAATAGAGATAATATTTTGGGACTTAAAAGACATATGGTCAAATGAGCTAAAAGTTGTAACTTTTGTTCAATCCAGTAAGAACGGGGAGAGAAATTCACATATACAGTATGGTCCAGTATAAAACTAACAAACAAAATCCTTCGCTCATGTGAATCAGCTGAAAGTGTGGGGAATCCACATAGTCACCAAAAACAGAATCATGCCGGCATATGTTCTTACAGTAACTAAACTTAAATACATCAGCTAATCAAAAAAAGCTCAAACAAAACAAAACAAAGAACAACTCATGGCTCTTAGGTTGGTGGAACCAAGAAAGATCCCAACAAAAATTATAAAAGAAGGGCTCTGGATCGTCAGAAAGGAAAGCATGCTCGTGTATCGAGACTTTAATTCCAAAATGCACCCTTTATTACTGTTGGATCCCACACTCAAGGACGAAGTTTGCATATTGAACCCCCATCTCAAAAAAACACTGTTTGTATAAGGAAAGGTGAACCTATCTCAGAAACCCTTGTTGGGGGACCGGGGAGGGGGAATTACATCCACTGAATGGTCGAACTCTGTCTGATGATCCTCCAACATTTAGATTTAGATCTGGAAACAGTCAAAGTGTCATTGACTACATGGCAATCAACATTGAAGCATGTCACCTGATAGTCGACATGAAAGAATTCAAAGGGACCACAATTTCCTACTTCTGGATATAGTGCACCCTCACTCAAGCTTTTTTGATCATCAACAACTCAGACAGGGCCACTAGAATCATGTGATTCTGCAGCTGCAGCGATTTACACAGAGTTATAGATTTGGTGCATTTGCCACATAATCCATCATCTGCCATATAATTTGCAGATTTTAACAAAAAAGTTTTTTTAATCAAGATCACATGGTTTAAAAGTTACTAAAAACTGCAGCGAAACGCTTTGCAGCACAGTGAAAGGCCCTTTGCAAATGTTGACTACATTTTTGTTGCTTATTGCTATATTTGGGTATTAAAATTGTACTAATGAGATGCAACCAATTCCCAGACAATGTTAAGTTTGAAAATGACAAAATAATACTATCACAAAATGTGCTGCATTATTGTACACAAATTACTCATTCCTGCCGCATAATTCCAGTGGCCCTGCTCAAAGATCAAACTTTAATGAGACCAAACAGAAAGAACATTGCTGGTATTATTGATTTATAGGAACAAAAGATGTATGCTTCCAGTTCTAAATGGGTAGTTGTGCATGATTTGGTTGTCAACACAGACTCTAAAGTGAGCGAATTGAAAATGAAACATTAGAAGATCTACTGGGACAGATGGCTTAAGTAAGAAAAAGTATAACTCCTGTTTCACCTAGTAAACAATTTACAAATTGCTTTGACTGGTATGATACGGAGTGCTTAAAATGAAAAAGGGCACAGTCATTAGTCCTGAAATATCGATAGCTGTCCAACCACAGCAAGAAGCATTTTTACAAAACTTGAAAGCAGTGCAAACGGCTAGTAAAATATAAAAAGAAAAATCAGTCACGGAAGCTTTGGCAAGCTTTACATGACGCAATAAGTTTAAAAAAATTTTAGAATATTTTGGGAAATTATAAGTAGGGATGCGCGGGTCTCACCAAGAATTTAGAGTTGAACATAAGCCCACAAACTTGAATCAATCACTTTGCAACTCTCGATCTTAACATAAGAGTAAAATCAACATTACCAACTAGTGGCTCACCCATACAGAATCAGGATTTATTAAAAGACAATATTTTCTTTAACACACTTATGCAATTCAAACAAAAATGCAGAAAAGATGATTCTGATATAGGGAAAAATAGGATCTCTCTCTCTCTCTCTCTCTCGCTCTCTCTCTCTCTCCCTCTCCCTCTCCCTCTCTCTCCCTGCCTGCCTGCCTGCCTGCCTGCAACTTCTATGCAGAAGTTCCAAGTTAAAAGCAGCTTTAGGCCTCAGTAGAAATACAGGCCCAGGCCTCTGCACGAGAAATAGGTCAGAAAATAGCATGTTACAAAAGACAATGAGTTTAGCTGAACTTATCAGGTCACACGGTTCGTTGAAAGGTCAGGAAATGGCCTGCAGTCACAAAGATAAGCTACTGCATGAAGCGTAGATCATATCTTCTTCCAGACTCGGGAAACCAGTAGTGTTTTAAACGTTGGAACTACAAAAACCACAAACCACAAGTCCATCTGCTAGAGAGACTGAGCTGGAAGGTGTCAATCATGTCTTTTGTAATCTGTTACTAATGCATGCACACATAGATTAAGCACGCACACAGGATGGACTGGCCCAGGTGCAAGCCTTGCCACTGCTCATAATGACATGGATGTCGCTTCAGTTGAAAACCACATGTCACACTTACAGGATGGTAGGCATGATGAATGAAATCACAGGCCAGAGGTCAGATAAGCGTAGCCAAAAAGCGTTAGGTAAAAATATAACCACTTGCTTCACAGGAAAACAGATGTGTGTAAAAAGTCTGAGAATAGAAAAACCACGGAGGAGGTTACCGCTAATATGAGATGCGAGGGCCATGTGGCCCATATCTACATGTGGTTCTGTTTTCGAGAAATTGTTACATCTACTGATGCTATCTTGTATGTCCTGTGTGAACATTGCTTACATCAACGGTCAACCCTTGACCTTCTAGTTTTGTGGTTTGGAGGAATAAATACAGCTGATTCTAAGCTTGGGCAGACACATCAAGTTGCATCTCCTTTGAGGTGAACTTATTTCTCCTGTAGTGACTGATCCTCACTACAGTATTGTTAAAAACCCATATTGTATTGTTAACTTGTCATTCTTGGTGTTTGTTTAATAGATATATTTTCCTCTAACATTTTGGCAGAGTTCCAGCCAGGAGTTCCACTTCTTTTCACCTGTTGCCATATCCTGAAATTCCTCCTGTCCTCTTGAAATGATTTGCACAACTAAAAGAAGGTAAGAAGACGCCTGTTGTAAGGTCTTCACATTTCTCTGGGACGGGTAGGACTTGGGAGTTGGCATTTTTAAAAGGTGAGAACAGTGCGAATTTCGTTCCTTTTTACCTTACAAGTGACATGTTGACAGTAGAATATGTGATATGTTATTATTCTCTTATTATTTCTATGTTGAGAGATGCATGCATGCTTTAAGAAGGACCAGAGTTCCGGTGGGAAGTCCGGAAGGTACTAGGGGACCTGACTCAAGTAGTCAGAAGTGGTCAGGGTAGAGGACTTAAGACTGGGTAACCAGTATATGTTCTAAAAGGCAGAACCGTCAAATCGTCCCAGGTCTTAAACCTGGAAGTCACAGTTTGTAGTTACAGGCAGTGAAAGTCCTCCTTGTGAGTCCAGGAGAAGTGACCAGCAGTAGTGGCTTTTGCCCTAGTAAATTATTTTTGCAATAGTAAGTAGTTTTAGAATAGTAACTAATTTTAGAATCAATGAGTAGTTTTACAATATATTAACCCGTGTATGTAAATATGAATTGTAGTGTGGCCACAAATTAATGTCATATTGTAGTTTTATGTTTGTTATGTAGTTAGGATTTCACATTTTGTGACAAATATTGTAGAATTCTAGAAAAGGATTTTATTTAGACAAATGTCTCAAGGGGACTCAGGTAGTCAATCACAACAGGTTCCTGAATTAATTGTCCATCTTTATAACAGTAAGGTTGTAGGTTTTTCTAACGGCACTGACCCCAGTAGACATCCAATACCAGTACAACCTAATAATCCCTTAATGGGAGAAATCCTTGAGCACCTAGGAATTGACACCACATCACCTTTAGGTCTAAGGACAGCATACATTGATGTAATAACATTAGACACTTTAGAAAAGTAGATAATTGTTCCAAAGAGTTAATTGGAAAAATGTTTAAAACATCCTACAGGGACATAGATGAATATCTTGAGGGTATATAGACAGTTATTATTTGAGAATATTCTCAACGCAGAACTCAGTACATTAAAACTGCATTATAAAAGTATGTCATTTTTAGAGATTGCAATTACATTTTAATATAAATATGAAAATAAAATAAAATATTGTATCTAAATGTGTAGAGTCTAAGACGTTAGACTAGTCTCTGCTTATAGTTTCACCAGCCAAAAGAAACTGGATTATTTAGAAGAATGTATGAGAATAAGTGAACTGAAAGTTTGTGTTAATGAAAAGTATGCAAGGAGTAGGAGACGGGTGGAACTCCAGGATAATGAGAAATAAATAGAAGGATATATTCATATGAAAGAAGTTAGGAATTTAGGAACATAAAAAGTTTAAATAAATACAGGTATTAACTCAACAGGCCTACCTACCTGTCAGAGGCAGGGTGGTTTTGGAGGTTGGGGAAGAGAGGTGGACGATTTATTAATGAAATAGATATTGATGCATTGTCCAGTGTAACCTCTATATTCAAACAAAGACAAGGTCCTCCAAAATGCCATGGGGTCCCCTGTAGAACACCTGGTTGAGGTATACTCTGAAAACAGAGACCAAATAAGAAACAACTGTACAGAATGGCACAAGGCTACTAAATACCACACACACCTGTGGCCCCAAGAGCCTGGCAGTCCTTCCACTCAAAAGAGACCCAGGGGCAGAACAAAGAAAAGTCAGGAGCCTGCCAGTTCTCCCATTCAGAAGAGATTCAGAGGCAGACCCAAGGGCAGCATAAAGAAAAGCCATTCACAGAAACAAGTAGTAGATGCACAAGGCCAGAAGAGGCCAAGAGGGAGACCACAAAAATGGCCAAAGCCAGAGGGTCCTAATGATAATAAAGCAGAAGAAGGGACATTGGGAGAAAACAAATGTCCTCCTCAGTTGACTCGCATCAAGATAGCTAAGTGTCATAAAGACAACACAACTGTCTACTTTGCATATCCCATTTCAGATACAGGCGATGATATCTATGACTGGGCCACATATACTCTAGATGAGTGAAGCCAAACACAAGAAGACCCCATTCCAGGCAGTGTTGTATATTTTGTAGATGGGTTTCCACAGTAGATTAGGACACAGGATTGAGACACACAGGTGCAGTAGTGGTCAAAGCAATGTTGCATGACTCTTCAGATATATTGCTGATACCAGACCAGATAACGTTGTCACCTTATTACTTAACTCAGGTTGCTGAACTAGTAGTTTTAGTGCCAGCATTTAAACAAGGGGAAGAGGAAGCAATAACCATATACTTTGATTCAGGCTATGTCACCACAATAGTGCAAAATGGTCCCTTAATAAGACACATACTATAGTTTTGTTAGCTAGTAAAACATTGCCACCTTTAGGCCCATTGGATGCACAAAGACAGGAACAGATTTAATATATGGAAAGATACCCAAGAATTGCTATTTATAAGTCCTAAATCAGCTACATTTCCCTTGGCACACTGCTAGAAACAACATGTCTCTCTAAATACGCCAGGATTGGTTTGTTTGCAACTTACATGAGATGACCACAATGTAGAAATACACCTGTACTGTGTGCCAGCAGGGTTCATTAAACCCCACCTTTAAAGTAACAGTTTCTACAGTACTTGACATTGAGAGCCCTCCATTTGGATTAGGGCCAACTCTAGGGCGATACGACCGGTGCCACCTCACTGGCTGCTGGTTTCAGGTGGGGGGCGCAGGTTCCAAGTATATTGTGGTTTCAAAAGCATTTGCTAACATTCATTGCCTCAGGCAAATCACAAAGTATATACAAAGTACAAACAATGTGGATAGGTTGGTGGGTTACTGTTTCTTGTTAGCAGGATCCTCTTTGTTGCTTGCAGTTTTATAGGTTAAACTTATAATATATAGCAGTGAGCTATTGACTGTCATCAAGGGGCTGTAGAGATACTACAAGATATGGAGAGTTATACTTTTGTTCAGTCTTTTATTTTTCTAAATCTTGCAAAAAGTAGAACTACATTTTTATTAATAAAGAGAACTCCCAACCATGGTGTCACAGTTCAAACGCTGAGTTCGTACTTCTCCAGATCAAGCGCTCTTAAACTATACTGCCTATCAGTATGGATGACATGTAACTCCTACACCTTGTAGTTCTCTGTCTTATGAAATATTTCTTATACATTGATTTACACGTGTGACTGTCTCTATGTAATGCAGATGTGGTGTGGAGTGTTTTGACACTCTATCGTGGTATGAGTGGCGCTTCAGAATTAATTAAATGCATCTGACAGAGTGTTTATGGAGACTTAAGGGGCACTGTTAAGGGTTGGCAGTGAGGTAATCAGTGGCAGAGGTGGTCACTGGGGAGCGCCAACAAACATTTTCACACTGGGCGCCACAAGCGATAAAGTAGGAACTCATGTCCATTGTGATGCCAAGTTTGCTGCTAATTTTCTGGTCGGTAAGGTAATGCTCCAGTGGGGCATTCCTGAGGAGGTCAGATTTGATTTTGGCACACACATTTCTTTCAATACAATCTTCTCGCAGCTCACCACTTTGTTAGGAATGATACACTCTTGTTAGCTTACCACCCCCAAAGTAACAACATCTTGGTGTGCTTAAATGACCTCTTAAAACACACAATAAGTAAACTGTGTGTAACATTGGAAAAGAAATGGTTGTACTGTCTCCCATTAGCACTGCTCACCTCGAGAAACACCTCAGGTCAGACTACCATTTGACCCCACATCAGATAGTGACAGAGAGAAGGATGAACATCATTGTGCTACTAACTAGACATAGGTGGCAGACTGAGAGTGCACCTGAAATAGTACAAACTTAAATGTATGTTTATTTGTCTCACCTAACACAAGTGTCAAAGTTCGTCTCTAAATAGGGTACACTGTAGCTGCCATTCACGTCAAAGCCCCTCCAGATGACGCCCCTCCAGTGCATGACTAACAGACATCCTTGCCATTGGAAACTCTAATTTGCATTAGAAACTGTTTCACCAGTGGAGAGATTCTGGCAGCACAGTTGCCTGCAGTGAAAAGTTCGCAGCTACAAGCAATGGATTTCTTTCTCACTCCAACATCTGCCTGGCCCTAGCTGCGACATCCATCCCTTTGGACACCGAGCAGGAAAAAGAGAGGGGAGAACAGGAGAAGCAACCGGAGTAAAGCCTCCTTCCACTGCCTCAACAAGAGACATTTATTTTAAATTATGTGCTTTCATTTTATTTTTTCCTTCTCGGTGCGCTAATGCTGATGCTTTTTAGCCCTTGTCTGTTTCTATTATACGCATGCGCAAAACAGCTGATAATGATACAGACCATAATCCTCTCTACACTGCTTTGTTTGAAGATATGTGGTACCAGCACATGCATAGTATAGGCAAATCCACAGCTAATACCAGTTTTTATGAATGCTACCTCATCCCCCATGTTTCTGCAGTAGATAAATTGCATCACCCTAAAGAGGTATTCCCAAGCTTTTACTCACTGTCTTTTGCACCTTTTTTATGTAGAATAAAAGCACAGCTGCAACCAACACATCTTAGCACCATTACTGCGCAAGTTAAAACAACAAGATTTGATACCATGGCTGAAGTACTACTGACCTTGACAGATAAGACTAGAGAAAAGAGATCAGATATCAAGAATGAAGGAAACAGGTCATAAGAGAGATTGGCCAAAGTGGGGAAAAAAGGGATATTAGACCAGGGTATTTTAGAGGTAACTCAACCATCATCCGAATGTAGTACAGGATCAGTATTTGCAAATGATAAATGGCATACCGGTGTCACATTCATATGTAGAGTTGCATCATTGTAGAATGGCAGGGACAAGTAGCCCTTTAAAATTTGGTAACATAATAGGACAATTTCAGCTAATATGGAAAGTAAACATATAGAGATATACATGGACAGGATCTAAAAAACACACTCTAGAATAGCAATGAAATAAACTCAGTTTTCTCTTTGTTTCAGAGGAAATAGGACAGTAAATGTGAAGTAACCTCAACTGCAACACCACTGTGGACGACGCAGACATGCAGGGGGGCACCGCCAGCCTGATGGACCACTTTTGTCAGTACGGGACCCGGCTCCACATGCACCTGACCCAGAATTGGAATGGCCTCTGACTGTATACACACCTTCCCTGGTGATACCAGCAGTGGACTTCTCCGATTTGTATGACCACCCCATGCGCTGTCTAAGAGACTTTGTTTCACCATCAGAGGAAGAAAAAGCAAGCTGCAGAATACTAGGGCACTGCAGCTTGGGAAAACGGTCCCACAGGAACACAGACTATTTAATGACACATGTGGTCATAAGTAGCGTGGTGGCAGTCATTAGGGGTTGCCACCGAAGGGTTGACCCGGGGGGAAGCGGAGACGTCTGGCTAGGCCAAGATGCGGTTTGCAAGCACCCTGTGAGCTCCCCGCACTTGATTTTTAAGCAGAACCAGAATAAAGTTGATAACGACAGCCATGAGGGAGTGTGTGCAAGAGGACAATGGGACATTGGCTGAGGCCATTCAGACATTGCATGATCTACACAAGAAGATGGTTGAAGAGGGGGGTGCGTCGGATGAAGGGTTCGAGGGCTGGTTCGAATGGGTGCCGTCCTGGATGTCGGGGTTGTTCAAGGCCTTGTTGCCTCTAATTGTTGTATTGCTTTTGATGTGCCTTGTATTTCAGGTGATAATAGCCTGTTGCAAAAAGATGACAGCTAGCGTGGGAGGAACATTCTTGGTAAAAAAAAAAAAAAAAGGACCACAGATGTCTTAGAACAGAGTGTTATATATGAGGAGATTCCCTTTGAGGATGGGAGATTAGGAGAAGAAGTAGTTAAAGAATCAACTAGAGGGGGGAATGATATAGGGAAAAATAGGATACATTTTGTGCAAACACAGAGTTAAGGCCTGCAACTTCTATGCAGAAGTTCCAAGTTAAAGGACAAGTTACTTACCTTCGGTAACGATATATCTGTAAGAAACATTACTAGTGATAGATTCCTTACCTTAGAATATCCCCAGGCGTCAGACTGGATCCGGAAAGTTTTCGTCAGCAGTACCCCTGCGCGTCGGTAGGTGGCGTCGCGCGGCTCCGCGTCCGTCATTGGGATCGTGGTCGCCGAGATGACGTCGCGGGCGCTACTTAGACGCCGCACACGCGCGCCGACGTCAGTTCTGTACACGACTTTCCGCGCCAGGAACGCAGAGCCATGCAAGATACTGACCACTGGTGCATTGAAACTAGGGCCCTGAAAGGGATGACCTTAACCCTAGAAATCAGTTCGCAGAATGGGGAGGATGGGTGGGGCAGTAAGGAATCTATCACTACTAATGTTTCTTACAGATATATCGTTATCGAAGGTAAGTAACTTGTCCATCTGAAAGAAACACATAGTGATAGATTCCTTACCTTAGAATAGATACCCCAGCAATACCAACCCCGGTGGTGGGTCTGCGAACTAAGATCACACCAGAAAGTCACGGAGAACAGAACGGCCAAAGAAGCCGTCTCTCCGGACTTGGCTGTCTAGGCAATAATGCTTGGTAAACGTGTGCAGCGAGGCCCACGTGGCTGCCTGACAGATGTCTTGCAGGGGGACACCACGTCCCAATGCAGTAGTGGCTGCAGTAGCTGTGGTGGAATGAGCACGCAGCCCCACCGGAGGTTCTTTTTTAGCCAAAGAGTAACAGGCTTTGATACATAAAACAACCCAGCGGGAGATGGTTCGCTTATGGACCGCCCAACCTTTCTTGGTGCCAACGTAGCCAACAAAAAGCTGGTCGACCACCCGGAACTGCTGTGTGCGTTTGAGATAAAAAGAGAGCGCACATTTTGGGTCCAGACGGTGGAGCTGCTCTTCCTCTCTGGAAGGATGCGGAGGCGGAAAGAAGGTGGGCAAGGTAATAGTCTGCCCAATGTGAAAGGCCGTAACCACTTTTGGCAAAAAGGAAGGACGGGGCCTGAGCACAACCTTGTCCGGATGGACTGAAAGGAAAGGAGGCTTACAAGAAAGAGCCTGGAGCTCACTCACCCGCCTGGCGGAAGTGATGGCCACCAGGAAGGCAGTCTTTAACGTTAAAAGACGAAGAGGACAGTTGTGAAGGGGCTCAAAGGGAAAAAACAACAATTGATGGACAGAATGCAGAACAATGTCGTACATTCACCCCAGTACAGAGATCTGGGCCTAAATCCATCGTTTTTTTGCTCACCATGCCATTCCAGGGGCTCAAAGGGAGCGCACATCAAGTATGTCAGAACCAGATTCAAGTCCCACTGAGGCATCACGAAAGGAATAGGAGGAAAAAGGTGTGTAATGCCTTTGAGAAATCTATTTACAACAGGGGACTTGAAAAGAGAGGGCTGATCAGGGAGCCTGAGAAAGGCCGAAATAGCAGAAAGGTAGCCCTTGAGAGTGCCCAGAGCAGAGCCCTGCTGGGCCAAAGAAAGAAGGAACAGTAGTACTTCAGAAAGACGGGCAGAAAGGGGATCCACAGCCTTTGCTGTGCACCATGCCACAAATTTGTTCCACCTGCAGGCGTATACCACTTTAGTAGAGGGACGCCTGGCTGCCAGAATAACGTCACAAACTTCAGGAGGCAAGTCGAAGGGAATCAACTGCCGCCGCTCAATCTCCACGCAAAGAGGTGGAGGCTGGACAGGTTCGGGTGGAGGACCGTCCCCTGCTGCTGCGACAGAAGATCCTCCCGAAGAGGCAGTCGGATCGGGGGATCGATGCTCATACTGAGTAGCTCGGGATACCATACTCTTCGAGCCCAGTCCGGAGCCACAAGAATGACTTGGGCCCGGTCGCGCCTGATCTTCTTCAGCACTCTGGGCAGAAGTGGTATAGGCGGAAAGGCGTACAACAGACCGCAACTCCACTCGCGACGAAAAGCGTCGCCGAGCGAGTTCCGCCTTGGAAATTCCAACGCGCAAAACTGATGACATTGCGCGTTCTCTTCGGTGGCGAATAGATCTAACCAAGGCTCTCCCCACTGCTGAAAGAGACTTTGCGCCACCTCCGAATGCAGGCGCCATTCGTGATCGAGCATGCACCTGCAGCTGAGTTCGTCCGCCCTGGCGTTCAGAGAACCTGCCAGGTGTTGAACCACCAGAGACATGCCCTGATGTTCCAGCCATGTCCAGAGACACAGAGCCTCCTGACAGAGGGTCCACGACCCCACCCCGCCTTGTTTGTTGCAGTACCACATGGCGGTGGTGTTGTCTGTGAACACCTGCACTACTCTCCCCTTGATAGAGGGAAGGAATGCCTTTAGTGCAAGCCTGATCGCCCGCAGCTCCAAAAGGTTGATATGGAGCCGGGACTCCGCCAGAGACCAGAGGCCTCTGCTCTCCGCCTCACCCATGTGGCCGCCCAATCCCAGGAGGGACGCATCAGTCACCACTGTGAACTCCGGTTGGGGAAGAGAGAGGGATCTGCCGTCGACCCAATGCCGGTTCGTGAGCCATCACTGCAACTGTCGTGCAGTGCCCTCCGAGATCTGGACGTGATCGGACAGGTTTCCCTGATGCTGCGCCCACTGGAACTTCAGGTCCCACTGCAGAGCCCGCATATGCCACCTGGCATGATTGACCAGCAGGATGCAGGAGGCCATGAGGCCCAGCAGCCTCAGAGTCACTCTGACCGAAACCCGGGACAAGGGTTGAAAGATGGGAATCAGAGCCCGAATATCCCGGACTCGCTGTTTGGGAGGATAGACCCGAAACTGCGCCGTGTCCAGAACCGCTCCGATAAAGAGGAGCTTCTGGGAGGGAATCAGGTGCGACTTCGGCACATTGATGGAGAACCCCAGCAAGTGCAGGAGGTCTGCCGTAGTCTGGAGGTGGGAGACGACTGTCTGGGGCGAGCCCGCCTTCAACAACCAATCGTCGAGATAGGGCGAAGACTAAGAACCCTGATCTGCGCAGATGAGCTGAGACCACTGCCATCACCTTGGTGAACACCCGAGGGGTGCTGGTAAGGCCAAAGGGGAGCACGGTAAACTGAAAGTGCTCGTGCCCTACCTTGAACCGTAGGTAACGCCGGTGGGCTGGCAGGACGGAGATGTGGAAATAGGCGTCCTGCAAGTCCAGCGCCACCATCCAGTCTTGTGGGCGAGAGCAGACAAGACCTGAGCTAGAGTGAGCATCTTGAACTTCTCTTTGCGGAGGAAGCGATTGACGTTCCGGAGGTCTAAGATAGGACGCAGGCCTTTGTCCTTCTTGGGCACCACAAAGTAGTGGGAATAACAACCACGACCTACTTCGTGCGTCGGAACGCGCTCGATGGCCCCCTTGGCCAAGAGGGCCGCAACTTCCTGCTGAAGAAGCACCAAGTGATCCCCCGACATGCGGTGGTATTGAGGCGGCATGGCTGGGGGTAGTATCGAAGGGCGGGAGTAGCCCCTCCGGACTATCTCTAAAACCCACCTGTCCGAAGTGATGGTGCGCCAGTGGGGGAGGTGATGGCGGAGCCTGCCGCCCACTGGCGTTTGATGGGCCTGAAAGTTCGGACTAGGAAGGTTTGGAGGCAGTGGTGGCCGGGATGGTGGTGGACTGACCCGCCCACTGGCCCCTTTGTCCGCCACGGCGGAACCTGCGTCCGCGCTGGGATGATTGCTGCGCCGGCCTGTGGCTCTGTTGCAAACGCTGCAGGGCGCCCCTTCCTGTGCCACGAAAGGAGCGAAAAGCGGAAGGCGGAGGAGGGCGGACTGCCGAGAGTCCCAAGGACCTGGCCGTAGCCCGTGAGTCCTTAAACCTCTCCAACGCGCTATCCGCTTTGTCGCCGAAGAGGCGACGGCCATCAAAGGGCATGTCCATTAGGGTGTTTTGGACATCCCCCGAAAATCCAGTGGTCCTCAACCAGGCGTGACGGCGAACCGCCACCGTCGTTGCAATGGATCTGCCCAGTGAGTCGGCGGTGTCTAGGCCACAACGGATCATGAACTTTGCTGCGTCTCTCCCCTCTGCAACAGCCTGGGCGAGAGCAGGCCGGGCCTCCTCCGGACACTGGGGCAGCACGTTCGCCACCGTATCCCACAGAGAGTGGGAATAACGGCCCAAGAGGCATGCGGTGCTCACGGACCGCAGCGCAGAGCTGGTGGAAGAGAAAATCTTCTTCCCCACTGATCCAGCTTCTTGGATTCCCTTTCCGGTGGTGCGGAAGGGAAGGCGGTTGGGGAAGCAGAGGCTTGGACAACCAAGCTCTCGGGAGTGGGGTGTTGGGAGAGGAAAATGGGGTCACCCGGAGCCGGGCGATGGCGTCGGGCCACGTTCCTATCCACAGGAGCCCCTGTGGTGGGCCTGGACCAAGTGCCCAAAAGAACGTCAGAGAGGGCTTCATTGAAAGAAAGCAGCGGCTCCGCAGAAGTAGCTGCTGGATGAAGCACCTCTGTCAGGAGGTTAGTCCTGACGGCCACAGTAGGGAGCTCGAGGTGTAGGGCCTCGGCCGCCCTACGCAACACCACTGCATAACTGGCACCATCCTCCGTAGCCACGGTAGGAGGAGACAGCATGCCAAGGTCTGGTGAGGTATCCAGACCACTGGCATCACCCAATTCCTCAGCCCAGTCCTGTTCAGAATCGCAGGCTGCAGCGAGAGGGTCCTCAGACCCCTCCCCTTGCTCCTCAGGCTGTTCAACAGGCCGAAAATAAGGAGCAGGGACATGGGGATAGAAATCCCCAAGCAGGGTCGAGAACGGCATTGATCGACGCCGGCTCGGCGCCGTGTCCACCTCGGGGCTGAAACCGAGGTCGACGTCGTCCCGAGGAGCGGGCGGCGTCAGGATCGGTGCCGGTGGGGTCGACGTCGGTGGAGGCGTAACGAGGTCAACCGGCGTCGACCGGGATCCAGGCCTGGATCCAAGGGTGTCCTGCGGCGCCGTGGCCGGAGCCGACATTGACGCCGGGGTCGCCGGCGAGGAAACGCGAGGACACCCATGCGGGACCGCGGGGCCCGAAGGGGCACCGGCAGGACCCGACGGCCCAAAGAGGCGAGCCATGGCTGACAGGAACACCTGTATTTGGGCCGGAGACGCCGACGACCCCGGGAAGGGCGGGTAGTCGGGCGGCGACTCCATGGACTGCGCCAGAGCCGCGGGGGTGGCACCACCCAAACCCTCAGCCGCGTCGCGCGACCGGCGAGGGGAAGTCTGAGAACGATGGCGTTTCTTCGACTTCTTGTGCTTCGCCTTACCTGATCCAGAGTGCGAAGACTTGGATCCCGACGAATGGTGATGACTCCGCGCACGGTCCCTCGACCTCCCTCTGGACCGGGACCTGGAACGGCGCGGAGCCGACTGCCGGGCTTCCAGCAACTTTCGGGACCGCTCCCGCAAAGTCTTCGGCGCCATGGCCCGGCAGTCGGAGCACGACTTGGGGTCGTGGTCGCGCCCCAGGCAGAAAAGACACACACGGTGCGGGTCCGTCACCGACATCATGCGGCGACAATCCCCGCAGGACTTGAAACTGGGCATCCTAACTGCACCTTAGGAGTCGAAGATTCGATGAAAAAATGGAGACAAAAGTCTCAAAAAGTCAGTCAAAAATTGACTGGGGGTTCCTGCTCTTCCCGGATCTGCGCTTGCTGGCGCGAAAAAAAAAAGAACTGACGTCAGCGCGAATGGGCGGCGTCTTAAGTAGCGCCCGCGACGTCATCTTGGCGACCACGACGCCAAGGCGCATAACGCCACCTACGACGCGCAGGGGTACTGCTGACGAAAACTTTCCGGATCCAGTCTGACGCCTGGGGATATTATAAGGTAAGGAATCTATCACTATGTGTTTCTTTCAGATAGCAGCTTTAGGCCTCAGTAGAAATACAGGCCCAGGCCTCTGCACGAGAAATAGGTCAGAAAATAGCATGTTACAAAAGACAATGAGTTTAGCTGAACTTATCAGGTCACACAGTTAGTTGAAAGGTCAGGAAATGGCCTGCAGTCACAAAGATAAGCTACTGCATGAAGCTTAGATCATATCTTCTTCCAGACTCGGGAAACCAGTAGTGTTTTAAACATTGGAACTACAAAAACCACAAACCACAAGTCCATCTGCTAGAGAGACTGAGCTGGAAGGTGTCAATCATGTCTTTTGTAATCTGTTACTAATGCATGCATACATAGATTAAGCACGCACACAGGATGGACTGGCCCAGGTGCAAGCCTTGCCACTGCTCATAATGACATGGATGTCGCTTCAGTTGAAAACCACGTCACACTTACAGGATGGTAGGCATGATGGATGAAACCACAGGCCAGAGGTCAGATAAGCGTAGCCAAAAAGCGTTAGGCAAAAATATAACCACTTGCTTCACAGGAAAACAGATGTGTGTAAAAAGTCTGAGAATAGAAAAACCACCGAGGAGGTTTCCGCTAATATGAGATGCGAGGGCCATGTGGCCCATATCTACATGTGCTTCTGTTTTCGAGAAATTGTTACATCTACTGATGCTATCTTGTATGTCCTGTGTGAACATTGCTTACGTCAACGGTCAACCCTTGACCTTCTAGTTTTGTGGTTTGGAGGAATAAATACAGCTGATTCTAAGCTGGGGCAGAGACATCGAGTTGCATCTCCTTTGAGGTGAACTGATCTCTCCTGTAGTGACTGATCCTCACTACAGTATTGTAATAAACCCATATTGTATTGTTAACTTGTCATTCTTGGTGTTTCTTTAATAGATTTATTTTCCTCTAACAATTCAAAGGTAAACATGAGCGAAAACATGAGTGAAAATTGGAAATTAGTACAACAAAACACAGTCCACTCAAGAACCATGGCCAATCCAAACTCCTGCACTTTCTTAGTTGCTCCATTAGTTGCTTGTTTACATCACTTAAATTTGGGACTAGTTGATGAATTTACCGAAAAGGTCGTTGTCCAAGGGATGAGAGTTAAAAAAAAACAACAACAAAAAACGCACAAAGCAGCTGGATCGGATAAAATCCCAACAGATGTCTTCCACAATCGGTTGCTGCATCTGGGTCATGGAACACCGATAAATGAGCTACAAGCAAATTTGGAAATTGAAGAAAAATGATAAAATTGAGGATTGCATTGCCCTAGCACCTGTAAAATATTGGATTCGAATTTGGTCCAGAGAGGAGCTTGACTAGTATAAACATACATTACTAAATATTATGAAGAACCGAAACTATCGTTTTTACACCCTGGTTCGCACACATTTCAAATGTTCTTCAGAACATCAGATTTGAAGATCTTTGACTTTTTCCGGAAAACATTACCAAGGCTAGTTTTGGTACTAAAACCTACTCGTCCTATGTAAATCAATTAAAAGCAAGCAGTACAGATTTCCCTGTTAAAATGTTTCATGGAGTTCAAACAAGAACGAGGCTTTGAACGATTCTTGGTATACATTTTCCCAATGGAAAATGAAC
The DNA here is from genome assembly GCA_963921515.1 of Calotriton arnoldi. Classification (NCBI taxonomy): domain Eukaryota; kingdom Metazoa; phylum Chordata; class Amphibia; order Caudata; family Salamandridae; genus Calotriton; species Calotriton arnoldi. Next base: position 1,325,515 of record CAWUFW010001727.1, read on the forward strand.
CTTTTACTTCAAATTTCGATTGGGTGCTCTGCTGCTCGCTTAAACAGTTAAAAGGTGGTCATCAAAGCCTGTTGAGGGAGCAATTTTGTACAGATGCTCTATGGGAGGTCCATAAACAACTATCCATTTTATGTTGCTGTGCCAGAATACATTAAGTATTCAGAAATTGTATCTACACCCTCTTTTTCTAAAACCTAATATTAGGTCGTGCAATGAAGCCATAGCGTTTTGCATGAAAACAGACGAGCAGTTTTCTGGCTGTATCAGCCTAAATCGACGCTGCATGGAAGACAAGGGCCTGAATCCAGAAAATATTGCCTATATTTTTTAAATTTGAATCTGATGGCATAGATGTACAAGAAACGTTCAATTATCTTTGAAGATCTTATCTGACTAAAACCAGAGACTCCTTAAGGTTCCATAATGATTTTAGCATACAACTGCTTTGAACCGAACAAACTTTCTCCCAAACCCATGCTACAATAAATTATGTGGTTTTAATTAAATATTCTAATGGAGAAGATGTTGCTCTTTTTTTCTTCTCTTTTCCGTTCTTCATGTTAACTTTGCGCAGCAATATGTTGGCTGTTTGAAGGTGTTAACTATGAGGGCAGTTTTAGTGCATTGTCACTTCCTTGTTCACAAATACAATATTATCTTCAGTATTCTTTGTTGTCTTTTATTGTATTAATTGCAGCATTGAAACGGTCTGGATTTAATCAAATCTGTTTTTAGCTTGTTCGTGTTTTCTCTTAATTACAGAGAGGACTTTTTGGTTCTATTAACATTTGTAACTCACCAAGTCATAGATTTTTCATGATTATTTGTATTTTTTATTCTTTTCAATCTTAAAGCTAACTGTATATTTTAAATGTAAAGGTTGTTCTGGTGCAAGTTTTGGAGAAATGGCTGGTGATGTGAAGTTAATCGTGTAATCTTGTTGGATGATCTTGAAAACTAATTTGCTGTTGGTGATGTCTTGTCATTCTTTCCATAAATTCCCAAACACCGGAATGGTGCACAGAAAAGTAAGGAATGAGTCATTGTCTGTCTTGAGACAGAGCTTTAAACACACAAAAAGGGGATAGAAGATAGGCCTGAAACAACCTTGAACACTGGCAATCGCTTAGGGTAGCACTTCAACCCATCGGTCATTTGCCCACAATGCCTCCGCAGTTTGGACCCAGCCTTCAAATCAGTCTTGACTCCGCTGAAAAAGGAACAGACCAAGCACAACACTAGATGGCAAGAGTGTGCAGAGCGTGTGTATCTACAGCTACACATGCCACAAACATACTGTTTCTTGTACAATTCTGTGCGGGGAATGGTGTGGGTGTTCAACCAGTTATATTCTTAAGCTATTTTTTAAGCAGCAAAAAAGCAGGCAAAATGTACCTTCTTTTAGCTTCCTGCCCTATGCCCCACTAATATGATCCAAACACAGTAGCTCCCTTAGCACAAATTCACCAAAGCTAGGAAGACTGGTGCCAACCAATTACAACTTTAGCAAGCTATGTCAATGAAAACAAACCAAGCTTAAGTGTTAGATAAACAGTGCAAATAAAACTCCAATGACGGAAGCAACGTGTCATTCCTAAGAAAACATTGACAATTTGATGAGTTTTACAAGTTTATTTCAATTATGGTGTGAAACAACAAAATTGTTCGAACATATATTCAACAGCTTTGAATGTTTAAACAAAACAATTTACATTGAATTCGATCAACCGGAAATGCATGCAGTTTGTACTGTATTTCTAAATGGGCAACTCATTTTTATCTTGCTTGTTTCCCTAAACTCAAATAGTTTGTAGAAACAACACTGGAAAGCAGCTTGATAAAAGCAAAAGAAAAGAAAAAAAAATCGAACAAGCAAACTTTGAAGTTTCAACGTTTTGCGGTCACAGGAAAAGCACAGTGCACCATTGTCATCAGTTCAATCTGTAGATTGGGATTCTTCTTTATGGTGCAGGGCTCAGAAAGAGATACTAACACAGGACAACCATAATGTATTTGCAAGACAACAAAATAATGCAACATGAAAACAGATTTTAGGACTTCCGGAAGCATTTAGAAAAAGGTTGTTTCTTATGGAGCTATCCCAAGAGCAGTGTGATGTTAATCTGAAATTGATTGTTAAGGAAAAAGCAAAGAATAAGTACTGATAATTGTATGTGGGAAAGAATAACTGAGATGACAGTGGCAGCTCAAATAAAGGTGATTACTTAAGGGTTTTTGAAGCTTCTACAAAAGCCATCTGATAAATGGCTCAATGTTGGCCTGAATGGGTATCATGGTTGCAAGATCCTTTATTTGCTTTAGAAAGAACTATTCCACTTTTATCTAACACAACAGTACCCGCTGCTTGTAAAAGCAAACACACTATCTTTGCTGCAAGCGTACCCCCAACAAAATGTCACGGAGGACGCCAAGAAAAAAAAACGAATGGAAGCACTCTGAATAAGTTATGACAGCTACTCAGTCTCAGGAGCCATTAAAAAACAATTAGTAAAACAGTATTATCTTTACAAGAAGCTTTTGCTCAAAAGGAAAGAACAGGGTATGCGAAGGGGAGAATAAAGAGCTAATTCATCCCCACAACAAATACAGTAATGATAATTTACATGATTTAACCATCTAATTTACAATACTCCAATAAAGTGTGCATTGACTGGCACTTAATATTGTCACAGCTAAGTGAAGCAAATGCTTTGTGATAAGACTACGGTTTCAGTTTATGAACCTGATTTACCTATCCAATTTGCTCCAGAGGTCAGAGCCTGGAGGACTGACTGATCTAACTTCTTTTGAGATATTAAAAGTTTTAATGTAAGCTTTATACAAGCCTACCTCTTATTATGGGTCTTAGCTGAATAACTTACGCTTTCCAAGCACTTAAAATATCCCCATAGCTACCATTTTGCTTACAAACGCTACTTCCTTTTTATCACAGTAAATTTGTGAAACTTGGTCTAACTAATCTGCTGTGCGACATGAAATAGTTCTCCACATCTTTTTCCAACCACGTTTTAATGATATCAAATTACCTACCTATTGGACCTGTGGCTTGACAATGAGCTTATCAAGTTTATCACCCTCCACACAACAATCAATGATAAGGCCAAACAATCAAGTCTCCCATCGGTTAGTGCACATTTATTGGCATTAGTGCAATACACTCCATTGCAAATGCTGAGAAAGCACTGCTTTTCAACTGAGTCTCCAAACAAAGTTATTAAGAACAATGATACAGGGCACGAAGGTGTTGCATACACATGTAAAGCATCTAATAAACATCTTTCTATATGGCTTGGCTGACACAGCACACAGATTATCAGTCACTACTAATGTTTACACTCCTGTTGCATCACAGGGCTAGGAAGATTACAAAACTCTACTATTGGATTGTGTTAAACAAATAATATAGATTCATTCAGGAATACGAAGCCAAAGACAGTGGCATATGGTAAAGCAAGGATGGGGCATATTTTTTCTAGTGATGAATGAAATAATGAAGTGGTGGTAGATCAAGCAGATTTATGAGAATTCAATCAGTGACGTACACATGAATTATAGAATAAGGAGTAAAGAACAAGCACAGAAAAACTAAGCCGGACAGCTCTGTCATGAAGGCTGAAAATAGAGGCAAAGTGTGGGGCAAGAGATTTGTATTTTTTCAAAAAGCATGCTGAAGCAAACTATGCTGAGTTTGAACACGTATTAATATACACTGAACAGATGATGTTCCACAGCAAAATATACAGCAGAAGGTTCAAATGTGTTAATGCGCAACAGCTATAGTTCAGTTACTTACAAAGAAACACTCATCGACCAGATCAACAGAACTTCTGGCTTTCACAGACATAGCCAAATCACATGGGTGAGGTAATCAAAAGTTCAATGGCATTCTGTGACATCTAAAACCACATTTCTACAGATACAGTGGCAAATATGGCTTTAAATAACCTCAATTTGAAACAAAGTTAACTGCTTAATTCCAACTCCCCCAGTGTCACTACAAGTTCTTCCAAAACTGGGGCATCCAGGGTGAGGAACTTAATCAGCCAGCCCAAATCAAATTTTGAGCAGTCTCAAATTTAGAGGGAAGCCAATTTAGCATGATTTTCATAAAACCTAAGAGGGTAGGCTCAGAGGTGCCAGGCACATCGTAAAGTAACAATGGTGTTTTAATGTTAGAGCTGTGGCAGGAAAATCCCCTTCTGCACATCATCTTTGTATTTTATGCACATTGGTATTTTTTAAAATGTGTGTAAATATGAAGCCCAAATCAAATAAAAGCTCAGCTTTAATGGAGCTTCTCAATGCAGTAGTTGGGTACTTGCACTGCAAAATAACAAGGAGCAAATGTAACACGTTTTCAGCAAGGAATCGTGTCTCCTACCTCTAGGCAATGGGACACAGATGGTGCTAGTTATGTCCTGAGACACCAAGAGAAGCTGCAATCTTAGAAAAATAATGGGACTCTGAGTCGCAGACTACGGTTAGGAGTTCCTTGTAGGAAGCTATTGAAGGCTTATCAGGCAACAACACCGTATTCTGCTTAATATTGCATCTACTGGTATCGACCAAGCACCACAAATAAAAGTAGGTCATGTAAGTGAAGAATAAAGTAAATATTGTGAATAGGGCAGTGTGTCTGGCTAAGACATAAAATGTCTCAACATGCACTACTTTATAACAGAATGGAACTCACTAAGGCCTAGCATACTGGCAGATTCATGTATGCGCATGCAGGTTAGAAGGATAACTCACTAGCTGGTTCTGTGCTGCCAAGAGAACAATGGCTTCTAGACATTAAAAACTTAACTTCTGCTAATTTTGAACTTACATAGAAACTTTGCTCACCCGATGAGTAGCCACAGTAAATGTGGACAGTTCTGGGCAAAACCTACATTACTTGTAGGTCCTTGATTTGCATTATTTTTGTAATATTGCAAGAAATAAAATTCTTTCAAGCGCAACTGGCCAGCAATATTTTTACGTTGCTGTCAAAATAGAGTTTTACAACTCTAAAAGAAATGTCTGTTGAAGGTTTGCCTGCACAGAATCATTGCAAGTCGGACATTAATGCACGCGTATGGCAGGCATTTACGTCATTTTTATACACAAAGCCTGTATTTTGGCCATGAAAACAGACTTTGGAAATTGAGATCTATGTCAGTTTCATTATATTCCTAATGCGCGAGTCATCATATTCCAGATGCATACGTGGTAATCACAGGATAGCGATACCAAATCTAGACTCTATGATGCACGTAATTCAGTTCAACCAGTCGACAAATTCAACAAAATAAACTGATTTAGCAGGTTAATGAAAAATAATTTTGAAATGAACAATTCTTTTTCAATTTAACTCTGGCACAAAACAGGTCAAAAATATTCCCAATGAAAGTGCCAAGAAATATACAGCAATCAAAAGGAATCATTAGACAAAGGTGAACGCACTTTTGGCCAAGTAGAATAAATACGGATCATGCTGAAAAGTTGCTGTGGTAGTCTCAGCATTCATTTGTCTTTCAGAAACAGACAAGCAAACCAAGAGTCAGTAACTGGGAAAAATAATCAATGTCTCCAATTTGCATCTAGTTTTCTCCTTGAGTATTAGGGAAATTTCTATTTACCGGAGTTGAAAAAATTAGTGGCAGTAGCCAAGTCGTTATTAGGACGGGTCATCTGCTACTGTTACATGGCAGTCCTATAGGGGACGGACTAAGGGTTGATGATGACAGAACCAGCGGAGGCTCCACCACTGGAAACTTGGCAGTTTGCCCACCTTTAAATGAGGTAAGGGGAGAAAATGTAGTTCACAGCAATTCTTTCCAAACTCTACATTAAGCCCAAAGTCTAAATCAAATGGACAACAGAAGAACTTTTTTCAAGTACAAAGTCCCAAGTAAAGTTATGTTTCACTAAAATATTGACATTTCTGATTGGGGATTTGAAGCAGTTTCTTCACCTTGATTAAGTGCATCAGGGTTGTGTTTAGCTTTTTTCCATTTTTACAACAGGATTAACAATACAAAATGACAGCACTGCAGAGAATGATGCTGCGTCTTCTTCCAAGTTAACTCCCAAACCAATATCCCTGCAACAGAGATGTTAGAGAAATTTGTACAAGGCTGAATCCATGCGCCACTCCCCTATTTCTTTCCCACACATATAAGCTCAAGACAGGCTAATTCAAGGTGCTGTAACAGACATCATAAAAATAAATAGTTTGCCAACATTCCTGACTCAAACAAGTGGCTCACTTCTACCTTCAAATTTGACTGCATCACAGTGGCACCTGGAAAGCTGAGGTGAAGAGAGGTACGAGCGGTGTTGGGGAGAAGGGAGATAATATTATCCAGCATTTTGGCTAACGGGAAAGAACTAAAGACTTTACATTGTAAAAAAATAATAATAATAATGTCAAACTGTGAGAAGCAACATTTTATTAATGTACTGTGAAGTTGGAGGCACTGAGAAATGGAAGGCCGATTTGACCATAGGAGTATAATCATGAGTATTCACTCTACCAATAGTTTTACTTTTCCCTACGTATTTATGCCAGCAGCATTTATCAAACTAAAGGATTTAGACTGAGATTTTCAGTGAGGTCCAAAAGATATTTCAAGAAGTTGAAATTGAAGAAATAAAGTAACAATTACCTGCTAAATACTAAGAAAATCATTTTAGTGAGTCCTTAGCCAAATCTCTCCTGTATGGTGGGATTTTAATAGCACAGCAACACATTCTTGGCCAGCCAACATATACTAAACTTCAAAGTCTAAGCTACGACCCTGCTGCATTACTTCCATACATCTTTTAGTTCAGTAGAATGATTTTTCAACTCACTCCAATTAACTGAAATAATTTAAATTAATAAAAGAAACTGTCATAGAATGAAACTAAAAAGGAAATTGTTGCCTACCCAAAGCATCTATTCAAAGCATGCAGTGCTGTAGAGTCATATGCTCTGCATACTCCTGCCAGCTAGTGTTGAGCTCGGACGTTTTGCAAGTTGTTTTTTCCGTCAAAGGCGTCCTTCGAGTCACGAGGTATATAGGGACTCCTCCCTTTGTTGGCAATGCGCATTGACCATATTAGATTGTTTTTCGCATAGCGGGTGAGAGGACAGAGTTTGGTTCACACATGTATTGCAAAAAAAGGTGCTTAATCAGTAAAAGGAAGAGATATATGATCAGAGCCACATGCTCCTCGGGAGGGTGGGTGCACATAGATAGCACTATACGCTACAAACGCTTACAAAGTAAAATTTTCTGTTTGTAACGTGCTGCTATAAATACAACTTTGAATAAACTATAAAGCAGTATTGTCCTACATGTGAGGGCTAGCATTTGGATGACACAGGTGTCTGAAATAAGGTCCTCAAGATCGTCTGGTCTATCATTGCTTGTTGTCTGGTGAGGATATTCGAAGAGCAGTATTTTGGAAACGTGTGGGGTTGACCAAGTGGGGGCTGCTTTACATACATCAGCAAGGAGGAATGTTCCCTAGGAAGGCCATAGTCGCTGCCTTCTACCAAGTAGAATGTGGCCTTGGTGTATACCAGTCGGAAAGCATCTATCTGGTAATGCCTGGACAAGAAGGTGAAGGCACTAGTAGTTAGACCGGAAGTTGTCAAACAGAAGGGAGAAACAGACTGAGGACAAGAGGAGCCTGGAGGAACGCACTGGGGCGGAGACCGGAAGGAGGAAGAATCAGTGAGGAAGCGTGGCGGTGCACAGAAGGATGTTTTTGTGAACTAAATCACGAGTAAAGCAAGCTGTTCCGGTGTGGTCTTGTTTGTAGCCCTGTCACAGCCCTGCCAATGTAATACATGAGAGCATATTTAACATCTAAAGTGTGATGAACTCTCTCTGCTACCGAGTCTGGTTGAGGAAAGAAGACAAAGAGTGCTACTGTCTGGTTAAAGCAGAAGAGGGCACCGCCTTAGAGAAGTAGAAATGGATTATTATTACCTGAAATCCTAGTTCTTTCCCAGGGAAATCTCCATTGAAATCATAAGCACTGAATAGTTCCACCCAACATGCGAGGATCCCGGAGCAGTTCTTTCAAAGTCACATCTACTTTCCCTTGCTTCAGAAAGGCCATGAAGCATGTGACAGACATATTACATTTTGCAGCCTTAAAAACAGGCTAAATTGCCAATCCTATTGAAATACTTTAAACTTTAAAAGGAAAAAAGGGTCATATACGCAAGTCACTTAAGTAAAATGAAAAGTGACCTTTTAAAAATGTCCTTCACAAAGGCTTTTTACTTTTTTAAAAGTAAGATTAGGAGTAATACATGTAGCCTGCAGCATTAAAACAATGCAAACAGGATACTGCACCTTTAAGGGCCTCTTGACCTCCAGTGTCTCATCATGACCTTTAGGTGTCAATTTACTCACTTCTTTTTACTGGTTATGGCTGACAGAATTCTGGAGCAGAGATCTGCCTTTAGGTTTTTTCCTCAACACTTTTAATCCCAGGCTTCTTAAAGCTGATTTACTTGATGTCCTTTAGGGCTTAGAGTATTTTTTAGATGTTTTCCTGACAGGAAATATAACAAATTGTTCACAAAATGCAATCACTTTTTTTGCAGACTGCCCAGAGTGCACCAGAAAAAAGGTAAAGACAAATCCAGAGGATCTGAAACTTGAGTTTGCCAGATTCTCATGACTGCAAGATCCTCTCCAGGCACACTTTGAGGGAGAGAGAGAAGATTCTCTTCCATGACCAGGGGGAGCACCGCAGAAGACAAGATTCCTTGGCTGGAGAGACTTCAGAAGGGAGAGGAGAGCCTGTTCCCCCCTCCAGTGCCTATATGTCACACTTAGGACTCCCACAGAGAGAGATCCAAAAAGAGAAGATCTAGTGAAAAACAACATTCCTATTAGATGTTGAGGACACAGACATCGGGAAGAGGTACAGCACCCACTTGTTTACCTTCAAGGGTTGGATCAACGTAGAAAGAGCAGTGTCAACGTACATGGACACCATACGACATAGAGAATCTGGATGTTAAGACATCATTCAATCTCACTGACCAAGACAGTGCAGTGGTTTTCGCGAATGAGGACGCACAGACATACTTCAGAGTTTGAGCCGAAGTACTCCCGAGCCTATTCACCATCCAGGCTGACCTCTCCAGTGACCATTCGAGATTCGCTAACACCACCTCGGGTTCCAACGGATTCCACTCCTCCTCCACAGCACTCTCCCCTTCAAACATCATAACCAGCGATTCCAGCAGTACCGCCGCTTCCAAGGCCGACAGTCACCTTTTTTCAGCCACCAGTATCCTGTACCAGTGGCACCTACATCAAGGCAACCTACATCTCACTCCTGTCACACCATACCTTGCATCTATAGGTCAAGATCCAATTGTCGTCATCGTCCAAGGTCTCTCAGACTCACACTCAAGACGGAAAAGATGCTCTACATCTGGGTTAAGATCCTCACAATCTCGTCATTCAGAATCTTCTTCTGGACTGTATTTGCCTACCTTAACAGATTCTACCCCACAGAGAATATCTCGTATAGATGATATTCACACATTCTAGGAGGTACATTTCAGGAGTGCTAACAAATTGAATAATGATTTACCAACCACGACTAAAGCCACATTGGTAATTTTTGACAGCTCGTTAAAGGTCCGGCGCTAGACCACTGCTTTGGTTGCAGACCTCTTAGAATTAGAGATGGAACTTTTTCTGACTGGCTGCTGTTATGGCTGCTCTGTCATGCCTACAAAAAAAAAAAATACAGCCCACCTGATCAAGATCAATCTTTTCTTCATACAGATCTAATGCCAGACTCGGTCATTGTTTCAGCAGCTCCGAAACTTCATGCCACAGATCCATCTTCTACAGTACCTCCTGATAAGGAAAGCAAGAAATTGGATTCAGTGGGCAGAAAGGTATGCAGCACCTCTGCAGATCCCATGAAAGCTGCTAGTTCAACTGCTCTCCTAGGGCTCTATGATATATCTTTTTGGGACTCTATTAAACAGTTCATAGAAGATCTTTCTAGACACAGGCATCAGGATTTCCAGGATATCATTAACAAAGGAATGATGGTGTCAAACCAAATTATCAGTGCTGCAGGCGATTCCTCCACTATAGCAGCACATGGTTGTCATGCACTAGCGCTTCGGTGTTAATTTGGCTGAAACACACAGGTTTGAAAGCGGAAGCTCAACACTGGATTCTGAACCTGCCCTTTTCAGGTAACACTTACCTCCCTTTAGCTATCATGCTGAAAATCAGATTTCTAGAATGAAGTGTGAGCTCAACACTCTCAAAGCTGTCAGATTAGTGAAAAGGAGTGACCGTAGGAGACATTCATATAGGCCTTAGACTGCTACTACTTCGACCAGAGGGTTCAGACCCTTCACTGGACGACAGGACAACAGCTACCACAATCATCTCAGCCACAGAGAAATCAACAACTGCGCCGTCAGTCAAGGGGGAGAGCAATTATCAGCCCAGGTCACTAAGACAACTGGTGGCAAACAATGAGGTGTCTAGGCCCCCTCCTGAGTTGCCTACTCCGGTAGGGGGAGGTACAATATCTTATTTTCAAGAGTGGCAAAATATAACCATTGACAAATGGGTTCTTAACATTTCAGAGCACGGTTCCTCTTTCAGATTCACAAGTCCTCCACCGTCCATTTCACCAAAGAAAACACCTCTTTACCACTGGGAAGAACTGCATCAAGAAGTCTCCATCCTCTTGAAACAAGCAGTGGAAAAGTTCACCTCTTGTCAGAAAGAATCGGGTTTGTATTCTTGTTACTTTCTGGTGAAAAAGAAAGGTCACAAAAAAAAAGTACAGACCCCATTTTAGACCTCATGAAGGCAAACACGTTGATTCTTAAAGGAGAATTCAGAATGTTCGTTCTTAAGCAAATCTACCCCAACTTCATCAGGGAGACTGGCTATGCTCAACAGACCTACAAGATGCCTTTTTGCACATCCCTGTAGCCAAGGAAACATCAGAAATTCCTGAGGATCACTGTGGGAAGAGAACATAGGGTAAAGAAAATCTTAGTCTTTCCAAACCTAGATGACTGGCTCATCAAGGCTCCTTCTTATCAGCAAGTAAGCCAACATTATCATCTAACAGCCATGACTCAACCGACTGGGACAGCATGTGAATCACAAAAAATCTATCTCTAATCCTATTCAATCCTCCCTGCACTACTTCAGTGGAGAGGTGTGGTGCAGCGGCCAGGGCAGCTGACTTCGAAGCTCACGGTTCGATCCCCGGCGGCAGCTCAGCCCAGCCCAGCACCATGCGACTCTGGGCATTAGCTCACTTAATTTCCACGACGGCCACTAGCGCCTTGAGACCCGTAAGGGTGAGTAGTTCGCGCTTTACAAATACGGATTTACATTTATTTATTTTTTTACAGTGCATTGCTGGACACAGTACACACAAGTGTTTCCTTCGGAGGAGAGACCATTGTCTATCCTTCAGACATGCTGCAATCTGAAGTTAACTCATCCAATATCAAGGCAAGTCTCTTCGCTTCTGGATTCAATGGTAACATGCATCTTCCTTGTCCCAAATACCCACCTCTACGTGCAGCACCTCCAACAATGCCTAGAAGACCAATGGGAAAAGAACAATTAAAAATGCTGAACAATGTCAAACACTCACCCCCAGTACAGAGATCTGGGTCTAAATCCATTGTTCTTCTGCTCACCATGCCATTCTTGTTGGGTCCCAGCCATATACAAATCAGTCTTGACCCTGGCTCCTTATGGGAACAGTCCAGCCCGAACTGCCAGGCCAGGTCTTCTCTGGACCAGAAACAAGCATCCTAGGACCGGTTTTGAGGTATCACCCCTGATCAGCCAGATAAGCTTGACTCCAGTGGCACAGTGAGCACAGGACCCACGTCTGGGCATACCCATTCCACTTAGGACGACAAATGCAAAAAGAACAATTAATGGACGGGATGCTGAACAATGTCAAACAGTCACCCCAGTACAGAGATCTGGGCCTAAATCCATTGTTTTTTTGCTCACCATTTCAGTTTGGGCCCAGCCATATGCAAATCAGTCTTGACCCTGCTCCTCATGGGAACAGTCCAGCCCATACTGCCAGTCCAGGTCCTCCCTGGACCAGAAACAGAACCTGGCTTGGCAGTTTGGGCTGGACTGTTCCCATGGGGAGCAGGATCAAGACTGATTTGCATATGGCTGGGTCCACACTTGGGTGGCGTGGTGAGAAAAAAAAACGATGGATTAAACCCAGATCTGTGACAGGGAGTAAATGCTTGATTTGTTCAGCATTTTGTCCATCATCTGTTCTTTTTGCTTTTATCGCCCTAAGTGGGAAGGGTATGCTCAGACGTGGGTCCCGTGCTTACTGTGCCACTGGATTCAACCTCGCCTGGCTAATGAGGGGTGATACCCCAAAACCGGTCCCAGGATGTTTGTTTCCGGTCCAGGGAGTACCTGGCTTGGCAGTTCGGGCTGGACTATTCACATGGGGAGCTGGGTCAAGACTGATACGGCTGGGTCCAATCTGGGGTGGCATGGGAAGCAGAAAAACGATGGATTAACCCCAGATCTCCGACTAGGGGGTGAATGTTTGATTTGTTCAGAATTCCGTCCATCATCTCTTCTTTTTGCTTTTAGAAGACCAATAGGATCAACTCTCAGGCAGATGGGAAGACAGAGTGATACTAACCACTCATGCGGACAACCTCTCAAATAGTGGTGCAGCTCAGAGAATGAAATTTTCACCAAACCGTTCCGACCCACACCATAGTGAAAGACGCCTCCAGATGAGGTTGGGTACTCAAAAGACCATCTTCAGATAAAAGGCACATGGTCTGAGAAGGAACAGTCTTATCACATCAACCTGCTAGAGCGAAGGGCAGGTCATCTAGCCTTGAAGGCTTTTCTCCAGTCATTCAAGACCAACTCTCTCTCCTTGTTCAGACAGACAATATAACAACCATGCATTATCTGAACAAACAGGGAGGAACGAGATCCAGACCGCTGTTCCCCGGAAGCACAAATTCTGGAAATAGCTTTTACCCAGAGATTTCAAAATTGCAGCGGTCCATCTTTGGGAAAACAGAATGCTCAAGCAGACATTCTCAGCATAATCATTCAGAAAATCATGAATGGGTACTAAACTACGCTGTACTTTACGTCATCTTTTACTATTGAGGTTTTCCCAAAAGAGATCTTTATACAGAAGGAGAAAACAAGAAATGCCTAAGCTTCGCCTCGAGGTTCCACCAACCAGGTATACTGCGGAATGCCCTATGGATTGACTGATGAGGCAAATTTATTTACGTCTTTCCTCCAATTCCCCTACTGCCAACAGTAATCATCAAGTTCTCACACTCGAAAGGCAGAATGATTCTTGTTGTTCCGGAGTGGCCCCCAGTTGTGGTTCACAGACCTCCTTCATCTCAGAATGTCCACACATGAAGATGCCGTGCAGACCAGATCTTCAGAAGTAAGGAGGCCATATACAACATTCCAACCATCCCTCTCTGAATCTGGCTGCATGGCTCCTGAACTCATACATTATGGTCACCTTAACCTTCCTCAGCAATGCATAGATGGTTCTGAGAAAAGCCAAAAGGCCACCCATTGAAAATGACTATTCCTACAAGTGGAAGAGATTCAGCATCTGGTGTTCTCAGAACAATTTCAATCCTTTTACTTGTCAGGAAGAGGCTGTTCTTCCATAACTCCTGGATCTCGCTTAAGCGAAAATGCTATTCTCAATCAGAACGCATCTCACAGCAATTACAGCTCATCGAAAATGTCCTTCACAAATGCCTTTTTTCAGAATGCCTGTCGTCAAAGAGATTCTGGAAGGCATTAAGAAAATATATTCTACCCTCCGGAGACCTTCTCCTCTATGGGAGTTAAACATTATCCTCTTGCTTTATGGCTCCTCCCTTTTGAACCGATTCATAAGGCTTTTCTCCAAAACCTATCTTGGAAGGCTTCCTTTTCAGTGGCTCTTATATCAGCTTGCAGAGTTAGCGAGATACAGACTTTCTGTTCACATAAACTTTACACAGTATTCCACAGCAATAGTGTAGTGATGAGGACCCATCCTAAATTCCTCCCTAAAGTAGTCTTGGATTTTCATGTCAATCAGGCTATCACTTTACCTACATTCTTTCAGAATCCTTCTCCTGCAGAAAGGTCTCTCCATACTCTTGGTGTTAAGAGGGATTTGAAGTTTTGTCTAGATAGGACAAAATCTAAGAAAATCAAAGCATCTCTCAACTGTGGTCCTATTCAGACATGATATTCCTGCAAGTTCTAAACAATCCTTGTCTAGATGGATTGTCTCCTGCATAATTCTTTGTTATCAATAAGCAAACAAAACCCTATCTGGTAGATCTACAGTCCGCTCCACCAAAGGCAATTCAATAAGATTGGCAATATAGCTGATTTTAAGGTTGCAAAATGTAATATGTCTTTCACACGTATTTTCCTGGCCTTTTCAAAGTAAGACGAAGTAGATATGACTTTGAAAGAATTGCTACAGGGTCCCTGCACATGGGTGGGGCTATTCAGTGCTTAATATTATCAATGGAAATCCCCTGAGAAAGAACTTATGGTTAGTTCTTCCAGGGCAAAGTCGCTACAGACTTCGGAGGCAGATTTGTGGAGATTTAGGCAGTAGGGCGATAGATGAAGATGCGTTTTTGTCTCACTTCCAGTTCCTCCTGAGGGTGCTAAAGGAATGGCTACTCCAAGTCATCAGAACCTTCCACAGGGGGCGTCCTTGGCATCCATGCTTTAGACACTAATGGCTTAGGCACCAAGAAGTCTTCAGATCAGAAAGTCTTGGGTTTTGGTCCGTGCTGCCCGGTGCAAGAGGGCTGAGTCTTTGTCAAAGGGCTCGACACCAGACCTGCTGAAGGCTGGTGCTCAGTCTGGACTCTGTGTCAATATTCTCATTTTATGTCCAGAGGGCGTGGAAGAACCAGGGGTGGTAATTGTGCACCCAGTCAGAGCCGAAGTAAAAGAAGGACTCTAGGGCTAGGTGACAGTTGGTGGAGAGGAACGCCAGAGAGGTCAACCTCTTCACTTTTCTCAACATTGAGGGAAGGCTGGTCCCAGGTGTCATCTGAAACCTGTCTCTGCATCCTGTGGTGGGCCCACCAAATTACCAGTCAGTATCTAAGGGTTTCTTTTGAATAGTAGGTGAGGAAGGCTGTACAGGCAGTGTTGCTGTGGTCAGGAGACAGGCAAAGATTACACACCAGGTGGTGGTCGTTCCAGGTGAACTTTGCATGACACAGAGGACAGTTTTGAAAGGGATACTTTCCATTACTCTGAATACATTCTCCACCAGAAAGACATCAAACTGTCAAAGAGGAGCACAAGGCCCTGGGAAGGGCCCGAGGTCGTGCAGGAGTCAATGCGGGTTGGTCTAGAGTGGATATGGGTTGGAATAAAGGAAACAAAGGTAATTTAATAGAGGTATTGGAGTAAAAATAGACCGGTTGGACTCAAACGGAATTATAGAAACGCATCAAACTCGTAGCCTCGACCGTGCACATCCAACATCCGAACCAGATGGTAATGGGGGCACACAATCATGTGTATTTACAGCAACACATGCTACAAACAATAAGTTCCAGTATTACATTGAAAAACAGAAAACATAGGAAAATACCAGGTGTCAGAACATATGCAAGCATTCAAAGCAGTAGGGGCATTTAAATGTACAGAAGGATGCATGTAGTACATTACTGCAAACCAACCAGTTCCACAACAGACCATACATTATTCGTGGGGGACTGAAGTAAGTCAATAGATCTAGGAGCAGAAATAATGGCAGTACTGGAAATGCCCCATATGGTAGATGATTGCAGTACATCACGAAAAAAGGATAAAATTAATAGATCCAATTTTTTCAATGGCCTAAATCTCAATGAATTTTTTTTTTTTTTTAAATCTATGGAAAAGCAAGACAACTCAGTCAAACTTGGGGACTTCCTGAGTCACCAGGATGGTGGGAGTACAAGCTCTTGGAGGGTAGCACAAATGCTGGCATCGACAGATACTGTGTGAAATTCATGAGGCCTTTTACATTATGTCGAGTCAGAGTGCAACTCTGCACCTGAGGTGTAAGCTCATTGTGACATGCCTGATTAATGTTGAAAGTTAAAATAATTTGAAAAATATTTCTCTGGTTCCGATCTGTTCAGTAAAAAGTACTGGTAGCTCCATTGAAAAGGAACAAAGGTTGGAAAATTACTTTAAAGTCGTAATGGGGAAAAAAATGTTAAACTGTCAGAAAGGAAGATTACATGAGAAGATGTGTTCTTCTAAAGGTGCGGAAACCTTCTCATTGAGGATCAGTATCGAAAGATGATGCTTTTAGGAGGATACAGATAAAACACATTCAGTGATTATCGTCTCAATGACTTAGTTCTTTCCTCGAAAAGCCTTTTTGAAGGAATACTGTATGAATACACACTGTTAAAAAAATCAATTAGAATTACCTCCTTAGAGGTCGCCAGATGAAAATGAGTTACTTACCTGTAACTACGGTTCTCCAGTATTGGTATCTTTCATAGATTCACATGCTTGAATCATCCCCGTCGTCGCGGTGGGAGTCCCACGGTATTCATATAAAAGCAGTAGATAATATTACAATAGGCTACAATGCAATGAAGAGTCACTGCAATAGCCTATCCATTTTCTTTTGTAAAAAAGAACCAAACTTAAGTAGCAGCCAATCAGGCGACGGCAACCTCTAGAACAATCCCAAGGGAGGCTAGGTTCCTCAGATTTTCAAGCACAAGTGTGAAACTTTATACCTTGAGGAAATAAGGGAAGTCTCTCAGGGGAGGAGGGTGGGTCGCATGTGAATCTATGAAAGATACCAATACTGGAGAACCGTAGTTACAGGAAAGTAACTCATTTTCTTCTCCAGTATTGGATCTTTCATAGATTCACATGCTTGAATCAGAGTAGTTAGCAGATGCATAGAAACAATCCAATATATATACATATCTACCCTTAGAGGATGGATGGTAACAAAATACATGCATATGCAGGATATAATGTAGTAAACTACCATCAATATAGAAACATTACATAATGCGAAGGAAAAAACACCTCTAATAGTAGAGGCTTACCTTAATTAAATAGATGACGTAGAACTGCCTGCCCCACTGCTGCTTCGCTATAAGTTGCCATATCCAGGCAATAATGCCACATGAAAGTATGAGCACTCTTCCAAGTAGCGGCACGGCAAATCTTGTCCAGTGGTACACCAGCGAAAAGAGCAGTAGAAGAGGAAACTGCTCTTGTAGAATGTGCCTTAGCTTTGATCGTAAGAGGTTTACCCGCCTTAGTATGACACAGCTGAATAGCCGCAGCGATCCATCGTGCAACAGTTCTTTTTGTGACAGCAGAACCCAGTCTTAGAGGCCCATAAGATACTAGCAGCTGATCTGTTCTGCGCAGCTGCTTTGTGCGTTGCAAATAAAAACTTGAGGCATCGTTTGACATCCAAAGAGTGGAGAGATTTCTACGCCAGTGAATTAGGTTGAGGGAAAAAAGTGCGCAGAATAACGGGCTCATTAAGGTGAAACTGAGATGGGACCTTCGGTATGAACTTAGTGTTTGTTCTCAGCATAACATACTCCTCTGTGAAGCGCAAGTAAGGCTCTTTTATAGTGAAGGCTTGAATTTCACTTACTCCCCTTGCAGAAGTAAGCACGAGAATTAATGCCACTTTCCTTGTGAGAAACCGGAGCTCAATTTTGTGAATTGGCTTAAACGGTGGTTTCATTAATTGAGACAGGACTACATTAAGTCGCCATTCTGGCGGAGGAGACCGAATGGGGGGAAAAGTCCTGAACAATCCTTTCATGAACTGCTTGACGATGTGAGAAGAGCAGAGAAGAAGCGACGGAAGTGCGTCTGTATCGGGAGAGGGCCGCGAGGTGGACCCTTACTGACGCATACGCCAAACCTGATTTTGCCAGAGATAAGAGATAAGGCTAGATTTGTTCTGGAGATGAGAGAAGAGGGTAAATGTCATTCCAAAAGCACCAAGAACAAAGACGTTTACATTGAAGTCTGTACATTTTAGTAGTAGACTCCGCTCTAGCCCTGGATAAAATATCCCGACAGTCCTGAGGAATGGCTAAATCTTTAAACTCATTGAACTCAGGTTCCAGACATGTAACTGAAGAGAAGCTGGGTGCGGATTCAGGATCTGACCTTTGTTCATCGTTAGGAGAGTGGTTGACACTGCAGGCGATAAGGCTTGGATTGTGACAGCAGGAGTAGCTCCGTGAACAAATGCTGGCAGGGCCAACTTGGAGCAATGAGGATGAGCTGGCACGGCTCCCGTTTCATTTTCATCAGCACTCTGGAGATGAGGGGGCATGGGGGAAAAGCGTACGCAAAGATTCCTGACCATCTTATCGACAACGCATTCCCCCGTGACCCTCTCCGAGGTTCCCTGCTGGGTAAGAACCAGCATTTCTGCTTCCCTTGAGCCGCAAATAGGTCTAATTTGGGTGTTCCCCATTTCTGGAAGATAGAATCGAGAATCAGCTGGTTGAGTTCCCACTCGTAATTTGTTTGACGTAATCTGCTCAAGGTGTCTGCCAGGTTGTTCTTTGCTCCTGGGAGATGCTCCGCCTTGATGGTTATGTGATGCCGTAGTGTCCATTCCCAGATCCTTTGAGCTTCCAAAGACCAGACTGGAGATCTCGTTCCTCCCTGCTTGTTCAGATAGTGCATGCAAGTGGTATTGTCTGTACGGATGAGGACAGAGGATGCTCTTATCCTTGGGAGAAATGACTGGAGGGCTAGAAAAGTCACCCTCAGTTTCAGAAAATTGATATGCATTTTGGATAGAGATAGACTCCATTTTCCGCTTATTTGGAGGTCCTGAAGATGCGCTCCCATCCTTCCAATGATGCATCTGTGGTCAGAATGAACTCTGGAAGAGGAGAGAGGAATGACAGACCCAGAGAGAGATTGTTGGCGGACTGCCACCAACGAAGTGCGTCTTTCATGATCGGTGTTATCTGAAGCCGTTGTCTGTCTAATTGCTCCTGAAAGGGTCTCATCCTCAGACGTGCGTGAGGCACCATGAGGATGGCGGAAGACATCATGCCAAGAAAGGATTTGAGGAGACGGACAGAAGCAAACTCTCTTTTGTAGAGATTGTGAGCCAGAGATAGAATGGAGCTCTGTCTTTCTGTTGATAAGAATGCCTTGTTTTGGAGGGTATCCAATGTTGCTCCTAGAAACGCTATTCAATGAGAAGGAATTAGAACGGATTTTTGATGACAGACTGCCAGCCCCAGAGAGCGGAAGCAATGTAGGCAGAAGGAGATGGCCTCCGAAGCCTGATGAAGAGAAGGAGCTTTCACTAACCAATCGTCGAGATATGGGAAGATCTGTAGGCCTTTTAATCGTAGATATGCTGCCACGGGAGCAAGACACTTGGTGAAAACCCAAGGAGCTGAACAAAGGTCAAAGGGAAGCAACTTGAATTAATAGTGCGCGACTGCCACAGTGAAATGGAGGAATTTTTGATGCTTGGGATGAATAGGGATATGGAAAAATGCGTCCTTCAAAACCAGGCTTGCCAGGAAATCTGAAAGGTTCAGCAGTTGTACTATCTCCTGGAGAGTTACCATGCAAAAGGATTTCTTCTGCAGGTATTTGTTGAGTTTTCTGAGGTCTAGAATGGGACGCCATTCTACAGACTTCTTCTTCACCAGAAAGAAACGGGAGTAGAAGCCTCTTCCCCTCTGAGAGCGTGGCACACATTCTATTGCTCCCTTCTGGAGCATAACCAATGCTTCCTCCTTTAGCAATAGAAGATGGGGTGGTATTGATTTTTTTTACGTGGATGAGTAGGTGGAGCTGTGATAAACTCTAGGGTATGGCCATATTTTATTATATCTAGGACCCATTTGTCTGTTATTTTCTGCCATTGGCCTAGGCAAAGAGAAAGGGGAATTTTCTTTAATGGAGTGACCGAGGGAAGAGCGGCAGCCGGGAAGGTCTCGTCACTGCTTTCTGACAGTATCTCTGGATTGACCTTGCTGCTTTCGTCTGGGCTGTCTGAGTAAGCAGCCTGTGGCTGTGCACAGCATTGCTGCGGATGTTGGTAGGAAGGACGAAAAGAGGTGTAAGTCTGAGGTTGGTATTTCTGGTAACCTCCTCAAAACTAATAAGCTCCTCTGCCATGTGCCCCACGAAAGGGGATCTTTCTCTATTGGAGCGTGCTCAAAGCCTTAGCGGTCTCTGCGCCAGTTTTAATAGCCTGCAAGGCATCATCAATATGTTTGCCAAAAAGTGTTTCACCATCAAATGGCATGTCCAGAACTTTGCTTTGTACCTCAGGGCGGAACGTTGTTGCCTTCAACCAGCCCTGACGCCTGAGGACAGCCGCTCCAACGAGTTGACGAAAAGCCAGGGAAGCCACATCTATCGAGGCATCAATAATTTCTGATGCAGATCTTTCTCCCTCAGGAAGGATCTTTCTAGCTTCTATCCTTTTGTCCTCCGGGAGGAGTTCCATGTAAGGGGGGGGGGATATCGGACCACATCTGGCGTTCGTATCTTGTTAAGATCGCCAGAGGGTTAGCCGTACGCACCGTAGTACCTGAAGTCGTTGTAAACCTCTTGCCAATGTTATCGAGGAGCCTTCCCTCCTTGTCAGGTGGTGTAGTAATAGGCGCTAAAGGGTTCCTTGATCTCCGCTGGGCAGCCTAAGAGATGACGGAATCTGGCTTAGGATGACCTACCAGACAAGCTGGAGCATCATCAGGAGCCCTATATTTTTTGTCAATCCTGGGCAAGACTGGGATAACCGTAGCGGGTGTCCTCAACCTTTACACCTTCCTCCCAGATGTGATCAATAATAGGTATCACTCTCACAGTCTTTCTGGATGGATCCTTAAAATCATAAAGAGAACAGTCAGACTGCTTGACTGTCATTGATAATTGAAAACGAGAAGCCGCTCTCCATTAGTGCGTGGAAGCCGCCAATGTCCTCCGGCAGAGAATCCGCAGTTTGAGGAGATGGAGAAGCAGGCGTTGAAATCACATAGTCCTCCCACTCATCACCTACTGACAATCTTTTTGAGGTTGACCCTCCTCAATTTCTCCGTCATCAGAAGTATCATGTTGTGGCAAAACAGTATCCCTTACAGGGGAAGTCGTAGGAGAAGGCTCAGGCCTATGTGGCGGAGATTTTAGTGGTAGAGGTGCAGGGGGCGGTGGCGGGCGGAGGAGCAGCTGTTGAAGGAAAACGAGTGCGGTAGTCATGTAGCATGTCCTGCAGGTCTTGAACCAAAGCTACAGGAAGGTGGACCATGGGTTCACTAACCGGCTCCATGTATTGAATTTTTGGATGTGGAGGGTGATATTCCTGCTGATAGTAACCTTCATAGTCATCCTCATCCGGATACTTCACATGAAGCTGAGAGGGACTGTGAGCAGGGCCAAACATCCCATCATCATCAGATTCCTCCAGAAAGGTTGTAAGTGGTAATGGTGACACCACTGCAGGATTCTGGTAATAACGCCTCGTCGGAGGTATCATCGACGAGAATGTCGTCGACGGATATACAGGATTGCTTACGACCCGGCGTGGTGTACAGCTTTGTCAGCTTCGTCGAGGGCAGCGGTGTCGTTGATGAGGACATAATAGGAGCATAAGAAATCTCGGTCACTATCGTCGACGATGCCAAGACGGTCGTCGCCGACGCCGTCGTCGACAGAACCAACGCCATCGATGATGACGCCGATGTAGAAGTCGTTGCTGTCGATCGAGTCGTCATCGACGAGGAAGTAGTTAGCGGCGTTGAGGCCTTGGTCGTCGCTGGAAGCGTCATCGGCGGAACCGTCGGCGGTGGGACCGTCGACAGCGTAGTTGTATCTGTCGTCTATGATGTATTTTTCGTCTACAAAATTCTCGTCAAAGAGGTAGGTGAAACGGTCTCGGATGGTGATTTCTCCGTCAACGGGGACACAGATGATAACGTCGTCGACGATATAAGCCTTCTAGAGACTGTAATCTTCATAGATGGTTTTGAAGATTGTTTTCCATGTTTCTGTGATGAATGGCTTTTCTCCCCAGTAGGAAATGAATGCTTTCCTTTTAGTGAGGTGCCTGCATCTTCCCGACGAGATTTTTTTAAATCTTTTTCTTAGAAACTTCAGGAGATTCATGAGATCTTTCTCTCCTTTTAGACGTTTCCTGAGAGGTCTGAGAGGCAGAGCTCTCCTCATCCTCAGAGACGACATCAGATTTGTTCTTAAGTCTCTGAGCCAAATCAACAACCTACCCTCTCTGTCTTTAAGGGTTTTGGTTGAAAAAGTCCTACAAATTTTGCAGTCCTTTACCTAATGCTGAGGGTAGAGACAGTATATACAGTTCTTATGAGGATCCTCAGCATGCAGCCTCTTTTTTCCGCATGTTCCACACGACCTGAAGAGACCTTTCTTTGAAGAATCCGACATTTTGAGTATAAATCTTGAAAAAGAAGAGACACTCCCTTTCACACGACGTGCGGTAGAAAATCTGAGGAACCAAGCCTCTCTTGGGATTTTTCCAGAGGGTGCCGTCGCCTGATTGGCTGCTACTTAAGTTCGGTTCTTTTTTACAAAAGAAAATGGATAGGCTATTGCAGTGACTCTTCATTGCATTGTAGCCTATTGTAATACTATCTACTGCTTTTATATGTATACCGTGGGACTCCCACTGCGACGACGGGGATGATTCAAGCATGTGAATCTATGAAAGATCTAATACTGGAGAAGCATAATATCTGAGAAATATGCACAAGTGGAAAAGACTGGATGAATAAATTAACTATCCAAGAACCAGATTTCGAGACTGAGTGGATACAATTTTGTATATGGAAATACTGTTCATACTGGTTAATCTTCTGTGACGAAATGCATTCTATTGACATCATGCTCTTGCTCTCATTATACCATGGATACAGTCCATGGTGTGGCTTTCTTACTGCGGTTATCTAATTTAAGGGTAATTGTATTGACACTAGAGCGACCCACTACGCCATGGTCTCTTGGGAAATGTCACAGCTGTGGCTACTTTCATCTGTCCTGGCACAACTTGAGAGCACAACCTCTTAATGGTTTCTTTCTAAAACATTCTCATGCTACCTTAGCAACACTGATAACCTGGTCAATTGATGATCTCTCATGACCATGACCGCATTACCAACCTAATGATCTCATTACATGGTGCTTTTAACTCCTGTGACTAACTCCATGAGCCATTTGACTTCACTGGGCTTCATCACTTCAGGGGCTCTCGTGACAATTTCTTGCCAGCATGGTTGTGTTCTGCGATTACCCTTTTAAGTAATCCTGTTCTTCCGAACTTCTAATCCTCTGGTGTGACAGCCATTTGTGGTACTATCCTCTGGTGCAAAAATAATCTCTTGCGTCATCCTTTCTTCTAGCATGACTTGACACCACAGTGGTCCTCTCGGAAATCCATCCTACGTTCATGGGCCTTGTATGTCTTCCTATGCTATGCCATCATCATGTGTTTCAAAGTTAAAGGTCCATTTCAATGTTAGAGCTCCTACCTGAGCTAGAGACCAATTTACAGGTCAAGGATCACGAGTATAGCCCTTTCTTGAAGTCAATGTACCTTATGGTTGTCAAATGAGTAAAACAAGAAAATAACCGCTTGGCAAAACCTTGCTAATATAGGTGCCACTGGTCAACAGTATGCTGCACTGAAAACAACTCTGCATTACATTAGAAAATCACAAGTCTCGGAAGAGAAACAACAAAAACTTACTATGTCCTGAAAATAATGCAAATTCTGTTAGATCATGCCATTAAAAACGGAGTGAATCACTGTAGTCATCCGCCAAGTGAGGAATTGAGTGCCCACTCCAACTACTGCTTCTGTTGCAAATATGGGCGGTATAACATTCTTTAAAAAGCATATCCCAGGATAAACATGTACGCAACTGGATAACAAGAGGCTCATTTGCCTATGGTCTTGTCAGCCTAAATTATTTGCATATTCTATGGGATGAGACATCAAGCACGCTCAGAGGACAATAAAAGTCTCATCAATTGAAAGTGAAAGTAAAGGAGCTGAATACACCATGAAATGGTGGCTAAAATAGTCTATTACATCTCACCTTGCCCCCATCTCCTTGGTTGCTTTTAGGTCTACAGTCTCTCCTGTATGCAGATACACTTTGGCCAATCACAAATTAGGAAATGCAATACAATTCTCCTTCCTGAAACCACCCATTCTACCTACCAATAACATGCTCGCTTTGTTAATGTTACAGTTTAAAACATTTACATGACGTGGAGACCCTCGCCAAAACTAAATCTACATATTATGGGGGCTAAGGCATGACGGACCTAATATCAATACACAGCAGCAGTATTAGTGATCAACAACTGAATATATGCCTCTGTAATAGATTCAGCCTACAGAATAGAACTATGGGCAACAACTCCCTCTTACACTAGTTAAAAGGATAAAAACTGCATCTGCAACCAACACTATCCTTGGCGTATGTAAAGTCTAAAACAAATAAAAAGGGCTAAGACTATAACAAGTGAAACTCCTCTGTTGTTGGGTAACTGGCTCCCACAAGTGAATGTCCTGAAAGTATTTAAGGAAAGGGACAACCTTAGCAGATAATCTTTTGTAAACATAATTGCATTCAATACTGTTAAATCCCTTTAATACATGTGTAAAAATTCTGTCCTATAACATACTTGTATCCAAGTCAAGCAAGCATGCCATACTTAATGCTGTCACCTCATCGGCTGTAGGGAACTAACATGGAACAGCACACTATTGTTGCGTGAGTCGCACACAGTGACAATTTAGCAAGCAGCAGCTTATTGCAGCTTTCCCTGGCAGGCGGCACACCTCTCCTGCCGCTTCATCCCGCTCAGAGCTTGAGGGAGAAGTGCTTGAGCCTGAGGTGGACGTCTCAAGTAAATCACTTCCGGGGCAGGACCCTACTTAAATTCCCAGGAGCAACAAGGGTCATCCTCTTTCGGTGAACCAGCAGTGCCAAAAAAATGAATGTCGTTGTGCAATTTAAGGGGTGCTCATATAAAGCGCTCCAATACTTTTGGTTTGAGTTTGTGCTATATAAAACTGCAAAAGTATCAAGCAACAACAATTTCTTTCAAAGGGAATAGCGCTGAGGAGCACAAGGCATTCTGGGAGAGCAATTGGTAGCCAAAGGATAAGCTGCTCAGTTACGGGAACTAAGTGTTTTCATACTTTCTCGCATAAAAAAGATTTTTAAAAGTTCACTTTCATCCTGACATTGCAGGGAGTGGGGCATGCGTAATAGAGCACTCCCGCCTTGCAAGTTGCAACATTATCCTTTAGAGTGGTCGACTGACCAAAAGCATGCCCAGCCCTGCCAAGTACCATGCATCATGGGTTAAAATAACGCATTTTAGTGCAGGTGACCGCATCACCGCACTAAAATGCATTAGCCACACATAATTAAAACTTCTCCAACAGTGTGTAATGATAAGGCACTGCAATTTAATTTAACAAACGACGCCAGCACGCTCAGCTGCTACTGCTGATGCCTACCTGCCACCGGCAATTTTACGCAAATGGCTGGGCCGGGACTCATTTCTATGGTCACACAATTAACTAAGGGATTTAGGGCCATATGTATGAAGCCAATTTGCGATCGCAAACTACGAAATTCGCAGAATTTCGGCGTTTGCGATCGCAAATTAGCAGTGTGCAATGTATCACACTGAAACCCCCTCACAAAATAAGGAATCGCAAATTTTGCGATTCCCTATTTGCGATTGCATTTAAGGAATCACTAATTGCGATTCCTTAAATGCAATGTAAGAAGCACAAAAAAGTGCAATTTGGGCTTAAGGAATCGCAAATTACCACCAACTTCAAGTTGGTGGTAACTTGCGATTTCACTTAAAAATGCACTTTTGCATTTTTTAAAGTGCCATGTGGCGACATACATGCCCATAGGGCATGTATGTGTGCCACATGTGCACACATGCACATTTCAGGGTGCAA
This sequence comes from Calotriton arnoldi, assembly GCA_963921515.1. Lineage (NCBI taxonomy): Eukaryota > Metazoa > Chordata > Amphibia > Caudata > Salamandridae > Calotriton > Calotriton arnoldi. Next base: position 1,351,603 of record CAWUFW010001727.1, read on the forward strand.
CAGGGTGTCCTTTTGACACCCTGGCACCCTTGAAATTGCATTCTCAATTTGCGATTCTCTAATTGCCAATCGCAAATTGAGAATGTCTTCCCATTCATTCCTATGGGCCTCTAGGCCCATAGGAATGAATGAGAGGTATTCCTTAATTGTGAATCGCAATTTGCGATTCGCAATTAAGGAATATGAAGGATTCGCAAAATTTATTGCAAATCCTACATACATCTCGTTTTGCGATTCTCAAATAGCGATTCTCTAAAATTCGCTATTTGAGAATCGCAAAACCAAACTTTCATACATATGGCCCTTAGTACTTTATTTAGTTGCCACAAGCGTAGTGCAGATTACGGTCCTTAAAATTAAAAAAAAACCTATTGTTAAACAACAAATAGTAAACGCCGGACATGCCGTCTCACATGTACCAAGCTCCTTCGGGATTTTGTTCTGGGGGAAATGCGCACTGCTGCAGTTAATTGGCCCAATCCAGAAGCAGCTCGTCACATACATTTTGGGAAGATCGCCGGCCGCCGCACATATTATTGTGTCAATTGCCTGTGGGCATGTATATGGTTGGGCTTCTGTGTCCTCGTTTCATTTGAAATCGTAACACAACCTTTTGGAGGGTCAACTATAGCATTTGGCATGTTACATATTAGGATGAAACGGATCTTCCACTGTAGACAGTGCTTCTAAGGATAACGGGTGAATTCAGCTGTGTGAATAAAATGCCTCCCAAGGTTCATTTTAGGGGGCCATACATGGTCATTATTATGACAATACATGGCAGTATTCTCCACAATTCCATCTCCTGCCTTTACAAGGAACTCTCTCTCTGTTCGCTTTATTTTCCTGCACAAATGAGTAAACAAGGCACAGGTTTCAGTTGCCTTAATTCAAAGTGACAACAACATTAGTGTTTCGGCAAAGGACCTTGTGGGCCACTTGACATATCTAGCTTTCTTTTTAGGTGACATCGTCGCATTACACAAACTGTTAAAATTAATTGGTCCACTTTCAGATTAGTTGGCACTTTCCCACAGAAAATAAAGCCATTCGCTCACATTTTAAGTTTCAGCTAGTACCCGGACATGATACTCAAATACTGCTTTAGATAAAAGTTGTCTGTAACCATTTTGAGATCTCCTTTCTTTCTGTTTACCATAAGTATATTATCAGTAGGGGATTGTTACAGCAGCTGCACAACACATTATAAGGAGCGTTCTTACTTACTGTGCAAAATATGTACTGGGCGACTTTCTGAAGTTCTGTACCGCCTGGGGCATTAACATTTTGGTCATACATAAAAACAGGTGGCACCGCTATTTCAGATGCAAACCTCGACCCCTTATGACAGAGGTCTTCAAACTTTTTTGCTCTGAGCCCCCCCAAGCAAAATGTTTTGAAGTCGGGCCCCCCTCCAAAAACGTATGTCAAGAAAATCAAGAGTGGAAGGGGCAGGGGTGAGCTCCAGGACGGCGCTTAGCAGATCATTTCAGGGGTATTTTTCTGTAGCACATAATCTACGTTATATGTGAGACTTATGAAAGTACAAATATATTAAACCAAAAAGAAATGGACCAAAAACACTAGGGCCCATAATTGGTGTTGTGAGCCTAGATCCTAATGCAACTGCACCTGCTGCACTAAAAAAACAACCTAAAAATACAAAAGCTGCAAAAACTTCCCAACTTCTCAAGGCATCTCTCTGAGGTAGCGGTCTCTATCATTTGTAATCTACAAAATAACCCCCGCCTCCATAGAGCACCATTTCCTCTGGGCTATCTCTTTGATGCTGTCTAAGGAGCTCACTACTTTCCTCTTTCTCCTGGAACGAGACCCTGCTGGCCTTCTCCCGGTCATCCCCTCTACTCACCTTGAAGGACATCTGCATGCTAACAGAGGTCGAAGCGGACGGGATCTATGGGGAGCCACATGCCCCATGCTTCTTAAATATTACAAAAGCAGGGGGCGTGGCTTGCAGCCGTGCGTGATGGTCGCAGCCTAGAGGAGCTCCGGGACTACCGAGAGGTCCCCCAGCAATCCGTACACTAATCCGTACTGAACAGCAACCCCAAAGCCTGAAATCCCAAACTGGAACGTGTGGGGCATCTGCCGATCGAAATTGGAGGTCGGAATATTGCTGCAGAGCGACCCCAGAGACGCGACCATTGTGAGGCCTATCTGTTTGACTGCAGCAGCGGCCTCGAGTAGCACTACAGCCAGCGCGGCAGCGCCAGGTTCGCGGTGGCCACATCCGGGACAGCAGGCGCCGTAATTCACGCACATTGGCAGCCAGTCGAACGACCAACCAACAGTGGGCGGCCCTGTCGGCAGAGTGCCCCGAGGACAGTGCGGGCCCCGGCACCATTCCCGGACAAGGCAAAGAAAGAGCGGTGGAGCACGCACGCCAGAGAGACCGGGCGCGGGCGGACGACCGCCATCCAAGCACAGAGGTACCCGGGCAGAACCAGGGGGCACCATTCCTGGCCGCCGGTAACGCGGACCAACAGATTGGAAAGACGCGACGCGCAGGGCCAGGAGACAGGCCATCGCTGCACACGTGGGCACAGGGAGGCCCAGAGTCTGTGGGCAGCGCGCAAACACCTCGGTGCATCACCAGTTCCCTGCTACGAGTAACTGGCAAATCCTTGCGTTGTCAGTATACCGGCCGGACGGTCTCGGACGTGGTGCCAGCACACGGGCGTCACAGGGTGAGGAGACATTACTCGCCACTGGGCACCACGACACTTCAGGACGCCCCCGGGCCCAGCCACGGGCCTGCACTACTGTCCCCCCACTGTCACGGCTTCTACTGCGTAGCGGGAAAACCGAAAGGCCGAGTGTGACGTACAATCACACGGCAGGCAGCGGCGAGTACTGCTCCGCACTCCGACTGGGCACCCCTTGCCCGTAAATCGTACACGAATGGGGGGCAGAGGCCAGCGTGCAAAGCAGCAACTCAAGCTAGACAAGTATGCCTACTCTAAAGACTTTCCGGCCCCGCCTGATAAGACTGCTCACAAAGAACAAGCCCCCACGCAGGAAGGCCAGCCAGAAGTCACCCTACAGGACATTATGTCCACACTCACCAGTGTCCAGACAACGGTGGGATCGATCTCGGCGGACGTCTCCTTCCTTCGTGCCGACTTTCAGAAAATGGCCACGAGAGTCACGGAGGTAGAAAATGTAACGACGTCCCTTGTTAAAGATACTACCACTCTGCAACGGAAAGTCAGTCAACTAGAAGCAGAAAACAGGCTCATGGCGGCGAAGCTGGACGACCAGGAAGGACGCTCTCGGCGCAACAACGTCAGGATTACGGGCATTCTGGAAAGCGAAGGGGGACCGGCAATGGACCTGTACGTTGAAGAGCTCATCAAGACGAGGCTCCAGCCGAGAGGACTATCTTGTTTTTTCTCGGTCGAGAGGGCGCACAGAGTACCGGGGGGTAGGCCCAAGCCTGGGGCTCCCCCCAGACCCGTGCTGGCTCGCATTTTTAACTTTCGCGACCGTGACGCCATTCTACAGACGGCGCGGGTGGCTCCGCCGCTGTGCATTATGAACTCAGTGGTCTCATTTTTTCCCGATTACACAGCCGCAGTCACCAGGAAGAGAAGGAGCTTCCTTGAGGTGAAAAAGGAACTCAGGCGAAGAGAACTCACCTACTCTATGTTGTTCCCGGCAAAGTTGCGGGTGGTGGCAGATGGCAAAACCTGGTTCTTTGAGGCACCTGAGGAAGCGCATGACTGGCTGGAGGGCTGGCGGCAGGTGGGAAACGCGGGACGACCAGCAAGACAACGACAAAGACGTCCACCACAGGAGGCCTCGCCGAGCGAGAGAGAGGACGACGAGGAACAGGGCGCACCGCAGGGGAAGGAGGGATGCTGAGGTCGGGCCGCATCCAGAATGGAAGGTCGCATAACAATAGAGGGACTCGCTGGAAGAAGGCGGCGAGACTTGAGGCCCAAATGAACAGCACCGCGCCACTGCACCAGGCCGGCTGGCTCTGGCTCACACTGGGATGCTGCCGGGGATATACGCTGATACAAGTACTGTTCTGTTCTACACAGGTTGGGGGCAATGGGGGACCTCGAGGGACATCTTCACCTCCCGCACGCAAGTACTGTTCATGGGATTGAAGCACTCTGTATTGTTGGGGTGGCGGGTAGTTGGGAATCCGTCTTGCAGGGGAGCAGGGAGGGGGGTGGAGGGAGGGGTGCAGTTTAAGTTCGAATTTGTTGATTTTATGTTGTTTATAAGAGAGTATTCACAGCCAGTACAATTTGCCATAAGGACGGTGCCACACAGAGGGAAAACCCCACCGTTCCCATGTCAACCGATCACTCCCAGACCCTGGGAACCGTAGTGCACAGCACTTCCCGTTCACAGACTAAAGATCCGCATACACCAAGTTCCCCCCTAACGGTAATATCCTGGAACGTCAATGGCCTGTGTAACAAAATAAAGAGGGGTGTTGTACTACAATACCTCAAGCGACACACCCCATCAGTAGCCTTCATCCAAGAATCGCATTTGGTCGGCACGGCAACTAAGGCGCTGGATATATGGGGGTTCCAAATGGCGGTCCACTCTGACTTTACATCGGGCTCCAGGGGGGTGGGAATTTTAATCAGGAAAAGCTGCCCTCTAGTAATAATCAAGACTTGGACTGACGACCAGGGGCGCTTTGCGGCACTCTCCTGTCAATGGGAAGGGCGACCGTACAATTTAGTGACAGTATACATTCCTCCGGCGCTCCACAGTCTCGCCCTCCCGCCCCTCGGTAAGTTTCTGTTGGCACTACCGCCCGGGGAGTTAATTATAGGGGGCGACTTTAACGCCGCAATTGATGCAGCACTAGATAGATACCCACCCAGGGAGCAGGGGACAACCTCATCGCCCCTCCGGGAGTTCCTGGACGCACTCGGGCTAATGGACGCGTGGCGCACACGATATCCTGAAGCACACCAGTACACCTACCACTCAGGGGCGCACAATAGCCTATCGCGTATTGATTATATATTTACATCCCCCACAAGTATGAAAGGAATATTAGAGATCAAACACCTCCCTAGAGGTATCTCCGATCATGCCCCCATATACATGACATATATAACGCACCTCATGGGTAGAAGACGTACATACCCTTTGCATCCTGGATACCTCAAAGAACCAAAAATTTGGAAACGCCTTCATAAGACCTCTGAACATTACTTCCGAGAAAATACGCACTCAGTGGCCTCCCCAGTCACGGTATGGGAACCATATAAAACAGTCCTCCGCGGACAAGCTATTTCCTTAATCACGGCCCACAAACGAGACCAAACACTACAGGTGGAGGAACTTGAACGGGCGGTCGGCCAGGCAGAAAGCGCGCATGCCGCTGATCCCACTGACCACACGACCCACTCCCTTAATCTGGCAAACCAAGCCTATAGGGACTATGTATGGGAGGGTGCTAAAGGGAAAATCACAAAAACACAACACACTATCTATGAAGTTGGGGACAAGGCGAGAAGGCTCCTAGCCTGGTTAGATAAAAAAGAACGGGCCAGCCGTTGGGTGGCACAGATCCAGCTGCCCTCGGGGGAGACACTCACAGATCCAAACGACATAGTCACAGCATTTGCACACCACTACGAAAAAGTATATACCCCCGTAGCAACGACTTCTGTAGCAGAGAATCTGGCCTATATCAAAGACATACGTCTGCCACAGTTGATATCGCAAGACATCCAGGCGTTGGAGGCTAACCTTACGGTGGATGAAATCAGTGCAGCCATTAAAGGGCTTCAGTCTGGGAAGGCATTGGGTCCCAACGGTATTCCGATAGAACTCTATAAGAAAGAATCCGATATGTTGGCGCCCCACTTGTTGAGGATGTATGAGGCCAGCCTAGAGATGGGAATACTCCCTAGAGACCAGCGAGTAGCAACACTTATTACGATTCCAAAACCAGGTAAGCCCCCGCAGGATTGTACCTCCTACCGCCCGATTTCGCTTCTTAATGCAGAGGCGAAAATCCTTGCAAAAGTACTGGCAGCCAGGCTACAGCCCCATCTCACGACCCTGATACACCCGGACCAATCCGGCTTCATGCCGGGCAGAAACACGGCAATGAATCTCCGGAGGCTTCATGGTGTGTTGACCAGAATACCCACCATCCAGGAGGATGCGGTCATTCTCTCTTTGGACGCCAGTATGGCCTTCGACCGAGTTGAATGGCCCTTCCTTTTGCAGTGCTGCAGCACTTTGGTTTCGGGCCCAAGTTTTGTGCCTGGATTAGGTTGCTGTACACGAGTCCACTGGCGCAAGTGGTAGTTAATGGACGGCTATCAGAGGAATTTCCTTTGGGACATAGCACCAGGCAGGGGTGCCCCCTATCCCCGCTGCTATTTGCTTTGGTGCTCGAGCCGTTAGCGGCATGGATAAGGTGGGATCCAGTAATACGTGGGCTAAGGTGGGCAGAGGGTTGGGAAGACCGTATTTCCCTCTACGCGGATGATATCTTGCTATATATGGCAAACCCCCGAGGGTCCCTCATACGCCTGCTTGACATCTGCGAGTCCTATGCCAGAGTCTCCGGTTACACCATTAATTGGGCGAAATCGGTGCTTTACTTACTTAGGGGTCCGCCCCCACGTTTGCCCCCGGGTGTGGAGATATCGCTAGCGGATGATGGATTTAAATATCTAGGCATACACATCACGCCACACCCCACACAATTTTACGAGCGCAATCTCCTGCCTCCACTGAAGAGACTCCGCAGTGATGTGAAATGGTGGCACTCCCTGCCGCTGACACTACTGGGGAGAGCGGCACTGTTCAAAATGATGACTTTACCCAGGTTTTTATATGCACTGCAAAACAACCCAGCTCCTGTCCCTAACTCCTACTTTAAGTCGATTGAGGCAGAGGTGGGATACCGCCTCTGGGAGGGGAAGCCCCCACGGATAGCGGTGCGTAAACTCACACGGAGTTGGTATGACGGAGGAATTGCCCTTCCCAACATTCAGTTATATTATTGGGCCTCGCAGCTTATAGTGATCAATCAATGGCTCCACGCTCCACAAGAGGAACCAGCATTACGTATGGATAGGCACACTCTTGGCACGGATGGTATCATGGGTGCCCTGTACGATAAAACCCGGAAACAAGCACTGATTGGCCCCACGGCCCACACCGTGCATGTCTGGTTTGTCGCACAGCGAGCGCTTGGTTGGGAGGGAGTGACAACACAACAGACGCCACTCTGGGACACCCCCAGGTTGGGCAAGCTACGCACCAGCAAAGGTTTCTCCCATTGGGACCACATAGGCATCTCCGTGGTGGGGGACCTGTGGAAGAAGGGGGAGTAGTCACTTTTGCACAGCTGCAAGCAACATACCAGATGGTAGGGACGGAGTACTATAGATACATTCAAATAAAACACGCACTAACAAAGGCCATACCCCCGGAACTGACCTCCCCGAGTCTTCGCCACTCGAGGATCGACTATTGACGGACCACCTCACTAAAAAGGCAATTTCTTTAACATATCGCAAATTGATTTACAACCACAAGGATCCCACCCACAATCTCAGAGAGAAGTGGCAAGCCGAGGTAGGTGAGATGGATGATCAAGAATGGCAGGAGGCCCTGGCGTCCCCGCGGGAGGTGGCAATCCCAGCCAGACTGAAGCTCGTGCAACTTAAAATATTGCACAGAACATATTATACCAGGACCACACTTTATAAAATAGGGAGGGCTGATTCACCGCTTTGTCTTAGAGGGTGCGGAGTGGCGGGCTCCTTTTATCATACACTATGGGACTGTCCCCACATTACTTCATATTGGAGGGCGGTCATGGATACGATCACTCGAGTGAGTGGCTTTGGGGTTTCCCCGGATCCAAGGAGGTGTCTACTCAATGTGTGGGAGCCGACGGACCTTAACCATGCGGAGCAGAGCTGGGCGACCATGGGTATTGCACTAGCAAAACGGAACATTGCTCAACATTGGGGGGCACAGACGGTCCCCTCCCATCATCAGTGGTGTCGTGACCTAGACAGCGCAATGATAGCGGAGAAAACGGTGTTCATTCATAGGGGGTGCCCACGAAAATGGACGAGGGTATGGGGCAGATGGAACACTTATCGAGGGAACTTGTGCGCCCCTCCTCCAGAGGAATCAGAGCTGGAACTGAGCGAATGACAAATGCAATGGATGTACTACTGGGGACGATTATACGTACTTTATTGTTCATGGGGAGGGGAATTACGGAGGAACGATTATGTACATATGTAATGTTCTGTGTGGCAGAGGTGTGGATAACGTTAGATCTGATGAGACATAAGTTACAATTGATTGTAATCGGCTGTGATTTAATGCAAATGTTAATAAACAGTTCCAAAAAAAAAATATTACAAAAGCAGTTCCCATACTTTTCGCTAAAAACACAACCACCTCTGAACAATTGTTGTGGCCCTTGAAGTGCCTCTGTGTAAAAGTGAAGGGAGGTTGGGGGCGGAGTTTTCCTGTACTGTGAAGCTCATGGAGGGAAACGAAGCTAAGGAGGAAAAAGTCATTCTCACCAGGGTGCCTGCTTCCTGAAAGAATGCAAATGTGGCAGCTTGGAAGCCAGTTTAGGACGATGAGCTATTCTTTTTGAGATTTAGGGGCACATTTACTATTTTTTCATGTAGCGCACTGCAGCAGCCGCAAATGCGCTGCGCGATAAGGAGAGAGGAGGAGAGCGCCCTATTTCCTAAAATAAGGCACTCTCCTCCCCGCTCACTAGCGCCGGCGCTGAAATCAGCTGCTGTGCGCCAGGGAGACACCTTTGCGCCATGGTGCAAGGATATCTCTGTGAGTCTAGCATAGGTTTTGTACAGGAAGGAAGCCATCCAGTACAAAATACTATGCACAGACTCACTTTAACCATTTTCCCACTTTGTATGTGTGCTGTAAAGTGCAACTCACATGCAAAGTCTGAAAAGGAAGGAGAAATGAAAGCATTTCCTTCCTTGCGCCTACCTGAAAAGGGCGCAGTTTTTTCACGCTAAACTTAATCTACTTTATTTAGTAAATTGGGTTTAGCGTGAGAAACCTTGGGTGGTTGCATGCGAATGCCCATGCACCACCCTTGGTATGCCCCCATGGCGCAAAGCAATGCAAAGCAGCGCCATGTGCTGCTTTGCATTACTTTTCCGTTACTTCCAGCACTAAACGAGTTTAGCGCTGGAAAGTAAATTGGGGAAAAAAAGATTGTGCCAATTTGCGTCACTTTTGTGACGCAAACACGGCGCCCAATCTTAGTAAATCTCCCCCCAAATGTCAGGGTGTTTAAAGCTGAGTTCTAGAAAGTGTACTTTTAATAGACATATGTTTGCACTAGGTATAGTTTACCTATTACTAAATTATATGAATTATATATGTTGAAAGCACTTCTTTCATCTTAAAACACCAAATCATTTTGCAGCAGTCTACCTTATGCAGTGTATAATAACATTTTAAAATAATGACTTGCGTATTCACAGTGCTTTCTGCTCCAAGCTGGGACCTTGTAGCACTAAGAATACACAAGCCATTATTCCTCACATCGGCAGAGGTCACATTACTCAAATGAAATTTCAGAATGTAAAAGAATGTATTTCTATCTGATTAGCTTACCTTCTATTTATTTTTCAGTTAAGGTTTCTACATTATTTTATATGCCATTAACTGAAAGTGAAAAACAAAAAACTTGAAGAATATTTTCTTCTTTATAGGCACGTTTTTGACCCGGCCACCACGTGGCTAAAAGGAAAAAAATATTCTGTAAGCGTCTTGTTTTTCCACTTTGTTACCTGCATATAAAATAATACAGAAACCTTAGAGGAAAAATAAATGCAAGTTAAGCTAATCCGATGGAAATGCATTCTTTTAAATTATGAGGTTCCAGTGTATGTCTTTTTTGACCATTTCAAGGCCTGCATATAAATAAAGACAGCCTGGAAACGTGCCAAGTTGCGCTTCCTGGCCATCTTCATTTACAAGTGCTTGTGAGACATTTGTGCCCCCCTAGGAATGCAACCACGGCCCCCCAGGGGGCCGTACCCCACAGTTTGAAGACCTCTGCCTTATGAATCACCTTGGCTGCCGTACGATTAAATGAAATAGTTATTTTACCATAATTTGTGTCATTTTAAATTAATTTTAACTGTAGCTTCAGTTGTCTTTTCTAATTGCTGATTTGATGTTCCTTGCGCCTCATTATGACCACCTTAAGACCTCCTGATTTTCTTGCGTATTGCTGGTGTCTTTTGCAATGGCAGCTGGTAGGGAACGGGGGAGGGGGTTTGGGGGCGGGGAGGATATGGAGGGGGATGGGGGCAGGGAGGACGGGAGTTTAGAAAAAAAAAAAAGAAAAAAGACTTACCCGTTTGTCACCAGCCGCAGCCTCTTCTTAGTACTCGCTGTTCTCCTGGCTTGCGGTAGCATGCAGGCTACCCTAAGCCTATCATGACGCTGCTGCTGTCACCATGACAGCAGCGTCGTGATTGGTCTGAGCGCAGTGGTTTGGCGCTCAGACAGGGACTGACAGCCTGTGCATGTTCTCCACCTAGGCTGTGCAATACAGCACAGTGGAGAACATGCTAGTGCACATGACGTTTTTGGCCGGCCCAAGACGGCCGGCCGAACCATCATGCGTACTTAAGGTGCACCAACCACTACTCCTCCCTCTGACGCGGCAAGCCCAGCCCAGCCCGCCCCACCCTAACCTGAATCTAAGCTCCACTAAAAAAAATGATAACTTCTGTTATAATCATTTTATTTTTCCGATTACACTGCTCCGAGAGTAGTGGGGAGATGCTCCTCCGCCTTAGCGGAGGAGCCGCCACTGGTAGTTTGTTCTCTACTCATGATAGCCGTCACCTCAACAACACTGAAATGCATGTCTAGTGTTGGGTAACTTTGATTAGCGCAACGACCTACACAGCCCCAGGGAGAAAAGCTGATTGTCACATTTTTAACAGTGGACAAGTTTGTAAGGGTTGTCCAAGGTCTGACACATTGCATCACTGCCTTGACAGTAGGCACACAATTGTTTTCTGTTATAAAAAAAAAAAAAAAAAAAAAAGGAGAGCGGTGAATCCAGGGTCCTGACAGAAGGAGCCGGAAAGAACAACTGACCTAACTGTCACCCCTGAGGCATGATGGGAAGCTAGGGGTCATGGCTGCCTTAAAGGCACGGTGCCAGTTTTATGGAAAATTGCTTTCATTTTCTATGTTGGTGTACAATGCAGCCTGTAGGCTAGCAATGCCTATTTTTCTTTTGCAGTTTACTCATGAGGTTTACTCATTAAAAAACAGAGTTCAAGTGCTTCTTGCCCTCATGTGTTTTTATGCATATGTTATGTATGGTTGCAAAAGCAGTTTATGTGTTTTTATTACATTGTTTAGCCTCCTAAATGAGAGCTGCATTGGTATGAGACAAAATAATAACTATATATATATATATATATATATATATATATATATATTATCTACTGGCGGTCGCCAGTAGATAGTTATAGTTAGGACCTATTTTCCATAGGAAATCCGCGACATTCTATTTGAAATAACTCTTGCGTCGGTTGACGAATCTTCGCGAAATTTTCAAACTTTATGGCCCGCTCCGGTCCGCTCTTACCCTGAAAGTCTCAGGGCGATTCGTCAAGCGGGGGCCGAGAAAAAAGGGGGGTCCCAAAACGTGTTTTCCCCATTCATTTTCCCATAGGAAACTTTAGACACGGCTACAGCCCGAACTGCTGAATGGAATTACACCAAATTTGGCAAAGAGGTAGTTCTTGGTTCAGAAAGAACCCTTTTTGTTAAATGGTGTAAATCCGTTCAGTAGTTGCTGAGAAAATCAAAAGTAAAAGTACATATATATCTATGGCCGCGTAGGATCCGCGCACCCTCCCGATCACGAGCTGTCTGCTAATTGGCTGTCAACACTCCAAACCAGGAAGTGTTGGCAGCCATCTTGTTCCTCGGTAGAACCGAGGAACAAGAAAGCAGTAAAAAGTGCGCAAAACGCACAAAGGGGGCAGGGTAGAAACACCCTGACCCCTAGGTCTGCTCAGGGGTCCCACAAGGACCCCTGGGCAGAAAAAGCATTTTTTTTTTTAAATCGGCAGGATGCGCTCAGGGAGCGCGAATCCTGCCGGAAAAAATCGAAGGGCGGTCTCCGCGCTTCGATTGTATTTTGCCCTCGGGTGGCCCAAGTCCCGGGTGCATGGTGGGGGTTAAATTTATGTATGGGGGCCTCAAGGGCCCCCAAGCCCGGGGACCGCCACCCCCGGGGCTTTCTTTTTAAAATGGTGCGGGAGCGCTCTGAGCCCTCCCGCAGCCCCGGGGACCACCACCTCCCCGGGGCTTCTTTTTTTTTTTAGTTTTTCCTGTGTGGGGGGCTCGAGCCCTGCCACACGCCCCGGGACCGCCACCTCACCGGGGCACTAACAAATTAAAATGGGGGTCCGTTTTGGACCCTCGAAGCCCCGGGGACCACCACCTCCCCGGGGCTTTGCTGATGTGGGGAGGGGGCCGCGCGGCCCCCTCCTGGAGCCTGTGGTGGCCCTGGGGACCGCCACCCCCAGGGCCGGCTCCTGCAGTGTCCCGGGGTGCCTATCCCGGGACACTGCTGTTTGCAATGACAGGACGGGAGCCTCGCGGCTCCGTCCTGTCATTGCAAACTGCTTGGATATTGGAAGAGAGAGCAGGGAAACCTGTTCTCGCCTAATATCCAAAGACAATTGCTTTCACACGGGGAGCAGCATGTTAGCTGCTCCCCATGTGTAAAGCAATGCCGGCTCCCGTAGGACACGGGGAGCCGGCGGGACTGTGGGGGTTTGGGGACCCCCACAGTCCCCAACCAGAGGCCAGGCCCCGGGGGATGGGGTCCCCGGGGCAAGTAGTGGCCCGGGAGGGGGCCACGCGGCCCCCTCCCCAGAAATATATTTTTTTAAATTAAAAAAAGTAGGGGTAAGGCCCTGGGGGATGGGGTCCCCAGGGCCCAAAATAAGAAAAGGAAGGGGGCCACACAGCCCCCTTCAGGGGAAAAAAAAAAACGATCGGCCCGCAGGCCCCACCCCTTCCTTCACCACTCTGCAAACGCGCCCCTGGCGCGTTTGCAGATGGGGAGTAATTCCCCTTGAATACTGGGGTCCCTGAGGCCAACTAGCCCACCAGGAACCTCCAGTATGCGCTAGGGGCTGCGTTGCAGAGAGGTGTACAGAGGCCACGCCCCTTTATACACCTCTCTGCAACGCAGCTCTGTGGCGCTTTTGGAGGTACATGGTGGGCTAGTTGGCCCCAGGAACCCTCAGGATTCAAGGGACTTAATCCCCAACTTAAAACGCGCCACGGGGCGCGTTTGCACAGTGGTGAAGGGAGGGGCGGGCTTCAGGTGACATGTGTGCAAACAGGCCCCGTGGCGCGTTTTAAGATGGGGAATTAAATCCCCTTCAATCCTGAGGGTCCCTGGGGCCAACTAGCCCAACAGGTACATCCAGAAAGCACCACAGAGCTGAGTTGCAGAGAGGTGTAAAAGGGGTGTGGCCTCTCTACACGTCTCTGCAACGCAGCCCTGGCGCATACTGGAGGTTCCTGGTGGGCTAGTTGGCCCCTAGGGACCCTCATGATTCAAGGGGACTTAATCCCCCAACTTAAAACGCGCCACGGGGCGCGTTTGCACAGATGTCACCTCAGGCCCCGCCCCTACCTTCACCATTGTGCAAATATTCCTCTAAAATCTGCCGAACTACGAATTCGGATTTACTCACCTGTTATCAGGAGAGACCTCAGTGCTGTATCTTTCAGCCCAGTACTGGTCCTGAAAAGTAATTTTAACCGTACTTACCAGTAACTTGAATTTCCTTCCATAGGCTAACATTGACTGGTTTCACTTGGAAATTCTTCTAAGTGTGGAGTTTTGGAACTTTAAAATATTCCTCTAAAATCAGCCGAAATACGAATTCCGATTTACTCACCTGTTATCAGGAGAGACCTCAGTGCTGCATCTTTTAGCCCAGCACTGACCCTGAAAAGTAATTTTAACCGTACTTACCAGTAACTTATATTTTCTTCCATAGGAATCCATTGTCTGGTTTTCAGTTGAAAAGTTTCAGTGTCGATTTTCACAAACTACAAATATTCCTTAAAATCGCCTGTATGACTTAAACGCATTCTTTCAACTGTTTACAGGAGATGCACCAGTGCTGGATCCAGGATCCAACACTGAGTAAGAAAAAGTAACGATAACAGTTTTTACCTGCTAAGTGAATTTCCTTCCATAGGATAACATTGGTGATTCTATGAGAAAAAGTTTCTAAGTGTCAACTTTTAAAATACAATAATATTCCTTAAAAATCACTACTGTAACCAAAACGCTTTTACTCAACTGTTTACAGGAGATGTCCCAGGACTGAATCTAGGATCCAGTTCTGTGGTTAGAAAAGTAATCCATAAAGTAACTAATTGCATTTAACTAGAAATTCACATTGAGCTGAATGTTGCATTGTGTTTGAAAATGTGTTGCCCATTGCAACAACTGTAACTACTGTACTTAAAAGTCTATTGCCTATGTGCAAAGTATTTAAACTAAAGTAATTCATTCTGAGAAAGTATTTTTTGTAATGTATAATGTAATTACAATGTAATTTAAAAAATAAAATATGTAAAAAAAAATGTTTCTAAAAATGTAGTAAATCAGTATGAAAAAAATAAATATAACAATTAATACATTTAAAAATTGTCATTTACAAAACCTTTGAAATTCACTGAAAAAACCGTAGGTTTCAGACATGTTATAGTTAGGAATTAGCATTTAAAAACCTTTGAAATTCACTGAAAAAACCATAGGTTTCAGGCACGTTATAGTTAGAAATTTGCATTTAAAAAACCTTAGAAATTCACTGAAAAAACCATAAGGTTTTAGGGACAGTTATAGTTAGTTGGACATTGCACTCGTACAAAACCCGTGAAATTCCCCCGTTATAGTTAGTTCAGGTAACTATAACTCGCGCCCCGCAATGCACTGCTGATGACGTCACATATTACATCACTCATGACATGGTCAGTGACATCACTGATGACATCTCAAATGACATCACTGATGACATCACTGATGACATCATCCATGTGAGAATTTAATGCATCTTCTCACACCCTAATATAAGTTTTGAAACACCCACTCTAAATTACAGACTGCCATTCTCAAAACCATACACACTCCAATACCAATAAGTACATACCCACTCACTGATTCTTAGGTCTACACACACACATCTACTCACTCACCCGTACAGTTACTCATACTTACAGTCACTCAGTACAGGACTATCATATGCACTCATACACCTATATAAACACTCACACAACGCAACTCATCCATAGAGGTACTCACACACCTAGTCAGTCATGCAAATAATTAATCACACTCCAATTTACTCACCTATACAGTTATACACAGCAGCTCACTTACTCATAAAAATACTAGCACATTCTTACGCTCCTATGCAATCACTGATGCAAGCACACACTCATCCATATAGATACTCTCACAATCACACACTCTCACTTATAGCCATTTATATACTCCAACACACATATATACTGCCTTTCACATATGTAGTTACTCACACATGTACCACTGAGATATACATTCAATCACTAACACACCCATACACACACTCACCCACCCATACAGTCCATCACAGACGCACTCTTGAAACCATGCACCCAGTGAATCACCCACTCACACATCTATGCACAGAGTCACACTCACCCCACCCACACAAACACTGAGGCACCCATACAGATACTCAGAGAACCAATCCATAACCCATATAGACACTCATTTAGCTAGTCAGAAACCCATGCAGCTGCTTACACAACAACAGACAGACGGATACAGACATTCACACAGTTTAGTCACTCACCCATGCATCCAGTAAGATACGTTTAATCACTCACTTATAGACTCAGTCACGCACCTACTAAATCATCCATTCAGACACTTATACACCCACTCATTCTTCAATACGCCTTTCCCTATATATATTAAACATATTTAAACTTTACACAAACACACAGTCACTGGATGATGTCATGAGTGATGTCATTTGAGATGTCATCAGTGATGTCACTGACCATGTCATGAGTGATGTAATATGTGACGTCATCAGCAGTGCATTGTGGGGCGCGAGTTATAGTTACCTGAACTAACTATAACGGGGGAATTTCACGGGTTTTGTACGAGTGCAATGTCCAACTAACTATAACTGTCCCTAAAACCTTATGGTTTTTTCAGTGAATATATATATATATATATATATATATATATATATATATATATATATATATATATATATATATATATATATATATATATATGTTTTTCATATATAATTTTTTTATTATTTCCGGGGTCCCCGCACATGGGCGGGAATATTCAGTGCTTACGACTATTGATGAGGATCCCCTGGAAGAGAAATATAAAATACAAAAACATTTTTGCAGTGTTTGTTATTATGACGCAATGTTTTGCATTGTATAAGGACTACTTTTTGATTTTAAATAAATAAGAATACTTGGCCAGGTATTAATTAGGCATAACATCACCCAAACTTGATAATCGAAGACACTTCAACACTGCACTCTGTACAAAACTTATCCAGGATGTGAAATTGGGGTTTGGAAACCTAGAACATGATAACACACTTAATGGCACTGCCTTGTCGTGATTAATTAGGTTATGAATATTCAGGTCAATTTACCACTTGGTACCAACCTAGGAGGTGTCAATAGAAGTACATGTACACGAGGCTTTTAAAAGAAATAAAAGGGGTTGTTGGCACATACTGTCCTAACCTGCACTACCAGGTGGAACACAGTATGGTCAGGGAGCAACTGGGAATAGGATAGTAATTGGAGGGAAGTGCATTTTCTCAAATATAAGACTTATCTGAGACTCCAGTGGCAAGCCATATTAATGTGGCCATTGTAAACCACACATATCGGACAAAAAGACAAAAAAGGCTGGGTATTTGCTAGACAAACTTGATTTTCCAGCAATTGGGTAGCTGCAACAAGGGGGTTAGGGAGCTGCTGTTTTGGTAGCACTTGTTTCTTTGTTGATTCCTGGCACAGAGTTCAAATGACAAAACTATTTATTAGCAAACATTATCCATTTCCACATTTAAGGGAAGCACAGGTACATTTGAGCATGCATTTTATCCCACATTCCAACCTTCACAAGCCTTCTCCACTTGTCAGCATTTTGGAAATATCCTGTTCAGAATTTTTCACTGGGCTGCACGCAATTGAGTGGTGGGCATCAACACTACAATGCAGACTCAGACTGTTTTAGACTGGTGGGTTTCCAGTCAATAAGAACATGAAAAGAAGCTGAATGCTAGGAAAAGCTCAGTTTCAGCTCTGTATTGGCCTGGTTTTGGTTTGGGAGGCACAACTGTTATCCATGTTGGAACATTAGACAGCTGTAACTGGATATGGGCCTGATCATCAAATGACCTTTGTTTTGGGATTGGGCCATATTTACTCGAGCAATGCACTGGTACTAACTGGCACAATAACCTACTCCTCAAATAGCATAGGAGAAGCCATTATTCCGCAGCAACCACAGCACAGAGACCGCCCTCCTCGCCGCCACCGACAACATCCGCATGCTGCTCGACCAGGGCCACACCGCGGCCCTCATCCTGCTAGACCTCTCCGCAGCCTTCGACACCGTTTCCCACCGCACTCTTGCAGCCAGACTCCACGACGCTGGCATACGGGGAACCCCCTCGACTGGATCAGCTCCTTTCTTGCCGGCAGGACCCAGATTAGACTCCCACCCTTCCTCTCCGAACCAACAGAGAACAACTGCGGAGTACCCCAAGGATCATCGCTCAGCCCCACGCTCTTCATTATCTACATGGCCCCCCTCGCCGCCATCGTCAGACAGCATGGGCTCAAGCATAGTATCCTACGCCGACGACACCCAGCTCATCCTCTCCCTCACGAAGAACCCCGAAGACACCAGACTCAGCTTCCAGGGAGGAATAAAGAGCGTCGCAACCTGGATGAGTAACAGCTGCCTAAAGCTCAACTCGGAGAAGACTGAGGTCCTCATCCTGGGACTCACTCCCACCGCCTGGGACAACTCCTGGTGGCCCTCCTACCTCGGAAACCCACCCCGATGGACCACGCCCGGAACCTCGGCATCATTCTAGACTCCGCCCTTACCATGACTCGCCAGATCAATGCCGTCGCCTCCACCTGTTTCAACCCCCTCCTCATCCTCCGCAAGACCTTCAAGTGGATCCCTCCAGAAGCCAGAAAGACCGCCACCCATGCGCTCATAACTAGCAGACTGGACTACAGAAATGCCCTCTATGCTGGAATCAACAAATCCCTGCTACACAAACTCCAGACCATCCAGAACACAGCAGGCAGACTCTTCCTCGGCACCCCACGACACGAGCAAATGACCCAACACATGCGAGACATCCACTGGCTCCCCGTCGAGAAGAGAGTAACCTTCAAGCTGCTCACCCATGCATACAAATCCCCCCATAACATCGGACCCAAATACCTCAACGAAAGAATCTCTTTCCACGTACCCAAAAGAAACCTCCGCTCCGCCGACCTCGCCCTAGCAGAGACCCGCGCATCCGCAGAACCAGAGCAGGTGGAAGAGCCTTCTCCTACATCGCAGCCAAAGCCTGGAACGAGCTCCCAGCCAACATCAGACATTCTCCTACCCTTCACACCTTCAGGAAGAGCCTCAAGACCTGGCTATTCGGCTGACCCGGAGCTGGCCCCCCCGCGCCTTGAGACCCTCACGGGTGAGTAGCGTGCTTTAAAAGCCCCTGATTGATTGATTATTCACCTTAAATAAAAAAATAATAAAATAAATGGCGTACGCTCTACTACTTGACTGCAAAGACTACAGGGCAGTCAATGGCACCCTACCAGGGAGGTTATGTTTACTTCAAACTTAGGACCTAGTCACATATTTAGGCTTGACACCTGGTTCTGCCTAGGGTAGTACTCATCTGTCACTTAACGTAACTCCCCCCATCAGGGAAGCGCTTACTTTGAACTGTAAGACAGGCAGCTTTATAGTTGCAGCCCTCTATCCGGTCCCATTGACTCTATGGTGTGTCCCCATTTAACGTGGTGGTACTGCATATGGGTAGGAGAGCCAACCCTGAACTCTGGATACGTTAGACGTCGAAGGTGTCTTAGTCGTCAACTGTATAGTCAGGGACTGTGTCATAGTCACAGACGACAGAGTTGATGTAGTCGACGATCTCGTTGTCAACAAGGTTTCCTTTGAAGGTGAGTCTTTTGAAAATGTCTTCTTCACAACAGGTAGATCCTCTCTATAGCGCTTAGAGGCATACTTATCTGGTTTGTTACCAAAGGAGGTGGCTGCAAGCGCTGTACCAAATAAATCCTGCTCAGGAAACTTAACAAGTCTACTCTTGTGCGCTGCCTTTGTGGAAGTACTTGGAGGGGCACTTTTTACCGAAAGCTCCCATGAAGAGAGGGCATCTATTTTAGAAGAAGGAAAATTCTCTTTATCTTAAGGAATAATGCCAACCTCCTTTCTCTATCCTCAAGTGTTTTAGCTGAGAAAGATTTACAAATACTGCATTCTGATGGCTTATGGATTGGATAAAGGCAATACATACACTGACAGTGTGAATCATTAGTGTGAATCTTGTTTCCACAAGATTAACAAGGTTTAAATAGAGATTTGTTCTTTGTCAGCCAGGTAACAGTTGGTTATGTCCTGGACAATAGGCTTCAGAGGGTCCAGGCGTTTGGTGATGAAATAGAAGGCAAACCTCCTCCGCTTTACAGCATATCAGGCAAGTGAGGTGGGCCTCCGGGCTTCTAACAGAATGGTCATATTTTCCTAGTTGAGATTAAAATAGCCACATTCTCAGGTGCCAGACAGATAGGTTGAAGCATACAAACAAAACAATGGATGGAATGCTTGAATTTAATCTCAGCTACTGGTAATTTCTCAGGGCAGGATCAGAGTCCTTTGTTATTTTGCAAACCATGCCACCTCAGCTTGGACCCAGCTATATGCAAATTGGTCTTCACCTTGCTCTAATTGGAACAGTCCAGCCCGAACTGCCATGCCAGGTCCTCCCTGAACCGGTATACAAGCAGCCCAGGATCAATTTCACCCTTATTAGGGCTCATCAGGCGGGCACAGTTTAGTTCCAGTGGCACAGTGAACACAGGACCCCCGTATGGGCATACCTGTCCCATTTAGGGTGGCACACTGAGATATACAAAAAAAGTGATGGATGGAATGCTTGAATTAATCTCAGTCACTGGTCGATAAATTGAGCTGCCTGGGTTCTGGATGCCTGATGTGGCCTTGGCTCTGTGTTAGAAGATCAGGCCTGAGCAGTACCTTCTAGTGGGGGCTGATGGGCATCTACAGAAGCATGGAGTACATGGTTGACCAGCCCAGGCAGGAGCCACCAGGATGAGCGTCAGATGTTTGTCTCACTTTCCTCACCACGTACAACAGAAATGGAGAGGCGAAAAACCATAGGGAAAGATACTAACCAATTAATTCATTGTGCAACGCCCATGGACTGTGAGTGGGAGTAGCTGTAGACTAGGTTTGAGCATTTTGCATTTCCAAGGGTGCCTACATGTGTGGTACTCCAGTGCTGGAAATACCTTTGAATGATTTGCATGTGAAATTCCCACTTGTAGACTTGATGATGCATCCTGCTGAGCAGGTCTGAAAAGTTGTAGTCCATCCCCGGAAGGTGTTCTGTGGTACCAGATTACCCAAGGACAAATGCCATGTTCTAAAAGCAGAGAAATGGTGACAGGATCCTGCCCCGTTTCTGCACGTTGAACAAGTTGGTAGTAATGTCAGTCTTGAGGACTACCTGCTCTTGAATGTATTGGAAAAAGGCTTTGAGGGATAATTATATGGCAAGCAGGTCCAGGTAACTTTTTGGCACACTTCGTCATCAGGATTACCACACCCCTGGCAAGAATAGTCAGGGTGGGCTCTACCACAACCAATGTGGGAGTAATGGTTTTTGGTGGAGACATAGTTTTGAGCTTGAGGTGGTTTTAAATGGTCAAGTCAGTCTAGGACTGTCCACTTGATAAATGTAATCTAGGATGTCCCAACTGGATTAAAAGCAGTCTTGTGGCATATCTAGCAGTGCAGTTGAGTTATTACGGAATGTCTAATACAGCCTTGATGTTTCGGCCATCTTGCTTATGCACAGTGGTCTTCTTTAGGACTTATAAACTATAAGCCTCAGGGTAGCTTAATGCTAAAATTGGCAAAAGCAGCTAGAATACAGATTACATGTGATACTTCTGCTTGCACCTTATTCAAAATACTTTAATTGGAAATGCATTCTGTAAACTCAGTACTTCATTGTCGGACATTGTAGGGCCAGGGGTGAGAAGAGAAGTCTGGGCTCTGGATGAATGTGTGACTACAGGGCAGCGTTCCTCTCCATCACCGGGATCTAAGCAATTTGCCCAACTGAAGGATTGTGAGTGTGTTGGAAGGGAAACTGTTATATCACCCCCTTCCAGTCTGCATTCGCTGGTGTTGAGAGCAAATGAAGAGCGCACTATCCACAGGGCATCCGCGGTGAGGAATTTGAAAGTATGACAGACTGGCCCATGTTAAAGACAAACCCTTCTTTTACCAAAAGGGAGGATAAAGCACCTAAGATCAACTTGTCCAGGTATATTATGGCAAACGGTTTGAGGACTTAAATTGTTTTGACTCCGGACCCGTAATCACCAATGCAAAAGTGGTTTTGAGAGTCAAACGAGGAACAAAACAGTAGAGCATCGGTTTAGACAGAGATACCATAAGGAAAATTAGAACCAAATGTAAGTAGACTGCGAAACAAAAACTGACATGGGCAAAAACGTACAACAACCTTTCAAGAAGCCATCACCCTGGTGAACTGAATAAAGATGACTGGTCAGGAGAAAGAAGTAGACAGACATTGCAGCTTAGTACTTTTTCACTGTTGAGGCTGCTGAAACTTAAGGAGTGAGACAGACTGCAATGTAGAAAACATTCAACAAGTAAGCCTCAAAAAGTATTAGGTCTACAGCTCGGCGCCTATAGACAACCTTGTCATGGCCCCCGTACAAACAAATTTGTTGGCTCGTTTTAGGGACGCAAGAATGCAAACTTTGGCAGAAGACTGAAAGCCTCTATTTAGCACCATTTAGCCTACAAGCCTGCTGACCCCAGATGGAGGATTCAAGCGTCCTGCTGGAAAGCAGATCAGCTCAGCCCGTAAGATGAGGCTGGCCATTAAGTTCCACTAGGTCCGTTTTGCCTAGTCCAGGGCAATCAGAACTGTTGCACCTTTTGCAACACTCAAGATTAGGAGAATCAAAATGATTGTATGAAATAGGCCCTATGACAAACTCAAGTGAAAAGAGTTATCCAATGCTGGGAAATACAAGGCACACAAAAGACAGTACTTTTTTTTAGTATCAAAATAAATGGTTTGACGTAGTATAGCCCTAGCTAGGAGTACACCTTACCCATCACAACATGGTAGAATAAACATTCTTGATCTTACAAGGACAGCAACTCAAGGTATGCACCCTCACATTCATTTAAAAAGAACTCCATTACATAAAGATATGTCAATACTGAAATGACTATAGAAAACCTTTCACCAACCTTTTTTTAAAGAAAAAGGAAAGGGTATGAGGCATTGGTTGCCAATAGGCTGCCATTCAAATAGTAAAGAAAATATGGCACTGTGCCTTTAACCCTTTTGCTGCTTCTGTCGGCCAACGGCCGCCGCGAGCACTACCTCCGTAGTGCTGCGCACGTCCGTTGGCCGACGCGGCCCCGCCCACTCTTCAAAGCCGCCGCACCGCGGCGAAATTTCGGCCGCGGTAAAGGGGTTAAGAACCTTACAGTACCCCTGTATACCATCATGCCTTACAGCTGACAGTTAGGTTGGTCATTTTTACAGAAATAAGGAATCCTGGGTGAAGTAGTTGTTAAGAGCTGTAATAATGCAAACACAACAAGATAATGTCAGTCCGTGGAGGTTTGCTTATGACTTTGATAAGGATTCCCTGGAAGAAGAGAAGGAAAATGCTACTTACCAGTATGCATCTGTTCTTGGCATGTAGAGCTGCAGAGTTGTACACTGTGCATAGATCGCCATCTGGTGTTGGGCTCGGATGCTTGCACTTTGTTGTTGTCTTGGAAGGGTCTTTTGTAGTCACGAGATAGGTGACTCCTCCTTTGGACGATAGTGCGTATGGGCATCGACTCCATCCTCAGATTGTTTTTCGCCATGATGGGAAAAGATGGAGTCAGTAAGAAGTAAGAGATGTCCATGTGAATGTATCTAATTAAGATAATACTGGAACAGATACAGGTTCCGGGGAGGCGGGTGGGCGTGTACAACTCTGCAGCTCTACATGCCAAGAACAGATGCATACTGGTAAGTAGCATTTTCCGTTCGAGGCATATGAGCTGCAGATTGTACACTGTGCATAGACTGTATAGCAGTGTCTCCCTTAGCGGTGGTCACCTGTATCCGTTGCAGTAGTTTGAAACAATGTTGTGAGAACAGCCTGGCCTACAGAAGCTTGTTGCTTTGCCTGCACGTCAACACAATAGTGTTTGGTGAAGGTGTGTGGTGTAGACCATGTAGCTGCTTTACATATGTCATCTAAGGGAATGTTCCCTAAGAATGCCATGAAGGCCCCTAGTTTGCGTGTTGAATGTGCTCTAGGGGGAATTGTCAATGTGCGTTTAGCCTTTTGGTAGCATATTTGAATGCATTTTACTATCCACCGTGCGATCCCAGCTTTGGAGATGGGGTTACCTTTATGAGGTGGGGAGAAGGCTACAAACAGTTGTTTTGTTTTGCGAAAGGGCTTAGTTCTGTCAATGTAATAAAGTAGTGCCCTTTTGACGTCTAGTGTATGAAGAGCTCTGTGTGCTACAGAGTCTGGGTTTTGGAAAAACACCGGTAATTCAACTGATTGGTTAAGATGAAAAGCAGAAATGACTTTGGGAAGGAATTTTGGATTTGTTCTGAGAACCACTTTGTTATGATGTATTTGTAAGAATAGTTCTTGTATGGTTAAAGCCTGGATCTCGCTTACTCTTCTGAGAGAGGTAAGTGCGACAAGGAAAGCAACTTTCCATGTGAGGAACTGAAGTTCACATTTATGTAGAGGTTCAAATGGGGGATCGATGAGCCTGGTAAGGACAATGTTTAAATTCCACACTGGAGAGGGTGGCAATCTGGGAGGAATTATTCTTTTAAGTCCCTCCATAAAGGCTTTAATTGCAGGCACTCTAAATAATGACAAATGTTGTCTGTTTTGCAAATAAGCGGCGAGCGCTGCTAGATGTAATCGTATGGATGAATATGCTAGATTACATCTTTGTAAGTGGAGCAAATAGCAAATGATGTCCTGGATGGAAGCATCCAGTGGATCAATTTTATTATTTTTGCCGTAGATAACAAATCTTTTCCATTTCGCTGCATAGCAAGCTCTAGTAGTAGGGCGTCTGGCTTCTTTAATGATGTTCATACAGTCAGGCGGAAGGTTAAGGTAACCGAACTCTAGGACTTCAGGAGCCAGATTGCTAGATTCAGTTGTGCTGGATCTGGGTGCCTTATCTCTCCATGGCTCTGCGTTAGCAATGTTGGGGAGAGGCGTAGTTTTTGGTGTGGAACCACTGAAAGCTCTAGTAGTGTTGTGAACCATGGTTGGCGTGCCCATGTGGGAGCCACCAGGATCATTTTGAGAGACTGTTGTCTGAGTTTGCGTACTACCAGGGGAATCAGTGGGAGTGGCGGAAAAGCATACGCAAATTTGCCTGATCAGTTCATCCATATCGCATTGCCTTTGGACAATGGGTGTGGGAACCTGGCGGCGAAGGTTGGGCATTTTGCGTTTGCGTGTGTGGCGAACAGATCTATGTCTGGTTGGCCCCACATGTGGAAAAAGGGCTGGAGAACTTGGGGATGAAGTTCCCATTCGTGTATTTGCTGTGTCTGTCGACTTAGGAGATCCGCAATCTGATTGTGAATCCCTGGAATATGTTCTGCTAGCAGGTATATATTGTGTGGAATGGCCCATCTCCAAATGTTTTGTGCGAGCTGGGACAGCTGCAGAGAATGTGTGCCCCCTTGTTTTTGTATATAGTACATGGCTGTCATGTTGTCCGTACGGATCAGGACAGTCTTGTGTTGTAGATGTGGTTGGAATGATTTTAATGCTAGGAATATTGCTAGTAATTCCAGGTGGTTG
Organism: Calotriton arnoldi; assembly: GCA_963921515.1. Taxonomy (NCBI): domain Eukaryota; kingdom Metazoa; phylum Chordata; class Amphibia; order Caudata; family Salamandridae; genus Calotriton; species Calotriton arnoldi. Next base: position 1,376,941 of record CAWUFW010001727.1, read on the forward strand.
ATATGGAGCACTTTCTGTTGAGTGGTCCATTTGCCTTGAAGTGTATGGTCTAGGAGATGGGCTCCCCAACCCGTGAGTGATGCGTCTCCTGTTAGTACTATCTGTGGAATTGGCTCAAGGAACGGCCGCCCTTTGGACAGGTGTCGTGTGTTCCACCACTGCAGAGAGCGATGTGTGCGGCTGTCTACCAACACCAGATCTGTGAGATGTCCTTGAGCTTGGTTCCACTGTCGTGCTAGGCATTCCTGTAAGGGGCGCATCTGAAGCCTTGCATGAGGTACGATAAAGATGCAAGAGGCCATCATTCCTATGAGTTGCATGAATACCCTTGCTGGGAGGGAGTGCTGCGGTTGGAATTTGCTGCTTAGGGCTTGTATGCTGGCTATCCTGGCTGGACTTGGATATGCCAGAGCTTTGGAAGTGTCTACTGTGGCTCCTAGATACTGATGTATGTGGGAGGGCTGGAGATTTGACTTGGGGTAATTTACTGTGAATCCTAAGCCGTGTAGCAGCTGGATAGTTTGATGACTGTGATGAACACACTGGTTGAATGACTTGGCTTTTATTAGCCAATCGTCGAGATATGGAAAGACGTGGATTTGTTGTCTTCTTAGATGTGCTGCTACTACTGCAAGGCACTTTGTGAACACTCTGGGTGCGGTGGTGACCCCGAATGGTAGGACTGTGAACTGATAGTGTTGTCCGTCCACTATGAACCTTAGATACTTCCTGTGAGCAGGGTGCATGGGAATGTGGAAGTAGGCGTCCTTGAGATCTAGTGTGGCAAGGAAGTCGCCTTGTTGCAGCAGTGGAAGAACCTGTTGCAGAGTGATCATATGGAAGTGATCGGACTGTATGTAGAGATTGAGGGGTCTGAGGTCGAGGATTGGCCTTAGGGTCCCGTCCTTTTGGGGATTAGGAAATACAGTGAGTAAACCCTTGTTCCTTGATGCTGTAAGGGAACTGGTTCTATTGCATGCTTTTGAAGCAGTGAGAGAACCTCTTGCTTTAAGAGCGTAATGTGTTCTGTGGACATTGGACGCTGTTTGGGTGGAATGTTGGGCGGGGTTGCTGTAAGTTCGAGGCAGTAACCATACTGGATAATTTGTCTTACCCACTTGTCTGTTGTGATGGAATCCCAGACAGGTAGGAACTGTGAAAGTCTCCCCCCGACTGGAGTGGAATGGTCTGGAGGGAGCGGAGGGAAGTCACTGTTTAGGAGCGGGGAGGTACGAGTGTTGTTACTACCTCGGCCTCTGCCCTTGTTGTTGTTTCCCCTGTATCCGCCTCTAAAATATCCTCTATTGGGGGATGTGTGAGTGGTGTTTTTATATGAAGAGGAGGCGGTGTCTGTTCCAGTGTTTTTGGATGCTCCCCTATAGAAGGAGCGACGAAAGGAACCGCGTGTGGATGGAGACTGCAATGCTCCCATGGACTTAGCAGTCTCTGTGTCCTTCTTCATTTTTTCTAGGATGGTGTCTACAGCCGGTCCAAAAAGGTGCTCTTTATTGAACGGCTGGTTAACGATAGCTGTTTGGACCTCTGGTTTAAAACCTGAAATGCGTAACCAGGCATGTCGTCTGAGTAGCACACTAGTGTTGACAGATCTAGAGGCTGTGTCAGCTGCATCTAGGGCACACTTAATTGATGCGTTGGTTATCAGTTTGCCCTCCTGAATCAAATCATTTGCCTGGGTTTTGTATTGATCAGGCAGATGTTGTAATAGGGTCTCTAGTCGGTCGTAGTGAGCCCTATCACATCTAGCAAGTAATGCTTGGGTGTTTGCTATGCGCCAGTGATTAGCTGCTTGAGCAGCGACTCTCTTGCCAGAGGCATCTAGCAACTTAGATTCCTTATCCAGAGGTGGTGTATCACCGGAGGTTTGTGAGTTGGCGCGTTTCCTAGCGTTAGATACCACTAGTGAGTCTAAGGGTAGCTGCCCCTTGATGTAGGTGGGATCGTCAGGGGAGGGTTTATACTTTTTATCAATTCTGGGATTCAGAATTCTAGTCCTGACTGGGTCTCTGAATATGTTTGGGGCATGTTTAATGACCCCTTTTAACATAGAAAGGGTTTGGACAGTTTTTTGGGACTGTTCAAAGGTGTCTAGAAGGAAGTCCTCCTCTGCAGGGTCTGAATGTATGGGGACACCATGGTACAGAGCAGCTCTATTGACCAGTTGTCCAAAACCAATGTTGTCATCTGGGGGAGATGGTTTTGTTGGATATGGCTGGGGAGCAGGGAGGTCTTGGGGACCCATTGGGTCATCATAATCGTCCCAATCGTCCTGTGGTGTGTCTGTATCATTGTCAGGATCAGTGAAAGGGTCATTGATGCCTCCCCCACCCCCTACGTCATCATCAACATTATCCTGTGGTGGTGATGAATATGGTGGAAGTGTTAGAGGTTGTGCAGGAGAGACAGGCTTAGGAGGAAGAACTGGCTCAGGAGGAAGGACAGGTTTAGGAGGAAGAACAGGCTGAGAAGGAAAAACAGGAGAAGAGGGCCTTATAGGGGAAGTGGCACAGTCTTTTTACTTTACAGGCACTGCAGGAGTGTCTGATGAGTCCAACTTCCTCTTCTTGTGTGGAACGGTAGCCACATGTCCTGTTTTAGGGTCTATGTGCAGCTTTTTCTGCTTGGGATCGACAGGATCCGGTCGGAAAAGTTCTTCCCGTTCGGTAACCGCTTTCGTCGCCGACTTCTTCAGGTCCGAACGAGGTTTTGATTTATGCTCGGAGGCCTTATGAATTGGTCTAGGGTCCTTCGGCTTGGCTATTGAGCCGGAAACGTTTTTTGGTTCCGAAGGTTTTGGTTTCGGCGTCGAGGTGGTCGGTGCCGACTTCTTTTTGGGAGTAGGTTGGTCTCCGGTCTTCGGTGCCGAAGGCGCCTGCGGGACTGTGAGATATGGTTTGCTCGGTTCCGAGCTGCCGGAAGGCCTGTTCTTCGTCTTCGGAGCCGAGCCCGAGGGCGGGGCTTCTGAAGTTTGTTTTTGGTCGCGACTGGGGCCAGGAGGCAAGTGTTGACCAGGGCCTTGGTTTTTTCGGGTGGAGTTGGGGTAGGGGCAGTAGTACTCACTCGTTGACCAGGAGTGATGTGGTCGTCTGAGTCGTCTGCTTCGAGCACGATCTGCAGGTCTTCAGAATCGTCCTCCGGAACATCGGGGCCTTCATCGAAGATGTCCACTGGTGCCAGAGCTGATCTCTGCGCCATGATGTGTCGTCGGGCCCGGCAATCACGGATCGTTTACTTGGATCGAAAAGAGGCGCAGGTCTGGCAAGTGTTCTCGTTGTGTTCGGGCGAGAGACACAGGTTACAGACCTTGTGATGGTCACTGTGTGGGAATTTTGCTCCACACTGGGGGCATTTTTTAAACGAGTCCTTTCCATGAGCTGTAGGCCCGAACGGCGTTGATAGGCCCAACGGCCCGCGTCGACGACTGGAATCGAGTAGGGGAGATGCGCGTCGAAGATCACGCGATCGAAAACAATACAGTCGAGTTGTAGAGAGTTTGCGCGTCGAAAAGGTTTGGAAAAACAGGTACCGAACCGGAGCGCAAAAGTTACATCCGAACCCGATGGCGGAAAAAAACAATCTGAGGATGGAGTCGATGCCCATGCGCACTATCGTCCAAAGGAGGAGTCACCTATCTCGTGACTACAAAACTCTTCCAAGACAACAACAAAGTGCAAGCATCCGAGCCCAACACCAGATGGCGATCTATGCACAGTGTACAATCTGCAGCTCATATGCCTCGAAGGATAAGTTACTTACCTGTAATCCTAGTTCTCTTCCAGGGGTATCCTCATCAAAGTCATAAGCACTGAATATTCCCGCCCACGTGCGGGGACCCCGGAAATATAAAAATTATATATGGAAATCACATATATACAGCTCTACATATATGCATATACATATATCATTTTTTCTCATACCAATGCAGCTCTCAATAGGAGACTAAACAATGTAATTACACACATAAAAACTACATTTGCCAATATATAAAAACACCAGAGGACAATTAGTACTTGAACTCTGTTTTTTAATGAGCAAAATACTCATAAAGAGTAAAAACTGCAAAATAAGTAGACATTGTTAGCCTACAGGCTGCATTGTAAACCAATAGCATAGAAAATGAAAACATTTTCAACAAAAACTGGCACCGTGCCTTTAAGGCAGCCATGACCCCTAGCTTCCCATCATGCCTCAGGGGTGACAGTTAGGTCAGTTGTTCTTTGCATAACCCTGAAGGTCAGGGCACAAAGATATCCTTTAACACTTTAGAAATCCCTCATTTACCTGGGGAGGCGGGTGGGATGCTTATGACTTTGATGAGGATACCCCTGGAAGAGAACTAGGATTACAGGTAAGTAACTTATCCTTCTCTTCCAGGGGATCCTCATCAATAGTCATAAGCACTGAATAGAATAGCAAGCCCATCAACCACCTGCAGGTAAATGAGAGTAAAGTGACCCAACAAAAAAACATAACAGCCGAAATCAGCTGTTGAACAGATTCCTCAAGGAGGCCTGGCCTACTTGGGTGTCTGCTCTGGTGTCTGATTCCAGACAGTAGTGCCTCGTAAATGTATGGACGGACCTCCAAGTTGCCGCCTTACAGATTTCAGACATGGGCACATTCTGAAGAAAAGCAGTAGTAGCTGCCTTTCCTCTAGTAGAATGCGCTCTGGGAGTAAACCCCAGGAGCTTCTGCGCTAATTGATAAGCAAGCTTGATACATGAAACTATCCATCTGGAGATGGAGCGCTTTGAAGCTGCGAACCCAGATCTGATCGACCCATAGTTAACAAATAGTTGATCAGATTTTCTTATAGATTTGGACCGATCCAGATAGAATTTTAAAACCCTTTTGAGGTCCAGAGAATGCAAAGCCCTCTCAGCTGGAGTGGAGGGATTGGGAAAAAGGTGGGTAGAGAGATGGTCTGATTCACATGAAAATCCGACACCACCTTTGGAAGGAAAGAGGGGTGCGTCCTCAACACAACCCTGTTAAGATGGAAGACTGTATAGGGTTCTTTAGAGCAGAGAGCCTGTATTTCACTCACTCTGCGAGCTGACGTGATCGCTACCAAGAAAGCCGCCTTCCAAGAAAGATGCTGCAAGGTTGCTTTGTGTATGGGTTCAAAAGGCGGACCCATCAATTTTGATAGCACCAGGTTAAGCTCCCAGGGTGGTGAAGGAGGCCGTACCGGAGGATAGACCTTCTTTAAACCCTGCAAAAATCCTTAACAGCCTGTAACTGGAAGAAGGAGGGTTGAGAAGCTGAACGCCTATATGCAGTTATAGCTGCTAAATGCACCTTAATGGAAGAAAACTTCAAACCTGCTTTCGCCAGATAAAGTAGGTAAGGAAGGATGACCTCTTCCTGACCTTTGATTGGGTTACAATTGTTCTGCATACACCACATGTAAAACCGTTTCCACTTGCATGCATACGAATGCCTCGTGGACGGTCTTCTTGCTTCCTTCAAGATGGACATGCAGTCCTGCGGTAGTCCTAAGTGGCCATACTGGAGGACCTCAGGAGCCATGCTGCCAAGTTCAGTGAGGGAAGGTTGGGATGATGAATCCTCCCGTTCATCTTGGACAGCAGGTCCGGTCTGCACGGCAGCCTCTTGTGAGGACACTCTGATAGGTGCAGAAGGTCCGGGTACCACCATTGTCTCGGCCAGTCCGGGGCAATTAGTATCATCCTCGTGCACGAATGGGACAGCTTGGTCACCACCTTCGGGATCAGCGGAAGGGGTGGAAAGGCGTACACAAATGCCCCTGACCAGTCTATCAAAAGGGCATTCCCTTTCGATCCTGGTCGGTAGAAACGTGAGGCGAAGTCTCGGCATTTGGTATTTTCGTCGTCCGCGAAGAGGTCGATGGTGGGACGACCCCATGTCTGGAAGATGTCTTCGACGACCTCGTCGTTGAGTACCCAGTCTTCTCTGTCTTCGAAGTGACGGCTGAGTGCATCCGCTCTCACGTTCTGTTCTCCTGGCAGGTGGACTGCTGTGACTGCCAGATTCCGAGCCAGGAGCCAATGCCAGAGTGCTTGAGCTTCCAGGGAAAGTGTGCGTGAGCGAGTTCCCCCTGTTTGTTCAGGTAGTACATGGTGGTGGTGTTGTCCGTCTGTACTAACACTGAGGTTGCCTGAATCGAGGGAGGAAAGCTTTGAGGGCTAGGTGAACTGCTCTCAGCTCTAGCATGTTGATGTGATAGGATCGCTCTTTTGGAGACCACAGTCCTTGAGTCTGGAGAGAACCCATGTGGGCTCCCCAACCCTGCAGTGAGGCGTCCGTGATCAGTGTCTGAGCAGGCGGAGGTTGATGGAAAGGAACTCCGACTTGCATATTTTGTTTTCTCATCCACCAAGGTATGGAAGCTCGAGCCGCGTTTGATGGACTTATTTTTTCGTCCCAACGAGCGGTCTGCTGGTCCCACTTGTCCTCCAGATCCTGCTGAAGAGGACGCATTCGTAGTCTGGCATTGGGAACCAGGAAGATGCAGGATGCCATCGACCCTAGCAGGGAGGCAATCCGACGCACAGGCAGTTTTCTGTTGCGCAGAACCAGCTGGCATTTCTGTATGAGGGAACACTGTCTCTCCTCCGAAGGAAACACTTTTCCTACCGTGAGTCTAGCAGAGCTCCTAAGAAATGTATTTTCTGTGTTGGCTGTGAAGTTGATTTGACGAAATTCACATGCAGGCCCAGTCGGTGACACAGCTCGAGACAGCTCAAGAAATGACTCCTCACACTGTCTGTGGAAGGACCTTTCAACAGCCAGTCGTCCAAGTACGGGTATACGAAGACACCCCTGCGGCGCAGTGCGGCTGCCACCACCGCCATGCACTTCGTGAACACTCTGGGGGCTGACTTCAACCCGAAGGGTAGAACCTTGAACTGGTAATGAGCGGATCCCACTAGGAATCGCAGGTACTGTCTGTGATACTGTTTGATCGGGACGTGAAAGTATGCATCTTGCAGATCCAGCGAACACATCCAATCCCCTGCCTGAGATGTGGATATATTTGATGGAGAGCCAACATGCGAAACTTTTCCTTTTTGATGGATAGGTTGAGTGACCGCAAGTCCAGAATGGGTCTGTACTCTGCTTTTGGCCTTTTTTCTTTACCAAAAATATCTTGAGTAAACCCCTTTCCCTCTTTGAGATACTGGCACCCTCTCGATGGCTGACTTTCTGAGAAGGGTGGCAACCTCTTTCTGCAAGAGTTTTAACTGGTGACACGACGGAGGAACTGGAGGGATTGATGGTGGGCGATGTTGAAAACGTAGAGAGTACCCATTCTGCAACGTGGCTAGCACCCACCGATCCTTTGTGATAGCTCGCCACTCTTCGAGATGATTTGCGATACTTCCCCCACTGGAGTGGTGAACGGCGACAGGGGAAGTGAGTGCTCATTGTTTTGACTGCGTCTTGGCGGAATTGTTGCATTGATGCTGGTTTCTTCCTCCTCTGGAGGAGCGTCTGCCCCGATACTGCGTTTTTGCTGGCCTTGCTGATCCTGATTTTTCTGCCAATGAGGGGTTTGAACCCTCTGTTGGGAGGATCGTCTATTGTAAGGACGGAATCTCTTACGGAATTCCTTTCTTTTCTCCAGGCCCACCGCTTTAAGCGTGTCCAGTTCCGTTTTCATCCGTGTCATCTCTTCATCCGTGTGAGTCCCGAACAAAGAGGAACCAGAGAACGGAAGATTGAGGATGCGTGACTGCGCTTCTGGCTTGAGTGCTGTAAGACGTAGCCATGATGTTCTCCTTGCGCATACCCCATGAGCATAAGCATGTGCCGAAAGGGTAGCTCCATCCGCCGCAGCACTGATGACCTGGTTAGACACCTGACTGCCCTCTGTTAAGATTTCTTCAAAATCTTTACGGTCTTCCTGCGGCAACTTTTCAGTGAATCTCTGTAGTGAGTCCCACAGAGATCTGTCGTAGCGGCCCAGGAGTGCCGCTGCATTGGAGACCTTCAACATGGAGGCCGAAGTGCCACAAACCTTCTTTCCCCAGGAATCCTGCATCTTGCTCTCCTTGTCTGGTGGGACAGTGGAGGAAGATGCCACCGCATGGGTCTTCTTTGCCGCAGCAATTACGACTGAATCCGGAGGAGGATCAGTCCTGAGGAAGAGCGGGTCGTCCTCTGGTGAACGGTACTTTTTTAAGATCCTCGCTGGAGCGGTCTTAACACTCGCTGGCGTGAGAAAGATATCCATCACTGGCTCTATGATGCCTGGTACCAAGGGAAGCAGAGGTTTAGCTGCTGCTCTTTGGTGTAGAGTCTCAAAAATCACAGAGGACTTGCTTTGACGAGTTGGCATAGGGATACCCAGCTTTACAGCTCCTCTGCCAAGAATGTCCTGAAAAGTGTAGATGTCGTCCACCGGAGAGACCCTCGACGGTGGACTGTTCGTCAAAGTAGGCGAATAGTCTCTATGGGATGTATGAGTGGAAGAAGAGGACGGAGTAGGCGATCTGTGTTCTCTCCTCCTGCTTGTTGATCTAGACCTCCTCCTGTGTGAGTGCACAGGGGTGCGGCTGCGAGCTCTTGTTCTTGAAGGAGATCGCTCTTTATTCTGAATTAAACGAGCCAACGGGGATCTGTTCTGAGGGCTCGAGTAATTCCTGTTCGTAGCCCAGTGATGTAGAGGCCTGTGCCATCGTGGCGATAAATGGATGGAAGGCGATCTGCGGCTCTCTCTTTCCTTAGGAGACTGAGCAGGAGGCGTGAAGCTCAGCTCTTCATGCCTTGTTGGGGAATCTTGGTGACCCCCTGACACTGGACTGCTAGACGTCGAGATAACCACCTCCGGGGATCTGGACGTTGACCCTCGGTGAGAGTTGGGCGAACCTGAAGGTAACGAAGACAGGCTCACTGGAGGTGAGGCGTCTCCAGAAGGGCGCTTTGACGTTGATCTGGAGCGTCTATGCGTCGACTGCCCTCTCAACGGAGACGTATGTCTCGACGTTGACTTTCTTCTCTTAGAAAGTGGACTTCTCGACGACGAACGTCTCTCCAACACTGGTGCAGTGTCATGCTTCGACATTCCCTGCACCCTCTCAGGAGATTGCTGTCTCGACGTCGACCGGCGTTGGACTGCCGGCGACGGAGGTCTTGGTCTCGACGCCGAAGATCCACTCGGCGGAGTCATCCGTCTCGACGGCGTGGAATGATGGATCGACATTGGAGTCTGCTTCGACGCCGAAGGAGGTGTCCTGTGTCTCGACGCCGAAGATCGTTGCCTTGATCCCGGCAGAGATCTGTGCCTCGACGTCGATCGCCGATGAGGAGGCGACGACGGAGAGATGCGCCTCGACGTCGATCGCCGCTGATGAGACGGGGAGATGTGCTTCGACGCCGATCGCCGTTGATGAGGCGACGACGGAGCGCTGTGCCTCGACGTCGATCGCGCCTGCGACGACGGAGCGGTCTGCCTCGACGTCAATCGCGCCTGCGACGACGGAGCGGTCTGCCTCGACGTCGAACGCCCACCCGGCGCCGACGGAGACCTGTCTCTCGACGTTGAGCGCCTCCTGGTTGACGTCAACGGAGGACCTGTTACCTTCGTCGACGAAGATTTCGTAGTCGAATGATGATGCGCCGGCATCACCGAAGTCTTCAACGCCGATTTCTTCGACGTCGATACCGACGCCGACGGAGAACAGGTCGGGACTTTTCCTCTCGACGTCGACCGAGTTCTCCTCTTCTTCTGCCTCACAGGAGACCTACCTCTTTCAGAGAGGCCATAGAGACGAATCCTGTCCCTCTCCTTGATAGTCCTTCTTGATAACTTCTTACAATGCTGGCAGTTGTCAGAAGAGTGGGACTCGGGGAGGCAGAGAATACACACAGGATGTGTATCTGTTCTGGCCTTCTTCTTGCCACAGGACGGGCAAGGATCGAATAAAGAAGGCATTTTATCCAAAATAAACCTTTTCTGTAACACAAAAAGGTGTTACTTGCACTCTAGGACCAAAAGACGTCGAGTGAAAGTAGAAAAAACTAGATTTATACAGATATTTTTTGACAGAAAGTCAAAAAACAAGAGCTGAAAATCCAGGGTCCTGACTGAAGGAGCCGGAAAGAACAACTGACCTAACTGTCACCCCTGAGGCATGATGGGAAGCTAGGGGTCATGGCTGCCTTAAAGGCACGGTGCCAGTTTTTGTTGAAAATGTTTTCATTTTCTATGCTATTGGTTTACAATGCAGCCTGTAGGCTAACAATGTCTACTTATTTTGCAGTTTTTACTCTTTATGAGTATTTTGCTCATTAAAAAACAGAGTTCAAGTACTAATTGTCCTCTGGTGTTTTTATATATTGGCAAATGTAGTTTTTTATGTGTGTAATTACATTGTTTAGTCTCCTATTGAGAGCTGCATTGGTATGAGAAAAATGATATATGTATATGCATATATGTAGAGCTGTATATATGTGATTTCCATATATAATTTTTATATTTCCGGGGTCCCCGCACGTGGGCGGGAATATTCAGTGCTTATGACTATTGATGAGGATCCCCTGGAAGAGAACAATAAGTTACTTACCTGTAATTCTCAAGTATTGGAATCTTTCATAGATTCACATACTTGAATCATTGCCCGTCATATTATAATATCAATGCTAAGTTAAACAAACTAGAAAAGCCCTAGGCCCCTTAGTTTTGTAACATATCAGTCATTGTTACAAAAGTGACCAAATATAGGTGTCAACCAATCAGATTGCCCTGCCCTCTAGAACACTCCTGAGAGAATCTTAAGCCCTTCAGATTTTCAGAGCACGAGTGTAGGAGATACACCCAAGAAGGCAAGAGAAAAGGTGAGCTTCCCAGGGGAGGAGGGTTGGTCGCATGTTAATCTATGAAAGATTCCAATACTGAAGAACTACAGTTACAGGTAAGTAACTTATTTTCTTACTCCAGTATTGGAACTTTCATAGCAGTTAAGAAGCACAGTGTTTCGACTGCTCTTTCGTTTGTACTTCTGTTGTCCTTATTTCTTTTTTTTTTTGCATGAACTTATAGACATAACGTGTTCATGTTTAAAACAGATAAAGGTACATATCTATATGCACAAGTTACTACTTGTGTAACGATATATCTGTAAGAGACATTAGTTAGTGATAGATTCCTTACCTTAGAATATCCCCAGGCGTCAGACTGGATCCGGAAAGTTTTTCATTAGCAGTACCCCTGCGCGTCAGTAGGTGGCGTTGTGCGGCTCCGCGTCCGTCGCTGGCGTCGTAAGCGCCAAGATGATGTCACGGAGACTACTTAGGCGCCACCCATGCGCGCTGACGTCAGTTCTGTACACGACTTTCCGCGCCAGGAACGCAGAGCCATGCAAGAAACTGACCATTGGTGCCATGAAACTAGGGCCCTGAAAGGGATGACCTTAACCCTAGAAATCAGTTCGCAGAACGGGGAGGATGGGTGGGCGGTAAGGAATCTATCACTAACTAATGTCTCTTACAGATATATCGTTATACAAGTAGTAACTTGTGCATCTGAAAGAGACACGTTAGTGATAGATTCCTTACCTTAGAATAGATACCCCAGCAATACCAACCCCGGTGGAGGGTCTGTGAATGGATTACACCAGAAAGTCACGGAGAACAGAACGGCCAAAGAAGCCGTCTCTCCGGACCTGACTGTCAAGGCAGTAATGCTTGGTAAACGTGTGCAGCGAGGCCCACGTAGCTGCCTGACAAATATCCTGCAAGGGGACGCCGCGTCCCAAGGCAGTAGTGGCTGCTGTCGCCCTGGTAGAATGGGCACGCAGCCCCACAGGAGGCTCCTTCTTACCCAACGAGTAACAGGCTTTGATGCAGAGAACGACCCACCGAGAGATGGTCCGTTTGTGCACAGCCCGACCTTTTTTGGCGCCCGCGTAGCCAACAAAGAGCTGGTCCTCCACCCGGAACTCTCGAGTGCGCTTCAGGTAGAACGAGAGCGCACGTTTTGGGTCCAGACGGTGGAGCCTCTCTTCCTCTTTTGAAGGATGCGGAGGGGGAAAGAAGGTGGGCAAAGTGATGGTCTGCCCGATGTGGAAGGGCGTGACAACCTTTGGCAAGAAAGAAGGACGGGTCCTTAAAACCACCTTGTCCGGATGAACAGAAAGGAAAGGAGGTTTGGAAGAAAGAGCCTGGAGCTCACTCACTCTTCTGGCAGAGGTGATAGCTACCAGGAAAGCTGTCTTGAGAGTGAGAAGACGCAAAGGACAGGTATGAAGGGGCTCGAAGGGAGCGCACATCGGATATGTCAAGACAAGATTTAAATCCCATTGAGGCATAATGAACGGCACGGGAGGAAACGTGTGCGTAATGCCTTTCAGGAAACGGATAACAACCGGAGATTTAAACTAGGAAGGCTGATCTGGAAGCCTGAGAAAGGCGGAGATGGCCGAAAGATAACCTTTGATAGTGCCCAGAGCAGAGCCCTGCTGGGCCAAAGAAAGAAGGAACAGAAGGACTTCGGAAAGCGGGGTAGAAAGGGGATCCACAGCCTTAGCTGTGCACCATGCCACAAACTTGTTCCACCTGCAGGCGCATACCGATTAGTGGAGGGCCGCCTGGCTGCCAGAATGACATCACAGACTTCGGGAGGAAGATCGAAAGCTGTCAACTGTCACCGCTCAATCTCCACGCATGGAGGTGGAGGCTGGACAGGTTCGGGTGGAGGACCGTCCCCTGCTGCTGCGACAGAAGATCCTCCCGAAGAGGCAGTCGTATCGGGGGATCGAGCGCCATGTTGAGTAGCTCGGGATACCAGTATCTTCGCGCCCAATCCGGAGCCACAAGAATGACTTGGGCCCGGTCGTGGCGAATCTTGTTCAGCACTCTGGGCAGAAGTGGTATAGGCGGAAAGGCGTACAACAGACCGCAACTCCACTCGCGACGAAAAGCGTCGCCGAGCGAGAGCCGCCTTGGAAATTCCAACGCGCAGAACTGATGACATTGCGCGTTCTCTTCGGTGGCGAATAGATCTAACCAAGGCTCTCCCCACTGCAGAAAGAGACCTTGCGCCATGTCCGAGTTCAGACGCCATTCGTGATCCATCAAGCACTGGCGGCTGAGTTCGTCCGCCCGGGCGTTCAGAGAACCTGCCAGGTGTTGAACCACCAAGGTAATGCCTTGACGTTCCAGCCAAGTCCAGAGGCGCAGAGCCTCCTGACATAGGGTCCACGACCCCACCCCGCCCTGTTTGTTGCAATACCACATGTCGGTGGTGTTGTCCGTTAACACCTGCACTACACTTCCCCGGACAGAGGGAAGGAATGCCTTCAGTGCAAGCCGGATCGCCCGAAGCTCCAAAAGATTGATATGGAGCCGGGACTCCGCCGGAGACCAGAGGCCTCTGATCTCCGCCGCTCCCAAGTGGCCACCCCATCCCAGGAGGGACGCATCCGTCACCACTGTGTGCTCCGGTTGGGGAAGGGAGAGGGATCTGCCATTGACCCAATCGCGATTCGTGAGCCACCACTGCAATTGTCGTGCAGTGCCCTCCGAGATCTGGACACGATCGGACAGGTTGCCCTGATGCTGTGCCCACTGGAACTTCAGGTCCCACTGCAGAGCCCGCATATGCCATCTGGCATGTTGCACCAGCAGGATGCAGGAGGCCATCAGGCCCAGGAGCCGGAAGGTCATCCTGACTGAAACCCGGGATAGAGGTTGAAAGATCGGAATCATAGCCTGAATATCCCGGACTCGCTGCTCAGGAGGATAAACCCGAAACAGCGTCGAATCCAGAACTGCTCCGATGAAGGGGAGCTTCTGAGAGGGACTCAGGTACGACTTCGGCACGTTGATGGAGAACCCCAGCAAATGCAGGAGGTCGGCCGTAGTCTGAAGGTGGGTGACGACTGCCTGGGGCGAGCCCGCCTTCAACAACCAGTCGTCGAGGTAGGGGAAGACTGACACCCCTGACCTGCGCAGATGAGCTGCGACCACCGTCATCACCTTCGTGAACACCCGAGGGGTGCTGGCAAGGCCGAAGGGGAGCACGGCAAACTGAAAATGCTCCTGGCCTACCGTGAACCGCAGGTAACGCCGGTGGGCCGGCAGGACGGGGATGTGAAAATAGGTGTCCTGCAAGTCCAACGCTACCATCCAGTCTCCAGGGTCGAGGGCAGCCAAGACCTGAGCCAGAGTTAACATCTTGAACTTCTCCTTCCGGAGGAAGCGATGGACGTTCCTGAGGTCCAAGATGGGGCGCAAGCCCCCCTTGTCCTTCTTGGGGACCAGAAAGTAGTGGGAATAACAACCACTCCCTACTTCTGGCCCAGGAACACACTCGATGGCCCCCTTGGCAAAGGAGGGCCGTGACTTCCTGCAGGAGAAGTGCCAAGTGGTCCCCCGACATGCGGCCGGTAGATCTCAACCAGGCGTGGCGACGAAGCGCCACAGTCGTAGAAATCGCTCTACCTAGTGAGTCCGCGGTGTCCAAACCACACCGAATGGCGAACTTAGCCGCATCTTTACCCTCGGCAATAGCTTGGGACAGCACAGCTTGGGTCTCTTCAGGACACTGAAGCAACACCTGTGCAACTGTATCCCACACCGCGTGGGAATAGCGGCCCAATAGGCAAGCGGTGTTCACCGACCGCAGCCCCAAGCTGGCCGAAGAGAACAACCGCTTGCCGAACTGCTCCAGCTTCTTGGAGTCCTTATCCGGCGGAGCCGTGGGGAAGGCACTCTGGGACGTCGAAGCTTGGATGACCAGGCTCTCAGGCGTAGGGTGAGTGGTCAGAAAGGCAGGGTCACCGGGCGCCGGGCGATGACGCCTGGCGACGTTCTTATCCACAGGGGCCCCTGTGGCTGGCCGCGACTAAGTGCCCAGCAAGACGTCAGTGAGGGCGTCATTAAAGGCAGCAGGGGCTCTGACGAAGTGGACGCCGTCTGGAGCACCTCAGTGAGGAGGTTAGTTTTGAGGGCCACCGTAGGGAAATCAAGGTTGAGAACCTCAGCTGCCCGACGGAGCACCATCGTGTAGGAGGCGCCCTCCTCCATGGTAGGCGGGGGAGAGGCAAACCCCGGGTCACAGGAGACGTCGAGGTCGTCGGCATCCTCCAAATCGTCCGCCCAGTCCTGCTCAGAGTCACACTGACGAGCAAGAGGGTCCTCGGACCCCTCCCAGTCGTCCTCCACCTCCGCCGCATGTGGCACAGACCGCGGCAGTAGGGCAGGAGCCGGAGAAGGAACAAACGGCGTCGGGAACGGCGCCGGCCGGGGCCGGACTGGCGCCGTGTCCCAACGCGGATCCCAGGTAGGAGCAAAATGGTCCTGGAACCTGGGCAAGGGCGGGACAAATGGCACCCACTGCGGCGCCGGAGGCGAGGGTGGCGCTGGGGCCGGCAGCGATGGACCTTGTGGCGCCGTGGCCGGAGCCGACGGCGCAGGATCCTGTGGCGCCGAAGCTGGATCCGCCGGCGGCCCAACAGGATCCTGACACAGGACCGCGGGGCCCGAGGGCGCGCCGGCGGGGGCCCGAGGGCGAGCCGGCGGGAGCCCGAGGCCTAAAAAGGCGGTCCATGGTAGCAAGAAATTCTTGCAGCTGTGCGGGAGTCGCCGACGGACCCGGGTAAGGTGGGTAGGCCGCGGGACACTTGAGCTCCGAAGGAGCCGCAGGGGCAGAACCCCTGTCCCCCTCGTCCGCATCCGGGGACCGACGGGGGGACGTCGGAGAGCGAACACGCTTCTTCGACTTCTTTTTGTGTCGTCTCTTACCCGAATCCGAGGGTGAAGACTTGGAGCCCGAGGAGCGATGACTGTGGCCCCGCGAGCGTTCCCTGGAACGGCCCCTGGACCGGGAACGGCGCTGGGACGAGTGCCGGACCTCCAGCAGCTTCCGGTGCCGCTCCCTCAAGGCCTTCGGGGCCATGGCCCGACAGTCCAGACAGGACCGAGAGTCGTGGTCGGTCTCCAGGCAGTAGAGGCAGACATCGTGGGGGTCCGCCACCGACATATTGCGACGGCAGGCCCCACAAGACTTAAATCCAGGCATCCCTACGTGCACCAAGGAAACCAAAGCTTACAGGAGACAAAGTCTCAAAAAGGGTAGTCAAAAAGTGACTAAGGTACGTGCTCTAACCGGATCTGTGCTTACTGGCGCGGAAAAAGAAAGAACTGACGTCAGCGCGCATGGGTGGCGCCTAAGTAGTCTCCGTGACGTCATCTTGGCGCTTACGACGCCAGCGACGGACGCGGAGCCGCACAACGCCACCTACTGACGCGCAGGGGTACTGCTAACGAAAAACTTTCTGGATCCAGTCTGACGCCTGGGGATATTCTAAGGTAAGGAATCGATCACTAATGTGTCTCTTTCAGATAAGCAAATATAAATACACACACATACATATATATTTTCAAACCAAGCGGTCCTCGCTCGGTGCGCTCAACCACAGCTGCAAGCTGAACCGTCTGTCCAATTCAATTTTGTCATCAAAGATACGTGCACTCGATAATTTCCAAGTAGATATTCTTTCATTCAGAACACCGGTGGAGCTGAGGTGTTCTGAATAAAAGATATCTACTTAGAAATTATCGAGTGCAGCGTATCTGGGGGGAGGGGGGGCTGTATTGTGTGTGTGTGTGTGTGTGTATATATATGTATATATATATATATATATATATATATATATATATATATATATATATATATATATATATATATAGCTGGCTTGGTATATGGTGTACACTTATGTAAGTGGGCACCTGCCACCAATCCAGACAACCCTTATGGTGATTTTAGTGGTCGTAGACAACCTTGGAAAGCTCTCTAAGTGGTAGCTTTGGAGATCAGCCTTCAGGATTAGTCCAGAAGGAGTGTAAAGCAGCTTGTTTTACCAGAACATAATCTTATATGTATAGATTAAGTGAACAAGAACCACACTGTATTTATAAAAATATGTATTTATTATAAGACACTCACAAACACATACAGATATCTCCTAGCTGGATATATACAGAATGCACACAATAGTTTTCAATAGAAACAGGTAAGTCACACCAGCAAATACTGCGGTTGATGCTGAACCAGCTCTGATAGAGTGAGCGCGCATGGTGTCTGTAGCGGCTTTCCTGCCGCTTAATGGAAATAGCGGATGGCGCTGGAAATCCAACAGGCAATATGCAGTTTGGAAAGAGGACATCCCTTTCTCGGAGCACTATAGGCCACAAAGAGTGGAGTAGACTAGCGAAAGCTCAGTCTTCTGCAGGTAGAACTTCAAACATCGTTTGATATCTAGCGAATGAAGGGCCCTTTTTGCTTGAGTCACAGGATTTGGAAAGAATGTTTTGAGGATGAGAGGTTCATTTAAATGAAAGTCTGAAGGGACTTTAGGAATAAACTCAGCAGAACCACTCTATAGTTTTTGAACTGTAGAAAAGGTTCTTGCAT
The DNA here is from genome assembly GCA_963921515.1 of Calotriton arnoldi. NCBI lineage: Eukaryota > Metazoa > Chordata > Amphibia > Caudata > Salamandridae > Calotriton > Calotriton arnoldi. The sequence continues at coordinate 1,394,363 of CAWUFW010001727.1, forward strand.
TGTTAGAGCCTGAATTTCATGAACCGCCTGGCAGATGTCAATGTCAATAGCATGGCTACTGTCCAAGAAATTAATTTGATATCAGTTCGGTGATTTGGTTCGAACAGGTGTTTTATGAGCTGTGAGAGGACAATGTTTAGCTGCCAGAGTGGTGGAGGAGATTTCACAGCAGGAAATACCCTAAACAGTCCTTTGAGGAATTGCTTAACAATCCTAGCTGACCATAAGGAAGGCTAAGAAGAAGACCTCCTAAAACAAGAGACAGATGCTAGATGGATCTTGATGGCGGCGTGAGCCTAGCCAGATCTTGCCAAGTGGGAGATAAGGAGGATTCTCATGAGGGGAAGAGGAGAAAGAATGTATGTTAAATTGTTGGCACCAAATACAAAAAAGCTTCCACTTCAGCTGATAAGTCTCATTAGTACTCTACCCTCAGGCGTAGGAGAGTATCTCCTTGCTTTTCGATGATCGGTTCAGATGGACAAACTCCTTGTGCTCAGGAGCCAGGCTGATAAATGAAGCGATTTGGGATCTGGATGCAGCACTTGGTTGCCGGGAAGATGTTCTGCCCTTAGGGATACTCTGTCGTGAACTGCCCATTCCCAGATGCACTGCGCTTCTTGAGAAAGAAGACGAGAACTGGTGCCACCCTGCTTGTTGATTTAGGGCATCGTAGCTGTGTTGTCCGTCCGGACAAGAACTGCTGAGTTCAAGGAACACTTGCAAGGCCAGACTAACTGTTTTGCGCTCCAACAGGTTGATGTGAAGGTGGCGATGATGCTGCTGTCATTGGCTGCTGACTTGTAAGTCTTGAAGGAATGCTCCCCATCCGTCGAGCGAGGCGTCAGTAGTAATTACGAGAGGCGAAGGTGTGGCCAGAAAAAACAGACTGACTGGAGATATTGCTTTGTTGCGTCCACCAAGAAATGGTGTGGACCATGTTTAGTGTGATCTTGAGTAGATTGTCGAAAGATCCTTCTGCTTGTAACCATTGTTTGTTAGTTCCTCCTGAAGAGGAAGCATCCTTAGATGACAGAATGGAACAAGAGGGATGCAGGATGACATCATCCCTAGGAGGGATTTGTAATGGCAAACTGAAAGAGACTTTCTTTTTCTGGCTATTTAAGCTAGAGATACCAGTTTGAATTGTCTCTCTACTGAGGGAAATGCTTTGTTGAGAATTATATTGAGTGTTGCCCCTGGGAAGGTGATATTTTTCGAAAGATGCAAGACTGATTTCTCTGGATTTAGGGTAATGCTGTGAACGTCTGAGCTGCGGAAGTGGATGGTGCCTAGACCTACCAATCGTCCAAATAGGGGAACACTTGGTGCCTATGTTTCCTTAGAAAGGCTGCTACCGCAGCCAAGCATTTTCTGAATATCCGCTGTGCAGACTTTAGGCCGAAGGACAGGACTCTGAATTGATAATGGCCCCTGGCTATTGTGAATCGCAGGTACTTCCTGTGAGATGGGTGAATGGGAATATGGAACTATGAGACTTGTAGGTCAAGGGTGGACATGAGATCCCCTGGATTAAAGAGTACTATAATTTCCTTCAAGGTGACCATAAGGAAGGACTTCTTGAGGTAGGTTTTGAGGTTCCTCAAGTTGCGAATTGGTCGCCATTGCTTGAACTTTTATCGGACCAAAAAGAAACGGGAGTAGAGCCCCTTCCCTCGCTGCGATCCAGGAACAGTTTCCATTGCTCCTTTCTCAGGCAAGGTAAGGATTTAGAGACGGAGAAGATGTAGATGTTTTATAACTGCCAGTCGAGGTGGAGTAGAGGGTGGTAGATGAAGAAATGCTAGAGTATGGCTAAATTGAATAAGGTTGAGTACCCATTGGTTCATAGTGATCTTCTGTAAGTGATGAATGTGTGCAGATATTTATTTCCTCCTAACTTGATCGGTGAGGGATAAAGGATCGCAGTAGCCTGAAAGTGGTCATTGGCGACAAGCAGAATCTTTTCCTTGTTGTCCTGCTCTACCTCTGGGAGAAAACCTGTTGTACGCCGCTGGTGGTGGCGGATGTTGGGAATATTGAGGATGATAGGGTTGTGAGAAGGAGGTGCAAGATGGGTCGCGATATTGTTGGCAGCCTCGCCTGTATGCTGGAAGGCCTCTTCCTCGAGCACCCCGAAAGGTTACCTTACAATACTGAAGAGTCCCCAACGACTTAGCCGTGTCAATATCCGCCTTGATACTTTGAAGCGCCTCGTTGACCTGCTTGCTGAAAAAATGGCTTCTCCATCAAAAGGGAGGTCTAGGATCTTGTTCTGGACCTCAAGTCGGAAGGATTTAGCTCTGAGCCAGCGCTGGCGGCACAAAACGGCTGCACCTGCCAGTGATCTAAAGGCTGTGGTGACAATGTCCCTGGCACAGTCAACCTTGGAGGATGTGCGCTGCTCTTCCTGGAATATCTGTTTGGCTTCCGCTTTACATTTTTCTGGGAGTTCATCTAGGTAAGGTGCCCGTTCGCACCACATCTGGCGGTCATATCGCCCCAAAACTGCAAGAGCGTTCACTGCTCAACAGTAAGCGCCGACATAGAAGATAATCTTTTCCATGCATTGTCCAGGCGCCTGCCTTCTTTGTTTGGAAGCGCTGTTATTGGAACAGATGGATGGATAATGTTACTTACCCAGTAAGCATCTGTTCTTGGCATGTAGAGCTGTAGATTCACATGCTTTGCATACTCCTTCCATCTAGTGTTGGGTCCGGATGTTTGCAAGTTGTTTTTCTTCGAAGAAGTCTTTCCTAGTCACGAGGTAAGGGGACTCCTCCCTTCAGTGATAGTGCGCATGGTCATCGACTCCATTGTTAGATTGTTTTCCCGCAAGAGGGTGAGAATGAAGTAAGTAAGAGTAGTATAGAGATGTCCATGCGCATAAATGTGAAATGAAGAACTGCAACAACTACAGGTTCCCGGGGAGGCGGGTGGGCGCATGTGAATCTATAGCTCTACATGCCAAGAACACATGCTTACTGGGTAAGCAACATTATCCGTTCGAGGCATGTGTGCTGTAGATACACATGCTTTGCATAGACTAGAAAGCAGTATACTCCCAATGCGGTGGCTAACCTATAGATCTTACAGTTGTTTGAAATAGTGTTTTAAGTACTGCTTGGCCTACATTAGCTTGTTGACGTGCTAACACATCTACACAATAGTGTTTGGTAAATGTGTGTGGTGTAGACCATGTAGCTGCCTTACATATGTCAGCTAGAGGAATGTTACCTAAAAAGGCCACAGAAGCCCCTAATTTACGAGTGGAAAGCGCTCTAGGGGGTATGGGTAAAGTTCTTTTAGCTTTAGTGCAGCATGTTTGAATGCATTTAACAATCCATCTTGCAATGCCTTATTTAGAGATGGGATTGCCTTTGTGAGGCGGAACAAATGCAATAAAGTTGTTTTGCGAAAGTCTTTTGTTCTATCTATGCAGTAGAATAGAGCTCTTTTAACGTCCAGCTTGTGAAGAGTGCGTTCTGCTACAGAATCAGGTTGAGGAAATTAGACTGGTAACTCAACCGATTGCTTTATATGAAAAGCAGAAATCACTTTAGGAAGGAATTTAGGGTTGGTGCATAGAACTACCCTGTCTTTGTGTAGCTGAAAGAATGGTTCTTCTAAGGTTAATGCCTATAGCTCACCAACTCTCCTCAGTGATGCGATCGTAATGAGGAAAGCAACCTTCCATGAGAGGAATTGCAAGGGGCACTTGTGCAATGGTTCAAAAGGTGGACCCATGAGTCTTGTGAGAACAATGATGAGATTCCAAACTGGGGCAGGAGGAATCCTTGGTGGTATTACTCTCTCCAACCCCTCCATGAAAGCTTTGATTACTGGAACTCTGAATAGTGACAGATGCTGCCTGTTCTGCAAATACGCAACTGCTGCTGCAAGGTGCAAACAAATAGATGTATAAGCTAGTCCAGTTTGCTGTAAGTGTAACAAGTAACAGATAATGTTTTGTATAGAAGCATCTAAAGGATTGATTTTGTTGTTATTGCAGTATACAACAAATCTTTTCCACTTTGCTGCATAGCAAGCTCTGGTGGTAGGCCTTCTTGCTTCTTTTAGAATATTCATACAGTCTGGTGGTAAATGTAAATAACCAAACTATGACTTCAAGAGCCAGTTTGCTAAATTCAGTTCTTTGGGATTTGGATGTCTGATTTCTCAATGGTTCTGTGTGAGGAGACTGGAGGTGAGGTGCAGCTTTTGATGTGGAACAAGTGACAGCTCTAATATGGTGGTGTACCATGGCTGTCGGGCTCATGTGGGACCTACTAGAATCAGTGTGGGGGATGTTTGCCTGGGCTTCCGAACCAGACATGGAATGAGTGGGAGAGGCGGAAAAGCGTAGGCAAATATCCCTGACCAATTCATCCATAGGGCATTGTTCTTTGAGAGCAGGTGCGAGAACCTGAAGCTTGGGCATTTTGCGTTTTCTACTGTGGTGAACAAGCCTATTTGTGGGAATCCCCATTGTTGAAAATAGGGAAGGAGAACTTGGGGATCAAGTTCCCACTCGTGAATTTGCTGTCTCCTTCTGCTGAGAAGGTCCGCAATTTGATTGTTTACTACTGGGAGATGTTCTGCCAGAAGATAAATATTGTGATAGATCGCCCAATTCCAAATGGCTTGAACGAGACTTGACAGTTGGTGAGAGTGTGTCCCTCCCTGCTTTTGCACATAATACATTGCTGTCATGTTGTCTGTTCGTACTAGGACAGTTTTGCCTATGAGGTGAGTTTGGAAAGCTTTGAGTGCTAAAAAAACGTCTAGAAGCTCTAGATAGTTGATGTGGAGACTTTTGTGTTTGTTGCTCCATAGGCCTTGTATTGTGTAGTCTTGGAGATGAGCAACCCAACCTGTCAGAGATGCATCTGCTGTGAGCATGATCTGTGGAATAGGGTCGATGAAAGGCTGTCCTTTTGACAAGTTTAGTAGGTTCCACCACTGCAGAGAGCAACATCTACCAACACTAGATTGGTTAATCGACCCTGTGACTGATTCCACTGACGTGCCAAGCACTGTTGTAGTGGACTCATGTGAAGTCTTGCATGGGGTACAATTGCGATGTAAGATGCCAGCAGTTGCATGAACACTCTGGCTGGTAAGGCTTGGTTGGACTGAAACAGTAGTATGAGAGCCTGAATATTGTGAATTCTGGCTACATTGGGAGAGGTTAGAGCTTTGACTGTGTCTAGAGTGGCTCCTAGGTAAGAGTGCATCTGTGAGAGATGCAGGTGAGATTTTTGTGCATTGACCGTGAATCTTAGTTGATGAAGTAGGTCTCTTGTGATCTGTGTGTGTTGTAGGCAATTTTGCTAAGTGCTCGCTTTGATGAGCCAGTCGTCTAAATAGGGGAAGACGTGATTATGCTGTCTTCTGAGATGAGCCGCGACTACAGCCAAACATTTGGTAAATACTTTGGGCGCTGTAGTCACCCCGAAGGGAAGTACTTTGAATTGGTAATGCTTGCCTGCTATCACAAACCTGAGGAATTTGCGATGAGCTGGATGAATTGGCACATGAAAATAGGCATCTTAAGTCTATAGTAGACAAAATCTGCCTTCTGTAAAAGTGGAAGAACCTGTTGAAGGGTCACCATGTGAAAGTGTTCTGACAGTATATAATGTTTTAACTCTCTGAGATCCAGAATAGGTCTTAGGGAACCATCCTTTTTTGGAATGAGAAAATACAGAGAGTAAACCCCTGAGCCCTGGTACTGTGTGGGAACCGGCTCTATAGCTCCTTTCAGTAAGAGAGATTGCACTTCCTGTTTGAGCAATTGTAGGTGTTCTGGAGACCATTTGTGAGGACGAGGTGGAATGTTTGGGGGATTGCTGGTAAGCTCCAGGCAATAACCATGTTGGATAATTCCAATCACCCATTTGCCTGTTGTTATAGACTGCCAAATAGGGAGAAATTGTTGAAGTCTTCCCTCGACAGGTGTGGTGTAGTGGGGGGGGGGGGGAGTGTGAGCAAGTCATTGCTTATTAGGGGAAGGAGAGTTACGGTTGTGTTGCCCTTACCCCTACCTTTAAAGTTGTTCCCTCTATAACCTCCTCGAAAAAATCCTTTTGAAGGAGAGGACTGGTTATTACCTTTGTAGGTAGATGTACTCTGGTCTGAAGATGTGGTTTTGGACCCCCCTCGGTAAAAGGAACAACAAAAGCAGCCTCTGTTTGAGGGAGACTGAAGCGCTCACATGGACTTGGCCACTTCAGTGTCTTTTTTCATTTTTTCAACGCTTGATCATCTTCAGGACCAAAAAGATGTTTTTTGTCAAATGGTGTGTTAAGGCTTTACACTTCTAGTCAACTCTAGGAGTCAAGATGCGTGCTCGTACTGGGTCCTTAAAAATGTAATCGGCATGCCTCACCATGCCGTTAAGCAAAGGAAGTGTTTGTGACGACCTATGTGTGGATCCTAAGGTCTGAAACAAAAAATCTTCTTCTAATGATTCTTTGTGCAGTGCCATCCCATGATATTGTGCAGCCCTGTCAATGAGTTCCACTGTCGTCTGGAGGGGATGGCTTGGCTGGGTAAAGGTCTGGGTCATTATCTGCTGGAGGATCTATTGTATAATCCATCCACGGATTGGTAAATGTGCCCCCTCATCATCGTCATCATGGTGATATTGTGGAGAATCCGGAGGTGTAATTTCCAAAGGATTTGAAGGTGCCGAAAGAGGCGGTGGAGTGGATGAAGATGGTGGATGAAAAGGACTGGTAGCAACAGATTTCTTCTTTAAAGGAATCTTGTAAGGAGTGTCCTCATCAGACAGTTTATGTTTTTGAGGCAGCTTGGTATGAATATGACCAGTCTCAGGGTTAATATATAGTCTCTTTTACTTGGGATCTGTTTTTGATGGAAGAATGTCCAAATTCGGATCCGAAGAAGCATCTTTGGATTTTGGTGCCAATGCTTTCGGTGCCGGTGTGTGCTGGCCTTTCAGTACAGAAGGTTTCGGCAACTAAGGCTGCTTAGCTTTCGGCATAGAGGATTTCGGCTCCGAGCCAGATTTCGGTTTGGAACCGGAGGGCTCGGTTCCGATGAGGACTTTTGCCGATTCTGTACCGAGCTGGAAGGCTTGACTGGCTGTTTCGGAGCAGAGTCTGGAGGCGGGGCGTCAGAAATGTCGCCTCAGTGCCGACCTTGGCTATAAGGCAGAGGTGGTGCCGAAGCCTTATGCTTTTTGTGAGTAATTTGACGGGGCAAGGGATCTTCTGTACTCATGTCACCTTGTCCCTGCAGTAGCTCTTCGGCGTCAAGGTCTATCTCGAGTTCCGAGTCGGAGTCCTGTACGGAGAAGGCTTCCTCTTCCTCTGCTGCTGATGCCTCCACGTCTTCTTGACCGGAATCTTCACCGAAGATGTCCGGTGTGTGTTCGATGCTTTGTTGCTGCATCTCTTGTAATCGAGCCCAACTATCGCGAAGAGTTTTCTTCGATCGAAACGATCTGCAAGCGTCACAGTCCTCTTCCTTGTGCTCCGGACACAAGCACAAGTTACACACCCTGTGCGAATCAGTGCGCAGATACTTCGTGTGGCACTGAGGGCAGAATTTAAAGGGTGTCCGATCCATTGACGGAGAGCTGATCCGACGCGGTTAGGCCCGAAGGCTGTCCACGAAGCTTTACGATCGAAGTCGATTCAGTTGACCGAAGCGATACGTGGAAAAGTTGGAAACGCGTACGAAACAATACTGTCGAGGGTAGAGAGATTTGCGCGTCGAGGGGAACCCGAAGAACAGTTTCGAACCGGAGCGCAGCAATACACTTCCGAACCCGATGGCGGAAAAAAACTATCCAACAATGGAGTCGATGACCATGCGTACTATCACCAAAAGGAGGAGTCACCTTACCTCGTGACTAGGAAAAACTTCTTCGAAGAAAAACAACTTGCAAACATCCAGGCCCAACACTAGATGGCAGGAGTTTGCAAAGCATGCGTTTCTACAGCACACATGCCTAGAACTTTTTGATTTACGATGTGCCGCTTGTGAGATGACAGAGTTGGGTTTTGGGTGGCCAATAAGACAATGAGGAGCGTCGTCCGGGGCCTTCGATTTTTTTCTCTAGGCGGGGAAGGACTGCCATAACTGTGGCTGGAGTCTTCATGACCTTCAGGCCCTCTTCTTCCCAGATATAACTCATAATGGGTACCGCTTGCACAGTCTTCTTAAAAGGTTCCTTAAAGTCATAAAGGAAACAGTATTTGTGAGGAAGGCAGAGGCAAGCCAAAGCGTTTTGCTGAGCGGTCCAGCACATAATGAAACCCACCAATATCCTAAGGTGGAGAATAAACTGGTATTGGTGACTGAGACGATGGTGTAGGTAGGAGATAATCATCCCATTCTTGGTGCAGGTCACAAAGTTCCCCCTCCTCATGGTCGTCGTCAGAGACCACAGGATCTTGGTGGAGAGGAGGCTGTGGTGAATGGTGTGCAGAAGTAGTCAACAATGTAGGGTTTCGCTGCGGAGTAGATGGAAGGATAGACTGCGCTGGAGCTGGTAATAAAAGTTGCTCAGTGGGAGTAGATGTTGCCGGAAATCTTTTCCTATAATCCAACATGAACTGTAAATCAGTGAGCAGCGAAAATGGCATGCAAACCATCTCCTCATAATGTTGGTGATATTGTTCTTGAGGAACATAAAAGTGCTGATCCTCATGAGACTCCTCATACTCATCTTCTTGACACTTTACGTGCAAATCTGATGGACTGTGCTCATAATCGAATGGACCATCCTCTTCTGAATCCTGTTCCTCCAATAGGTGTGATGGAACTAATGGGGTCACCTTACTGGGAGAGGTGTGCTCTGGTGTTAGGTGTTGTACTCTGGTCTAGTTCTCCAATTTTCCAGATTTTCCCCTTGCCGACTGGATCCACGACGGCATGGTCGACAGTCGCCGACTGAAATGTGACCAACACCGACAAACCATGGGGGACGTTAATGGGCGCGACGATGTGGAAGTTGTCATTGACTGTCGGTGGAAGTGGAGCCGTTGTCGGACTCTTCCACAATGGTGTCGTCAGCGGTGGCAGAGACGGTTGAGTAGGACTGGTCGACCAGGACTTCTTGGAATCCGATGCAGATGGAAGGTCAATGGCAACAAGAGTCAACGACGATTAGGTTTTCTTCATAGACAATGGCACCGACAAAGATTTCATCATAGGTTTATCAGGTGGGGGTACAGAAGAAGGTTTCTTAAAGGCATGCCTCACCTGACGGGAGTGGTGTAGGCGCCTCAGACCTGAATTTTTTGGTTTCCTGTCCCCAAAATGATGCTCTTTGACCTCCTTTTTCTCTTAGTGAGGAGATTTTGAATAGCTGCGCCTGTAAGACCCATGTGTGGTCTTTTTGGAGGCTTTTTGTGGTCGTTCACTTGAGGAGTGGGAGTGAGGTGATCTCTCTCTTTTATGTGACCTTTTAGAAGAAGATGATGCTTAGTCACTGTCATCACTGGAAAGTGGGCAACCTGATTGGTTGAAACCTATATTTGGTCTCTTTTCTAACAACAACTATGATATGTTGCAAAACTAAGGGGCCTAGGGCCTTTCTTTTTATGATTCAAGCATGTGAATCTATGAAAGTTTCAATACTGGAGTAACTAGGATTACAGGTAGGCAACTTTTCCTTCTCTTCAAAGGGATCCTCATCAATAGTCATAGGCACTGAATAGAATCGCAAGATTGTTATGTTTCATATAGGTACCCTAATATAGGCCTGGGTAACATCATACCCTTTCACCTACATCACCTCCCCTACATTACACACTAACGAGCCTTTTAAGGATTGAACGCCTTTTATGGACTGAACCTTTTACCTAGTTCTAGGCCTGGGTGCAGAAGGAGGGTTTTTCCCGAACAATAGTGTTCTATGACTTCATCTTTAGACTGACACTGCATGAATAAAATATTCATGAGGCTACTTGGAATCCAGGCAGGGGCTATACACCTATTCCTAATATCTACGCACAAGGTTAATTCCATACATCATTGTTGTAATCTTGCATTGCGTCATAGTCTATTCCTGTCCACCCCTCCTTTCCCCTCCTGATTGGTATCTCCCAGAGAGAGCTGATGTTGGAATGTTGGGTTTCCCCTGAGTAAGTTGGGAGAGATGGATGGCCAATAAAGAAGTATCCTTATTCCCAGTCTCTTGGCTTAATTACTTCTAACACTGGCGACGATAATTCTGCCTAGGGGGCAGATTTGGCCATTTCCCCTCTGAGTAAACTCTCCATCCTCGTACCTGTGGCAAGCAACGAGAAGAAGAATCCTGTGGCTACTGGACTTCATGTATTTTAGTTAATGCCTATGCGTATGCTATTCCTATAATGGGAGTGCGCAAAAATAAGGAATGGTTCGGCATCGTAGAAAAGAAAACAGAATTGAGAGAGCGTTGTTCGGCAAGTAATTGACAATCTTCGCATCTGGCGTAACTATATGTGTACACTGAGGAGCAGTAATGCACAAGTTACTAACTTGTGTAACGATATATCTGTAAGAGACAGTAGTTAGTGACAGATTCCTTACCTTAGAATATCCCCAGGCGTCAGGCTGGATCCGGAAAGTTTTTTGCGTAGCAGTACCCTTGCGCATCGGTAGGCGGCGTCGTGCGGCTCCGCGTCCGTCGTCGGCGTCGTGATCGCTGGGATGACGTCGCGGGCAGTACTTAGGCGCCGCCCCTGCGCGCTGACGTCAGTTCTGTACACAACTTTCCGCGCCAGGAACGCAGAGCCATGCAAGAAGCTGACATAGGTGTCTGAAAAATACTAGGGCCCTGAAAGGGATGTCCTTAACCCTAGAAATCAGTTCGCAGAACGGGGAGGATGGGTGGGCGGTAGGAATCTGTCACTAACTACTGTCTCTTACAGATATATCGTTACACAAGTTAGTAACTTGTGCATCTGAAAGAGACACGTTAGTGACAGATTCCTTACCTTAGAATAGATACCCCAGCAATACCAACCCCGGTGGTGGGTCTGCGAACAAAGATCAGACAAGGAAGTCCTGGAGGACAGAACGGCCAAGAAGCCGTCCCTCCGGACCTGACTGTCAAGGCAGTAATGCTTTGTAAACGTGTGCAGCGAGGCCCACGTAGCTGCCTGACAGATAACCGGCAGCGGAACACCGCGGCCCAAGGCCGTGGTAGCAGCCGTTGCCCTGGTGGAATGGGCACGCAGCCCAACAGGAGGCTCCTTTTAGCCAAAGAATAGCAGGTCTTGATGCACAAGGTAACCCAGCGGGAGATGGTTCGTTTGTGCACCGCCCGACCTTTTTGGCGCCCACGTAGCCAACAAAGAGCTGGTCATGCACCCGGAAGTGTTTTGTGCGGTCAATATAGAAGGAGAGCGCACGTTTTGGGTCCAGACGGTGGAGCCTCTTCTTCCTCTCTGGAAGGATGCGGAGGCGGAAAGAAGGTGGGCAAAGTGATGGTCTGCCCAATGTGGAAAGCAGTAACCACCTTTGGCAAGAAGGACGGACGCGTCCGAAGAACAACCTTGTCCGGATGAACAGACAGAAAGGGAGGTTTGCAAGATAGAGCCTGGAGCTCACTCACCCGCCGAGCGGAGGTGATGGCCACCAGAAAGGCTGTCTTCAGAGTCAGAAGACGAAGAGGACAGTTATGCAGAGGCTCAAAGGGAGCGCACATTAAAAGGTAAGAACCAAGTTCAAGTCCCACTGAGGCATCACAAACGGAACAGGAGGGAAGAGGTGAGTAATGCCTTTTAAGAACCTGTTAACAACAGGGGACTTGAAAAGGGAGGGCTGATCAGGGAGCCTGAGGAAGGCCGAGATAGCACAAAGATAGCCCTTGATGGTACCCAGGGCAGAACCCTGTTGGGCCAGAGAGAGAAGGAACAGAAGGACCTCAGAAAGAGGGGCAGAAAGGGGATTCACAGCCTTTGCTGTGCACCATGCCACAAATTTGTTCCACCTGCAGGCGTATACCACCTTAGTGGAGGGACGCCTGGCTGCCAGAATCACATCACAAACTTCGGGAGGCAAGTCGAAAGGAATCAACTGCCGCCGCTCAATCTCCACGCAAGCAGGTGTAGACTGGACAGGTTCGGGTGGAGGACCGTCCCCTGCTGCTGCGACAGAAGATCCTCCCGAAGAGGCAGACGGATCGGGGGATCTACGCTCCTATTGAGTAGCTCGGGATACCAAACTCTTCGAGCCCAGTCCGGAGCCACAAGAATGACTTGGGCCCGGTCGTGCCGAATCTTCTTCAACACTCTGGGTAGAAGTGGTATAGGCGGAAAGGCGTACAACAGACCGCAACTCCACTCGCGACGAAAAGCGTCGCCGAGCGAGTGCCGCCTTGGAAATTCCAACGCGCAGAACTGATGACATTGCGCGTTCTCTTCGGTGGCGAATAGATCTAACCAAGGCTCTCCCCACTACAGAAAGAGTCCTTGCGCCACTTCCGAGTGAAGACGCCATTCGTGATCCATCATGCACCTGCGGCTGAGGTTCGTCCGCCCTGGCGTTCAGGGAACCTGCCAGGTGTTGAACCATCAGGAACATGCCCTGATGTTCCAGCCATGTCCAGAGGCGCAGAGCCTCCTGACAAAGGGTCCAAGACCCCACCCCGCCCTGTTTGTTGCAGTACCACATGGCGGTGGTGTTGTCTGTGAACACCTGCACTACCTTCCCTTTGACAGAGGGAAGGAATGCCTTGAGTGCAAGTCGGATCGCCCGGAGCTCCAGAATGTTGATATGGAGCCGGGACTCCGCCGGAGACCAGAGGCCTCTGATCTCCGCCTCTCCCATGTGACCGCCCCATCCCAGAAGGGACGCGTCCGTCACAACTGTATGCTCTGGCTGGGGAAGGGAGAGGGATCTGCCCATGACCCATTGCCGGTTCGAGAGCCACCACTGCAACTGTTTTGCAGTTCCCTCCGAGATCTGGACGTGATCGGACAGGTTGCCCTGGTGCTGCGCCCACTGGAACTTCAGGTCCCACTGCAGAGCCCGCATATGCCACCTGGCATAATTGACCAGCAGGATGCAGGAGGCCATGAGGCCCAGCAGCCTCAGGGTCATCCGTACCGAAACCCAGGATAAAGGCTGAAAGATCGGAATCATAGCCTGAATATCCCGGACTCGCCGTTCGGGAGGATAGGCCCGAAACTGCGTCGTGTCCAGAACTGCTCCGATGAAAAGGAGCTGTGGAGAAGGAATCAGATGCGACTTCGGCACATTGATGGAGAACCCCAGCGAGTGCAGGAGTTCGGCCGTAGTCTGGAGGTGGGAGACGACTGCCTGGGACGAGCCCGCCTTCAGCAGCCAGTCGTCGAGGTAGGGGAAGACTGAAACCCCTGCCCGGCGCAGATGAGCTGCGACCACCGCCATCACTTTCGTGAACACCCGAGGGGCACTGGTAAGGCCAAAGGGGAGCACGGTGAACTGAAAATGCTCAGGGCCTACCGTGAACCGAAGGTAACGCCGGTGGGCCGGCAGGACGGGGATGTGGAAATATGCGTCCTGCAAGTCCAACGCTACCAACCAGTCTCCAGGGTCGAGGGCAGTCAAGACCCGAGCTAGGGTGAGCATCTTGAACTTCTCCTTCCGGAGGAAGCGATTGACGTTCCGGAGGTCCAAGATAGGACGCATGTCCTCCTTGTCCTTTTTGGGCACCAGGAAGTAGTGGGAGTAGCAACCACGCCCTACTTCTGGGGTTGGAACATGCTCGACGGCCCTCTTGGCCAAGAGGGCCGTGACTTCCTTCTACAGAAGTACCAAGTGATCCCCTGACATGCGGTGGAATTGAGGTGGCATGGCTGGGGGGGTGGACTCGAAGGGGAGGGAGTAGCCCCTTCGGACAATGTCCAAGACCCACCTGTCCGAGGTGATGGTACGCCAGTGGGGAAGGTGATGGCGGACCCTGCCCCTACTGGCGTGCTGTGCACCTGAAAGGAGGGACTAGGAGGGTTTGGAGGCCGCGGACGGGTTGGAGGTGGTGGCCTGACCCGCACGCTGGTTGCCCGATCCGCCACGGCGGAATCCACGTCCTCGGCCACGCGAAGACGCCTGCTGCGCGGGCCGGTGGCTGGGCTGCTGACGTGAAGGGGCGCCCCTAACGTGGCCACGATAGGGGCGAAAAGCAGAAGTCAGCGGAGGGCGTGTAGCAGAAAGGCCCAGGGACTTGGCAGTAGCCCGTGAGTCCTTAAAGCGCTCCAACGCATGGTCTGCTTTGGACCCAAAAAGACCGACTCCATCAAAGGGCATGTCCATGAGAGTATTCTGGACATCCCCTGAAAAACCAGTGGTTCTCAGCCAGGCGTGGCGTCGCAGCGCCACCATCGTCGCAATAGACCTGCCCAGCGAGTCGGCGGTATCAAGGCCACATCGTATTGTGTATTTGGCCGCATCCCTTCCTTCCGCAATGGCGCGGGAAAGCAGTGTCTGGACCTCCTCAGAACACTGGGGCAAAACATTCGCCACCGAATCCCACAAGGAGTGGGTATATCGGCCCAAAAGACAAGCGGTGTTGATGGACCGCAAGCCAGCACTGGAGGAAAAACCTTTCTTCCCAAATTGATCCAGGCGTTTGGATTCCCTATCCGGAGGGGCGGTAGGGAAGGCGGTTTGGGAAGCGGAGGCTTGGACAACCAAGCTCTCAGGAGTGGGGTGGACAGAGAGAAACAGGGGGTCGCCCGGAGCTGGGCGATGGCGTCGGGACACGTTCCTATCCACAGGAGCCCCTGTGTTGGGCTTGGACCAGGCGCCCAAAAGAACGTCAGTGAGGGCGTCGTTAAACGGCAGCACAGTCTCCGTAGAGGAGGCTGCCGGCTGAAGCACCTCTGTCAAGAGATTAGTCTTGACCGCCACAGTAGGGAGTTGGAGATGTAAGGCTCCAGCCGCCCTACGCAACACCGTTGCAAAATTGGCTCCCTCCTCCGTAGCCACGGGAGGAGACAGCATGCCAGTGTCAGGGGAAGTATCGAGACCACTGGCATCCCCTAGACCCTCTGTCCAGTCCTCATCGTACTGACACTGTAGTGCCAGAGGGTCATCAGACCCCTCCCAGTCCTCCTGGTCCTCCTCTGGTTCAAAATAAGGGGGAGGAGGGACATTTGGGACCCAAGGTCTCATCGGCGCCGGAACCGGCGTCGAGCGACGTCGGTCCGGGTCCATGTCCGGAGCCGGAAGGAACTGGAGGACAACGCCGCCCGGAGCCCCAGGCGGCGTCGAGAACGGCACCGGAGACATCGGCGCCGGCGGAGGTGTCGTTAGGTCGACCGGCGTCGATGGGGGTTGCGGAGCCGGGATCGAGGCCGGGGCTGAAGCCGGAGCCGGGATCGAGGCTGGAGGCACAGGCGACGCCGGGGCCGGAGCCGTCGGCGACGCCGGAGCAACCCTATCAGGGCCCGCGGGGCCCGAAGGCGCACCGGAGGGGCCTGGAGGCCCGAAGAGGCGGGCCATGGCCGACAGGAATTCCTGTACTTGGGCCGGATCCGCCCCCGAACCCGGGAAGGACGGGTATTGCGGGGGCGACTCCACAGGCATGTCCGGGGCCGCGGGGGCGGGGACGGTGCCAGGAGGGGCCTCAGCCGAGTCGCGAGACCGGCGAGGCGAAGTCCTAGAGCGACGATGCTTTTGGACTTTTTGTGTTTGGACTTACCGGACGAAGAAGACTTCGATGCCGACGACCGGTGTGGACTCCGCGATCGACCCCTGGACCTCTCACGCGACCGGGGCTTGCGCGGAGCCGAATGCCGGGCCTCCAGGAGCTTTCGTGACCGCTCTCGCAAAGCTTTCGGGTTGAGGGCCCGGCAGTCGGAACAAGACTCCGTGTCGTGGCCTCGGCCGAGGCAGAAGAGACACTCCCGATGCGGGTCTGTGATGGACATCATCCGAGCACAGGCGCTGCAACGTTTAAACCCGGGCATCCCTACGACACCTTGAAGTCGATGAAAGAAAAACAGTGAAAAATTCACCAAAAAAGATTGGTCAAAAAATGACCAGGGCACTGCTCTTCCCGGATCTGCGCTTGCTGGCGCGGAAAAAGAAGAACTGACGTCAGCGCGCAGGGGCGGCGCCTAAGTACTGCCCGCGACGTCATCCCGGCGATCACGACGCCGACGACGGACGCGGAGCCGCACGACGCCGCCTACCGACGCGCAAGGGTACTGCTACGCAAAAAACTTTCCGGATCCAGCCTGACGCCTGGGGATATTCTAAGGTAAGGAATCTGTCACTAACGTGTCTCTTTCAGATAAAGAAGCGATGGCCAGTGTTTCAGGATCACTCACCCCGTGCAGCAGGTTGGAGTAATCCTCGCCGTATTCTTTTCTAGCTGTCTCCTTCGTGTCTCCAGCATTGAAGTGGCGTGTGGTGACCTGGGATCCAGTGGGTGAGAGCATCGGAGGCCGTTCTGCTGGGTGCAAAGCGGCAGTGGTGTCACCGAGTCATCTCTCTTTCAAATTCCTGTCACGCTTTGCCTCTACTCTTGAGTTCCTGTCAGGCGCGTTGATTTACAGTCGACCGCCGCGGTTGAGGGAGCATTCTAGTCGTCAGAAGGCTGTCAGTGGTGTGTCTCGGGGTCATCCCTTCTTCCAGTTACTGTCAAGTATTGCTTCCTCTCACGAGTTCCTGTCAGACGCGTGAACTACAGGACCGCCGTGTATGAGGGAGCGTTCTAGTCATCGAGAGGCTGCCAAGTCGTTTCCTGTTATTGTTGCCGCTTTCATCTTCAACGGTGGTGCGCTTCGTAAGTGTACTTTCTTCACACCTTTTCAGTCAAGGCAGCCCACGTTGTTCGAGTGAGCAGTCCAGCCCAGCAGTTCGTCACTATTCTTCCAGCCGTTTTGTCAGCGCTCCATCGTGCAGCTTCCTCCATGTTAGTCCGTGTCAGCAGTTTGGAATCCTACACTTCACTACTCCGAAGGGGATTTGGGGTATAAGGTACTGTTGCTGACTAAAAGTGGGGTTGAGATACTATTGCTGACTACAAGTGAGGTTGACCACATACTTTTAGATCTCCTTGATCTTACGCTTTGGGTTCAATCAGTCTGAGGGGATTTGGGGCACATGGTACTGTTGCTGTCTACTAGTGAGGGTGCAGTACGGTTGCTGACTACAAGTGAGGGTGACCACATACTTTAAGATTCCTGATCTTACGCTTTGGATTTAATTAGTCTGTGATTGTTCTAGTATCGTGCTCCTTTGTGGGTCCTCTGGTCCTCGTTGTGGGTGGCATTTTGGGGGGGGGGGGTCCCCGCAGTGTTCCCCACAGGTCATCCTTTGCACAGTGTACTTTTCCTCTTAATCCCTCACAGTTAACCTGAATTCCCCACACAGCGTCTACATGATGGCAGCGGCGAGCATGAGCCAACCCCCACCCTTCCTTAACGAGATAGGTGAACCAGAAATATGTTGGAAGGAGTGGTTCAAGCTGTTCGAATCGTATATCATAGCCATTGGGGGGGAACGCTTTACTCCCTTACGCAAACAGCATATACTTCTCCATAATTTAGGCGTACATGGACGCAAAATATACGAGACACTCCCTGAACAGGTGGGGGGAGAAGAGGGTGAAGATGTAGATTTGTTTGTACGTACCATGGGCAAGTTAGAGACGCACTTTGGCGATAAAGTAAACGTAGTTTTAGAGCGCCATAAATTCTTCAATAGAGTACAAGGGAAACAGGAGTCGGTCTCAAATTATATTGCTGCATTGTGGGGTCTCACGCAATTGTGCGAATTTGGCAATCTCACAGATTCACTTATAAGGGATCAACTGGTGCGCTGCACCAATAATACCCGCATCCAAGAGAAACTCTTGGCTAAAAACCCCGGATTGAGAGAAGCTGTGGAGATTGCAAAATCCGTTGAGCATACTGCAAAGTGTATAAAAGAGATGAAGCCTAACACGGAGGTTGTAGCTAGTGTTCAAGAAGTAGAAGAAGAAGGGGAAGTGTACAAAGTGAAAAGTAAAGGTGGCATGAGTAACAGAATGTTGGACAATGAAAGAAATTTTAAGTGTTACAGGGCAGCAATCACTTTGCGAATTACACCCAGTGCCCGGCCAGAAGTGTTACCTGTAAAAAATGTAGCAGGAGGGGGCATTTTGCCAGAGTATGCAGAGAAGGGGAACCACACACCAAAGACAGTGAGAGTAAGTAAGTAAATATTTATTGTACAAGTTAATAAAAACCTTTACAAAAGGAGTTTGCTCAAGTAAGAAAGTTCATTAAAAAAAAGCACTACAATTTCATCATTTATGCAAACAGTAAAAAAGGGGAGGAAACTATGGGAGAACTCGGCCAAGCCCATTTTCCCTTTTCAGTTGGGTTATGCCTTCCTCCAACAGAGTGTCTATTTCATCAAATGAGCTTTGGTCAGTCCTTAGTCCGAAACATATAATTTAAAAACATAATGAAAAGCTTAAAAAAGATTGCATTCATATTTAAAAGTCCCAGAATTAATAGGTACATTATCAGGATTGTGTCAGTTTTTGTAATATAGATACTACTGATCCTTGGCCTTTCCAAAGCCAATGGTTTTCAAGACAATGCAGGAAAGCTTTTATTTTTTTTTATTTTTTTCCTCAGGGGTTTCCCCGGTGTATAAACAGAACGATCTCGAGTCCGGGAATGGAAAGCCCTCAGTTAGAGCAATTTTATGGTGCACCAGATCTCTTCATTTTCTCTTCTACTGCCCCCATGAATTGTACAAACCGGCATGCCAGCTGAATGTCTCCTCCGCCAAAGCACGCCTTCACTGCTTGCCTGCAGGTTCTTATCCTCTTGATGTTAAAGATAGATTTCAAAAACAGGCGTCGTTCTAGGTCCAGACCATGGCATAGGCATAATAGATGCATAATGCACTCTTCTGCTTTCCGGCAGAGGCGGCACAGAGTTGTTTCTGTGGTTCGCTTCCATGGTGGAAGGTGCGGGAGGACCGGGAGAATCCCCAATCGAAACCGGAGGTATTTCTCTTTTATCCTCCTGCTGAAACCAGCGTGCAGGTAGTTTTGCGGGCCAGGAGTTGTATAGCTCTGTAACACGCACCAACCGTGCGACCTTCTCCTGAGTGCTTCTTTGTCTTCGAGCACTGAAAGCTTTTTTACTGTCTTATTTACCAAAGACTTGAAGCTGTTCTGCGTTCCCATGGTTGCCCAGAGCTCCTTTAGGCCTAGGCGGTTTATGGATGCGGTTAGGTAATCTCTTTGGGTGCTGGCTCTACTTGAATTTATCTCTTTCCATAGGTGGAAATTCAGAGAGCACTTGTCGGAGTTTTGATCCTAAACCAGCATTTCAAATAAGCAGCGTTTCGAGCTATTTTTTGTGACTGTAGGCCAAGCTCCAGCCTGATTTGCGCGGGAGAGACATAATTTGGTAGGCTGAAGATTTTTCTTGCTGATCTTAGCACAGTTTGTTCCAAAGTCTCTTCATCTCTTCCCCTGAGACACTCGCTCCCGTATGTAATAGCTGGAATTAACTTTGCATGTAATACTTGTAGTAAGGGATAAAAGCTTGGCCCCGCAATTTTAAGCTTCAGAGAATTTAGAGCTACCGCTATGGAATTTCCTCTCCGTTTTATGGCTTCTTTTTGTGACTTAAAAGTACCTTTCTCGTCAAGTATCACCCCTAGGTACTTATATTCTGACACGACTTCCATGGGTACACCTGCCAAGTTCCAGTGAAACCCGATTGTGTTCTTTTTCGGGTTAAATCGCATGATCTTTGATTTTTCTAGGTTAATGGTTAGGCCGTTAGTTGCTGCATGATTGGCAGTTGTATTTAGCAAATGCTGAAGCCCGATTGGGGTTCGGCTAATTAAAACGACATCATCAGCATACAGTAAATTGGAGAGTGACAGCCCGCCCAGCCCCGGTGCATGAGAGGTACTGTTGTTTAATTCAGTAGAAAGGTCTGCCATAAACAGATTAAAAGCGTGGGGGCCAGCACGCACCCTGCTTTAATCCACTTGTTGTTGGAATTCTCCTCGACAAATATTCACCGGTTCCTAGTTTTACTTGAACCCAAGTGTTAGTGTGTAGGAGGATTATCTGCTTTAATAGTGCTGCTGTGATTTCCATCTTCGCTAGTTTAGCCCACAGTTTGTGCCTATTTATACTGTCGAAAGCAGCTGAATAATCGATAAAGCAGAAAAATAGGGGAGATTTGCTGCTTTGGCGCCGTCCATCAGTAGCGTCAGGGCAAGTAGATTTGAAATGGTTCCTGTGCCTACGGAAAAGCCTGTCTGATTGATGGGGATGAGAGATTTTTCTTTTGCCCATGCTGTTAATTCATCCAGAAGGAGACCGGCATAGTATTTTGCCTCGACATCAATTAGGGCTACAAGTCTGTAGCTAGTAGGTTTATTCTTATCTCCCTTCTTATAGATTGGAGATATTATGGAGCCTTTCCAGGAATCTGGGATACCAGCCCCTTCTTCTATGGAATTGAACACTGGTAGTAATGCAGCCGCCCAGTAGTTCGGATCAGTTCTAAACAATATTGGGGGGATACCGTTGGGGCCAGGAGCACCCTCTAGCCTGCCTTTAGCTACTCGGTTTTTAATCTGCAGAGTCGTGAAATGCAGTTCTCTTGTTGACCTCCTGCTGATGTTTCCATAGGGGCCCAGCTTGTCGGGTTGTCCTGACCCCAATTGTGCTGTAACGGAACTTTCCCCTTTTGGATTAAAGTGTTCCTGGAGATGGTCTGCCCAAATTTCCTCTGTTAGGTGCGAATTGATGCTCTGCACGTGGGTATTACCTAAGTTATTTATTGTTCGCCAGAATTTTGCACTTTGATTTGTTTTTACATCAAACAGGAGCTTAGCCCACAAAGTATCTTCTGCTGCCCTTTTTGCTTGCCAGATCGTTTTCTTCTTTGTTGCTTTTAGTTGCACAAGGGTTTTTTGTAGAATAGTTTCGTTGCCCCCTTGTCTTAACTTTCGTAAAGTTTTATTTATATCTTTATTGAGGGCCCTCAGATTTGGTATACACGAAATTGGTAAATGATTGAGTTGATTTCCAGTTTGAGATCTTACGGTCTGTGTATTGGGCGATCGTCTGTCTTGAACCGGGCGCCCTGAACTCTTGGCAAATTGTTCCCCTAGTTGTTTTGTCAATGTTTCCCAGCGGGCTTTCGCATTACTTTGTGCCTCTGCTTGATTTTCCCAGATTGACTTGGCTATGGTTTGCAGTTTATCCGGTTGGCTGGTTTGACAGTTAAGCCTTCTGAAATTCACAGTATAAATAGTTGCAGGATCCTCGACTGGGAAGATCAAGGGCCTCTCCTTTATACACAACGAAATTTCCTGGGGCTGGTGGTCGCTATGATCTTTTGTTCCAATCCTAAAACTAGAGATCCTGCTAAACAATTGAAGAGTAACCAGCGTATAATCTATTGTAGAGCTTGCCATGGCTTTGTGAAAAGTTGCCGCTGGCGATTGGTCTCCCATGAAACGACCATTTAGTACCACCAGGCTTAAGTGCTCCATATCCTGTATGAAGCTCCTCAACAGGGCTGTCAGCTTTGTATTTTTGCCCTGTACCTGGGTGGGGATCTTCCCTGCCGTAAGTTGTTCCTCCAGCTCGGTATCCCTTGATTGTGATCCTATTAAATGCATATTGAAGTCCCCGGCCAGTACAAGGTTGATTGTAAGCTCTTCCGAGAGTAACTTTGTTATTTCCGTACCCACCATTTTTACTCCTCTGGCTTTATCTCGTGGGTGAATGTAAACGTTTAGTACAATGATTTTTTGTTTAGCGTTACTCTCCTCTAAGTCCAGTGCAAGAGTTTGAAACCCATTCGTTGGGGATTGAATGGAGTCAACCTCTCTTGTCCCCCTTATGGTGCTAATTGAGGAGTAGATAGAAAGGCCACCCCTTAGGTGGCCAAATTTAGCTCCCTTAGTTGCTGGGAGATGATGGGTTTTGTAGCCAAGTAAGTGATGAGGTTCTTCCAGCCACGTCTCCTGCATCAGAATTAAGTCAAAGCCTTGGATATAGGAGAGAAATTCTAAATCCGATGCCTTATTTCCCAGGCCGTTTACGTTCCATGAGCATATGCGAAGGATCGGGCCTCCCTCGAGGGCTTTGGTGGTGCTAAGTCAGGTGCCCTCTCCTTGTGAGTTTATTGTTCTAGCTAGCCAAGTCCAGTCATCCTGTGGGGGTTCGTCATCCTTTCTTTTCCCTCCCGATGGATACGCATCCGTGCTCCGCGCCCCTTTGAGGACTGATTGACCGGTCCTGGAGTGTGGATACTCTAAGTCAGCTGGTCTGTTAGAGATAAGAGGATCAAGGATAGCCCGGTTGTTGGTATAAAAGTGTTTTGATTCCCCAGGCTTTTAATTGGGCGCCCTCCGCGAGGATCCTCCTTGCCGTTTCCTCTGAAGCCCAAGTAGCCTTGGTCATCTCTCTTCTTGACAGCTCTTCGTTGGTTTTGAACTCAATCCCTTCAAGATCAGCTGAGTTGATGTCTGCCAAGCTCCTGATTGATGGAATCAGACGCAAGATGTTCCCTCTATTAAGAGTGTCCCCAAGGCCTCTCGATTTAAATTCAGGGATGAATAATATTACTCGGCTCTTCTGGTTCGTGGTGTTAATAGAGAGATGCTTGGTCTGGTTTAACTGGCCTGTTGTTGAGGGACGATCGGAGCCACTGGCTGCCCCCACCACGGCATGCTTTTGTCCGGCAGGCGGGCGTACTGGTGTATTGTTAATTATGCCGGTCACGATGCCGTTACTATTAGTCGGCATACATTCTCTACCCGCGGAGCGATTTTGCGTGGACTGTTCTACTCCGAGAGCTAACACCTCTAGTTCTGTGGTTTCCTGCGATGCCACGGAGGTCTGCTTGTGACCGACATGCATATGTGCAGCACTGTTAGTTGTACAGGCCAGGTTACTTTTTCTGCCTTTCGATATACTTTTGCATCCCGTAGAGCAGTTTTGCTTGGATCGTTCTTCTGCGGGAGCTTTCACCCCTAGATCGAGCGTTACCCTAGATAGCTCGGTGGACGTCGCCTGGGCGGTCTTCGTGATTGGACAGCCCGCTTTGCTTTCTGTCTTTTGCGAGCAGGGATCAGAAGTGACCGTGGTGACCAAACTTGCTGTTCCCAAATCTGGTCTGATTAAGAGGGAAGTAGTCCGTTATGTTCTTCTTCCTGTTTCTCCCTTTCCTCTTTTTCTTGCGATTTTGGGACAGTGAGAGGGAGTTTGGTAAGGCACAGAACAAAGAAGTAAAATGTGTGACCTTGAGCGAAAAGAAGTATGAGTTACAGCTTAAAAGTAATGTGGGCTCCATTAATGCCATTTATCCTAAATGCGAGATATTACTTAACAACAAAAATGTCACCATATTTGCAGATTCATGTTCCCCGTTCACTTTGTTAAACAAAAACGATTTTGAGAAAATTGGGGAGCAAAAGGTAAGCTCCCTGCTGGAACCGGACATTTCCCCACAGGGTATAGCAAAGAACCGATACCTCTCATGGGAATGAAGGAGATGAATATACAATTCAAGGACAGGAAGGCGTTTGGCAAAATATACATTGTCGAATCGGGATCCAACCTGCTAGGATGGCAACACCAAAAGGAACTGGGCATCATCCTAGACCCTAACAGTAGGGAACAAGTCCTACTTACCGAAGGAAACCAAGGAGAGCGACACCATTTGCGAGGAATTTCCGGCTTTGTTCCAAGAGAAGTTGGGTTGCCTACATGATTTCCAACACAGAATCAAACTGAAGTCCGGCACCAATCCGGTGGTTCACAAATTAGCGTCCAGTACCACAACAGATGAGGGAACCTTTGAAGAAGAGTTGGAAAAATTGTGTGACATGGGTGTCATTGAGCCTGTAGATTGCTCCGAATGGTTAGCCCCAGTAGTTATCGCAGCCAAGGCTAATGGCGAAGGCATTCGGTTGTGTGTGGACTTACGCAGTCTCAACGAAAAGATTTGGGTGGAAAGGCACCCGTTGCCTAATATTAATGAGATGCTGAGCACCATGGACCAGGCAAGGTACTTCAGCGTAATTGACCTATCTATGGCTTATCACCAAGTGGATCTCCACCCAGAATCCAGACCACTCACTGCATTCATCACTCCCCAGGGTGCGTTCATGTTCAGGAGAATGCCGTTCGGATTAGCGTCAGCTGCGGCGGTTTTTCAAAAAATTATGCAACTAATCTTGAAGGGAGTGGACCGATCGATGTGTTTCCAGGACGACATTCTGGTGTATGGACGCAGCATAGAAGAACATGATTACACCCTTAAATTGGTATTTCAGAAGCTCACGGACGCTGGGTTGACAGTAAAAAGGAACAAATGCAAAATTAGAGTGTCATCCGTTGACTACTTGGGACACTCTATTTCTGAGGAAGGATTCAGGCCAAAAAACAGCCTGCTTGGTGCTGTCAAAGATGCCCCATATCCGAGAAACAAGGAGGAACTTAAGTCATTTTTGGGGCTCATGGAATACATGTCCAAGTACATCCAAAACTTCTCTGCCAAATGTGAACCCATGCGAAACCTCTTGAAGAAAAATGAAGATTTTGCATGGAAGGAAGAGCACAGTAGAGTAATGGACGAGCTAAAGAAGGAGATTTTGGACTCGCCGGCGTTAGGGGCATTTGACTTTAGAAAGAAGACCATTCTCACCACAGATGCCTCAAACAAAGGACTAGGAGCCACTCTGACACAAAAGGAAGGCAGAGAAGGAAGATCATTGCCTTTGCATCCAGGTGCCTCACGAGTGCAGAACGCAATTACTCTGTAATCGAAAAGAAGCCCTGGCCTGCTTCTGGGCCGTAAGGCACTTCAAATTCTTTTTGTGGGGTTGAATTTCACCATCCGGACGGACCACAAGCCCCTCACCTCCATTTATACGGTGAAAGGAATGGAGAACTGTACTCCGCGCATAGGTAAATGGATACTGGGACTCGAGAACTTCAACTTCAAAGTGGAGTACGTACCTGGAGAAGAAAGCGAGGTGCCGATTTCTTATCAAGGACTCCGCTAACAACAGTGGACCAGGAAGAGATGTTAGACAGTCCTATCATGACAGTAGACGACCCTGCCATCACGGAAGAAGAATGGGACAAGCACATGGAGGGCGACAAGATACTGTGCAGACTCAAGGTTATTACGAGAAGGGTGGCCCAACAAGGTGAGCGACCTGGAGGAAGGACTCAGAGAATACTGGGAAGTTCGAAATGAACTGAGCCTCATTGGGAACAGAGTGTACCGCCAAAGCAGAGTAATACCACCGACTGGCCTCAGGAAAAGAATAGTGGAACTGGCGCATGAAGGACATTTGGGACGCAGCATCACGAAACGGAGAATCAGGGAAAACTTCTGGTTCCCCAAGATGGACACCATGGCAGAACAACTAGTCAAAGATTGTGTAAGCTGTGCCAAGAGTGACTAGTCTAAAACACTGCGGAAAGCACCCTAGCCCCGTCAAAGTACCAACCAAGCCGTGGAACAAACTAGCCATGGACATCATAGGGCCTATGGACAACCTGGGTGTCCAGAAGAGATTCATGCTGGTCCTCATAGACTACACTTCACACTGGATTACCCAGAAATTCGTACATCGCGTTAACACAAATACAGTCTTGGAGTTCCTCAAAGAGGTGTTTTCAAAGGAGGGCATACCCTCTATATTGATCACGGACAATGGGGTACAATTCACCTCCCAGACCATGAAGGAATTCCTAGACAACATGAACATAAAACATGAACTGACGGCATTATATTGCCCAAAAGCAAACGGCCTTGTCGAGAGGGCCAACAGGTTGATCAAAGAACACATACAATTGGCTGTGAGCAATGGTCAAGACGTAGAAGCTCACCTACGCAAATGTCTATGGGCTTATCATACCTCTCCAAACCCAGTGACGGGGATCTCCCCTTTCGTCTCCCTCCGCAGAAGAGAGCCGTGCACAAAGTTCAACCCTAGTTGGCTAGAAGGAGGCAAGGCGTCAACCCACAATCCTGAAGAGGTTACTAGGAAGATCGAATTGCACCAAACCAAATACAAAGAATGGTATGATCATAAGAATGGCGTTAAAGTTCCCAACTGGGAAGTACGTGATGTGGTGCAAGTCAAGAGAAGCACAAAAGACTGGCACAGCCAAAGTAAGTTCTACCCCCCTTGCCGGATTGCCAAGGCTCTTGACAATGTTGTTCTCCTGGATAACGGGCAATGGTGGAGCTGTGACAAGATCGTAAAGTCTGAAATGTAACGCACATGCTCAAGTATTGTATACATGTTAACGGGCAATGGTGGAGCTGTGACTAGTTTGTAAAGCTAGAATGTAACGTACACATGCTCTAGTAGTGTATACATTAATAATGTTCCCTGTAGGGCGTTGTTTAACCATGTTTTTACTAGGTGTCATTCTGGTGTTATGGGGCCACTTGTTACTATAGTTCCACCCTCCTTTGTGTATAGGAAGGGAGGTGTGTTGTAATCTTGCATTGCGTCATAGTCTATTCCTGTCCACCCCTCCTTTCCCCTCCTGATTGGTATCTCCCAGAGAGAGCTGATGTTGGAATGTTGGGTTTCCCCTGAGTAAGTTGGGAGAGATGGATGGCCAATAAAGAAGTATCCTTATTCCCAGTCTCTTGGCTTTATTACTTCTAACAATCATCCTCATACCCAACAATGGCTAACACAAGAACAAGGGACAAAGGGACTCTATATACTTTTCTGTATAAATACAGCACCTCTTGCTATCAGTAGTTAGAGGGAACCGAGACTTCCAGGCCGACACACTGACAAGAGACGCTGAGGCTCCTGCATGCAGACGCTCCAGCTGACAGTGGTCTGAACATCCCTTGCGGGGTGTCCAGCTCAAGACCAGGAGAGGCTCCTACATTCTCACTTCAGGTAATGGGGTTCGACCAAATCCTAAAGGGATTCTTGGCTGCACACCTATTCACATGCTAGGTACACTTGGGTACATCTCGATAGGCATCGTAGGAGTACGCACTCTCTTTTATCAATGCATTTTATATTCATGTATTTATTCATGCTTATTGCAAGATGATAGAACTGTATTATCCTTTTATATTCATAGTACTGCTAATCATATATCTCTGCTACTGTCTAATGGTTGTTTTAGCTCATACTTTACACGAGAATAACAACTGTTCAATAAATCCTTATTGAAACGCCCAGACTGTTTATTCTGTGTACCTCGGAGATAAACTAAATGAGCACGAGTGACTGAGCGAAAAGTAGTACATTGTTTCCACAATCTTGAGGGATTAGGGTTGTCATGTTCTGAGGTTGCCAGAAACTAATCTCTCCCCGATAAGAGGAGACACTAGTGGCACTGTGAGCTAGCTTTTGCAAACAGGCTAACATTCTCTGTGGGAGTGTACAGAATCAGTCTGCCACCAAGCCCACAGTTTATGTTATCCAAACGCGCAGGTCCTGCATGGGTACTATAGGAACTACACGACATGGCGCCACCAACGATGGTTGGGCTCTTATTTAAAAGTAGAATCTGAGTAGTTCAGTCGTGCTATTCTCAGAGACCCCTACTCACAAAAACGCCAGAGACGTCTGGAGTGGGTGGGCACAAACTCCGCCACAGCTGAGTAGGCGAGAAATCCTATTTATTGGCTGTTGGTTGTTCAAGCTTGAAGGACATTTCGTTCCTAAAATTGTGCATAACACCTTATCTTAGTTCCCTTGAACAAAACTTCTCCTTTTACAAAAATGACCGAGGAAAATAAAACAGTAGTAAATATACACCTCTCAGACGAGGAAGAAGATACAAATGCAATACAAATTGCACAAAAATTCAGACGCACTATCACCCTGAAACTAATGGAATATGGTTTAACATCCAGGGGTGGCTTAGTAGCTTTCGTGATTGAGGCACACGAATCAAACAAAACAGACATTTTATTCGTGGGTTACATTCCCAGCAGCAGATGTAAGAACATAGACATTTCACTACTATACAGAAGGAGATGCACCACGGGAATATGGTCCTTGCGAGGACACAGAAATTCCACTCACTTACCAGGAAACACATATACTGGTTTAAAGGCGCCCTACCCCACATAAGACACAGAGCAAGATTAGGTCCGCTCGGAGGAGACGGTGCAACATGGCCAATATTAGCGGCCTACACACCACATCCTCACATTGAAACAATGCCACAGCCAGACTTACTCTTACAACACAAGGATTTAATCAAAATCTACAGAAACCTGACACAGTATGTCATGAGGACTTTCACAGTCCAACCAACATCAGCTGCAACAAATGGAACTCAGTTTCAGGGTACAGCAACTAAAATTACACCACAAACATTACACGCAGTAATGGGCAAAATGCCCACGAAACGTGAACAAATGCCATTCTGGGTAGCTCAGAAAATAACTCAACTAGAGGCAGTATTTCCGAATACTACCCCATTTGAAAAACACAGAATGTTAATCTGCTTGCCCATGGGGATAACACCACAAGTAGAGGCTGCACCTCTTGGGGTACAGTCTTTGCTGCCATATATACCAGAACACATGGTATTCCTTCATTAGCTGTAGTACCAGACGTATTGAGACAAATACAAAATTAGTACGGAGCAGAACCTGCCCTAAACTTAGGGATGAAGTTATTAAATAACTATGACCAGGTATCAGCCATAATACTAGCTAATATTAAAGGGGAAGCAGCTTCAGTGGCAATCCGCCAACGCCTAAGGGAGTTCAGTCCGTTGGATCAACAAAACGAACTGCCCAAAATAATTGAAATTGCATATGCAGAATTAGGCAGAGACAGTTTGGGTGGGAAAGCATTAAAACCACAACTGATGGGCAGTCCTGAAAAGGACACTACAAAGCAGACACCTTGAGGCCAAGAAAAGTATGGGCGTTGCACTGCGGTACTCCTCTCCGTACCATCCTGAGGGAAATTCGGTTGTGGAGAGGAAAAACCGGGAGTTAATCTATCACTATGTGTTTCTTTCAGATGCAATCTTTAACAGCTAGGGTATTAGGCAAGGGCGGTAGTTGGGTCAGTCACCTTTATGGGGTACAAAGAGCACTAAACAACCAGCCAAGATATTCTCTAGGGGGTCTCACTCCATATGAGGTCCTATTTGGGACAAGAATGTGGGTAGCTGAGCTGGAGTATGAAGGCACAGTGGCGGATGAGAAACCATTTGATATCGATGATCGTTTGGCTGTTTTACAGGATCTAAATGAATCCAGGACACAACAAAGCAACGTTGTCCAGAAACAAACCGCCACTGAGGAAGTCAAGGCAAACACGGCAAGACCTGTCTGGATCCCAAAGATCGGGGATCTGGTCAGAGAGAAAATAGCGGACAAGAAAGAATTTGGACCATCAGACAGAAAGCCTGTACCTGTCCTAGCAATTCAAGGAACACGAACTGTTCTTTTGCCGCCTCTTGCCGGGAAAAAGGTGAAAAGATTTGTCTTAATTGACTTAATCAAACCACAATATGTGGCCAATACTGAACAGTAGGCCTCAGGACTCCACAGTAGCAGATGCCCTCCTCTCGCTACAATCCAAGAAGTTCAAACAGAAAGACTCATCACGTTTGAAGAGCCTCCTGTGAGGAATGAAGAACTAAGCAACAATGCTATGGAACTCGTTCCCCTTGAACCCGAAGTTCATGGAGAGGTGTGGTGCAGCGGCCAGGGCAGCTGACTTCGGAGCACAGGGTTCACGGTTCGATCCCCGGCTCGGGCGGCAGCTCAGCTCAGCACCATGTGACTCTGGGCAATAGCTCACTTAATTTCCACTACGGCCCCCAGCGCCTTGAGACCCGTAAGGGTGAGTAGCTGCGCTATATAAAAACGGACTTACATTTTTTTTACCCGAAGTTCATGTACAAAATGAAACTCAAAACAACACTCAAGTTGCAATCAGACCAAATACAGACGTCTACGTCAACATGCCTCGACGCCAGCCCAAAAATCACGTAAACAGCAAGCTAAAGACTTTTTGAACTTTCTTAAAAAGACTTACCTGGTATCGCCTTGGATTGAACTTTGGGTAATTACTGGGATTCTATTTTTCTTTTCTGGCTAGGCTTAGTGATAACTTTTAGCATGCTTATTAATGGACGATATCTTAAACAGAGCTCTACAGCCCTGAAAGTTAATTTGATTTTAAAACCACATCAATCGTCTCATCGTGAACAGAGAGACTTGTTATCAGTAAACATCACAGCGGTTCCTATACCAGATGGTATAGTTTGGGACAAGGTTGATTTCGAAATATTCGGTCCGACTGAACTTTTAAAAATTTCTCATTTATTTAAAATTTCATTAAGTGATATCATTACCCTCTAGTACATTTTCTGATGATTGGGACACTGAAACTGTTAATAACATGCTGTCTAATTTAGAAAAAACTGCTGCATTTCCGAACACTGAAATGTTAGAAAGTAATTCAGACTAGGACACTTTGTACTGTTACCAACATTATGGTCATCATTTCCTGCACAAATCCATTTCGCCTAGAAATGTGTTTGAGTACCATCAGTGGGAACATTGCCCTACACCACCCAAGGGTAGTTCGCAGACATTTGCACACAAATTTTCATATTTTTCTGGTTTTAACACCACTGACCCAACCTCATACTATTATAAGGTTATACCAACATTAGCACTGAAAATTATGTTGACAAATACCAAACCGATTTACTCTGCTTCCTTTATTTCCCAACTGTCTGAACAGGGTTTTGAAGGACACAATAGACTTAAAATCAGTCTGGGGTTCTAGGGACTGGCAAGTCCAGGGAACAGAAGCGCTATTTCGAGCATGCCTCATTCCGCAGCAGATGATTTTTCTGAGCGAAACTGTGCAACAGACATCCTGTCTTG
The DNA here is from genome assembly GCA_963921515.1 of Calotriton arnoldi. Classification (NCBI taxonomy): domain Eukaryota; kingdom Metazoa; phylum Chordata; class Amphibia; order Caudata; family Salamandridae; genus Calotriton; species Calotriton arnoldi. The sequence goes on from CAWUFW010001727.1 coordinate 1,425,226, forward strand.
GCTTAGCCAAGGTAAAGGACCTGAACACACCTCGATTTCCAACACCATCACAGATGGGAGGGTGGCAAAATTCGACTTCACAGGAAGGGGCAACGGTAGATGACATTTTAAAGTACAATAGATCAGACCCAAATTAGGAAAAATGGGTGGTTTGGCCCTTGGACACAAACATATGTCATAAACGATTCTTGGGTATTACAGAAGGGTACAGTATCCACAGGCCAGACCCACGTTATGTACAAAGAGAACATCCAGGGGTAGTGACATCCTACAGTGTTGGGAAGTTGTGCCTTGATTGGCTAGAGACCTCAACACTAACAGAAGTGAAACAACACTTAACCTTACTCTCACAAGACATGGATCTTCGGGATTTTTTACAAGGTCCCAGGAAACAACGTCAGAAACGTTTCATATATGCTGGCATCTATGCTGCCTATAATGAAGAGTGGAAAATATCACAACAAGAGGCCGCAGAGAGAATACGGGAAATAGACCGTATTAACTTAGAAAAATCATTGGCTGTGGTAGACAATGGGTTAACAACTTTGTCCTCCAGAATATATTCTTTGGGCAACATGGTATCTTCTGCGAGAGACATCATAGAACAAGATTTGGCCATACTACAACACAGGCAATCTCAATTACGTTCTATCATGTTATTAAGCTGGACGCTGCAATCTTTGCGCGCAGGCTTTGTGCCTTGGCGTTTTATAAACAGTACGTCTCCGTTTTCTGAATATAATCTAACAGATAAACAGGTTGAAATGGCACAAAGGGGAGCTAAATATACAATGTTGCGTATTGAAAAACTGGACCGACTACCATTTACAGAGGCGGAAGCGCAGTCTACTGAATGGCTGATCCATGGCCACATAACTCTACTTTTCAGTTTCAATATTGCCTTGAACAACGGCAGGCGGGCAAATATGAAAAGATGGGTATGGGGTACATTAGGGAATCCTGGGATTTACCGTATAGATTTCGATGCCGGAGTGGGGATCGAGAGGTGTTTCTAAGTGGTACTAACTGCAAGAACGCTTTGAGGGGTTCTCTCATGTGCCGGGACATTACATTGCACGGATCATGTAATGGTTCGATAGCAAACTTGTCCTGCCACATGAAAGGGACTCCAGCTGCCGTGATTAAGCCGGTATTCGAGCTGCTCCCGAACGGGAGTTACTTGATGCTGAACGATCAAAGTTGCTGTGGTATGCTTCTGGGCATTGCCTATCTTGTCACTGTGCACTCCAGGGTTACTTGCTGTATGCAAGTATTGTTTCCCCCAACAAGTACAGTCAGGGAGGCGCCGTTATGGCCTTCGTTGAATGTTTCCTTTATACAGATTAATACTTTAAGCAGACTGAAAGCCATGCTTTTACAGCAGACCGTACCCTTAACCTCTGCTCGAGAGACCTTTGAACTTCAAATCGCGAGGACCTCGAGTGAGATACAGGCACTTATACGTACAAACTGCCCCATTCATTTCGCAGAAATGGTGGGTCGTATCTTTAATATGTCTGATACGAGTGGTATTGTACACCTATTTGAGACCATAGGGCCAGGACTTCTTAGCACCTTTCAGACAATCTTCGGAGTTATCCCGAACTTTATACACTCCGTATTTGGAAGCATTTTCGGAGGTCTACCTCTGATCCTGCTATCAATAGCGGGAGTCCTGATTGTCATTTACCTACTACGCAATGGACGGCCCAATTACCAACGAAATGGCAAAAGCGCTCCTGGAGCGGAAATACCGTGAACGCATGGTACAACATCTGGGCACACCTCGCCTAAGGGAACTAAGCGCCTCTTGGTTCCTATCGTTCAGACCAGTCTGGATGGACTGCATCTTACCTGTTCTTCGATGCCTGTTTTGCGGTGACAAATGCGTGTTGGACCTCTGTCTGACACTTGCAACGGACACGCCCTTCGGACTTGAATACCCGGCTGGAACCCTTGAGGGCCCATGCTCGGCAATGTCCCCAGCGCATTCCCATCTTGATGGCCGCATTTCTCGAGAATCCGCAGGTGCCTTTTAGAACTGAGTTAAGCTTTAGCTCCACCAGTAGCACCGAGGTATCGACCGAGGTATCGACGGCAGCACTGGCTGCCTCTACACCAGCCATTGGCAGTACTGAATATCATCTGTGCTCTGCAAGGTGATACAAGGACCATCCCCTGCAGCAGCAAGCAGCGATGATGTTGCGTCTCCCAGCCAGGACATTTAATCTGTAATTGGCTCATCGTGTGCTGGGAAAGAATTTGGATTTTCATTTTTCTCTAAAATTAACTAAATGTGGAACACTTCCTGAAAATTGACACACTCTCGCTGAAAAGCATGGCCTTTTGACGCTTGTACACATTCAACTTATATAAACGAACTTAATTAGGACTGTGGCTTAAGTGACAATTCCAAAACAACTAATTTTCAAAGCAAGAATGCAAATCTTTTACCTTTTTAAACTGTTTTTAAATTGATTTTAAAACAGGATTTCAATGAAGCTCATTGAAAAATGTTCTATGCACTACTATCTAGTAAAGAGAATAATACACTAGCATTTTTATCATTGTTGACTGTTCGGAAGAGGAGTGGGCATTAGGTTTCATATAGGTACCCTAATATAGGCCCGGGTAACATCATACCCTTTCACCTACATCACCTCCCCTACATTACACACTAACGAGCCTTTTAAGGATTGAACGCCTTTTATGGACTGAACCTTTTACCTAGTTCTAGGCCTGGGTGCAGAAGGAGGGTTTTTCCCGAACAATAGTGTTCTATGACTTCATCTTTAGACTGTTACTGCATGAATAAAATATTCATGAGGCTACTTGGAAACCAGGCAGGGGCTATACACCACCTTCCTAATAACTACGCACAAGGTTCATTCCATACGTCATCCTCATACCCAACAATGGCTAACACAAGAACAAGGGACAAAGTGACTCTATATACTTTTCTGTATAAATACAGCACCTCTTGCTATCAGTATTTAGAGGGAACCGAGACTTCCAGGCCGACACACTGACCAGAGACGCTGAGGCTCCTGCATGCAGACGCTCCAGCTGACAGTGGTCTGAACATCCCTTGCGGGGTGTCCAGCTCGAGACCAGGAGAGGCTCCTACATTCTCACTTCAGGTAATGGGGTTCGACCAAATCCTAGAGGGATTCTTGGCTGCACACCATCTCATATGCTAGGTACACTTAGGTACATCTAGAGAGGCATCGTAGGAGTACGCACTCTCTTTTATCAATGCATTTTATATTCATGTATTTATTCATACTTATTGCAAGATGATAGAACTGTACTATCCTTTTATATTCATAGTACTGCTAATCATATATCTCTGCTACTGTCTAATGGTTGTTTTAGCTCATATACTTTACATGAGAATAACTGTTCAATAAATCCTTATTGAAACGCCCAGACTGTTTATTCTGTGTACCTCTGAGATAAACTAAATGAGCACGAGTGACTGAGCGAAAAGTAGTACATTGTTTCCACGATCTTGAGGGAACAGGGTTGTCATGTTCTGAGGTTGCCAGAATCTAATCACTCCCCGATAAGAGGAGACACTAGTGGCACTGTGAGCTAGCTTTTGCAAATAGGCTAACATTCTGAGTGGGGGTGTACAGAATCAGTCTGCCACCAAGCCCACAGTTTATGTTATCCAAACGCGCAGGTCCTGCATGGGTACTATAGGAACTACACGACAAGATCATCCCACAAGATGCGGACCTGAGATAAAAGCAGCTCCAACAATCACCCAAAAAGGTTACTTAAAGAAGCATGTCCTACTTGAGTATACGCTTTAGTCTGAATCTAGACAATGTCTAGTAAAGGTATGTACAGATCTCCATGTAACAGCTTTGCATATTTCAGAAATTGGGACATTTCTAAGAAGAGCTGGGGTTGCCGCCTTCCCTCTTGTAGAATGTGCTTTAGGTCTACAAGGTAAGTATTTCTTAGCTAGTTGGTATGAGATAAGTATACAGGTAACTATCGACCTAGAGATAGTCTGTTCTAATGAAGTCAAACCTGTTCTCACTGGGCCATAATTAGTAAAGAGGTGATCTGATTTCCTAATGTCTTCGGTTTTATCTAGATAGAACTTCAGAACTCTTAACATCAAGAGAATGTAAAGAACTTTCCGCTGCAGTACATGGACTAGGGAAGGTCGGAAATTAAATGGTCTGATTAAAATGGAAGTCTGAAAATTCCTTAGGAAGTAAACTAGAATGGCTCATCACCACACCCTATTATTGTGAAAAACTGTATGGTTCTAAATAGCATGCTGCTTGAATTTCACTCACTCTGCAAGCTGAAGTGATGGCAACTAGGAAAGCCACTTTCCACGTCAGATGCTGTAAACAGGCTTTATGAATGGGTTCAAATGGGGGACCCATTAATTTGTAGAGAACAATGTTAAGGTTCCCCAGGATGGGGTGGTGACTCAATAGGAGGGAATACTTTTAAGCCCTTCTAAGTCATCTTTAATTACAAGAATTTTCTAAAAAAAAGTTTGTGATGGAGATTTTTTATCTGCAGTTTTATGGGTAGTCTTCGCAATTTTTGTTGCTTAGATATGCAAACAAATCTATTTGTGGATATCCCCAGTCCTGGAAAATGTCTTGTAAGACTTAATCGTTTAGAACCCAGTCGTGATTTTCCTGAAATACCCAACTGAGTGAGTCTACTTGTATATTCTGAACCCCTGGAAGATGGATGGCGGTTATGGTTAAGTTTCTAGCTATTAGCCATATCCATATTGTTTGAGGTTGAAAGCGAGTTCTCCTTCCTTATTCAGGTAGTGGATTGTTGTATTGTCAGTCTGAACAAGAAGGTAATCCCTTGTTATTGATGGAAGAAAAGATTTCCAAGGTCCAATGAACAGCTCTCAATTCTAGAAGACGTATATGAGAAGTCTTTTCTTTTCTGACCAAATCCCTTGGGTTTGCAAGTGTCCCATATGAGCTCCTCATCCCTGGAGAGAGGGATCTGTAATCAATGCTTGAGTTGGCAGATCCTGATGGAATGGTACGCCTACCAAGAGGCTCTTTGGTTGTTTCCACCATGGGAAAGACTAAATTGACTCTTATGATAGAGCCAGTTTCGCTTCCCAGTGGTCCGAGAGCCGATTCCGCTGATATTCTAAGCATTGCTTCACGGGCCTCATGTGGAACTAGAATGATGCAAGATGCCATCAAACCTAGTAGGGATGCAATCTGTCTCGCTGTTGGATGGTAAGTCTGTAAGAGATGGTGACCCTTTAGACTGATTGATAACCTCTCCTCTGTAGGATACCCTTTTGCAGACTGGGTATCAAGTATTGCTCTCAGGTATTGTATTTTTTGGACAGGACAAGTTGTAGACTGAGGTTTACTTGCAGACCCAGATTGGTTAGAGTTTTTAGACAGATTTGGTAATGTTTCTTTGTCTCCACTAGTGACAATCCCTTTATTAACCAATCATCCAGGTAAAGATGAACGAAGATCCGGGGGGGCGCTAGAGGGCGCCAAGCAAGATGGCCGCACATACGTGAGGCTCTTGCTGCTCGGAACTATATCCGGCTAATATCCTCACCATTTTCCGATTGAATAGCTGGTAAACGGTTCTTACTGAACGCCACTGAGCAGGAGAGTCCGGCGAGCCGCCCTGCTGCTCGCACAGCCACCCGGTACCGGAGAACCAGGAGACCAGTCTCTCCCGAGAGGGACACCCGAACAAGGCGGCGGCGGCCTGCTGGTGAGCGCCCTGAGCTGGGAACATTCCGACCGCCGAGGGCCCGCCACACCTACCCACGCACCTGCGGCTCTCCCCGGCGGCTGTGCTGCCGTCCCGCTGACTACTCCCGTCAAGGCTCAGCCCGCGCCCCCCCGGGGCGCCGCCGCGGCCGACCGGGCCTGCCTGCAGGTGCCGGGCGGGGCTGCTGGGACGCCATGACCATCGGAGGCGGTGAGTGCGCTGCGATGCCTTATTTCCTCGTGTGGAGGCCGCTGTGACGCCTGCGGCGCTGCCGAGGACGGATTGCCGGTGACTCCTGCCTGCTCCGACGCTACGCCTCCCCCGCTGGGACGGACGGCGGAGGCTCGGCGCGGCCCCCGTGGACGGCCCGGGCTGCGGCGGGAGCGGGCCCACTGAGGTCTGGAAGAAGAGCTGCCTGAGGCGATCGGCCCCCATAGCGGCGCCCTGGTCCTCCCCCACAGAGCACCATTATCTGCTTCTGCGATGCTGCCGCAGTCCCCTACGGAATTTGACCCCGCAGCGCCTTGATTGTGGGGAGGGTACATCAGCGCTGCTCGAGACTGGGCCGCGCCGCCGCCCCGGGGACGACGTCGCTGGGTGGCAGCGTCTGGTGGGACTACTGCTGACGGCCTGGACTGCCGAGGGGAACTCCACCCCTCTCCCTCACTCTGGGGACCGGAGATAGCATTGTGGCGCAGAGGGGGGGCCCCCTGATTCTGCTGTGACTGCCAGGGAGCAGCGGCGAGGCCTCCGGCGCTGCCCTTCCGCGCACCCCTCAGGATACGGGTTGGGGCACTCCGTGCCTCGGAGGACCTGGCCGTTTGGGACCCTTACGAAACTCCAGGGAGCGATCACGGGAAGCTGCTCCCTACATACCCTAATTACGGACTTCGACGCGTGCCCTGGTGAGTGCACGGGCTCCGGAAGAACCTGGGTCCTACCACACAAGCCCCTGACCTCATGCTACGAATGGGACAACACCAAGGCCCGAACACACACACGAGGCCCTGAAGATCGGTCGATGCCATGTGCGGGGCACATACACTGATGTCACTGGGAGCGCATTCGCCTGTACCGCGCACTGACTCCCCTGCCGCCAGTCCCTCCTGCACATCAAATCTGGGCCCCACGTCAGGGGGCAGTAGGAGCAAACAACAAGAGCACGATACGAACCCTAATCAACTACAACCGCGCCGCCGTGTCCCTCGCCCCGCCACCATGGGGAAACCGGACGGCCGCCAGCCGAAGCTGAATTTTGACACGCGTAAGACTCCCCGCTCCCACACGGAGCCCGAGGAGGATCAGTCAGGCGCTCCGACCACATCCACTGCGGACCTGAAGGAACTCCTCCTGGTAATGCAGTCGAGCCTGACATCTATTGAGTCAAAAATGGACTCTATGAACTCTAGGTTGGATGGCCTCACCCACAGAGTAAAGAAGCATGATGATCGCCTAACTGAGGCGGAGCGAAGAATCTCTGACCTGGAAGACACCTCTAACGCCACCACAAGCCGTACACTCGAGATGGAAAAGGTCTTGAAGGTGATAGCTGGAAAGAACGAAGATTTAGAATCCCGCTCGTGGAGAAACAATTTACGTATTCTTGGAGTGGCGGAGTCGACAGCCACGGGTAGGATGGAAGAATACGTCGAGCGTCTACTCATATCGCTCTTTGGCAGAGAGAACTTTTCGCCAGTCTTCGTTATTGAGCGGGCGCATCGTTCACTAGCTAACCGACCTGCTCCAGGCACCCCTCCCCGTCCCATAATAGCCAGACTGCTTAACTATCGGGACCGGGACACTGCTCTCCGACTTTCCAGAGAAAAAGGTTTGCTCCGGCACGAGGGGATGGAGATCTCGGTGTACCCCGACTTCACCATGGCAGTCCAGGAACAAAGGCGGAAATTTCTCCAGGTCAAGAAAAAATTACAACAACTTAACATACCCTATGCCATGCTGTTTCCTGCCCGTCTCAAAGTAACGTATCAACACAAGCAACATTTTTTTACCAATCCGCAGCATGTCCAGGACTTCCTAAAGACCCTACCCAAAGAAGCTACAGAATGGCCGTCCCCACTGCACTGCCCGGAGGAGAATGGCACTATGTCCGACATAGAATGAATTCACGGAGAAGAGAGGGAAATAAATAACCAAAACAAGCAAAAAGGGAATAAAAAAATAAAATTAAAAAAAAAGACCAAAACTAATGCGGACAGGGAGAAGACACGCTGCGTTCCCACGCGTGGCCTCAACTATCTGGTGACGCGGCGGACATTGAAATGGCATGCATGGCTTGACCTCGCCAGGATGGACTGCGGCACATGCGAGGGCTAGAGAACATGTGTCACTGACGAGCCCGCATGGTCCTGCTCCCATCGGCATAGCGAAATGGGGAAGAACGCCCCCCTGGCACACCGCCAGCAATAATGCCCTGTTGGGGCTCTCGGTCTTCCCCCTAAGAATGCCCGGGGCAGGCCACAGACTAATACCTAACTCACACGACTGTATTTGCGCGCTCTATCCCACAATTCCCTCAGCCACCAATAACATACAAGGTCGATCTGGACTAATTCCGGACAGACTCCTTCAGTTGAAGAATCGTAACAGACACAGCGACGAGATGAATCTACATAATCCTACCCGAGCACCCTCGCTCACGCGAGGAGAGACTGGTTGCCCTCTTGATTCCACCCGACAGGTGATCCCTACGTTCTAATTTTTATGCATTTGATTATGCTTAGGCCACGTTCCCCAGTTGGGAATCTGGCGCAAAGGGCAAATTGGGAGGGGGGAGGGGACTGGGCCACGGCAGGATTGGGCTGCCGATGTGGGGGGGGGGGGGGGAGGGGGACCCTGTTTCGTGCTTTTACAGATACAGGGATTGTTTATGCTATGCCACTTCCAATACGCCACTATGCCGACACAAGCCTCACCAGCACAACCTAAATAGCCAATGTCTGCATCCTAGACCATACATTTCACGGCCTCCACATGGAAGACCACCCTAGACCCATTACATATAACTTTTTAACTTGGAATGTTCGAGGCCTGGGTACTCCACGCAAGCGCCGACATATCCTTTCATATTTAGACCGCCATAATATTCATTGTGCGATGCTACAAGAAACACACTTCAGCCCTAACGCCACTGTCTCGTTCGCATCCCGGTGGGCAACCCACTCTTATTTCTCCTCATACTCCTCCTATGCAAGGGGAACAGCCATTCTGATCAAACAATCTCTCCCCTACACCCCCATTGGCTCCCACGAAGACCCCCAAGGCCGCTACACCATCATTTGGGGGCGACTAGACGCTCAGTCCATTACCCTCGTCTCCTGCTACGGCCCAAACACCGATGACCCCGAATTCTTTCGGATACTCTGGGGTAAGATCTTAGACATTGGATCCACACACCTGCTTTGGGGAGGGGATTTCAATGTGACCTTGGAACCTGCTATGGACCGCTCACATCCACAACCGCATCACTATTCCAACACACACTATACTCTCAAGGCGATTGTAGAAGAACACGAATTGCTTGACGCTTGGCGTCACCTCCACCCACAACGTCGAGAGGGGTCCTGCTACACGACTGCCCGCTCCTCTTGGTCACGAATTGACGGCTGGCTCATCACCAGAGGCCTCATCCCCTGGCTGACACATGCGTCTTATCTCCCCCGCACATACTCTAACCACTCCCCAGCACTAGTCACCATTACTCCCCCCCAGAACGCCTCACCCTTCCAGTCCTGGCGTCTCAATCCGCAAAATGTATTAGATCCGGTGTTTCACCAGGAACTGGAACAAGAAATATCGGATTTCTTCCCCCGCAATGATGACACAGTTGACCAATACTCCACAATATGGGAGGCTTTTAAGGTCACCATCCGCGGGATATGCATTGCAAAGAGTGGGGGGATTTTGAAAGATCTCCGCTCTACACTTCGTAGACTGGAAACTGAGCTTAAACAAACGGAACATACAGTGCAGACCAGCCCCACCCCAGAATCACAGGCACAGCTAAGAAGCTTAATTACTGAATACCAAGAGGCTGCCGAAACAGAATGCAAGTTTAGAGGGAAATACCACCAAGCGCGCTGCTACGGGGAGGGAGACAGACCGGGGAAGGTGCTCGCATCTCTGATTCGCCCCTCCAGATTCTCCAATATAGTTTTGGAGATTGCAGATGCGGATGGACAAGTGCACAGGAGTACCCCGGATATAGTAGCTGCCTTTCGCAGCTTTTATGAAACTCTATACAAGACACACAGAACCCAACCGACTGACTTCGCCCCCTTTTTTGAGGACACCGCTATAGCGTGGCTCGGAGATGGGCAAAGAGAATTCCTACTAGCACACCACGAGGATGACGAAATCATCTCTGCCATAATGCAATTGCAATCCGGGAAAGCCCCGGGGCCGGACGGCCTCCCGGCTGAATTTTATAAAACATTCCGCCACTTACTTATTCCAGCCCTGCGCCATGTCTTTGAAGAGGCCCGGGAAACAGGCATATTACCCCCGACAATGCGCGAGGCGTGCATAATCTCTTTGCCCAAGCCAGGTAAACCACCTTCGCAGTGTGACTCGTATAGACCTCTGTCATTAATCAACGTCGATGCCAAAATATTGGCAAAACTGATTGCTAATCGCATTAGCCCTCTTATGACAGCCCTGGTGCTTCCAGACCAGTCGGGCTTCGTACCTAGTAGAGGCACGTCTCACAATCTGCGCACTTTGTTCGCGATCCTGCAGGATATTGAGCCTGACTTAAACGCTGCAGCGATATTCCTGGACGCCACAAAAGCGTTCAATTCACTAGAATGGGACTACCTTGCCTTCGTCCTGCAACGCATGGGTTTCCCTGAGCCATTCCTGGCTTGGATAAACTTATTGTACACTGGGCTACAGGCTAGAGTCATGGTCAACGGAGTACATTCCGCCCCCTTCAATATCACTAGGGGCACCCGCCAGGGTTGTCCCCTATCGCCCCTCCTTTTCGCTATAGCGATTGAACCCCTGGCTGCCAAGGTCCGGCAACATTTCCGGGACCACGCGCTGATATACCCTGAGAGGCAGATTTTAATTTCACTATACGCGGACGATATTACATTATACTTACGCAATCCAGGCGAAAGCCTTAACCCCATTCTCCGGGTGCTCATCCAATTTGGCCACCTCTCCAGAGTTAATATCAACTGGGGGAAGTCCCAAATATTCCCCCTTACAGGCGCCACCCCGCGTTTCGAACCGGACTACCCTCTCACATGGTGTGCAGATACATTCACTTACCTCGGAATAGTCATATCCCGAAATCGAGACGACCTGATGCTAGCAAATTATGGTCGGGCGCTCGATCTCCTCACAGATAAAATCACCAGATGGATAGCACTGCCCCTCTCCATGGCTGGCAGAACATCCCTGATCAAGATGGTGGTCCTGCCCAAATTACTTTATCTCTTCACGAACATTCCCTATGCCCCCAGTCGCCACTTTTTTAAAGACCTCAGAACCCAGATGATACGTCTCACGTGGGGTGGTAAGCAAGCTAGATTAAATTGGACTACCCTGACGCGGCCCTTCACGGCCGGAGGCTTTGAGATACCAGATCTCGAGCTTTATTTTGTTTGCGCCCAGGCCCACTACGCGGCTTATTGGATAAATCCCCCTCCATATATGCCTCACCTAGCGATAGAGGACGGATACATGACTCCCACACCCTGTGCGGCATATTTGAGCACCCCGGCGGTTCCGCAGCGCCACGCTTCCACTACTGTTCAATGCACAACAAGTGCTTGGCAAGACTTGGCCAGACGAACTCAATGTCCCCTACTGTACTCACCCCTCCTTCCACTACAGGGGAGACACGACCTCCCGGTCACACAAGAAGGTGGTTGCCGTCGCCTTTTGCGCAAATTATCTATGCATACCTGGGGACACCTATATGTGAAGGGATCTTTCCGTTCTAGCGATGAGTTCTTTGGCACCTCATCCCCCACTCCATTAGACCGGTTCTATTATATTCGGCTCCGACAAGATATGCGGACCCTCACCCCATGCTTTCCACAGGAGCCTGCTATTATGCCCCCCTGCATGCCCTTCTGAATCAAACCACCCCAACACACGTGGTGTCCCTTCTATACCGCACCACCCAAAGAGCTGGTGAACACAATCCCTCCCCAACACAGAGTAAATGGGAAAAGGAACTAGGACATCCCCTTACAGAGGACCAATGGTCCTTTTGTTGCCGGCAAACTGGGGAAATCTCCGCCAGTAGCAGATTGCGAATCATACACTACAAATATTTACATCGGTTATACTATTCCCCGGCACGCTTACATCGCCTCCACCTGCGGGATAACAATCGCTGCGAGCGATGTGGGGAATCTGAAGCTGATTTCAAACACCTGGCCTGGGACTGCACACAAGTCCGCCAGTACTGGGGGGAAGTTTTCTTAGCCTTCGACCACATGACAGGGGCACACATTCCGGAAGTCCCCCTCACTGCACTCCTGGGATACACTGCGCCAATCCCTGCAAAGATGAGGAGGTTTGTCTCTCTGGCACTTCTCCTTACTAAACGACGAATTGCTTGCAAATGGGGCAGGGGTAGAGCTCCTAAATTCAAGGAATGGCTCCGGGATCTCATATATTGCCAAGAACAGTTACATATCTATGCTGAGTTGCTACCGCCCTCCTCTCGCCCCCGGGATATCTGGGGCCCCCTTCAAAATTACCTCCTGGAATATTCCGCGACCGAAGACATACCCACCGACTCTGGGAAAGATGCACGAGACAGAGATGGGACACAAGGCATGGGTAATTTGCAGGAGTAGAACTATGATTACTAATGTGAAGTTCTGGTGACTAGGGTGGGCCGAGTACGAACACACCTGCGAGGCAGACATCCATGAACATGTATTTCTATTTTGTGCTGTGATATAGGGCTAGTGGCACTGTTATTGAGTTAATGGGGTATTTGATGATGTAAGTTTATGACCTTTTCTGTGGCCATTTTATTATGACTGCCCACCCGACGCGGCCGGCCCATTGCGGTTGTAGGCGGCTTGCTATGTTTCCTTCCTCCCATCCCCATTGCCTCATCGCATGTCACCTTGCATTGCCGGCTCGCATGGGATGTAGGCATTATGCTGTGTACCACTTATATGGCACCAATAAAGGTCTTGGGGGGGGAAAAAAAAAAAAAGATGAACGAAGATCCTTTGTTTCCTTAGCTGAGCTGCGACAATGGCCCTACATTCCGCAAATGTTCGTGGAGCTGGTATTTGTTCAAAAGGTAGGACCTTGTATTAGTAATGATGAGATACTACTTTGAATCGAAGGAACTTTGGATGCTTTGTGTAGGAAGCTAGTTTTATATATCGAGTTGCCAATGTAATAGCACACCATGCAAAAAGTCCAGATGATCCTCATGTGGTTTCCAGGGCTTACTTTAATAGTCCCATGTGCTCCATTTGTGGTAGTGTGGTCCAGCAGCTTAGGCTTATCAGAGGGGAGTGTTAAACATTTGTTGTACACACAGTCAATAAATGGTTCACACACTCAATAAGAAATCTGAGTCTTATTTATAAAAATACAATAGATTTTTGTATGAATTATGACACCAAGATCTTTAGAGTAACAAGTACTTTCGGGGATATCGATTTTAGAAGTACACAGTAAAATAACTCTAATAACAGTTTTGAGACATAAGCCTCAAACGCTACAATGTCATCCTATGGGGAAAAACACACATAGCAAATAGGTACTTGGAGTCAGAATTCAGAGGTGTCCTTAGTAAGGTGCCAAGGCCCAACGTACCACCAGCAGTTACCTTTTACCTGACCTGGTGTGTCCGGGTGCAGAGGTTGTGGGTCTCATCAGTTCTGAAGTCCCTCGACATGGTGTCAGGGCTGGACAATGAACAAGCCTTGGCTGGTGCAAGTGCCCTGGTACTCAGGGTATTGGTGTAGGGGGTCTCCTGGAGGGACTAGCTTCTCTAAACTCAGCAGAGACACGGGGCTGACCTTCTAGAACCACAAAAACCTCCCCCCTGAAGTTTTGCTCCCTCTGTGAGCCCGATGGCCAACAACACGGTAAACCGGGCAGATGCGGTCGGTGCCTGCGGATGCAGGGGGATGGCTCCCCCACCCCAAGGAAAATGATATCTGGTTGCTGAAGTGCTGGGAAGTCTTCCAAATGTGTGGGGGAGTACGCACAGCCGAAGGACGTGTTGGGTCTTTGCAATTGTTAAGAAGCAAGCAGCAAGGCAGGGTATGGCGGCAGTTTCTGTGCAGGCCCTTGGTTCTCACGGTGTTGTCTCTTCTTTGTCCTTCAGATCCCAAGAAGTCAAATCGTTCTGTCAGGTGTCGGGGAGACCTCTAAATACTCAATTTAGGGACGTTTAGGAGAGAACATGGTAGTAGCCAATAGGGTACCTACCACCAGGGTGAGTACACCCCCTATATTACCACTTCATGTGGGGTGTGGGCATAGCCCTGAGCCAGAAGTCTCTATTTCACCAAAAATCAGGAAGGTAAAACTCTTCTTTGGCTGTTCACTTCAGGTAGCCCACCTTAGGGATGTGACTAGTCTGTGAGTGAAACACGCCTACTGGATATCTAATATCCCGCCTGCTCTGGTGCCAAATGGTCTCCAGGGGAGTGGGGCTCCCCAGGCCTGGGGAGAAGCTGGGGTCGCAAATCAAAGGCAGCAGAGGTTTTAAAGCTTCTGGCCTGGATATGCTAATTTACTAGCCATCCTTCTGAAGGAGGCGAGAACACCTTCTGCTAAACAGGCATTGTTCAGGCCTCAGAGCGTGGGGTCTCCCTTGCAGGGGGGTCAGAAACTCATCTGTGGTGGCAGGCTGGAAGATACCAGTCAGCCAACACATTAAGAGACTAGCAGGGTAACAGGGGCCACCTCTAAGGTGCCCTCTGGGATCATAAATCCGATACTGGCGTCAGTACGGATTTATTAAGACAAGGTGTTTGATACCAAATACTAATATTCTCAGTGAAGCCAATATGTAGCTGGGTAACAATGACCAGTGCCCAGTACATACCTTTAAAATGGCTTCCTGATCACCTGCAATGACTAGCAATGGAACTAGGCATCACAGGGACATAACTGCTCACGGAAATGTGCCATCCCATGTACAATAATGCACCCTGCCTTAGGACTCTAAAAGGCCTGCTATAGGGGTCGCTTGCATATAGTAATTGTATTGTGTACTTTGCCACTGCACGCAGGGAGTCGGCAATGTTGTGTTTTCGGAAAAGTTTGCACCATTTAACGCATCCTGCAATGGCAGCCTGCATACAGTTTGAGTGTGGGTCCCTTTGAGTGGCGTAATATAAGCTGCAGCCCTTAAGGATCCTCTTTAGTACTCATGCCCTGGGTACCAGGGGTACCATTTACCAGGGTCTTACAAGGGTGCCAATTGGGTTACAATTAACATTTCGATTGTTTTAGGAAAAGAGCATTGGCACTAGTGCCTGGTCAGCAGATACCCAGTGCAACTCCAATCAAAAGCATCAGTACCAGTGAGCGAAACGTGGGGGTCAACATGTCAAAAAATTGTACTTTCCTACACTTTGCTGCTACTGGAAGGAGAACATTGGCATCTTGTTGCGGATAAATTTGCGGAATCCGTGGCTAGACAATGTCTCTACCAAATAATGCGTTACCGAAGGTAAGTAACTTGTTCATGTGAGAGATCTAGCCGCAGATTCCTTAACTTTGAATTAAATACCATATCTATACCCACCCGGAGGAGGGTCTGCAAACTAATCCTACTAAAGTTCTCAGAGAGAACCAGCCGGTCAAAATTAACAATAGACCAGACGAACGACAGAATTAGATGAAAAAGAGCATGAGTTCCTTATAAAAGCTGTGGCAATGACCACAGGCAATGTCGATGAAAACAACCTCACAGGTATGGAACAAAAACCCCAGCCCCAAGGGTGGCGGAAAACCACTGTCAGAAGGAATCAGTCAATAGCATGAGCACAATACATAACCCCCCAAAAGGTGAAATCAGCCTATGGACAGAAAAACCAGAGGCAATCGCTAATGTCGTGAAAACTACAATTCCTTCCTTCAGCAAAGGAGTTGTTGAGAGAAAACTGTTGTGAGAAACCCAGAAAAAGGGCTCTCAAAACAGATCCACATTAGAATTAGGCTAATAAAAGCATTCACTGCAAAAGCGGGAAGATGAAAACAAGAATAAGATTGAAGAAAACCCAAACCTGTCCTTGGAAAAACCATTATTAGACCCAGGATCATTACTAAGGTCTCTATCCTTGAACTAAGCACGTCATTAGATAAATGACCACTACAAGGATCCATACCATATAGAACTCGTAGAGACAGAAAGATGGCAAGTATCAAGATAAGAATCTGTCAAAAACGATGAACAAATCTCCATAGCTCATACTGTATGTATGCATATAGAGCCATATCCACAATACATATATGTGCATAGACACAAACACACACACACATATATATATATTATATATATATATATATACATATATATATACACACACACATATATACATACAGGATATGACCTACAGACAGATGAGTAGCAAACTGTGACCCATAGTCAGATAGCCAAAAAAGAAACATAATACACATCCTGCGTTATTGTATATAGCAGAGATAATTCTGAAGATGTACAATACAGATACATTACGGAACAAAAAAGAGAATGGTTACACCTTCAATGACACGTCCTGTGAGACTTAGCATTAAGATAATGCTAACTGCTCAAAGTCTTCTGTCACAAGAAAAGAAGTACAGCCCAACCCATGGAAATCCCAAAAGGAGATACCTGGTTGGAATATTTGATCACAAGGAATACCAGACAGAGCCAAACTCTGCCATAAATCAAACTAGCATATATATATCTGTACCCCCAAAGGAGCAATTGCCGTACAGAGAAAGAAGATGTCCTAAGAAGACCGGGAACATCCAGCTTCCTACAGAAAAATATAACTACACCCACATACTATAGTATATAGAAATAAAAAAACTCATAATGTTCTTAAGGAAGAGAAGAACCATAAAAAGGGAACATCCTTCTTAAGAAAAGAAGAAAAAGATATCCTTCCACAAAATGTTGGGCATGACCGTAAACGCCAACCCCCTGGGGTTAAATATTCTGACACTGCTTTCCAGGCAACATTACAAGAAGTGATCATAGAACAACCATATTCTAAGAATGACAGCGGGCCATAGAACGTCCATAAATGGAGGAAACGTTAGTAATATAATTATCCAAAAGAACACAATATAGCTTGAACCTGCCATATGCAGCATCTCAGAAAGAAACAGACACCTCACAGGAGACAGTCTCGTACAAAGGCAAACGCACAGCGTGGCATTGCAATAAAAAAAAAAAAGAATCGCACCCAAAGGGGTGAAAGGCAAGAGGGCCCCAAAAAGGGCTCCACAAGAGGAAAAGAATGGCTATGAACTCACAACAATAGCCATTAAAAGAGCATATAACAGGGTCCAAGATGGGCTAAGCTTTACAGCCAAGTGATGCCCGCACATGGCGGGGTACTCAGAGAAAGCTTCAAATAGCAAACAAATACTCCATGTAAGTGGTACACAGAAAAAGCTACACAATGGCAAGCAAATACTCCACGTAGAGTGAGACGCCAAAAAGGGTATGAACTCGAGACTAAGCTCCTCATCAGAGTAAAAAATGAGAATACATGATTGTATTCATGGAGTAACAAGAAAAACAAAAACAGCTATGCAGCTGAAATCACAATCTGGAGAGTAAAATAGTTAAATCTGGAGTCAAACATTTTCGCAGTAAGAAAAGAAGTAGTACTTAATACTTCAACACAACAAAGTGCAACAACAGCAGCAGCAAGAATTAAATACTTAGCCTAACCTAAAGATCCACGACCATGACTATATAAAAGGGTAATTAAAAGACACTTCAAAATTGGTCCATCAATAGAAAAGACCATCAAACGCTGAAAAGGAATAGATATTGAAATTAAGGGTCTTCCCGAAAGGAAGGCCTATGCCAAAAAAACAAATGCCACATTACAAGTGACCAGCCATGAGGCGTTGTAGCACAGAATCTGCATGGCTGTCAAATAAACGGACACCATCAAAAGTCAAACCCTCCCGAAAAGTGTCAAGAAAATTTGACTCACACAACCAAGCGTGTCTGAGAAGAGCAACAGACCGAGCCATGGCTCTACGAATAGAATCGGTGGTGTCCATAGCAGACTTGATGGTAAACTTCGCCATATCACGGCCATCTTGCACAAGCTGAAAGAGTTCAGTCCTGATTCCTTCAGAGAGGGAAGGAAGGAGATGGGCAACAGAGTCCCATAAAGCGTAAGAAGCCCTGCCCAAGACACAAGACGTGCTTAACAACCAAAAAGTCGAACTAGAAGAAGAAAAGATATTTCGGCCACACAAATCCAACCACCTGGTCTCTCTACTCAGTGAAGCAAGGGAGCAACATCTGGATCCAGCGAAGCCGCAGCAGCTTGCACAACCAGCCCCTTAGTGGTAGGATGTCGAGAAAGACAGACAGGGTCGTCGGGAGCAGGACAATGGCGATGGGAAATGGCACTATCTGCAGAGACTCCGGTCACTGGCCTTGTCAGAGTTCCAAGTAAATTATCGTACAGAGACTCTCCATAGGGCAGTAAGAGTTCAACACCTGTCGCACCCTGATGAAGAAAATACACCAAGGGATCACATGACAAAGCTACCAGAAGGAAGCTGTAATTGTAAAATGTCAGCAGCTCTCTTCACAACCTCTGCATAAGCTGCAGTAGCCTCCGTCGCCATTTGTGGCAGAGAAAGTAGACCAGAAACAGGGGAGGGTTGCAGACCCCCGTCCTCACCCAATGCAGCTCAAGGAACCTCCATAAGAGGCTGAGAAGGACCAACAAAGCGGTCAACGTTGACTCCTGAACAACCATGCAACGCTGGAGAAACAGCAACAGGGGGGGCACTGACTCGAGTGCAAAGGAGAAGATGCGTGAGCCGCAGTGTCTAAGAGCGGCATCTACGGCGCTGGCCGAAGTCGGGGCAGCATTGCAACAACTTTAACATCTACGACTTGGTCCGATGCCGCCGAAGTTGGAAACCACACCAGGCTGTGCACCAACGCTGTGATGACTCCTGGAATGGAGTCGGGGCCTCTTTGGGGCCCGAAGGCGCTCCAGTGGTAGGCATAGACCCAAAAATGGCATGAAGAGCATGGTAGTGTGCCTGCATCTGGGTCATAGTTGTCCCGGCTTCAGGAGAAGGAGGGAGGCACGGGGTCGACTCTTGTGTGACGTCCTCAGTCATAGAACATGAGGAGACGGCAGAGGCCAAGTCGCGGTGAGGCCGAAGGCTGCCGCCACTTCAATCGCTTACAATCGGATTTTCGCGACTTAAGTGAGCGACATTCATGGGAACGGCTCCTTGAACGGCCTCGGGCAGGAACCTCAGAGCGAGAAGAAGACCTAAGTTGCCTGGACTCAGAAGACTGGGCGAACTGCCCCAGATACTTCATCCGCCTCTCCTTTAGATTCAGCCGTTTACAGGCAGTCGTGGTGCTCCCCCAAGCACCACATGCAGATGGAATGGGGATCCGTGGCCAACATCTGTTGAGCACAGGTCTCACACGTTTTAAAGCCCAAAGGCATAGGCGCGCTGTTCCCCGACGCAAAAAGGCGTCGAAGTAGGCCAAAAAATACAAACAGCCTGAGGAACCGCTTCTGCGGGTCCATGTTACAGCGCGTAAAAGAAGAAACTGACGTCCGCATGCCGGAGTGGGCTTATATGACTCTACCGACATCACAACCGGAGTGGACATCAGCATGGAGTCGTCCAACACCATCCCCCGGCACGCAGAAGTACTGCTGAAAAATACCAGATCCAGTCTAGCGCCTGGGGAGAATTCAAAGTTAAGTAATCTGCGGCTACATGTCTCTATCATATAAGGATATCAACGTTTAATTTTGTTGCCCCCCTTATTAACACCTTGTTGAAGATAAGGTCATTTACAGGAGACACTCTTGCGGGAGGTGTATCTGTTGGAGTAGGTAAGTAATCGTTGACTGATGAGCAAGTAGTCTTAGAGCAAGATGGAGATTACTTCTGTGTCTGGATCTAGAACCTGTGAGATCTTCTAGATCTGGATATAAATCTGGGTCTGGATGTCACTTAAAATTTGGAACGGTGACGTAGTGGACGCCTAGATCTTCTTGGAGATTTATGTAGTGAAGCTGTACCATGTGGACTAAATAAGGGCCCTATTGGAGAAGCAGGTAGCACGGATGGTGTGCCTGGAGAAAATTGGGGAGATGGAGACCACCCTAAGAGATGGTGCACCAGAAAGTTGAACCTCAGGTGTGACTCTTGATGGTGAATAAGTACGAGAATACTCAGACTCCGAGGTACAAGGCACAGGTCTATGCTGTAGGCTTTGAAGTCAGCATGGAGAGATATTTAAAGGGGAGTGTTATCTGGCCCCAGATGTAAAGCGAGGCCTAGATTCGCCTGGGTGCCCTTTGACTTTAAATGCTTTTCTCTTGCAGTCGACATTGGCTTTTCCGCTGTTTGTGACATCAAATGTTGCTCTCTCTATGTCAGCATCGGCGCTGGTTTTGACATCGAAACCTGCTTCTTTGACATAAATGGGTGGCAGACTGTCAACCTCAACGGTAACAGACGCTGATGTGAGTTTGGACTGCGAAAGTCAAGGATGTTTCTATGTCGAGTGGTGGCTCAATCCTACCATTGACAGCGAGCACACCGGTAACTGTTCAGTTCTCGATGTCATAGCTCTCAACGTCGATCAGTAACGTCTCCTCCTGTGATGATGCCTCTCTGGATCTCCCTCTTCGAAAGTCTTGGAGCGACAGGAGAGATCTTTGGAAGAAGACGGATTTTCTCCAAGGTCTCTTGATGAAGCAGGTGTCCTTTCTTGGAGACCATGTAGCCTGATCTTTTCTCGGTCCTTCAGAGTACGTTTGGAAAACTTCTGGCAATGACCACAAATCTCAGGATGATGCGAGTCCGGAAGACAAACAATATAGATAGATCAATTTAGTCTGTCTGAGACATTTCCTTCCCATAGGAAGGGCACTTCAAAAAAGTGAAGGCATTCTTGACAGGAAATAATAGTATTTTATGTAAAAAAAAAAAGGCTATCTGCCATCTAGGTGCTGAAATATGTCAAAATATACTCAAATGAAAAGAAATAGGAAAGATGTTCCAGTATTAATTGCTGAAAAGGCAGAGCTCAGTGCCCCAATATCCCATCTACAGGAGCTGGAAAAATGAATTGACCTAACTGCCACCTGTGAGGCATGATGGGATACAGAGGGTACTGTGAGGTTCTTAAAGGCACAGTGCCCGTTTTTCTTTACTATTCTTGAGGGCAGCCTATTGGCTAACAATGTCATTATTTTTCCTTGGATTTAAAAAAAAATGAACATTCAATTAAATCTGGACATATTTGGTCTCTATCTTTAGGATGCAGATTATATATGTATATGTAAAGTACTGCATACAAAGTTTATTACATATCTATATAAATAAAAAAATGTAGAGAGCTCCGGGATATTTGCACATGGGTGGGACTATTCAGTGCTTAGGGCTACTGATGAGGATCCCCTGGAAGGGAACTAAAACATCTCAGAATACATGAGAGATCGCAGAACACAATTATTAGAAAACTTAAAGTTCCCTGTGTCAATCAAATAAAAGGAAACAAATCTATTTACTGATTTTTCATGCAACTAACAAAAACTATAAATTAACAGTACATTTGTCAGAAAACAAACCAACTAAAATCAGGTTAAGTTACTTAAAACAAAAAAAAAGCAAAATAGTGCCCCAAAGTAAAATAATACCATAGCAAAAAAATCAACAAGGCTCTTTAAAGAATATTGGAAGACTGCAAAATGCCTCACGCCCAGCAGTGTCTTCTTGCTTTTTGAAGCATAGAGAAGGTATAATATGCGGTTACCAGTCTAGAGCCCTAAAAAAAGGCGACTGAGTGGGACTATAGAAGAGAGACTACATATGGGGAAAAACTAGAACAAGTAAGAAAACGTTACTGTACCTGTAACTACAGCTCTTCAGCATTGGTGCCTTTCAGAGATTCTTAAACATGAATTATTATAAGGCATCAAGCTAGGAACCCTCAGTAGTCAATGCTGACATACCACGGTATCCCAATACAGCAAACACAAACAGCTATTGACTTGTACTCAATCCATTGCATTTTAGGACCTGAAGTCCAGCAAATGTGGTGGATGGCCTCAAAGATACTACCATCCTCCGGGGCTACAAAACACCGTTTTTTATACAAAAGTATTCGCTACACATTCTTTCATTAAAAAACAGCGAATTTAAGTGAAACAAATGTTTTAATAGAACCGATGAAAGGCTATACTGACCAATTTTCAGGTATTAAAAAAAGCTTTTTTAATACAGAAACAAAGCCATTAGCATTAACCCAGTGACCCAAGGACTTTTACAAGCCTTTTTTTAAAAAGGAAAGAGGAGAGCAAATACAGACAAAGCCTAAAAGGCTTGCAGATAATGTTGGATCCAATTATAATTCCTTTGCCTTTTCTCAGAGGAGGAGGGTGGGTTGCGTATGATAAAAAATGAAGATTCCCTAGAGGAGAGCTTGTATTACAAACAAGTACATATTCAAGCTCCTCCAGGGGATCTTCAATTTCAACCACAAGCAATTAACTGAATGACAATAACGGACAAGTTACTTACCTTCGGTAACACCTTAACTGGTAGAGACATCATCTAGCCGTAGATTCCTTACCTTTGAACTTCCAGGCGTCAGGCTGGATCCCGAAGATTGACTCCACATGACGTTGTGTTTGTCGTCGTCGTGACATCTGCGTCGTCAATATAACTGCCACTCCGGCGCGCTGACGTCAGTACTTCTCATGACTTTCCACGCAAGAAGCGCGAAGCCATGAAGTGACTGACCATGGTGTGTTAAAAAATGAACAGCTAAGGCCTTGAAGGAGAACATCCCTGACACTTAAAACTAATTTCGCAGTGCAGGAAGGATGGGTGGGTCGGTAGGGAATCTGCGGCTACATCATGTCTCTACCAGTAACTTGTCCATCGTACAGAGACATCTAGCCACAGATTCCTCACCTTTGAACAGATACCCAAGCAATACCATCCCTGGAGGAGGGACTGCGGAACGGCTTAGACCAGAAAATCCTGCAAAACAGTGACCAAACAGGCCTTCTCTGCGAACCTGGGAATCCAGGAAGTAGTGTCTGGTGAACGTGTGCAGAGATGCCCACGTGGCCTATTGGCAGACTTTGGAAACGAGAACACCACGCTGAAGAGCTGTGGTGGCAACTTTTGCCCTGGTGTAATGGGCCCTAAGCCCTTCAAGGGGATCCTTCTTCGCTAAGGCGTAACAGATTTTTATACAGAGGATAACCCATCAGGACATAGTCCTCTTCTGGACAGAACGGCCGGTCTTTGCACCCACGTATCCTATAAATAGTTGGTCATCCACCCGGATCACTCTGATTCGATCGAAGTAGAACGATAACGCTCTTTTTGGGTCCAGAAGATGGAGACGCTCCTCTTCCTTTGAAGGGTGAGGGGTTGCATAGAAGGTGGGCAGGGTAACCGACTGTCCCAGATGGAAGGGTGTTTCCACCTTAGGGAGAAAAGATGCCCTACTCCGGAGTACCACTTTGTCCGGAAAGATCGTCAGGTAAGGAGGCTGTGAAGATAGTGCCTGCAGTTCACTTACCCTCCTGGCAGAGGTTATTGCAGCCAAAAAAGATATCTTGATGGTGAGCAACCGCAGAGGGCAGTTATGCAGCGTCTCAAACGGTGCACACATCAGTCCCACTATGGCATAATAAAAGGTGAAGGAGGAAACAAGTGGGTTAACCCCTTAAAGAATCTCTGCACCAGAGGAGACTTGAAAAGAGAGGGCTGATCAGGTAGCCGAAGAAAAGAAGAAAGGGCCGAAAGGTAGCCCTTCAAGGTGCCCAGAGAAGAGCCTGGCTGGGCCAAAGAGAGTATAAACAAAAGGACCTCAGATAAGTGAGCAGATAATGGGTCAATAGACCGTTCTGTACAATATTTACAAAATGTGTTCCATCGGCAGGCGTATACCGCTTTCGTGGAGGGACGCCTGGCTGCCAAGATAACCTCACAGACTTCGGGAGGGAGGTCAAAAGCTGTCAACTGTCGCCGCTCAATCTCCAGGCAAGGAGGCGGAGAGTGGATAGGTTCGGGTGGAGAACACTCTCCAGCTGCTGCGACAAATGATCCTCCCAAAGGGGCAGCCTGACCGGAGGATCGATGCACATGTCTAGAAAATCGGGATACCAAACTCTCCGTGCCCAGTCCGGAGCCACAAGAATAACTTGCGCCCGGTTGCTCCTGATCTTCTTGAGCACTCTGGGCAGGAGTGGTATGGGCGGAAAGGCGTATAGGAGGCCTGAGCTCCACTCGCGCTGAATAGCGTCGCCAAGCGAGCACCGCCTTGGAAACTCCAACGTGCAATACTGCGGACATTACACGCTCTCTTCGGGAGGCCAACAGATCTAGCCAAGGTTCTCCCCACCACTGAAAGAGACCAATTGCCACCTCCGGATGGAGACGCAATTCGTGATCCGAAAGGCACCTTCAGGCTGAGCTCGTCCGCCCTGGCGTTCAGAGAACCGGCCAGGTGTTGACCCACCAGGGAAATGCCCTGTTCCAGCCAAGTCCAGAGATGCAGAGCCTCTTGACAAAGAGTCCTCGACCCCACTCCCCCCCGTTTGTTGCAGTACCACATGGGGGTAGTCATGTCCGTGAACACCTGCACGAGCCTTCCCTTTATTGATGGCAAATAGGCTTTTAGTGCCAATCGAATCGCCCGAAGCTCCAACAGATTCATATGGAGCTTGGCTTCCGCCGGAGACCAAAGTCCTCTGTTCTCCACCTCCCCCAGATGGCCACCCCATCCAAGAAGGGACGCATTCGTCACTACTGTGAGATCTGGGTCGGGAAGGGAGAGGGGTCTGCCCTTGAAGCAATCGCGGTCTGTTAGCCACCACTGCAAGTCTCTCGCAGTGCCCTCTGAAATCTGAACCAGGTCGGTGAAATGTCCTCGATGCTGCGCCCATTGGAACTTCAGGTCCCACTACAGAGCCCGCATGTGCCACCATGCATGGGTCACTAGCAGGATGCAGGAGGCCATGAGGCCCAACAGTCTCAAAGTCAGTCTCACCGAAATCCAGGATAGAGGCTGAAACATTGGTATCATAGCCTAAATATCCTGGACTCACAGCTCGGGAGGATAGGCCCGAAACTGCATCGTGTCAAGAACCGCTCCAATGAAAAGAAGCGTCTTAGAAGGAGTCAGGTGTGACTTCGGCACGTTGATAGTGGACCCCAGCGAATGCAGAAGGTTCGCTGTAGCCTGGAGACAACTGCTTGGGGCGAGCGCGCCTCCAACAACCAGTTCTTCGAGATAGGGGAAGACTGGGACCCCTGATCTCCGCAGATGGGCTGCAACCACCGCCATAACCTTTGTGAACACCCGAGGGGGGCTGGTGAGGCCAAAGGGGAGCACCGCAAATTGAACGTGCTCATGACCCACCGTAAACCGCAGGTATCGCTGATGGGCAGGCAGGATGGGAATATGAAAATAGGCGTCCTGCAAGTCCAGCGCTACCATCCAGTCTCCTGGGTGCAAGGTACACAGGATCTGAGCAAGGGTGAGCATCTTGAATTTCTCCTTTTTGAGGAAGTAATTGAAGGTTCTGACGTCTAGAATAGGAAGAAGGCCTCCGTCCTTCTTGGGGACCAGAAAGTAGCGGGAATAGCAACCACTGCCTACTTCGGGCCCTGGCAGCCTCTCTATACCTCCCTTGGCCAAGAGAGTTTTGACTTCCTCGTGGAGCAAAGCAAGGTGATCCTCGGTCAGCCGATGGTACACTGGAGGCATAGATGGAGGAGCAGTCTCGAAGGGGGGGGAGTAGCCCCTTCAGACTATTTGCAACACCCACCTGTCCGATATATTGTTTTTCCAGTGGTGGAGATGATGGTGTACTCTGCCACCGACTGCCCAAGAGTGATCCTGGGGTATCGGACAAGGAAGGTATTGTGGTGGAGGAGGGGGATCGTGGCTTGGCTCGACTTCTGATTTCCCAACGCAAGGGGCTGGTGTGAGCCACGTCCACGGCCCGCAGAGGTTGCTGAACTTGCGGGGCCCGCTGGCCGGAATAGGGCTGGCGTGGCTAATAGCCCCTTCCGTAGCAACGAAAGGGGCGAAAAGTGGCTGAAGCCCTGGGGGTGGTGGTGACGTCCAAAGACTTGGCTGTGGCCCGCGAGTCTTTGAAGGGCTCAAGGGCAGCATCCGCCTTGTCTCCGAAGAGACGGGAGCCATCAAAGGGCATGTCCATGAGGTTAGCCTGGACATCCCCCGAAAAACCAGACATTCTCAACCAGGCGTGGCGACGAATGGCCACCGTTGTGGAAATCGCTCTCCATAGCGAGTCCGTAGTGCCCAAGCCACATCTGATGGCGAACTTAGCTGCGTCTCTCCCATCTGAGATAGCTTGGGAGAGTAGAGTCCGGTCCTCCTCAGAGAGCCTGGGCAGCACCTGCGCTACTGTATCCCATATGGAATGGGAGTAACGGCCCAAAAGGCATGCAGTGTTCACCGACTGCAATGCCAGACTGGCGGAAGAAAACATTTTCTTTCCGAAGTTCTCCAGTCTCTTGGATTCCCTGTCCGGGGTTGCGGAAGGGAATGCGCCACGAGAAGTGGAAGCCTGGACCACCAAGCTTTGGGGGGTGGGTGGTGAGTGAGGAAAAGTGGGTCATCCGGTGCAGGGCGATGGCGGCGTGGGATAGTCTTATTCACAGGAGCCCTGTGCTGGGTTTGGACCAGGTTCCCAGAAAGTCGTCTGTTAAGGCCTCGTTGAAAGGCAGTAGGGGTTCCGAGCTAGAGACCCCAGGCTGCAGGACCTTTGTCATGACATTAGTCTTGACCGCCACTGTAGGAAGCTGCAGGTAGAGGACCTCCGCAGCCCTATGCACCACCATGGCAAAAGATGCTCCCTCCTCCATTGCCAGGGCAGGAGAGGAAAGCATGCCAGAGTATGGGGAGGTGCCCAAACCCAGTTTCTCGTACCAATCCACATCTTGTTGGTGCAGGATTTCTAAGGGATCCTGCACCCCCTCCCAATCCTCTTCCTCCATCCCCAAGCCTTCAGAATAGGGCAGGGTGAACGGCATGGAGCTATACAGCTCCGTCGGTGCCGGTCTCTGCATCAGAGGACGCCCGACCGGCTACGTGTCGTCGGGAATGAGCATCAGGGATGCGCCGCCGGGGAAGGTTTCTGTGGAGGTGTGAGCGGTGTCAGTCCGGATCCAGGAACGAGTCCACTCTGAGGCAGTGGCCTGAGCCGCTGGCATGGGAATCACGGGGGCCCCTCCGTCCTCTGAGCCTGTGGTGCCCAAAGGCGTGCCGGCAGGGTCAGGCCACCCAAATATGGCACACATGGCGTCATAAAAATTCTGTCAGCTGGGCGGGGGTCGCTCCTGGCCCCGGAAAGGGAGGGAAACGCGGAGCCCACCCAGGCACCTGCTCTGTGGAGTGGGGCCTTGAACGCCGAGGTTCCTCCGCCGAGTCGCGAGACAGGCGGGCGAAGTCGAAGCACGCTTCGACTTCTTGTGCTTTTTGTGGTGCCTCTTACCTGACTTTGATGACTTCGACGCAGAGGACTTCGATTCACCGGAGCAGTGCTCGGACCTTCCTCTCGACCGAGACCTGGACCGGGATTGAGACCAACGAGGCGGTCTCCGCGATGCAGGACGCCGGGCCGCGAGAAGCTTTAAGGACCGCTCCCTCAAAGCCTTCGGTGCCATGGCCCGGCAGTCGGAGCACGACTTGGAGTCGTGGTCGTACTCCAGGCATTAAAGACAGACTAAATGGGGGTCTGTGACCGACATGGCGCAGGGACAGGCACTGCACGGCTTGAACCCTGAAATCTTCTTACTCGACATGACTCCTAACACACCAACAAAGTCGACAAAAAGTCGAAAAAAGTCCGACAAAAAATTACAGGGGGTAGCTCTCTTCAACGGATCGGCGCTGGCTGACGCGGAAAAGATAAGAACGGACGTCAGGACGCCGGAGTGGCGGTTATATTGATGACGCAGACGTCACGACGACAAACACCAGCCGTCATGCAGTCGACCAACGCCACCTACTGGCGCGCAGGGGTACTGCTAAGAAAAATCTTCTTGATCCAGCCTGACGCCTGGAAGTTCAAAGGTAAGAAATCTGCAGCTAAATGTCTCTATCAGATTTCTCATTTTTCCACAAGCCTCAAAGGCTTTGAAGAATCTTCTCCTTGAAAAGCATTTTCCACTTGAGAAAAAAATATACCATTCTCACCATCAGGTGGTGGGGGTGAATAATTTAGAGACACAACTACAGAAAGGGATTCTGAAAAGGAATTCTCAAGTCAAATTAAACTTTTTTGTCTAAAGAGAGCAAAGCTTTGGATCTCCTGTTCCACACAATGTGCGGAAAAAATTTGTCGTCAGATAGCCTGTGGTAGGAAGAATGTTTTAGCACTTTAATTGGTTGGATTTCAGTATTTTTTTTATATTGATGTTAACTGGCCACTAACATGACACAGACTAAAGGCCTTTCAGGGTTGCTATAGTGTGAGAATGCTTTTGCAAGGTTACCATGGGACTTCCATGTCGACAAAGACAAATGATCCAAAAGTGGAGAAACACTCCTTTTCTGTCGAAGTAAGCTGAAACCATTGCTATAACCTTTTAAAAAGCTCTCGCTGTAGACTTCAGACCAAAAGAAAGAATATTTTATTAATGGCGTTTCTTGCTACTTTTGAATCTTAGGAAAAACATAACTGACATGATCAAATAATCCTTACAATGTGTGGGTTATAAACGCACAAAACCAAACTCTGGCACACACCGAACATCGAATCAGAGTAGGCAAGCAGTTACTTATATACCAAATCCACATTACACTTATTTTTGGGACCGATTTGTACACTCACCTACATTGTTTGGTTTTATGTGTTTACCGATCATGAAATTCAGGATTATTTTGATCCTATGTGAATAAAACCTCTACCCTACATTACTCTAGACTGCTAGAGACAACAGAACTGAAAGTCTAATGATTCAGGTTTCTTTTTGTAGGGTTTGGTCTGATCAGCTTCAATACATTTTGTCCGGATAAGACTCGCAAACTGCTAGCAGTCATTATCGAAACATTTGAGAATAGTCATCTCACCTGGCCCAATCTATAAGGTATCAACAGAATGAGCATGAGAGGATTGGTAAACTGTTGCTATTGTTTAGATTAGATGCAGCACAATTAACAATTACTATATCTTTATCTCACATTCTATGAACTGCACCAGCAACACATTTGACCACTCATCTGAACTGTTCTCAATGCAAAGAATGATAAAATATGGAAGTTATTACTTTGTAGGTTAATATGTCCAATTGTCTCAAACATGTAGACCACTGAAGACTAGGGCACTTGAAAATAAAGTAAACATGTTCCTTCTAATATTTTTGTCCTTTAGCAACATGGAGCCATGTCGCTTAGAAGGGGATACTGATCCTTCTGATCGGATGAAGGCAGCGCCCCTCGATCTCCCAGTGGATCCATGATATGCCCAAAGGACTCACTGCCTCATCAATTTAGCAGTCTTCCGTTGGAGCCCATGGCCCAGGTCAGTGAAACCTCGCAGTGTGAAACAGTGGGGGGTGCCGCAATAAATTCTGCACAGACAGAGGAGAAGGGGCCCTTAGTAGGGGTGCAACCGCCTCCTATATTGTACTACCTCAATGTGTCAGCTCATACAACTATGTTTGAGACTTCTCCTCAAGTAATGATGGGCCAGCTACAATTTTTAAATCTGCAGTATCCGAAATGACAGAAGTGGTTAAGTTAAGCCAGTTTGATCTATCTGAAGTTGGCAGGAGTCATAAAAATGATGCTGGCCTCGCTAAAAGATACAGGGATCCTTTGGTATTGGTCAAAATGTGCAGGAATGGAGTGGTGGCTGCCAAGGACAGCTCTTGCCTATGTATGACACTGGATGAGCCCCCTGAGCTAAGGGATGGGTTTATCTCATTAACTGAAGGCTCTGACACCTCTTGCCCCAAAGATGAGGACTCTGCATCACCTACAGATAGAACGACAAGTAGCCCTTCAGCAGAGCAAGATTTAGCAACAGCTTCTAAGTAGGTCTAAATCTCGTCAGCTGGGCGGAGAAAAACTGGGGTACTCATCTATTTCTGCACTGAAATGGGACAATTCAGCAACCCAGCAGGTTTACGACGATCTGCCTAATGCGCAACAGAACCCCACGCTGTCTACAAATCTACAGGGGCCAGTGGGAGAGCCAACACTGGAGTCATATACCGCTCTATCAAACAACACCAAGAGGAAACTCGCTCTGATGGGCGGAAGGCAAGGGTAGCAACAACGAAACTATAGGGAGCAATGAGAAAGTTCTCGAAATCCTGTACTGAAATTGGAAAAAAGATCTCAACATTAGAGACTCACGCTTCGAAACTTGACGGGTCTCAAGGGCCACTCGGAAGCCCAAAAATTTCACATTTTAGACATGCAATGGAAACTCTAGGACTTCAAGAACAGACAACGACAACCTGCAAATTCTTGGCCTTGAGGAGGGAGTCAAGGTCAATGACATTTGGTCTTTTGTGGTAAAGCTATTCAAGGAAGCTTTCCCTGAGTTGGAGTCATGGAACTGGGAACAGAAGCTGCAAAGATTGCACCGGTTTCCCCTTATGCTGAAAAAGCAAAATCAACCGCAGAAGGATGGCACCCCCAGGACTAGGGCATTTATAATGTATTTTGGCAATTTTCTTCTGGGACAGACTGTCATCGCAAAGGCACACCCAGAATCCAAGCAGAGCTTTGAAGGCAGGACTTTTGCCACGTTACTGTTGAACGCCGGTGGAGATTGAGACAACTCAAAGCCTTGTCAGGACAAGTGCACCGAGGACTATTAGATGAATCCTGCACGATTTAAAATTATCTTTGAAAATCAGACCCGAGGACTTACATAAGAGATTAAGGCTTAAGAGTTTCTAGATGAACTCATGGGCTGAGGCCGACAGTCCAAGTGTGATGGGTTAGATTGTAAAAGAGACACGGACCTGTTTCAGCTAAAGCTCTGTAAAATGTATTTCTCTGTCTGAAGGTTTTTTTTCTCTTCCCTTTATTTTTTAGGACAATAATATTTATAATCACTCGATGAGAAATCTGACCTCAAATTAGAGGGTTTCATTCTCTCAAGTATTAGGATGGATAGCTTTCTGTGGTGGTTTATATTCATGCCGGGATGTAGGGTGAGCACATGAGCCATCATTTAGACTCCTGGTCTGACTGCCTTGATAAGTAGAAGTGAAAGGGCTAGGGGAATTTGTGTGGGGGGGGGCTCGGTTAGGGGTTAGTTTGTCTGGGAGGAGTGCAGGGTGGGAAGGGAGGGGGTGTTTAGATGTGGAGAAAGCTGAACTGGTTATTAGACTTCAGCAACGTGGGTGACAGCTGACTAATATCAGAAAAGTAGCTGAAGGCTTGAAGGTACCACATGCAGATGTAATCTGTCTCCAAGAGACGCACATAGATGAGGCCAGGAAAAGATTATTGGAAACGCTGGCTTATAATCTTCTTGGGTACACAACATAGGGTACAAATGGGGGTGGTAATATTGGCTCGTAGTAATGCCTGTAGATGGATCCGTAGCACCTCTCATAAATATGGTAGATGGGTCATAGCCGACTGTCAGATTGCTGAGAGGATAGTTACGCTTTGCTCCATCTATGGCTTCAAACTGGATAACCCTATGTTGTTAGACTATGTGAACATCGAGCTCCCATTGTGGGCAACACCGATAATACTTTGTAGGGATCTGAATATAAACATAGAGTGGCTAAGGGCATCAAGTAGATTGGCAGTATCTGGGTAGTAAGCCCAAGGTCTATCGAGCACTTCAGCATTTGAAGCCAAATCTTGGCCTGGTGGATATTTGGAAAAATCTTAAGGCCCAGGCTACACTTTCTTTTCTGCTCCTCATAGGAAACATGTTAGATTGGACTATTTCCTTACTGCTGCTGGTCTGCTTAGTGGGAAACAATTTGATAATACCCACGAGTTTTATCGGATCATAATCCCCTGGTGATTGATATCTCTTCCCTGGGTAGTAAAAGGTCTTTACAGACATGGTTGCTTGATAGGGGGTTACTTTCTAATGAAGACTGTTTCCCATATGAAAGAATGGATCCCAGAATTTATGGAGAGGAATAGGGGTTGTGCCTCGGCTGGTGTGGCCTGCGGTACCTTAAAGGCTGGAATATGGGGGGGGAGGCCATCTGTTTTAGTCTTAACCGACAAAAGACCCTGTCCCAACTTCTGAAAGATAAATGTCCAAACTCTCTGATGTAGAGATGCAACTGGTGGAGGAGACTGCTGTAGTGGGTGAGATTCAGCAAGTCTTGCATAAATTAGTCGTAATTATATCCGCTAGAAATAAGATATCAGCAGGGAAGGCCGCTGAAAAATATATGGCTCGCACAAAAAAAAAAAAAAAAGTGTACTATAAATACAGTGAAAATGAAGGCAGGCTGCTGGCACTCCAGACTAGGCAATAAACAGTCTACGGGGGAATATCTGAGATTAGAGATAAAGGTGGTCAACTTCTTAATACCTCCTGAGGCAATTCTGGAAGTATTTAGAGAGTTCTATAAAGTATTGTATCAAGCCAAAGAGGGGTGGATGAGCAATGCATCTCCCAATACTTGGGTACTATTGTGGGATGTAAAGCTAATGTAGACAAAGTTTTTTTGGATGGCCCTTTTAGCCAGGGTGAAATTATAGAAGCGCTCAAGGCCTTACTCACCGGCAAAGCAGCAGGCATGGATAAAATCCCTCTTGAGTTTTATTAAGTGTTTTTTTCTGTCTTAGAAAAGGACCTGACCGATATTTTATGGGGCCGCTTTTCTGGGCAACTATGAATATCATGGTCTTTACGAAAAAAGAGAAACCACCTCATGATCCTGGGTTATTTAGACCTATTTCTCTTATAAAGAAAGATTAATGCCAAATTGTACTCCAAAATTCTGGCTACTAGGCTAAGTCGGATTATTGCCAAGTTGATATCTCCTAGACAACATGGCTTCATAGCAGGTAGAGGAATCACAAATCACGTCAGAGTTATAGCATTACTTGACGGAGCCAGTGTGAGAGGGACGCCTATGGCCCTAGTGCTTTTGAATGCCGAGAAGGCTTTTGACCGTGTGGCACAAGACTACCTCTGGGCAATGCGGAGATGGAATAATCTTGGGCCTGGGTTCATCAGAGCAGTCCAAGAGGTTTATAATAATCCAACTGCAAAGCTTCAAATTATGGTGGGGAATCTGATCCGTTGACAGACAGGCGGGGTACAAGGCAAGGGTGCCCATGCTCACCCTTGTTTGCTCTATATATCGATCCTTTGATAAGGAAACTAGAAGCCAATGTTTTATTCAAATCAATGAAGTCCAAGGGCCTCAGCACAAAAATACTTGCTTATGCAGACGATATTGCGGTTGTGACACCTGGAGATCTCAGTCTATCTTTTGAACTGGAATAAAACGCAGCTGGAAGTTAACAAGCATGTACATTTTCTGCATGATCAGACTGTGGATTATGCAATCTACTTGTGAGTAAATATCACGCCCAAAATAGACCAAAATAGAACCTGGCTCCGGTGATACAAAATACCAAAATGGATTTTAGGAGGATGTATAATCTCCACCTTACAATAACTGGCCGCTGCAATATTATTTAAGTGTTATTTCTTAAGGTACTTTACTCCTTCAGGACCATACCTTTAAAGTCTGAAAAGTGCTGATTCCAAAAAATGGAAGAGATATCAGTAGACCCATCTGGTCCTATGATAAAGCCAGGAGAGCCTTAAAGTAAATGATGTTGCCCAAGGCGGAAGGGGGGGGGGTCTCTTCTAAATTTGAGGTACTACTAGTGGGCAGCTGCCCCACAATATATGAGGTTTTTACTAGAGTGTCAGCAGATTGTTCCCAGGCGGTGGAGTGGACACCTATTTATGAATTGCTTCTAGGAGATGCTGCGGAGGCCCTTTTCTTGAAAATGGTCTAGCTGAGCAATTATAAAAAGGTGAAATTCAAGCCCGTACTGGCTGCTTTTAAGATATGGGGGTAGTCAGGAAAAAGACTGACATTGTGAGATTTGATTTTTATACCCATTTGGCGGTCCCCGATTTTCTAATGATTTTCCACGATGCATACTGCTCTAGGTGGGAAGCTAAAGGGATTGGAAAGCTAGGCGACCTTTTTGATAATAATCAAATTCTGTCACTTGAGGAGAGTCAACTGGATTTTGGCCTCGGGATGAGAGATTTTTTTAAAATACTTACAGGTCAGGGATTTTTTTTTTACCAAGGAAGTGCGGTGCAGCTGTTGGGTTTAATAAGGAAACACTACTTAAATTACTCCGCAACACTGCAGGTTGTGAGATAAGTCAGATCTATGATTATCTGGGGAGATTCATGCCCAACGATCGCGAAAAACAGTCCGATAATTGGCTGAGAAGGGTAGGGGCCACAGATGGTAGTTTCTATGAGTCACTAGTACTTGGCCACATCCTATTACTATCTCCTGGGCTACAGGCACAACACTTTAAAACACTTCTTAACCTGTATTACACTCTGGTTAAAATAACGAGCTGGGGAAGGGATTTAGTTATCTCCTGTCCAAGATGTCAGTTTGGAAGCAGATCTAGTCCATATGTTTCTGAGCTGCTTAAACAAGAGACATCCCGCTTTCTGCTGACTGTTTTGCATACAGACATGGAGTTATCTTCTCAACTTGTACTCTTGGGATTACAGGATAATGCAGGCAGGATGGACGGGCAATCTTTTATGTTCCTCTAAATGGCGGTTGCCCACATTTGCATTGTTGCAGCCTGGCTCAATCCAGACCCCACTACATTCCATCAGTGGCTGGTCAAGCTGCTCTCAATGTTCCATCTAGAGAGCAGCCTATATTGTCGAAAGGGTAGAAAGGCTAAGAAAAAGGGGAAGAATATCTGAGCTCCTCTGGAAGAGTGGTCACGAGGTGGGGTGAGTCATCATTAGAGGGTCGCAATAATTGTTTTGATGTATATTACCCACACAGTGAAATGTGGTTTATTTTTTGAATGAGGAAACAGGGCAATTTTTAAGATGAGGCCGGGGCTGCTATAAATTTTATTATTGATGAGTTTCGATATGAGCAGCGAAATTATTAACTATTTGTAAAGAGCCAACGGAATATGATGAATTGTGATTAATTGCTTTAAAGGAACTTTTAGCTTTTTTGCCAGCTAATTTACATGTATACATTCTTTTGTAATATTTAAGTGGTATATGCTGAAATGAACTGAGTATGTCTCGTGAAAATATTTAAAAAAAAAAAAGTAAAATCCATGAACCATCGGTGTGAATCAGTGAAAGAAAGTAACGCCCTGAAGTGTTTTTTCCTCAGTATAGTGGATAGAGTATACCTTGTACGCACTGCAGAAATATTATTTAAACAATACCTTTTGAACTACTGTTTGTTCTATGAGTGTTGTAAGCCAGATTCCCATAAGGAATAAGGGCTGCTCCTGGTTCTATGATTTTTCTTTCAACCTGTCAGGACAAGCTTGCCCTCCGTCAGCCTTTTACAAATCGTTGTCATTTTACTCAAGTAAAAGTTCTGGGCTTTCATTGGCCTTTCAACACAGTTTTTTTTTAGCTGAAACACTAGCTGTATGCTCCTTCAACAGTAACCTGTCCTCAAAAACATTCCAACTTGTTCAGAGATCTGCCTCATTTAGCTAAGGATTCCCCTAGTACATTTTTATCATACACCAGCCGATACAAGGGAATGTCATTAACTTTAATTTACTATTGACAGTAAACTGTGAAGCTTATTGTAGGAAATATTTTAATTTGTTCTTTAACAATAATTGCAAAAGGTGAAATACTTACAAACTGAATGGGATGAGTCTACTCTCAGATTGTTGAATCTATGGAATAAAAAAACATACATTTACCTTTATTTGGAGTACATGACTAAACCTGCAGACTTGCTTTTATTCACAACCTTTATATATCCTGCACTTAGAGATGGGCCAGGATTATCTATCTTAAAAGATATATAATCAGTGCCTTTTTCAGAGGGTAGGCACAAACACACACCATCTTAATAAGAAGTCTATCTGAGTGCTGGTTTTGACAATCTGCATCAGGCAGATGCTAGAACAGGACATCCTACCGACCTCAAGTTACATGAAAGGGACCTTATGATTCTCCTAGATTTAAATTCTCTATTACCAGCCCTGGGAAATCCCACAGCAAGAAACAGTGGGGAGCCCAGAGCATTTCTTACAAAGTTGCATCTACTTCGCATTACTTCGGAAAGGGCAGGAAATGTATGTGACAGACATGTTAAATCTCTGCAGCTTTAAAAACAGGCTATATTGACAACGTTTATTAAATTACTTCAAATTTTAGAAGGAAAAAAGGGTCACACCATTAAAATTCACTTAAGCAGAAATTAAAAGTGCCCTTTTAAAAACATCCTTCACAAACACTTTTTACTTCTCTTTAAAAAAGGATAAGGAGTAATACATAGCAATGTAGCCTGTGCAGGCTGCAGCATTGAAACAATGTAAATAGAACACTACGCCTTTAAGCGCCTTCTGACCGCCAGTGTCCCATCATGACCTGTAGGTGGCAGATTATTCAGTTATTTTTCACAAGCGAATCAGTAGTACAGTGGTTTACATAGATGATCTTTTCCTTTGGGGAGAAGGGAGGGTTGCTTTTGATTTCAAGGAAGATTCCCCTGAGAAAGAACTAGGATTACAGGTAAGAAACAACTCCTCTCACAGGGGATCGCCATTGATAATCCTAAACACTGAATAGATTTGCAGGCTTATCCCTTAAGGATTTCGTAAAGGAAGAGATTAAAAAAAAAAAAAAAATTGAAGTCAAATTAGGCAAACAAATTCTTTACAGGGGCTTGTCGCACTTGGGCATCGCGTTTCGCATCCGAATCAAGACAATAGTGCCTCGTAAAGGTGTGAACTGATCACCTAGTTGCAGCCTTGCAAATCTCAGCAATTACGATGTTCCCAAGTAAAGGAACAGTAGCTGATTTACCTCTGATGGAGTGGGCCCTAGGTTTACACGATAGGGTTTGTTTGCTTTTTCAAAACAAAGGATTATACAGGAGACAATCCATCTAGATAAGGATAACTTGTAAGTGGCATATCCTGTCCGTAGAGGACCATAGCTGACAAAGTGTTTTTATTTCCTTAAACATTTTGCCCTATCTAGATAGAACTTCAAGACCCTCCTAACATCGAGAGAGTGGAGAGATCCCCCTGCAGGAGAAGAGGTGTTCTGAAAGAATTTAGGTAAAGTAATAGTCAGATTGACATGAAAATCTTAGACTAACTTAAGGAGGAATTTAAGATGGGTCCTCATCACTACCCTGTAGCTATGGAATACTGTGCAAGGACAATGTGAACAGAGCCTGTATCTCGTTAACTCTGCGAGCTGAAGTAATGGCTACCAAGACAAAGGCCTTCCAAGAGAGGTGTTGTAGAGAGGCCTTATGAATGTGTTAGAAGGGAGGACCCAAAAGGCGAGAGAGGACAATGTTTAACTTCCTTAGAGGAGAAGGTCTCCTGAGGGGAGAATATATCTTCGTAATGCCTTCCAGAAAATCTTTGACCTCAGACATTTTGAAAAAGGACGTTAGTGAAGGACATTTTCGATAAGCTGTGAAATGCCCTCTAATTGAGAAGTTCAATTTCGCTTTAGCGAGAGGATGACAATATGGAAGAATAGCCTCTTCCTGACAAGCCAGAGGATTGACATTGTTCCGAGAACAACAGATTCAGAATCCCTTCCTTTTGAAGGAATCTGAAGTCTGAATAGGTGGTCTCTTAGCACATCCGTGCATTCCTGAGGAAGGTTTAGGTGGCTATATTGTATGAGCTCAAGAGCCATGCAGCCAGGTTCAGAGAGCGAAGGTTTGGATGCTGAATCTGGCCTCCGAACTTCTGAAGACTATCAGGTCTGCACGGCAGCTTCTTATGTGGACATTCTGAGACATGAAGAGGATTAGTGTACCACCATCGAGGACACTACGGAGCAATGATAATTATTCTGGCTTTCGAGTATGAGAACTTAACGAAAACTGTCAGCAGTAGGGGAATTGGAGGAAATGTGTAAAGAAATTTGCCTGACCATTCGATCCATAAGGCATTCCCCAGTGTGCATGGTTGGTAGAACCTCGAGGCGAAGCTTGAGCAATTTTAAATTTTTCCACCTACGAAAAGGCCTCTTTGGGGAAAACCCCAAACTGAGAAGATGTTTCTTGAATGACTGCTGAGTGTCAGCCTGAGCATTCTGGATTCCCGGAAGATGGGCGGTTGTAATCTTGAGATCCCTGGAGATAAGCCACTTCCATATTGTTTGAGTTTCCAGGGACAGAGGTCTGGATCTCATCCCTCCCTGCTTGTTCAGATAATGCATGCTTTTTGTATTGTCAGTCTAAACAAGGAGAGTCTATTCTGAACAATGGGAGGAAAGCCTTCAGGGCTAGATGTACTGCCATCAGTTCCAGAAGGTTGATGTGGTAAGACTGTTCCTTCAGACAACACAGGCCTTGAATCTGTAGACGGTCCATATGAGCACCCCAACCTGTCAAGGAAGCATCCATCACTATGGTTTGGGCCGAAATGTCTTGGTGGAAATTCACCCCCTTGAGGAGATTCTCTGAGTGGCACCACCATTTGAGTGATTATTTCGCAAGAGTGGTCTGAATCACTGTCTTCCCATCTTGCAGAGATCTGATCCCATTTATCTTCCAGACATCGTTCGAGAGGCCGCATGAAGAGACGTGCATGCAGGACCAGGAAGATGCGCAACGCCATTGAACCCAGGAGGAAAGAGACTTCTCTCACTGTTGGATGGGATGTTTTCTTCAGATTGTGACATTTCTGAAGGCTACATAATCATCTCTCCTCCAAAGGAAACACTTGTGTGTACTGTGTCTAGAACGCCACAGAGGTAATGCAGGAATTGAACAGGTGTTGAGATGGATTTGTCATGATTCACGTA
Organism: Calotriton arnoldi; assembly: GCA_963921515.1. Lineage (NCBI taxonomy): Eukaryota > Metazoa > Chordata > Amphibia > Caudata > Salamandridae > Calotriton > Calotriton arnoldi. The sequence goes on from CAWUFW010001727.1 coordinate 1,464,222, forward strand.
CAGACCTAGTCGATTGTGAGTCATGATGGTTAGGTGATAATGTTGGATTGCTTGCCAATAGAAAGATACCTTGATGAGCCAATCATCCAGATATGGATAGACGAATAGTCTCATTTTTATGAGATGGGCTGCTAACACCGTCATACATTTGGAGAAAGTTTGCGGGCAGGCTTGAGCCAAAGGGAAGGACCTTGCATTGAAAATGGTCTTTTTCCTACAATGAACCTCAGGAATTTGAAATGTTTTGGCTATTGGGATGTGAAAATAAGCACCTTGAAGATCTATCAAGCACAGCCCGTCCCTTGATGGAGTTAAGGGTAGATATGATGAAGAGCCAACATCCTGAATTTTTCTTTGTAAACCCATCTGTTCGCTTTCTTGAGGTCCAAAATGGGTCTGTATTCGTTTTTGGGTCCTCTCCTTCACTAGAAAATAACAAGAATAAATTCTCATTCATTTCAGGTGAGAAGGGACCTTCTCCATGAGTTTCTGCACCAGAATGGATACTTCTACTTGTAGATGATCCCCGCTGGTAAAGGAAAATGCGACTTACCAGTATGCATCTGTTCTTGGCATGTAGAGCTGTAGAGTTGTATACTTTAGCATAGATCGCCATCTGGTGTTGGGCTCGGATGTTTGCACTTTGTTTTTGTTGAAGAAGTCTTTGTAGTCACGGGATAGGTGACTCGTCCTTATGATGATAGTGCACATGGGCATCGACTCCATCTTCAGATTGTTTTTCGCCATGAAGGGTGATGGAGTTAGTAAGAGTTAGAAAGGGATGTCCATGTGATGTATCTAAATAAGATAATACTGCCACAGATAAAGGTACCCGGGGAGGTGGGTGGGCGTATACAACTCTACAGCTCTACATGCCAAGAACAGATGCATACTGGTAAGTAGCATTTTCCTTTCGAGGCATATGAGCTGTAGATTGTATACTTTAGCATAGACTATAAAGCAGTTTTTCCTCCCTAGCGGTGGCAACCTGTATCCATTGCAGTAGTTTGAAAAAGTGTTCTTAATACAGCCTGGCCCACAGTAGCCTGTTGCTTTGCTTGCACATCTACACAATAGTGTTTAGTGAAAGTATGCGGTGTAGACCAAGTTGCTGCTTTGCAGATGTCATCTAGGGGAATGTTTCCCAAAAATGCCATAGAAGCCCCTAGTTTGCGTGTGGAATGAGCTCTAGGGGGAATAGTTAATGTGCGTTTAGCTTTGAGATAGCATATCTGGATGCATTTAACAATACACCTTGCAATTCCTGTTTTTGAAATGGGATTGCCTTTGTGAGGTGGGGAGAAGGCTACAAAAAGTTGTTTTGTTTTTCTAAAACTTTTAGTTCTTTCGATGTAGTAGAGTATCGCTCTTTTAACGTCCAGCGTGTGGAGAGCGCGTTCTGCCACCGAGTCTGGTTGAGGGAAAAATACTGGAAGTTCAACCGACTGATTAAGGTGAAAAGTAGATACCACTTTAGGCAGAAATTTTGGATTAGGCCTAAGAACCACTTTACTATGGTGTATTTGTAGAAATGGTTCTTGTATGGTTAATGCCTGGAGTTCACTAACTCTCCTAAGTGATGTGATAGCTACCAGGAAGGCTACTTTCCAAGTAAGGAACTGTAATTCGCATTTGTGCAGAGGTTCAAATGGGGGACCCATGAGTCTGGTGAGGACTATATTGAGATTCCATACCGGAGAAGGTGGAACTCTAGGTGGAATTATTCTTTTAAGTCCTTCCATAAACGCTTTAATAGCGGGTACTCGAAACAACGACAAATGTTGTCTGTTTTGGAGGTAAGCAGCAATTGCAGCAAGATGTAGCCGTATAGATGTATATGCTAGGTTACATTGTTGTAGATGCAAAAGATAACCGATAATATTTTGGATGGAAGCATCTAGTGGATCGATTTTGTTATTTGTACAATAAATGAGAAATCGCTTCCACTTTGCTGCAAAGCATGCTCTAGTAGTAGGACGTCTAGCCTCTTTAATGATATTCATGCAGTCTGGCGGGAGATTAAGGTAGCCAAACTCTAGGACTTCAGGAGCCAGATCGCAAGATTGAATTGATTGGGATCTGGATGCCTTATCTCTCCATAGTTCTGAGTGAGGAACTTGGGGGAGAGGTGGAGCTTTTGATGAGGCACTACCGAAAGTTCCAACAGGGTTTGAACCATGGTTGGCGTGCCCATGTTGGAGCAACTAGGATCATTGTGAGGGAGTATTGTTGGAGCTTCCGAACCAGTAACGGAATGAGCGGGAGAGGGGGAAAAGCGTATACAAATCTGCCTGACCAGTTCATCTATAGCGCATTGCCTTTGGACAATGGGTGTGGATATCTGGAGGCGAAGCTTGGGCATTTTGCGTTTTGGTGTGTGGCGAACAGATCTATGTCTGGATGACCCCACATGCGAAAGAATGGAAGAAGAACTTGAGGATGAAGTTCCCATTCGTGGGTGTGCTGTGTTTGACGACTGAGCAGATCCGCGATCTCATTGTGTACTCCTGGTAGATGTTCTGCGAGGAGGTAAATGTTTTGAGGAATGGCCCATCTCCATATGCTTTGCGCTAGTTGTGAAAGCTGAAGAGAGTGTGTCCCCCCTGTTTTTGTATGTAATACATTGCTGTCATGTTGTCCGTACGGATCAAGACAGCTTTGCCTACTAGCAAGAGTTGAAAAGACTTTAGTGCTAGAAAGATTGCCAGTAACTCCAGGTGATTTATGTGGAGTTGTTTTTGTTGATGGGTCCATATACCTTGAAAGGTTTGGTTTTGGAGATGAGCTCCACAGCCGGTGAGCAATGCGTCTGTGGTTAGCACTATCTGTGGAACAGGGTCGAGGAACGGCCGCCCTTTGGAAAGGTTTTGTGTGTTCCACCACTGCAGAGAGCGATGCGTGCGGCTGTCTACCAACACCAGATCTGTTAACTGACCTTGAGCTTGGATCCACTGATGTGCTAAACATTCTTGTAAGGGAAGCATCTGAAGTCTTGCATAAGGAACGATGAGGATGCAAGAGGCCATCATCCCTATTAGCTGCATGAACACTCGAGCTGGAAGTGAGTGTTGCGGTTGAAATTTTGATATGAGAGCTTGTATGCTGGCAATCCTGACTGGATTGGGGTATGCAAGGGCTTTCGAGGTATCTATTGTGGCACCTAGATACTGAAGTAGGTGGGACGGTTGAAGGTGTGACTTGGGTAGGTTTATTGTGAATCCCAAGTCGTGGAGCAGCTGGATTGTTTTGTGTGCATCGTGCACACAGTGTGTGTGTGACTTGGCTTTTATGAGCCAGTCGTCAAGATAAGGAAACACGTGAATGTGTTGTCTGCGCAAATGAGCTGCGACTACTGCGAGACATTTTGTGAAGACTCGGGGTGCTGTAGTCACTCCGAATGGGAGGACTTTGAATTGATAGTGCTGTCCGTCCACTACAAACCGTAGATATTTTGTGTGTGTGGGGTGAATGGGAATATGAAAGTAGGCGTCCTTGAGGTCTAGAGTGGCAAGGAAATCGCCCTGTTGGAGCAGTGGGAGAACCTGTTGGAGAGTGATGATGTGGAAGTGGTCCGACTGTATGTAGAGATTTAACGGTCGGAGGTCTGGTATTGGTCTGAGAGTACCGTCCTTCTTTGGGATTAGAAAGTAAAGGGAGTAAACCCCTGTTCCTTGATGAGGTAAGGGAACCGGTTCTATTGCGTGTTTTTGTAATAAGGAGAGAACCTCCAGTTTTAACAGTGTCAGGGGGAAGTCACTGTTTTGTAGTAGGAGAGGTGCAGGTGTTATTACTGCGGCCTCTACCCTTGTTGTTCCCTTTATAACCTCCTCTGAAATAACCTCTGTTAGGGGAGGTTTGAGTAGTGTTTTTGTAGGAGGATGAGGTGTTGTCCGTCCCAATAGTTTTAGAGGCGCCCCTATAAAAGGAGCGACGAAAAGAACCTCTAGTGGTTGTCGCCTGTAGGGCTCCCATGGACTTAGCAGTTTCTGAGTCCTTCTTCATTTTTCCCAAAGATGTGTCTACAGTGGGTCCAAATAAGTGTTCTTGATCAAAGGGTTGATTAAGAATTGTGGACTGCACATCCTGTTTAAACCCAGATATACGTAGCCATGCGTGTCTGCGTAGTAAAACGCTTGTGTTAACTGCACGAGATGCTGTGTCGGCTGCATCAAGAGCACACTTTATAGAAGGATAAGTTACTTACCTGTAATCCTAGTTCTCTTCCAGGGGTATCCTCATCAAAGTCATAAGCACTGAATATTCCCGCCCATGTGCGGGGACCCCGGAGAATAATAAAAAATATATATGAAAAAACATATATATATACAGCTCTATATATATCTCACCAAAACGACCACTTCACTCCGAAAGCAATCCATGGACACAGCGGGGAGTTTTGAGGGAAGTCCTTTATTCACAGGTTGCAGCGTAGCATAATGCATTTCGGCAAAAGCCTTCCTCAGATGCCGCTGTCAACTCGTTATCACCATCTCCCACCTTTATATATATACATATATCATTTTTTCCCATACTAATGCAGCCCCATATAGGAGGCTAACAATGCAATAATAAGTAGATGAATGCATTCGCAGATACACAATGTAAATATATACCACAGGAGTGCAAGTACACTTGAACTCTTTTTAATGAGTATACTCATGAAAAACTGCGCAAAAAAGCAAGCATTGTTAGCCTACAGGCTGCATTGTAAAGCAATAGCATAGAAACTGAAAGCCATTGTACAGAAAACTGGCACCATGCCTTTAAGGCAGCCATGACCCCTAGCTTCCCATCATGCCTCAGGGGTGACAGTTAGGTCAGTTGTTCTTTGCGGAGACCCGAAGGGCAGGGCACAAAGAGAAAGCTTAGTCATAAAAAACAATCTCATTTGCTGGGGAGGCGAGTGGGTTGCTTATGACTTTGATGAGGATACCCCTGGAAGAGAACTAGGATTACAGGTAAGTAACTTATCCTTCTCTTCCAGGGGATCCTCATCAATAGTCATAAGCACTGAATAGAATAGCAAGCCCATCTTCCACCTGCAGGCAAATGAGAGACAAAGTGAGCCAATTAACAACAACCGAAATACTCAGCTGTTTAACAGATTCCTCAAGGAGGCTTGGCCTACTTGAGTGTCCGCTCTGGTATCGGAGTCAAGACAATAGTGTCTTGCAAATGTATGCACTGATCTCCAAGTGGCTGCTTTACAGATCTCGGAGAGTGGAACATTATTGAGAAAAGCAGTCGTAGCCGCTTTTCCTCTCGTGGAATGAGCTTTGGGAGCGGGACAAAGAGGCTTCTGTGCTAACTGGTAAGCCAATTTGATGCATGAGACTATCCATCTGGAGATGGACGGCTTTGAAGCTGGAAAACCTGTCCTGATCGAACCATAATTAACAAATAGGTGATCAGACTTTCTAATTGACTTCGACCTGTCCAGATAAAACTTCAAAACCCTTTTCAGGTCTAATGAGTGTAGAGCCCTCTCAGCTGGAGTGGATTAGGGAAAAAGGTCGGAAGAGAAATGGTTTGGTTTACATGAAAATCGGACACCACCTTCGGAAGGAAGGAGGGATGTGTTCTCAGGACCACTCTATTGAGGTGGAAGACTGTGTAGGGCTCTTTTGAACAGAGAGCCTGTATCTCGCTCACCCTACGATCTGAGGTGATAGCCACCAGGAAAGCTACCTTCCACGTAAGGTGTTGTAAGGTTGCTTTGTGGATAGGCTCAAAGGGTGGACCCATCAATTTTGAGAGTACCAAGTTCAGCTCCCAAGGGGGTGAAGGGGGTCGGACAGGACGGTAGACTTTCTTGAGACCCTGTAGGAAGTTCTTCACTACCTGTAGCTGGAAAAACAAGGATTGAGAAGGGGGAACGTCTGTATGCAGTAATGGCAGCTAGATGCACCTTAATGGAAGAGAATTTCAAACCTGATCTGGCTAGATGGAGCAGGTATGGCAAAATTACTTCCTCCTGCCCCTTGGTAGGACTATAATGATTTTGAACGCACCATACATAAAAACGCTTCCATTTACAAGCATATGAGTGTCTTGTAGAGGGTCTCCTCGCTTCTTTCAATATGGTCATGCAGTCTTGTGGAAGGCCTAAATGACCATATTGGAGGATCTGAGGAGCCATGCTGCCAAGTTCAGTGAGGGAAGGTTGGGACGATGAATCCTCCCGTTCATCTTGGACAGCGGATCCGGTCTGCACGGCAGCCTCTTGTGTGGGCATATCGACAGATGCAGAAGGTCCGCCTCCGCCTCGGCCAGTCCGGAGCAATCAGGATCATCGTAGTGTCTGAATGTGAAAGCTTGGTCACCACCTTCGGGATGAGAGGAAAGGGTGGAAAGGCGTACACAAATGCCCCTGACCAGTCTATCAAAAGGGCAATCCCCTTCGATCCTGGCCGGAAGTACCTTGAGGCGAAGTCTCGGCATTTTGTGTTTTCGTCGTCTGCGAACAGGTCGATGTCTGGACGACCCCAAGCCTGGAAAATGTCTTCGACCACCTCGTCGTTGAGAACCCAGTCCTGCTGGTCCTCAAAGTGTCGACTGAGGGCATCCGCTTGAGAGTTCTGCTCTCCCGGTAGGTGAACCGCTGTGATGGATAGATTCCTTGCCAGGAGCCAGTGCCAAAGGGTCTGAGCTTCCAAAGAGTGTCCTCGAGCGAGTTCCCCCCCGTTTGTTCAGGTAGTACATTGTAGTGGTATTGTCCGTCTGTACTAGGATGGAACTCGCCTTGAGAGCCAGATGAACGGCTCTTAGTTCCAACATGTTTATGTGGTACAATTGCTCTTTTGAGGACCATAGACCTTGCGTCTGGAGAGACCCCATGTGAGCCCCCCATCATTGGAGGGATGCGTCTGTGATCAGAGTCTGAGAAGGAGGAGTTTGATGGAACGGAACCCCTACTCTCAGGTTGTCCTTCATCCACCACCGGATGGATGCTCTTGCTGCGTGTGATAGACAGATTCTGTCTTCCCAGCGAGATGTCTGCTGGTCCCATTTGTCCTCCAGATCCTGCTGCAGGGGACGCATTCTCAGCCTGGCATTGGGGACCAGAAAAATGCAGGATGCCATCGACCCTAGCAGGGAGGCGATCTGACGCACCGAAGACAGGTTGCTGTCTAAAATCTGTCTGCCTTTCTGTGTGATGGAAAATTGTCTCTCCTCCGAAGGAAACACTTTTCCTAGTTCAGAGTCTATCATAGCCCCCAGGTAGTGGATTCTCTGTGTGGGCTGCTGTGTTGACTTTTCGAAGTTCACATGGAGTCCCAGTTGTTGGCAAAGATCTAGGCACTGCCGGAAATGGTTCCTCACAATCTGGGGAGAGGGACCTTTCAGGAGCCAATCGTCCAGGTAAGGATAGACAAAAATGCCTCTGCGTCGCAGAGTGGCTGCCACTACCGCCATGCACTTCGTGAACACTCTGGGAGCTGACTTCAGTCCGAAGGGCAGCACTTTGAATTGATAGTGGAACGATCCGACTAGGAATCGTAGGTATTGCCTGTGATGCGGACTTATCAGGACATGAAAGTAGGCATCTTGCAGATACAGCGAACACATCCAATCCCCTTGTCGCAGATGAGGATATATTTGGTGGAGAGCCAACATGCGAAATTTCTCTCGTTTGATGGACTTGTTGAGTGCTCGCAGGTCCAGAATGGGCCTGTATTCTGATTTTCGACCTTTTTTCTTTACCAAGAAGTATCTTGAATAGACTCCTCGACCTCTTTGTGATTTTGGCACCTTCTCTATGGCTGACTTGCGTAGAAGGATCGCCACTTCCCTTTGCAGCATGTTGATCTGGTGGCACGATGATGGCACCGGAGGGATCGAGGGCGGACAACGTCGAAAACGTAGAGAGTACCCATTCTGCAGCGTAGCTAAAACCCACTGGTCCTTCGTGATAGCTCGCCACGCTTGCAGATGATTTGCAATACTTCCCCCCACTGGAGTGGTGGACGGTGATGGAGGAAGCGGGCACTCAATGCTTGGCTGGAGTCTTCGTGGAGGTAGAGGACTGACGATTTGTTCCTCTTCCTCTGGAGGATCGACGGCCTTGATACTGGGATTTTTGCTGACCCTGTTGGTTTTGGTGTTTTTGCCAATGAGGGGTTTGAACCCTCTGTTGGAAGGATCGTCGATCATAAGGGCGGCAGCGGCGACGGAACTCTTTTTTTCTTCTCCAGCCCCACTGCCTTCAGGGTATCCAATTCAGTCTTCATCCGGGCCATTTCCTCATCCGCGTGAGTACCGAATAAAGATGAGCCGGAGAAAGGGAGATTGATGATCCGGGTCTGCGCTTCTGGTTTCAATGCTGTGAGGCGAAGCCAGGATGACCTTCTGGCGCAAATCCCATGGGTGTAGGAATGGGCTGAGAGTGTATCCCCATCCACTGCAGCACTGATTACTTGGTTCACCACCAAGCTGCCCTCCTGTAAGATCTCCTCGAAGTCCTTACGGTCTTCCCTGGGCAGTTTCTCCGTGAAGCGTTGGAGAGAGTCCCACAGAGATCTATCGTAGCGCCGATGCACTGGAGACTTTAAGCATGGAGGCAGACGTGCCACAAACTTTTCTCCTCCACGAATCATGCATCTTGCTCTCCTTGTCTAGTGGTACTGTAGAAGGAGGCCACTGAATGGGTCTTCCTAGCCGCAGTGATAATCACAGAGTCCGGTGGTGGATCGGACTTTAGGAACAAAGGGTCCCCCTCCGGTGGGCGATATTTCTTTAGAATTCTCGCCGGTGCAGTTTTGAGGGTTGCCGGCGTGAGGAAGATGTCCTTAACCGGCTGGAGGAGCCCCGGTACCAATGGAAGTAACGGTCTAGAAGAAGCCCTCTGATGTAAAGTTTTGAAAATTACCGACAACGAGCTCTGCTGAGTTGGCATAGGAATGTTCAGCTAGTTAGCTCCCCAGGAAAGCACGTCTTGTAATGTGCTAACATCATCCACCGGAGAGATTCTTGATGGTGGACTGTCGGTAAGGGTGGGCGAGTAGCCTCTTTTTGAGGTTGAGGAGGTGGAAAGCGTTGGAGATCTGCACCTTCTCCTTCTGCTGCGTGATCTTGATCTCCTCCTGGGGGAAGATGCAGGAGTGCGAATGCGGGCTCTATCTCTTGGAGATCCGCAGCCTGTACCAGGCGAGTCACAGGAGACCTGTGAAGAGGGCTCGAATCGCGACGAGCGCCTGCCGCTTGTGTAGAATCAGCCCAGTGGTGCAGAGGTCGCATCCATCTGGGTGAGAGGTGAATAGATGGTGTCCTCTCTGCTCTTACAGGAGATCGACGTTTGGAAGGAGATTTACGTCCATCCGGATGAGACCTTTCAACTGAATGCTGATGCCCAGAGGGCGAGGTCTGGTTACTTGATGTCGAGATCACCACCTCCGGAGATCCAGACTTGGAGATGGAACGGTGGGGGCCTGCTCTCGACGTCGATGGAGACGGAGAAAAGCTTAAAGGAACTGACACCGACGGAGACTTCTGCATTGACGTCGTCCGCGACGGAGATCTCGGTCTCGACCTTCCCGTTCCCGGCGGAGACTTCTGCCTCGACGCCGATCGTATCGACGGAGACCTCTGCCTCGACGTCGATCGTCTTCTCTTCGACGGAGGGCTCTGCCTCAATGTCAATCGTTTTCTCTTCGACGGAGACTCCTGCCTCAACGCCGAACGCCTTTCCTTCGACGGAGGACTCTGTCTCGACGTCAGCTGCGAAACCGCCGGAGACCCCTGCCTCGACGTCGAATGCCTTGCTGACGTCGACGGAAGCCCCCGCCTCAACGTCGATCGTTGGTGTTCCGACGACCTATGTCTTGACGTCGACCTGCGGTAAGAGGTCGATGGAGTCTTCCGTTTCGACGTCGGTGATGGTGTCTTACGCCTCGACGCCAAAGATCTCTGCCTCGACGTCGATCGCAGCTGTTCCGACGACCTGTGTCTCGACGCCGACCGTCGCTGAAGGGTCGTCGGCGGAGGATCTTGTCTCGACGCCGGACGCTTCTCCAACGTCATGGGAGACTTGGCCCTCGAAGTTGAAGAGTGACGCTGCTGCGCCACCGAAGTGTTCGACGACGACTGTTTTTCCGCCGCCGGTAACTTCGACGTCGAGCCCGACGCCGAAGGAGAACAGATCGGGATCTTGCTCCTCGACGTCGATCGTGTTCTCTTCTTTCTCCTCACTGGAGACCTACCTCTTTCAGAGAGGCCATAAAGTCGGATTCTCTCCCTGTCTTTGATGGTTCTTCAAGATAACTTCCTGCAGTGTTGGCAGGAGGCAGGAGAGTGAGACTCAGGGAGGCAGAGGATGCACACATCATGTGTGTCTGACTTGGCCTTCTTTTTGCCACAGGCTGGGCAAGGGTCAAACAAAGAAGGCATTTTTGACAGAAAAATGTTGCTTCTGTCACAAAAAAATGGTTTAACCCCCACTCTTAGGTCAAAAAACGTCGAGTGAAGGTAAAAAACCCACAAAAAAATCAAGGTATTTTTGACAGAAAAGTCAAAAAAGAGAGAGCTGTGAATCCAGGGTCCTGACAGAAGGAGCCGGAAAGAACAACTGTCCTAACTGTCACCCCTGAGGCATGATGGGAAGCTAGGGGTCATGGCTGCCTTAAAGGCACGGTGCCAGTTTTCTGTACAATGGCTTTGTTTCTATGCTATTGCTTAACAATGCAGCCTGTAGGCTAACAATGCTTGCTTTTTTGCACAGTTTTTCATGAGTTTACTCATTGAAAAGAGTTCAAGTGTACTTGCACTCCTGTGGTATATATTTACATTGTGTATCTGCGAATGCATTCATCTACTTATTATTGCATTGTTTAGCCTCCTATATGGGGCTGCATTAGTATGGGAAAAAATGATATATATATATATATGTTTTTTCATATATATTTTTTATTATTCTCCGGGGTCCCCGCACATGGGCGGGAATATTCAGTGCTTATGACTATTGATGAGGATCCCCTGGAAGAGAAGTGTTTGTAATTAATTTTCCCTCTTGTATGAGGTCATTAGCCTTAGTCTTACACTGATCGGGAAAATGTTGTATGAGCTTTTCAAGCTCATCGTAATGAGCCCTATCATACCTGGCCAGTAAAGCTTGGGTATTGGCAATGCGCCAGTGATTCGCTGCTTGTGAGGCAATGCGTTTGCCAGATGCGTCTAGTAATTTAGACTCCTTATCTGGAGGTGGGGCATCCCCTGATGTTTGGGAATTTGCTCGTTTACGTGCATTTGACACAACCAAGGAATCCAGAAGGAGCTGTGCTTTAATATAAGCTGGATCGTTGGGAGCAGGTTTTTATTTTTTCTCAATTCTGGGATTAAGAACTCTAGCCCTGACTGGGTCTTTAAAAACGTCAGGTGCATGTTTGACGATACCTTTTAACCTAGGTAGAATGCTTGTTGATTTTTGTGACTGTGTGAAAGTCTCTAACAAAAATTTATAATTCTACCCCATGATATTGTGCAGCTCTATTTATGAGCTGTGCAAAACCTATGTTGTCGTCTGGGGGGGATGGCCTAGATGGGTAGGAGTCTGGATCGGGGAGATCTGGGACATCTGGTGGATTATCATAATCCTCCCAAGGATCAGGTGGTGGGAGAGTAGTGTCATCATCATTATCCTCTTGTGGGTTTTCATCCCCACCCCCACGGTGATGATCATCATCATCTTGTGGTGTAGGTGAATATGGAAGCATTGGAGAGTGTGCTGGAGAAAGTGGTGTTGTGGGGATATTTGGAGGAGAGAACGGTCTGGCTGGAGAAGTTCCCATGTCTCTTTTCTTTAAGGGTACTTTGGGTTGTTCTGAGGAGTCCAAAGGTCTCTTTTTAGATAGGGTTGTCTTGATATGACCAGTTTTAGGGTCAATGTGAAGGGTTTTTTGTTTAGGATCCACTGGATCTGGTTGAAAAAGCTCTTTTAATCCAGTATCCTTGTTCGGCACCGATGATTTTAGTTGTTTTGGTTTCGATTACGAAGCTTTAGGAGGAGTCTTAGTGTCCTTTTGCTTTGGAGGAGCTGTGGAGTCCGAGGACTTTTTCGGCTCAGAGGATTTATGGTCTTTTTTCGGTTCCGAGGATTTAGTGTCTTTTCTCGGTTCCGAAGATTTGCTCTTTTTCGGTTCCGAAGATTTGTGGTCTGGTTTCGGCTCAAAGGGTTTATATCTTGATGGTGTTTCGGTGCCGAATGTTTGGGTTTCGGTACCGGTGAGGATAGTTCGGTACCGATGCGTGGCTGGCTCGGTCCCGAGTCGCCTGAAGGATTGTCTTTGGACTTTGGAGCCGAACCCGAAGGTGGGGCGTCAGACGTTTTGTCACTGTGTCGACCTGAGCCGGAAGGCGAAGGTGTTACCGAAGCCTTATGTTTTTGAGAAGTGGTAGGGGTGTCGATGTTGGTACTCACGGTTCGTTGACCTGGAGTAACCGTGTCATCTTCGGCCTCTTATTTGTCGGCCTTGGAGACGCTGATGACTTCATTGTCCGGTTCTTGTTCCTTGTGAGTATCGGGGTCTGCATCGAAGATGCCGTCCGGCTCCGAGGTAGTGGATCGAGAGATTGCGTGACGTCGAACCCGGCGATCACGTATGGTTTTCTTCGATCGGAATGAAGCGCAGGCCGGACAATCTTTGTCCTCGTGTTCTGGAGAGAGGCAAAGGTTACAGACCTCGTGGAGATCAGTGTGTGGGAATTTGGCACCACACAGGGGGCATTTTTTGAATGGAGTTCTTTCCATTAGCTGTAGGGCCTGATGGCGCGAATCGGCCCAACGGCCCGCGTCGACGACCGGAATTGAAGGTGTTGAGATTTTTGTTGGATCCGCGTCGAGGAGCGCGATCGAAAACAATACCGTCGAGTGGTGAAGGATTGCGCGTCGAAAGGGAATCGAATACGACACCGACCCGGAGCGCAACCGTTTACATCCGAACCCGATGGCGGAAAAAAACAATCTGAAGATGGAGTCGATGCCCATGCGCACTATCATCATAAGGAGTCACCACCTATCCCGTGACTACAAAGACTTCTTCGACAAAAACAAAGTGCAAACATCCGAGCCCAACACCAGATGGCGATCTATGCTAAAGTATACAATCTACAGCTCATATGCCTCGAACAAGAAGGTTACACTGGTAAAATAGTTGGCGGTGGGCACATGAATCTGAGACCGTATCCATGCCCTACAATATTCAGAATCCATATGTTGGTGGCTATCCTTTGCCACTCTTGCAGTTAAGATGTTATGCTTCCCCCTACTGGAGTAGGCAACAGAAAGGGGGGGGGGAGGGGGGGATGACTCATTGCTTGCCACCTTTTCTTTTAGTGGCTTGGGCAGATGATTGCCGTCCTTCTCGGTCTCTTGACTGACAGCGCTGTTGTTGATGTCTATGTGGCTGAGATGATTTTTGTTGCTGCTGTCCTGGGACACCTAGACTGCCACTTGCCTGTGGCCTCGAGTTCCTGCTTGTTACAGACTGATCCAGTGAAGAAGCCGATGCCTGGGTTTTCCCACTCACCATTCTTCCCACCATCAGAAGTTCCGCCCACTCCAGGACCTACCTAATGCAGACCTCAGCGCAACCTCATCAGTAGGCACCTGGACACCTAGCCTGCCACTTGCCTATGGCCTCCAGTTCCTGCTTGTTCCGACTGATTTAGTGACACCGCCTCTGCCGGGGTTTTCCCACTCACCTTTCTTCCTGCCAAAAGAAGCTCTACTCACCTCAGGACCTATTTAATTCAGGGCTCAGCGCAACCGCGCCGCTGGCTCACCGAAGGCACATTAAAGGCAAGCCTGTCTGCACGGGTCCGCGCCTGGACCGCAACCCCTGGCCCGCCTGTCCCACAAAGACACCATTGCTGAGCTCCACACCCCGACCCCGGATGCAGCAATAAACACTGCTACCACGCAGACCCACACTTCATTGTAGAACCTTTTACCTGCACCCACTGCTACTTCAGCTGCCACAGCACACACACTAGTCAACTGATCAGCCTCACCCCGTACACACCACAGACTCCACCTGAACAAAAACACAAACTCACATGCAGCCTTCTCAACACACGCTCATTATGCAAACATTCCACCAAATTATGGGACCTCATCACCACCTTAGCACCAGGCAGTCTTCCTCAGTGAAACCTGGCTCAACCCCACATCCGCTCCAGACATTGCCACAGCGATTCCCAATGGATAAAAAAATCACTTACAAGGACCGCACCAACAAGCTGGAAGGAGAAACAGTCATCATCCCCAAAGAGACCATATGCAGTCACTACCACCCCCATGGAGCATCTCAAATTCAACCTCCACACGGACAAGACAACCATCAAAGGTACCCATCCATACAGCCCTCCAGGCCCGCACTCTGGCTTCTTTAACATTAGCACAGACTTCATTGCGCCCTTAGCCTTAGACTCCAAGGACTACATCTTCCGTGGCGACCTAAATTTCCACAGACGACCCAAACTACGACAACACCGCACACCTCCTCGGATTGACCCAGATCATCCACGACCCTACACGCACTGCATGACATACACTGGACCCCATTTTCACTTCCAGCAACCGCGTCAAATACAGCCACTTCACAGAACTCACATGGATCGATCACTCGATCATCCACTTCAGAATCTCCAGCAACAATCCCCACACCCCCAAGACGACCAGCGCCCCCCTCCTCCACTCACAAGGATCGATCACTTCTTCATCCACTTCAGTATCTCCAGCCTCCCCTCTAGCCCCCCTCCAACACCCCCCCCTCCCCCCTCTCCTTGAGATGGAACAAAATCTCAGAGACCAGCTAGACGGACAGCCTCAACACTTCAAACCCTGCCACCACCACCACCAACCTCGAACCAGGAGTGAAGAACTTAAACACCTAAATCACCAATTGCGCTGACAGCATAGTCGCATCAAAAGCAACATCCAGAGAAAATCCTCCAAAAAGACCAGCGGGTACACCCAAGAACTCCGAACAGCGAAACAAGACCGCAAAAATCTGGATAGGAAATGGCGCACCAAGGAACTTTTTAGCATTGTTTGAGAAATTCTCCAATCAATCAACGGCTTGTAAAGTGTGACTACTCACCCGTGAGGGTCTCAATGCGCGGGTGAGGGGGCTGCTGGGCGGACTGGGTGGAGGATCATTCGAAGAGCCAGGTCTTGAGGTCCTTCCTGAATTGGGTCAGTGACGCTGATTGCCTGAGGTGCAGGGGCAGGGAATTCAATGTCTTGGCAGCGAGGTAGGAGAACGATCTTCCTGCGGTTCTGGTCTTGTGGATCCTGGGGATGGAGGTGAGGGCGAGTTGGGAGACTCGGAGTTGTCTGGTGGGTACGTGGAATGTGAGGCGGATGATCAGGTTTGCTGATCCTTTGTTGTGTAGGGCTTTGTAGGCGTGAGTGAGGAGCTTGAAAATGACTCTTGTTCACTGGAAGCCAGTGGAGTTGTCGGAGGAGTTGCGTGATGTGGCTGCGGCAGGGATGTCGAGGACCAGTCTGGCAGCAGCATTTTACATGTACTGAAGTTTATTGAGCTGTTTCTGGGGGACACCGGGGTAGAGTGCGTTGCCGTAGTCGAGTCTGCTGGTGATGAGTGCGTGGGTGACCGTCCTCCTGGATTCTGTGGGGATCCATCTGAAAGTCTTTCAGAGCTGGCAGAGCGTGAGGAAGCAGGCTGAGGAAACAGCGTTGATTTGGCGATCTATCATGAGCGAAGAGTCCAGTATGATGCCAAGATTACATGCGTAGTCCCTCAGGGTAGGGGGAGCACCCAGAGTGGCTGGCCACCAGGAGTCGTTCCAGGCTGACACGTGGGTCCCAGGATGAGAACTTTGGTCTTGTCAGAGTTGAGCTTGAGACAGCTGTCTTTCATCCATGTCGCAACGGCCTTCATTCCACTGTGGAAGCTGGTTCTGGCGGTTGAGGGTTCATTGGTGAGGGAGAGGATCAGCTGAGTGTCGTCGGCGTAGGCGAAGATGTTGAGTCCGTGGCTCCTGATGATGGCTGTGAGGAGGGCCATGTAGACATTGAAAAGGGTGGGACTCGGGGAGGAGCCCTGGGGGACTCCACAGCTGAACTCCGTGGGTTCTGAGAGGAACGGTGTTAGTCTGACTTACTGGGTCCGGCGGGTGAGGAAGGAGTGGATCCAGTCTAGAGCTCTGTCGCGGATGCCGGCGTTGTGGAGTCTGGTGAATAGGGTGCGGTGGGAGATGGTGTCGAAGACGGCTGAGAGGTTTAGTAGGATGAGGGCTGCTGGCCCGCCCTGGTCGAGGAGCGAGCGGATGTCGTCTGTGGCAGCGAGGAATGCAGACTCCATGCTGTGGTTGCTTCGGAAGCTGGATTGAGAGGTGTCCAGGACGTGGTTTGCTTCCATGAACTCGGAGAGTTGGGTGTGATTGGCCATCTCTATAACCTTGGCTGGGAAGGGGAGGAAGGAGATCGGTCAGAAGTTTTTGATGTCTGTCGGGTCTGAGGATGGCTTCTTCAGCAGGGGATTGATCTTGGCGTGTTTCCAGTCGTCGGAAAAGGTAGCCGTTTCGATGGAGCAGTTCATGGTGCGGTGCAGCTGGGGAGCGATGGCTGCAGCGGCTCTGTGGAAGATGTGGTACGGGCAAGGATCCATCGGGGCCCCTGAGTGGATGCTCTTCATGGTCTTGACCGTGTCCTCTGTGGTGAGCGGGGTCCAGCAGAGCATGGTCTGTTGAAGGGCGGCTTGGTTGTCAGCGATGGTGGCGGGTGTGGTGGCCGGATCTAGGGTGTCGAAGCGGTCATAGATATTCCTGATCTTGTGGTGGAAGAAGGTGAGAGTGAAAACATCACACCCTCACAGGATCTGTGCAAAAACCTCATTGACTTCTTCCACGACAAGAGCGCAACCATACACAGAAACTTCGAATCCCAAACCACACCTACAAATTTCCTCAACAGATACGTCACCACCGCAACAGACACGAACCAAAGACCGACCACCTGGAAACTTCTCTCTACCCAGGATACCA
The DNA here is from genome assembly GCA_963921515.1 of Calotriton arnoldi. NCBI lineage: Eukaryota > Metazoa > Chordata > Amphibia > Caudata > Salamandridae > Calotriton > Calotriton arnoldi. The sequence goes on from CAWUFW010001727.1 coordinate 1,481,226, forward strand.
CCTCCACCATGAAATACACTCACTCTGGAGCTCCCACAGACCCATGCCCGCACCAAAACATCTACCTCGGAAACCAAAGGATCGGCCAGGAACTTCCCACCTCTATCACCACTGCAACATTTCCCGACACCTGGAAACACGTCAAAGTCAGACCACTAAACAAAAAACCCTCCGCCGACCCTAGCAAACTCAAAAACTGCCAGCTAATTTCCCTGCTCCCATTCCCAGCGAAGGTACTGGAAAACATCATCAACAAGCAACTCCTGACACACCTGGAGCAGAACCACCTACTCAGCACCTCCAATCCAGCTTCCGCAGCAATGACAGCACCAAAACAGCCCTGATCGCAGAAACAGACTGACATCCAAACCCTCTTTGACTGAGGGGAGACAGCAGCTATGATCCTTCTTGATCTCTCAGCAGCCTTCGACACCGCATCCCACCACACACTGATCGAAATCGCTCAGATGGATCACCTCCTTCCTCATCGAAGTACCCAAAGGATCCACATGCCACCTTTCACCTCCAAACCCAAGGAGATTGCCTGCAGTGTCCCCCAGGGCTCATCCCTCAACCCCACGGTCTTTAACGCATATATGACACCGCTGACCAACATTGTGAGATCTTACGGTCTCAACATAATTTCCTAAGCAGACAACCCAGCTTATCCTCTCACTCGCCGCGGACCCCACCCCCACCAGAACCAACTTCCACAGATGCATGACAAGCGTCGCCAACTGGAAGAAGAAAAACGTCCAGCAGCTGAACACAGACAAGACGGAAGTAATGATCTTCGTCAACAGCAGTAACACATGTAACAACTCCTGGTGGCCATCAGACCTAGGACCCGCACCCACTCCCTTCAACCATGCTAGAAACCTCAGAATCCTCAGTGACAACAAGCTCACCGTGAAATCACAGATCAATGCAATCTCCTCCGCCTGCTTCCTCACTCTGCCCATGCTACTTAAGATTTCCAAGTGGCTATCCCTACACACGAGACACACCATGTCAGGCCCAGCAGACTTGACTATGGCAACACCCTCTACGTAGGAATTGCAGCACACCTCCTACAGAGACTTCAGGCCATATAGAACGCCACAGCCAGACTCATACTCAGTGTTCCCCGACAAACCCACATCAAACCCCACTGCAGGCAACTCCACTGGCACTCCATACAGTAGAGATGCTAAATCAAGCTGCTGACCCAACCACACAAGGCTCTACACAACCAAGGACCCGCCTACATTAACCACTGCCTGAACTTACACCAACCGTCAAGAAGACTACGCTACGTTTTCCTCTCACTTGCCCATATTCCCTGCATCTACCAAAGCAGTACGGAGGACACTCCTTCTCCCACATTGCAGCAAAGTCCTGGAACAGCCTTCCCACGCAACTCCGGACTATCACCTCACTTCCGGAATTCCAAATGGTCCTCAAGACCTGGATGTTCGAATAAGCCTCTGGGACCTGCAAGCGCCTGGACACCCTATTGGGTGACTAGCCACGCTTTATAAATCCTGATTGATTGACTGTAGACCAGTGAGGAATTTGAACCCTCTGGTGGAAATAACAGCGGTCATAGGGCCTTAAGGAATGCTTCCTCCTTTTTTCCAGTCCAACAGCTTTGAATGTGTCAGGCTCGGACTTCATCCTAGACACCTCACGGTCAGCATGAGACCCAAACAAGGGGCTACCGGAAAACAGCAGGTTGGGAATTAGATGTTGGGCTTCAGGTTTCAAGCCTGAGAGTCTCTGCCAAGAACAGCGTCAAAGAGCCAGGCCAGGACAATAGCCATGCACTGCTAGAGAGGAGGAAACTGCTCCAGCACTGATAACTTCGTTTGACACCATCATGCCTTCATTAACAGTCTCTTGGAAATCCTGATGCTCACCTTTGGAAAGATTGTCCATGAATGGTGGAATAGAGTCCCAAGAAGACAGGTCATTACGTCCTAGGACAGCAATTGCACTAGCAAGAAGCCAACATGTGTTTCACCCCCTATGTGGCACACAAAGCTGGGGCTTGGTCAAGGCAAAAAACTAAGGAGGGTAATAGATATTATTACCTCCTTTTTATTTGTAATTCACAGTTTTAGTCAGGAGTGACATGCTAAAAGCCAATGGACTGCACCCATGAGAAACACGTGCTGGCTTTACTACAACTCACTTACCTGGAGTGATTATATATTGAAAAATTCATTTCCAACAAATGTTGTATTTGGAACTATTGACATATATTAGGAGAAGAAAAGAATTCATAAATGGAGCATTGATAAAAGAGTGATCAAAGAGGAAAAAGTGTAAAGGAAAAAACATAATTGTCTTTTATACCTTCCTCCTCGCATGGCTTACTTGTCTTACTTTATTTGGGATCAACAGGAACTTAATTATTTGGAAAAAAGTCTCGATAAAATCCTATCCAACTGAAAGTGAGTGTTGTTAGTCCCTACCCACAACTAGTGTGGATATCCTTTCCCAAAAAAGATGCATTAACAAGTAGGTCTGAAGTGGATTGGGCCTTTCGATATCTACAATAGAGTCTGGAATTGGATATGTGCAAAAAAAGGATAGATCTTGATCCAGTGATCTGCATTTCTATGGGAGGCCCGGAGGCTAGGATTACACTCATCTTTCTTTGTTTTATTAAACAGCAGCCATTCTTAAAACATTAACAAGACTACATTTCCCATAAACCCAAGGGAAGAAGTCAAAGTTCAAATATTTCTTCGCTGCTCAGCAGCCGAGTTAAGTGCTTCCTGCCACTTGGCTCATTTAGTTCTATGATTGCGTTAATATTTTTCTGTATGCTGTTTCCGTGCATTTCAGTAATAATTGTGTGCAGGCCACAGGAACGCTCGTCGCTCCTCCATGGCCGCAGTCAGGTGTAATTTTATGCTTTATTCGCGCCTCAGCGCTTGGGGCTAGTGCGGTTCTGGCCTCCGGCCACAAGGGGGAGACGCAGGTTGTGTGAGTCTTGGTAACTCGGGCCGGCGCACACATTGAAACTTGACAACGTGGCCTGTTGGCTGTGCTTAAGGATCATGCCCAACGGCTGGAGCCATTAGCCCAAGGTTGTTAAGTGGGCGAACGGTGTCACGCAGGAACTAATCCTGCTATTAGCCCTCTGGGCTTCTATTACTGGCTGGGGGAAACACTCAGTATACGCGCTTTTACACACCTTGGTGCCAAGCATTTTGGCTCCTCTCACTACCCCAGGCCCTGGCCTTAGCCTGTCGGGATTCATTGGCACTTACCTGTAAGAATAGCATTATGAGTGATGTAGAGGAGACCTACCTAGAGGAGGATACCACTACTTACCTCCCCCATTGATGACCACTTTTGTGAGGTTATGGACGCCTCTATCACGAAGGCGGTGGCCCCCCTAGAGAAGACCCTCATGCAATACGCAGAGCGTTGCTTTAAACCACTCCCTTCGAGGGAAGCCAATTTCAGACTTATGCCCCTTTTAACTCCAGGGTGCCATGTCGATCCCCAACCGCTATCTAAGCGCAAAAGGGACCCCGTGCCTGGTGTAGACTTGGACGCCTTTGACAGTCTGAAGTGTGCCTTTATGGCCCGCAAGCAGCCTGCGCCCCTGATCTCCCCAGAACCGAATCCTCAGGACTAACAATCCCCGGCCCACCCTCATCTCCTCAGCCACCCGATTGCCCCTTTGACTCAGAAGGAGACCAGGATTTGGACTCTTGACCCTGGCGTCCCCTCTCCCCTCCCAGCGCAGGAAGGGTTAACAGACAGTACGCCCCGGACACACCTGACATTCTTGATCCGGAGACCCTCCTGCATCCCCGTTCCTCAGAATGGGTACTGGCGGACAAAGTAACAACATATGTTGCCAGGTAGCTGCGTAAACCGCTGGATAAAGAGGTATGTAACTGTCTGTGGATGAAATGCCCTCGCCCATCCCTGAGGGGCAAGGAAGCGGTCATGCCCAACTTTGACAAGCAGATGGCTACTTTCTTGGGAAATACTCCTGGCGGGCTTGCCAGAATAAACTTTTAGACCTAGCAGGCACCATAACCCGATTTTGGATATGGCGGAGAATGCCAAAGCATCAGGGAGTCTCATCTCCCCTGAAGTCCTATCAGGCTGGGCCCAGCGGGCCAGCCTCCTCCTAGGCAACATGAATTGCGCCCTCTCCACAGAGAGGCGCTGCTCGCTTTTCATAATAATTGACCCCAAGATGGATGACTTGGCCTCCTCTGAGGTGGGCCGCTTGCCCAAGGAGGTTTGTTTGGGGACCCATTCAAGAACTGGACAAGTTTGTCCAGACTTAATTCCCTCGACAAAGCGCAAGCTTCTATAAAGCACGTTTTTTTCCCTCTGGTTGTCTCCGGGGCTGGCAGACGTAGGGACGCTCAGCAGGCCGCGCTCAATGTCCAGCTTCCACCAAGGGACAAGACAACAGGAAGGGGCGATACCAAGATGCCTCCAAGTTAAAGAACTTCTATCCCACTCGAGGATACCCCGCCAAAGCGGTGCGAGAGGACGGCATGGCGGTTACTCTCATGGAAACAATTCAGGTGAGTGTTCAACCCTTCATCCATGGGAACAGTGCAGCCCGAACTGCCAGGCCAGGTCCTCCAGGTGGTGGAGATGATGGTAGATCCTGCCACCAACTGGACGGCCATGATCTAAAATGGGAAGATTAGGAAGGATTTGAAGCCTGCAACCAGGGGGGGGGGGGGGGAGTTGGTGTTGGGTGGGTAGGGATACAGGTCGGGGACCTGAGCCGCCCTCCACACCACCATTGCGTATGTAGCTCCCTCCTCTGTAGCTACAGTAGGGGGAGAAAGCATGCCGGTGTTTGGAGACATCAAGTCCGCTGGCATCACCCAATTCCTCACAACAGTCCATACACTGATCATAAGGCTGGTATTCTAAAGGGTCCAGTGACCTCTCCCATTCTTCCCCAAGGCCTAGCCCTTCGGAATAGAGTTCAGGCTCGGACATAGGACAAGGGGATTCTGTTGGCGCGGCTCCGTGTCAGATTTGGGGATCACCATGGGGCTGGCGCCACCGGTGAGTTCATGTATTGAATGTAGAATGTAGTGTTGATGTTGTATTAATGGACAGGATCGATAGCGTAGGCAGCGCTGAGAACATCAGAGAAGGTAAATGGTGATTGTCACAGTTGACCGGTTCCTTTCCAACGGCGGAGGGGAGTTTGTCAAATGCGAGCTTAGCCATTTTGACTTCTCATGTGGTGAGGAATGTGTTACCACTGATCTGTAGTCCCTTGACCTCGTAGAGTGCAAAGTGGCAGGGTGGCTTTACATCTAAGATGCAGCCAATCTCCAAAAGTGTTGCTTTGCTGAGATGATGCAGTCTTCGACAGGGAGTATGTGAGGACTGAGGCCTTCTACGGAATGCCAAGATCTTCAACATAAATAGAGAGCAACCAAGGGAAGGACAATGTCTATGTTTGTTTTTACTTTTAATAACCTCTCTTGACCTTTCTTCAGATCTCTTTCTGGGGTAGTCTTGGAGGTGCAGTCTTCTTGGGTGTCATATGGCTAGATAGCTTCCGAGCTTTTCGTCTCTACTGCAGGTTTTCTTTAGCAATTAAATCCTCAAATTTCCGCTTAGCCTGATGTCTTCCCCATTGTTTAATGTCCTTTGTGGCAGAACTCACATTCTTATATCATAAAATAAACAAAAACAGGTTCACTCTGTAGATGGAGGCTAGAGAAACTGAGCGAAAAGGTTAGTTTTTTGAGAAAATATTCTCTAAAAAACAAAGGTGTGAAAGCCTCAATGTATTCTGGGATCCTTTTCTCAAGAGGTGAAAAAGAGAACCCTACTCTAGGCGGCAACTGCCAGTACAATGCATCATGGGTAAAGGAACCTTCTAAAGCCTTAAAGAGGCAGGTGGTCCAAATTCACATTTTTCAATGAAAACCTAATAGGCCTGCTTTGTAGACCGGTATTAAGTTTTTGTTTGTACCTCAGATGCTGTAATATAGTCTTGAAATAGTCCTTCTGGGAGATAGTCTACATTTCAGAAAAGGTTTGCCCGGTATTGGCTTCAAAAGTGTGCTTAACTTCTTAGGAATAAATGCACCCTGTGTATTTAAATATGGACACATTAAAATAAAGTATTCCCAGGTCAACGCATGTAGAAGGTAACCATTCTAACATTTATGACCACATCATCAGATACCAGAAACATCACTAAATACAGACAGCAGGTTGGAGGAACCTGCATAATGCGCCTTCCAATAATAACAAAACACAAGGACAAAAAAGGAAAAGGTGGAAAAAATAAATGTAAAGACGTTTTACCTTTATATAAACCAGGGATACTCTCAGGGGGCGTGGCTAACCAGCAGAACATGGCGGACGTGAGCCGTTAGAACTCCGTCCTGTAACCCTCGTTTATCCTGATTAACATGTCATCCAAAGCCATCCAAATGCAGTGAGGAAGCAAGAGAACGCCTGCACTGTGGTGGTACACGAGCGAGTCAAGATGAGTGCGGGGAGAGCAGTATGGACGCCTTAAGCAACCCCACCCCCCCCCGGCCTGGCGGCGAGGTGCTCATGGGCGGTGAGGCGCGTTGGCTGCAGAGGTACCCTGAAAGCGCGCGCTCGCGCAGACCGCTCCACGGGAGTACGAGGGCCCCTTTGCTGAGCGGAGGATATTGGAGGCGACTGGGGGCTCTGTTCTCTCTCCCCCCCTCAAGAGAAGCCGTGTCGCCCTTGATATCAGCGTTACCAGTACGGGCATGGGGGAACTGCGCGCCATTGTGAGGCCCAGGCCACACCGTGAAGACTCCTAGTGGACGGCGCCTGTCGCCCGCCCTCTGCACCCAACGGAGCCCGTCCCGTGACACCCACCTGCTGACAAGAACTCCGGACCGGTGAGTGGGGTGCGCTGCGGGGGTCAGACGATCTTTCCCGCCCCCTGCTTCGGCCCCGCCCCGCTCGCTGCTGCTGGCCCAGGCTGCGAAAATATCGGTGCGCGGCCTTGGGGGAAATGCCTGTCCAGACGGACACTCGTCCTGCACTGCGCCCGGGGGTCGGATCGGGCCCAGGCGGTGGGGGTGGACCAGTCGAGGCAGACGAGGCCGTAGGAGTACCCCGCTACATGGAGACACGGAGGTCCCCCCACACCGAGTCGAGGACTCTAAAGACGACTGGGGGCTTTGTTCTCATTCCCCCTCCCTTCGGAACAGCCGCGCTGCCATTGTGGGGAAAGGCGGCCGCCCACGATCAGAGCACACAGGTGGGAGCTGTGCGCCACCGTGGGGCCCGGACGTCGTCGTGGGGGGAAGGAAGCCCCCTGTCAGACTGCACCAGCCGCTTGCCCTCTATGCCCACAGAGCTAGATCTGGGTACCCTGCCTGCTGACGGGATCACTGAGTGGGAGATTGCAGTGCACCGCGGGGGCTGGGCGGTGTTTCCCGCCCCCGCCTCTGTCCTGAACTGTTTACTGAGGCTGACCCGGGCCGCAGCGACACCGGTGCAGGGTCTTGAGAGAGGAGGCCGTTTGGGCAGACGCTCGTCCTACGCACAGCCAGGGGGTCAGATCGGGCCCAGGCGACAGGGACACGTCGGCTGCACTGGGCATCTCCCAAGGACCCAGGGGCCTGGCAGGACATGCTTTGAACCGGGTGGAGAAAGGAAAACGCAGCATTTCCCCCCCATAACTAACTTGGCCGTGACCAGACCGGGCCGCGACCTGGGGAGGTACCGTGGTGTGGGCCTCAGGGACGACTGGAGGCCCCATTGCTCCCTTCAGGCCCCACCCCCCTTTCCCGGGCAGTGACGCCGCCATTGTGAGGAAAGGCGGCCGCCTGCAACCAGAGAGCGCCAGCAGAAATTGCATGGTGCAGTGAGGCCCAGACAGCGCCACGAAACCACCTGAAAGGCGGCACTAGCCATACATCCTCTGCGTCACCGGAGTTCGACGCGTGGTGTCCGCCCACTGGCAGCCTACTGGTTTGAGTGATTGGGGCGCACTGCAGGGTTTGGGTGGCCTGTCCTGCCCCTACCTCTCCTCTGTCCCGCTTGCTGGGGTTGGTCCAGGCCGTGATAACACCGGTACAGGGTCTTGGGGCAGATAGATTAGACTGACACTCGCCCTGCAAGGTGCCCGGGGGTCGGATCGGGCCCAGGCGGTGGAGTTACACCACAAGAGGCGGGCACTTGCTGCTGACCCTGCGATTTGGCATCATACACGGTGGACCAGGTAGGGGTAACGGCAGGCAGCCTTCTCCCCCTGTTTCCACTCAGACGTGGCAGCAGACTGAGCCCAGGGCATAGCGGCGTGGCGGGGGCAGAATCGATCCCCTCTCCCGGATGCACGCAGAAGTTAATCACAGGGCACAACACGGACCCCTGCGGTCTTGTGGAGAGGGTGCAGATAGGTCCGCCAGACGGGGCTCCCCGTCACTCAATCACTCGACGTCCTAACAGCTACGAGACCGGAAGCGTCTGCACCAACGACAACAACACCTGCCTGGGTGCTTGCCGGACCGCGGGGGCCCGCTGCATCTGAGAGGTCACGGTGCGGGTGACTGGCCCTGTCAATCGGGAATCGAATAGAATGCCGTCAGCACAACAACTCGTCATGGGCCGCCTGCGCACCAGCACCCAACAACTTAATGCACGCTCTGGCGCATCGGAACTGGAGACAGCAGAAGGTGGTACAGCCTCGCACACGCCGCACACAGCGCTTGCCGCTAAACTGGACTCAGTACTAGCGACAGTTGAGAAGATCGGATCTGCTCTTGATCATACCCGCTCATCGCTGGAGTAAAAAATTGACAAGGTGACTTCAGACTTCACTTTTTTGTGAGCTGATCATAAAATAGGAGATAAAGTGCGACAGCAAGAACTAACGCTCACAGAGTTAAAGCCTGTCACGCAAAGTCACACTGCGGCCCTGCAGGATCTCATCGATCGAGTGCATGAGCTGGAAGACAGGGTGGAGGACACTGAGGGACGCTCACGCAGGAATAATGTCCGCGTTGTGGGAATCCCGGAGGGTGAAGAAGGACTGCACCCGGAAGAATTTGCAGAGCGCTGGATCAGAGACCTACTGCCTGCCGACATCCTGTCTTCCCAGTTCGTGGTGGAAAGAGCACACAGGGTCCCCGCACAGAGACCCCCACCGGGGGCCCGTCCGCGTCAATTCCTGTTCAAAGTTCTCAACTACAGGTACAGAGATTTGATATTGCGCGAGACCCGCAAGATGTCAGACATAAAACTGGGAAGTAACCAGATTATGTTTTTCCCGGTTTACATGGCGCAAGTGCAACGGCGCATACACAGCGGTGAAGAAGCAGCTCCGTGAACTCGATCTAAAATACTCTTTGATGTTCCCTGCACGGCTGTGGGTAGTGGCGAAGGGGACGACACGATTCTTTGACTCGCCCGCCGAAGTCTGGGACTGGTTGGAGGAATCAGGGACATGGACAGGGGTCAGACCTTCCGCGGAGCAGAATTACGTAAGCCCAGCAGAAGGGGACGAACTCGAGGAGGGCGCAGCGGGCTCCCATCAGCTACCGCGGCCACCGCCACTGCTCCCAATCTGGAGCAAAGAAGAATTGAAAGGCAAGAGGCGATCCATGTTGCTGCTACGCTGGGGAGTACGCCGAAAAACCCTGAATGCCAACAGAGTCCATTCAGGTCTTCTGATGCTGGCTCCTCCACACCCTCCAGAATAGGTGATCCAGAAGAATATCCACTACCAGATGTCACGCCGCAGACGGCGGACTACATTATATGACTTTGGACAATATGTCGCACAGCGTCAGGAACAAGCCCACGCAAGTATCTGTCTCCTAAACAAATATGTTGTGCTCGATACTGTCATTGCTCTCCCCATTCTCCATTTGTGCTTATCCTACCTGGGCGAAGGCGTTTCCTTACGCATAGCCACAGTCAGCGCTCACCCAGCGACACACAATAAGATGTGCGCAGCGCGAAAGCACATCTGAGGACACAGATTGGATATGAGGGCGCTAAGTCGCAAGCACAATATTGAGGGTTGCATAACCCGCGCCAGGCACACGTCACACTTGTCCGCCTTGTAAATACTAGTGACACAGTTACAGCCTCAAGTTAGGCACTCCAGTTTGGACGAATACCCGGTTGGAATTCACCCTAGGTAGTTATGCATAGTTCAGTTTACAGACACGCATTGATATTGAAAACACTGAGTTGGAGCACACTCACACCAATTAGAATCTATGATGCCTTACCCTCCCAGTTGCAAATTGATCATCCCAAGAAAGAACTATGGTGCAAGTCAACGTAGTAACGTGGAACGTGCGCGGTATACATTCCCCGGCGCGTAGGTACTCGATTTACTCATACTTGCAGCGCAGATCCGCTGGTATTGCGCTACTCCAAGAAACGCACATGTCCCAGGTGGAGCTAGGGTGCTTGCGTAATAAATGGAGGCCAAATACATGGCACGAGTTATTCGGCTCATGCACGAGGCGTTCTTATCACGGTAAGGGCTGGGATTCCCTTCACAAGTGAGCGCGTACTAATTGACCCTGAGGGCAGGTACACATTAGTCAGTGGAAGGCTTAATGGCAAACCGATAGTCCTTGGTTCCATCTACGCCCCGAACGTAGGCCAGTCGACCTTTTTGGACAATCTCACGAAGACCTTAGCTGGGTGGAGCGGAGTGCCCTGCCTCTTGGGGGGGGGGGGGGGGAGGGCTTCTACTCGGTACTTAACACAGACCTAGATAGATCATTTCTGCCCCTGTCCAAGACTACAGCGGCGTCCAATGCACAGGCCCTCACAAACTGGCTGACACACTGGGCACTCAGATATATGGCGCGCTATCAACCCAAACACTCGGGTCTACTCATACTACTCAGCGGTGCACGGCCTACATGTACGCCTGGATAGAATGGTGGGATCCCCGCCACTCCTTCCTTTGGTACATCAGGTAGAATATTTAGGCCGGACACACTCCGACCACAACCCGCAAATACTACAACTAACGTGAGATATTGAGCGCCCTCCTGCCTCCACGTGGAGACTCTAACCTGCGACATTGGAGGACTCAGCATACCGTTCCTCGCTGGGCACTGCCCTGCTCGCATATTTTGAGATCAATGAAAGCACAGCAGAGAATGCGCTGGTGGAGTGGGAGGCCTTCAAGGTCACAACTAGAGGGCACTGTATGGGTATGACCTGGAACATACGTAGGCAAATTTCTTCCGACTTAAGCAAAATAGAAAAACAGCTACTGCGGTATGAGGGGGAAGGTGAAGGCAGGGACAAGCAACACCTGGAAACACTGTGCACACAACATGCGGAGCTACTAGAACGCCTTCGCTGCCACAACTATACAGCACACACAGCTCGCACCCACGCCACGGCCGACCGGACAGGGAGGCTTTTAGCTTGGCTAATTCGCCAAGAACACACCCGCAAACCCATCAAAGCGCTGCAAACCAGCACGGGCACACTAGTACACACACAGCGCAACATCCATGAGGCTCTGACGCAGCATTACAGCCAACTGTATCAATCCCACTGCAGCTGTGAGCCGCATGCTCTGACAGCTTTTTTAGACCACATACACCTGCCTAGATGAGCCGATCACGCTCGAGGAGGTTGAAGAAGCGATATCGTCCCTGGCCACGGGGAAGACTCTGGGACCAGATGGACTCCCGGCAGAGTACTATAAAGCGTATAGGGTGTCGATAGGCCCAAAGCTGCTCGCCCTCTACGCAGCCGCTGCAGACGCGGGACGGCTCCCCCCCTCGCTATGTGAGGCACACCTGATTTCACTGCCCAAGCCGCCAATGTGAAGACACAGCGACTATGCTTCCACCGCTCACACTGTACCAGATTCTCCAGCTCTTTCGCATGTGTGGCCTCCAGAATCTCTATGGCTAAACGTAGCGCACAGATGCTACAAGAGGAGCCTCTTCATAACTCGGAGCACAACGCCCTATGCCCCCGCTCTCCCTCTAGAAGGTGCTCCTAAAGGACAGGGATCCCTTATTGCTGTGGAATTGCAACAGTGGCATGTGGCGGGCTACAGACCCTATGAGACCTCTACCGCGCTCTGCTTCCCTATGCGACCCTGGAGGGGACGGACTCCCTGCGGGTCAATTTCTCCTCCATCGGTCCTTATTGGCTACGCTCACGGCGCTATGGGGCGACTTAGCCACTGAACTGCCCACACACCTTACTATACAATACTTACACGTAATGGGGCAAGGCAGACACCTGACGCGTTGGTTCGCAGCCTCACTGCGCCAACATGCAGCAGCCAATTTAGATCCCCTCAAGACATAAATGGGAGGGAGACCTAGGCAGGCAATTCTCGGACAAAGAATGGGGGCAAGTGCTGGCCAGCCCAGTTCAGATCCCTAGGAATATGAGGTTCAGGCAGATCCAATTTTACATTACACACAGAGCGTACTACACGCCAGCCAAAATCAACAGATATTTTCATCGTACCAATTCTGCATGTCCTAGATGCTCTGTTTTAGACGCAGACCTGATACACATGTTGTGGAGCTGCATCAGCCTTAGTGCATATTGGAGAGAGGTAGCAGAAGCGCTACACCACTGCACTGAAAGGGTGATCCCATTTGAATGGCCTGTGTACTTGCTACACAGATTCACCAGGACGCGCACCACCAAGGTTACATCCAGATTCTTAGACCTGGGCATAATAGCAGCCAAACGGCTAATCACGAAACGCTGAACATCGCCTGACCCCCCCACACTTCCAAGCTTAGTGGCACTTCACACTCACATGGGCTAGGGCAGAAGGCATAGCAATATGCCGTGAAGAAACCACAGGCCTTAGGAAAATACCAATCAACACACATTGGGAAGCGATATTATTAGCGCTACAACAACATGCACACCCGCCAATCCAGTCTGCATCGATACCCGACCCGGATGAGTAGCACCGTGCATATGAAAAGAGACCCTGAGATATCCAGAACCACCACCTCTACGCCTGACAATGGTACACTGACACCCCCGAAGTATATATTGATGGGGGGAAGATGGTCCTAGTGAAGGGAATAGGCACAGCAGGCAACAAACCCACAAATGCACACTGGCAGGTCGAGGCGCTCCAAATCAGCTCCAAGTTCTACGCTCCTCCTCCCCCTTGTTATCAAATGCGCAGCTTATCATGGTTTTCCATACAGCTCCGGGCTCCTAGTGTTATCTTCTGAAAGCAATATTTGTGTAAATTATCTAACAGGACTGGACACTAAACAACGATACCGATTTAGTACGATTTACTAGGAGCTGTAGCGCCTACATGTCCATTGAATAGATGATTGTAATGTTCTTGTCGCCAGAATGTACCCACTGTATGAGATCTAAGGACTATATATGCAATTTATGTAATGCTGATTGCTGCTGTTACTGTTGCTATAAAACAAAAACAATAAAAGAATTAAAAAAAAAAAAAAACAGGGATACTCTCAGTCTAAATCCCAAAATGCCCTTCTGGCTATTATATTTTCATCTCTTGTTTGATCCCCATCAGACTGATACTAGTCTTGTATGCTTCATTCAGAACAAAGTGAAAAACTGACTAGGGTGTTTTTGGACTCTGGAAAAATTGCTGGTTCACTTAAAGGTAGCATTTATTAACATTTGTTTTCCATCTTTTCTTCCCTTTTGACTTCATAAAAGAAGAAGGCAGGACCAAAGTGTCTCTCCACACTGGACAATGCAATCTGGGATCAGAACCCAAAGACAGTTGCTGCAGATGAGACTGATTGAATGGTAAATATGTACTACAGAAATAGGATTCTGGGGTACCTTGCATTTTTTTTTTGCGGACCTAATCTAACGATAAGTGGAGTGTCAGGGCCAATGTCTTTCCTCTATTGAACCGCACAGGAGCAGAACGACGTTAGTTCCAATGCCCTTCTCAGAACCTTCCCTGCTAGGCCTTTTAGCATTCCATCGCAGGTAAGTTCTAAGGGGGGAAAGGGGTTGGGGACAGAGAAGAGACAGCTTCCTGCGCTCTGCCTGTTCTGCAAGGTCTTCTTTTCTTCTTACTTCTTGCAGACCTGTACACAATTCAACTTTAGCATTTACTCAGCACTTACTTGTGACCAACTTCTCTTTTTATATTAGATAACTTATCTTACCAGGGAATCTTGGGAAGCTTGCTACTCTTCTTACTTCTCGTGTTGTTTGTCTGGTTGAGATGAGAAGGTTTTACTTAGCTTGTTTATTTTCTTTTTCTATTTCAGGAACGTCCTGCCGCAGGCTTGTGGCTATGATGCAAGAAAGATTGTGGTAAGTGTTTGCTTATTATTCTTTTTTTGAATTGGTTGTATTTATTCTGCCATTCATCTACTGTACTCACTGTGTATGACGCTCCTTTATCTTATCAGTTTAATTCTTATTAGGCTGCTTTAATTCTTCTTTTCTTCTGAATTAATAATAGAGCTCTTCACAAGTTTTTAGTATAGAAGAAACAATAGGGTTCTCTTGAACTCCTTTTCAGTAGTTAATTAAATGAATTGTAGGCAACTGTGCTAATTTAATTTGTCTGTGCAAGCTTGTGCTGCCATCTTATTTGATTTATGTAGGAGCTGGAGATTTCTTTAACACAAACTAATTTCAACTACGCGTTAGTTGACTCTTTTAACCTTGCTGACAAGTGGATGACTAATCTCTTTCACACGCATTTAACAAACGCAGTGAAAAGGAAAATGACTAAGTTACTTTAATTCATCACGCTCTTTAACTTTCTCAACCAAGCGTGACAAAGAGTCTTTTCAAATAGAAGCACTGGGGAATTCTTTAAAGAGTGCTATTATTTGAACGTTCAGCTTAGGCAGAAAAATACATTTGGTTCTTTTAACCCCTTGACCGCGATCGGAATTCCGCTCGTATGCGGGACATTCCGATCGCGGGTGGAGTCGTGACGAGCTCAGCTCGTCATGCGCACAGCGCTACCGCGCAGCATGACGAGCTGAGCTCGTCATGAGCACGGAAGGGGTTAAATATACACTGACCTTATTTCATAGTGCAAGAGAATTCCGACGAAACTAAAACCCGATATTTAAACGCAACTACCCTAACTAAACTTTCGCGACGCCTCAGGAACAGATGCTCTCTCAGGAATTTCTTCAGTGAAGTGCGCTGTGGAATGTTGAAGCGCACTTCACCTGACCTTCATTATTTCAAGAGACTAGACTGCTAAACAGCAATATGCTGTAGCAGTGTTGGAATTTTGGCAGCCATGTTACAATTTCTGCGGTGCCAGCTAGCACTCCAGCTAAGGGGATACACTGTCTTCAGTTGAGTCTGTGAGGGGGAAATAGTCGCCAGAGTGAGATGGGAAGGAGGAAACCTACCGTGAACCCTGACATGGAGAGACCTGCTTAAAGTGGTCTCTCATGACACAGAATGCAGTCCTCAACATCAACTTTCCAGACCTAGGCATCAACTTGCCAGTTGCATTTCACGTCAGTGTTCTTGAAGGTGAGCCAGCCATCGACGGACAGCAGGTGGTGACTAACCCTAACGAACAAGTTACTTACCTTCGGGAACGATGTATCTGTAAGAGACATATATTAGTTATAGATTCCTTACCTTAGAATAGATTTCTTACCTTAGAATTACCGCCAGGAGTCAGACTGGATCCGGAGAATATTTCTCTTAGCACTACCCCTGCGCGTTGGTAGGTGGCGTCGGTCGACTCCGCATCCGTCGTCGTGGTCGCCGGGATGACATTGCGTTGTCTACTTAGACGCCACCCCTGCACGCTGACGTCAGTTCTGACACGACTTTCCACGCCATTAGCGCAGAGCCATGCAAGACACTGACCACTGGTGCACATAACTAGGGCCCTGTAAGAAGTCCCTATCCCTAGAAGTCAGTTCGCAGAACGGGGAGGATGGGTGGGGTGGTAAGGAATCTATAACTAATATATGTCTCTTACAGATACATCGTTACCGAAGGTAAGTAACTTGTTCATCTGAAAGAGACCATTAGTTATAGATTCCTTACCTTAGACTAGATACCCAGCAATGCCAAACCCGGACGTGGGTCTGCAAACCAAGTTCACACCAAAAAGTCCTGGAGAACAGAACGGCCAAAAAAGCGATCTCTCCGGACTTGGCTATCCAGGCAATAATGTTTTGTGAACATGTGCAAGGATGCCCACATAGCTGCCTGGCAGATGTCTATGAGTTGAACTCCCCGTCCCAAAGCAGTAGAGGCCGCCGTCGCCCTGATACAATGGGCGCGCAGTTCCACTGGAGGTTTCTTTTTCGCCAATGAATAGCAGATTTTAATGCATAGAACAACCCATCTAGAGATGGTGTGTTTTTGTACGGCCCGACCTTTCTTGGCGCCCACATAACCAACCAAGAGTTGATCGTCCACCCGGATATCTTTAGTGCAGTGAAGGTAGAAGCACAGTGCACGTTTTGGGTCCAGACGGTGGAGTCTCTCCTCCTCTTTGGAAGGGTGCGGAGGAGGGAAGATGGTGGGCAAGGTGATGGTCTGACCTATGTGGAAAGAGGTAACCACTTTTCGTAGAAAAGAAGGCCTAGTGCGAAGGACCACTTTGTCCGGATGGACTGCAATAAAAGGAGGCTTTGAGGATAGAGCCTGAAGCTCACCCACCCTGCGAGTAGAGGTGATGGCAAACAGGAAGGCAGTCTTCAAAGTTAGAAGTCTAAGAGGGCAGTTATGTAGTGGCTCGAAGGGAGCACACATCAGGTAAGTAAGGACAAGATTCAAGTCCCATTGGGGCATTACGAAAGGAGAAGGAGGAAAGAGAGGAGTAATGCCGTTTAGGAATCTATTTACAATGGGGGACTTGAAAAGATAAGGCTGATCAGGAAGGAAAGAAAGGCAGATAAGGCTGAGAGGTAGCCTTTAAGAGTGCCCAAGGCAGAGCCCTGCTGGGCTAAAGAATGGATGAACAAGAGGACCTCAGAAAAAGGGGCTGAGAGGGGATTCACAGCATTTGCTGTGCACCATGCCACATATTTGTTCCATCTACAGGTGTATACCGTTTTAGTGGAGGGACGCCTGGCTGCCAAGATGACATTACAAACTTTGGGTGGAAGGTCGAAAGCTGTCAACTGTCGCCACCCAATCTCCACGCAAGGAGGTGGAGGCTGGACAGGTTCTCGTGTAGGACCGTCCCCCGAAGAGGCAGTCTGATCGGAGGATCAATGGCCATGCTCAAGAGCTTGGGTTACCAGACTCTTCGTGCCCAGTCCGGAGCCACAAGAATGAATGGGCCCGGTCACGATTAATCTTCTTGAGCACTCTGGGCAGAAGTGGTACCGGCAGAAAGGCGTACAGGAGGCCGCAATTCCACTCCCTACGAAAAGCGTCGCTGAGCGAGTGCCACCTTGGAAATTCCAACGCGCAGAACTGCGTTCTCTTCGGTGGCGAACAGATCTAACCAAGGCGCTCCCCACTGTTGAAAGAGACCTTGCACCACCTCCGAGTGAAGACGCCATTAGTGATCCATCATGCACCGACGGCTGAGTTCGTCCGCCCTGGCGTTCAGAGAGCCTGCCAGGTGTTGAACCACCAGGGACATGTCCTGATGTTCCAGCCATGTCTAAAGGCGAAGAACCTCCTTACATAGGGTCCACGACCCCACACGGCCCTGTTTGTTGCAGGACCACATGGCGGTGTTGTCTGTGAACACCTGCACTACTCTTTCCTTGACAGAAGGAAGGAATGCCTTCAATGCAAGACGGATCGCCCGGAGCTCCAAAATGTTGATGTGGAGACCGGACTCTGCTGGAGACCAGAGACCCCTGATCCCCGCCTCTCACAGGTGACTGCCCCATCCCAGAAGTGACGCATCCGTCACTACTGTCAACTCTGGTTGGGCATGGGAGACGGATCTGCCGCTGACCCAATCCTGGTTCTTGAGGCACCACTGCAATTGACGTGCACTTCCCTCCGAGATCTGGACGATGTCGGAAAGAATTCCCTGATGCTGCGCCCACTGGAACTTCAGGTCCCACTGCAGAGCCCGCATATGCCACCTGGCATGATCCACCAGCAGGATGCAGGAGGCCATGAGGCCCAGCAGCCTCAGAGTCAATCTCACCGAAAACCGGGATAGAGGCTGAAACATCAGTATCATAGCCCGAATATCCCGGACTCGCTGCTCAGGAGGATAAGCCCGAGACTGCGCTGTATCCAGAACTGCTCTGATGAAAAGGAGCTTCTGAGAGGGAATCAGGTGTGACTTCGGCACGTTGAAAGTGAACCCCAGCGAGTGCAGGAGGTCCGCCGTAGTCTGGAGATTGGGAGACGACAGCCTGGGACCAGCCCGCCTTCAACAGCCAGTCGTCGAGATAGGGGAAGAGCTTGGAACCCGTTATCTGCGCAGATGAGCTGCGACCACCGCCATCACTTCTGTGAACACCGAAGGGGCGCTGGTACGGCCAAAGGGGAGCACGGTAAACTGAAAATGCTTGTGACCTACCGTGAACCGTAGGTAATGCCTGTGGGTTGGCAGGACGGGGATATGGAAATATGTCCTGCAAGTCCAACGCTACCTTCCAGTCTCCGGGGTCGAGGGCAGACAGGTCCTGAGCCAACGTGAGCATCTTGAACTTCTCCTTCCGGAGGAAGCGGTTGAGGGCCCAGAGGTCTAAGATAGGACGCAGGCCTTTGTCCTTCTTGAGACCAGAAAGTAGTGGGAGTAGCAACCACGACCTACTTCTGGCACAGGGACCCTTTTGATCATTTTCTTGGCCAAGAGAGCTGCAACTTCCTGGCGGCGAAGGGCCAAGTAATCCTCCGACATGAGATGGAAGGATGGTGGCATGGAGGGAGGGGTAGTCTCGAAGGGGAGGGAGTGGCCCCTTCGGACTATCTGCAAAACTCACCTGTCCAACATGATGCTTTGCCAGTGGGGGAGGTGATGGCGAATCCTGCCGCCCACTGGCCTCTGGTGGCCCTGAAAGCTCGGACTAGGAGGGTTTGGAGGCTGCTGCAGGGGGGTTATGGGTGGACTGGCCCACCCGCTGGCCCCCAGACACGCGTCGCTGGGTCCCACGTCCGCGGCCACGCACAGGCTGGGCAGCTTGCATGAACCGGTGGTTAGCCTGGGTCGAACGTGGTGGGGTACCCCTCCAGTAGCCACGAAAGGGGCCAAAAGCAGACTGCATGGGGCGAGAGGTTGCCGCGAGGCCCAAGGATCTGGCCGTAGCCCTAGAATCCTTGAAGCGCTCGAGCGCCGAGTATGCCATGTCACCGAAAAGGCGACGGCCATTAAAGGGCATGTCCAGTAAGGTGGAATGGACATCCCCAGAAAAACCAGACATCCTCAACCAGGCGTAGCGCCTCAGGGCTACTGACGTGGAAACCGTTCTGCCCAGTGAGCCGGCAGTATCCAGCCCACATCAGATGGTGAATTTAGCTGCGTCTCTGCCACCGCTTGGATGAGAACGGCCCGGGCCTCCTCCAGGCACAGTGGCAGCAGTTGCGCAACCGTATCCCACACTATATGGGTAGAACGGCCCAAGAGGCATGCGGTACACACTGACCGCGGCACTAAGCTGCCGGAAGAAAACATTTTCTTCCCAAGGTGGTCCAGCTTCTTGGATTCCCTATCTGGGGTGAGCAGCCCCTGTGCTGGGCTTGGACCAAGTGCCCAGAAGGACGTCGGTGAGGGCTTCATTGAAAGGCAGAAGGGGCTCCGAAGAGGCCACTGCCGGTTGAAGCACCTCAGTCAAGAGGTTAGTCCTGACAGCTACCGTAGGAAGCTCCAGGCCCAAGGCCTCAGCCGCCCTACGCAACACCACTGCGTATGAGGCTCCCTCCTCCGTAGCCACGGTAGGGGGGAGAGCATGCCAAGGTCTGGGGAGGTATCCAAACCACTGGCATCACCCAGTTCGTCTCGCCAGTCTGGCTCTTCAAGTTGATCAGCCAAAGTGTCCACAGACCCCTCCCAGTCCTCCTCACCCTCCTCTGGTTGGCATTCAGGCCTCAAAGGAACACCAGGAATAAACAGAGGCACAAATGTACCTTCCGGCACCGGTACCGACATCGGTAAGGCGTAGTGTCCAAGTCGGGGTGAGGCTGGGGTCAGCACCGGTCGGGGCACGACCGGCGCCAGGGGCGTTGTCACCGGGATCGGCGCCGGGGAAGGTACCGTGAGGTCACCCGGCGTCGATCCGAATCCAGGCCTGGATCCTTGGGGGCCCTCTGGGGCCGGAGCCACTGGCATCGAAGGCCCAGAGCCCCCAGCCGAGTCCCCGGGGCCCGAAGGCGCGCCGGAGTCGGAAGCCCAAAGATGCTATGAAGAGCTTCGTAGAAAGCTGGGCAGAGGACGCTCCGGCACTGAGAAAAGCAGGGAAGCTCGGAGCCATCCCTAGAGCAGTCTCTGAAGACTTAGCTGGAGAGCGACGATGCTCCAGGTCCCACGTCGCGTCAGCCGACCGACGGGAAGAAGGCGAAGAGCGACGCTGCTTCTTTGCCTTCTTCTTGTGCTTCAACTTACCCGAGGATCTCGAAGACTTGGATGACGAGTGGTGATGGTGGCTCGGCGACCGTTCCCAAGACCTTCCTCACGACCGGGACCTTGAGCGATGCAGAGCCGACTGCCGGGCCTCCAAAACCTTTCGGGACTGCTTCCGCAAAGACTTTGGATTCATGGCCCGGCAGGCGGAGCACGACTTCGGGTCGTGGTCGCGCTTCAGGCACCAAAGGCACACGAGGTGGGGGTCTGTAACCGACATCAGGCGGTTACAGGCCTCGCACGGTTTGAATCCTATCCGACGATGGGACATCCCTCGTACACCAGGAGTCGAAGACTCAAAAAGTAGTCGACAAAAAGTCGAGAAAAGTTAGTCAAAAAGTGACTAAGGGGTAGCTCTCTCCGGATCTGCGCTAAGGCTGGCACGGAGAAAGAAAGAACTGACTTCAGCGCGCAGGGGTGGCGTCTAAGTAGACATTGCGACGTCATCCCGGCGACCACGACACTGACGGCATACGCGGAGTCGACCGACGCCACGTACCGACGCTCATGAGTACTGCTAAGAGAAAAATTCTCCGGATCCAGTCTGACGCCTGGAGGTAATTCTAAGGTAAGGAATCTAGTCTAAGGTAAGGAATCTATAACTAATGGTCTCTCTCAGATCTAGACGTCATGGATCTCAATGTCGAATGAGTCTCCCTGTCTTTTTCTTTGCAAGGCCTCTTCTTTAATCTCCCGCTCAAAGGGTCCCTAGGAAAAGTTGGAATGAGCTGTGATAGAGGGAGCATTCCTCTCCACACCCCTCGGATATTAGACACTGATTCTTCATCCTTACGCTGGTCCTCCTGCACATCATTGAAGAAGATTCTCTTTGTGTCCTTCAGGTTCCTCTAGGACACTTTCTGGAAAAATTGACAGGAGTCTAAACAATTGGCACTGAGAAGGTACACAATATAGACATCAGAAGGGTTTACTTGGGTCCTTATACTCACATTTAAGATTAACAACAAAAAAAAACAAAAAAAAGATATGCTAGTTTGCAATGATTAAATATTTTTCAACAAGGAAAGGGAAAACAAAATGTACTCTGCTACCAAAGAAGGTGAGTAAAGATATTTTCTGAAGGTTTTGAAAGGCGTCCAAACAGAAAGACCTAGCGGGGCCACGCTCAGAAGTCCAGAATCTTGTGACCAGAAGCCAGAAAAAGCAACAAACAATTCAGTGCATAGGACTATAAATGAAGATGATCTGAAGGAGAAGAGCTTGAACATTTGAAGTCCGACATCGAAGAGACCCGCTTTTCTTCAATTCGCACACAAAATGTGAGTGTGTCACGAAACCTAGGTGTGGTGGGACTATTCAGGGCTTATGTCAATTAAGTTCCTGTGGAAGAGAAATCTGTTTAGCCACACACTCAGCGACAGCTACAATTAATGACTCTGTACCTCTCGAACGGAGAGGAGGTGCATCTGGAAACAGTGGCCACTACAATCCATTCAATTAAATTCCCCAAGACAACCAAACGTTTCTAAACATGGATTGGTCACTGACTTCCATTGTCAACATCATTCATAGGGCTTCAAGCCTGAAGACTTTGGGGGTGGACACAAGTCCTAATCTCCTTGAAACTTACATTGCTTGATGATCGTAATAAAATACATCTCCACCATGGTTTATTGTGAAGCACACTAACACTAAGAATGTACAAAAAAGGCAAATAAAAAATATGAGCAAGCCCAATTTCTCCCATAAGTGCTATAACCTATTTTTCATTTATTTCCTTACTTGTTTTCCAAGGGAGCACATATGGCAGAGACTTTGGAGCACGGATGGTGGAGCAGAGATTGCTTTTTTGCTCCAAAAGCGTATTCGCTCCAGTGCTAAAAAACAATAAGAAAGTAAATTAAGTGTAAAGTACTAAATTGTATCCAAATAAGCCAAGTTGCATCTGCATCCACTCAACATTGAAGCCTCTCAGTGAATATGAAAATGTCTAACAGAAACCAGTTCCCACACCTTTGATGCACATTTCACCCTATACAATTCAGCACCTGCTGTGACTGAGAAGCTGTATATTAAAACAAATTGTTATACACGCATGTGTGTGTGTACACACAATTTACATGGGTATGCCCTGCTTATTAAATGTTTGTCATATGTTTCAAAGCTTGCATTTCAGAGAAAAGAGATCCATCCAACTGTAAATTATTTGCCATAATTGCTGAATGAAATTAATTAATATTTAGCTTTCCAAAACAAATAAGATTACACAGCAAGTGGTCATTCTTTCAGTGCTCGTAAAAGAAGGAAGAGTTTCTTACCTGTAATCATATTTCTCTCTCAAGGGAATCTCCATTGAATTCATGAGCACTAGATAGTCCCGCACACACGCGGGGACCCCCGAGCAGCTATTTCAAAGTCACATCTACTTTGCCTTTCTACGGAAAGGCCAGGAAAACATATGTGACAGACATGTTACATTTTTGCAACCTTAGATAAAGGCATATTGCCAATTTTATTGAATTACTTTAAAATTTGGAAGAAAAAAAGGTCATAACATTAAAAGTGACAAGAAAAATGAAAAGAGATCTTTTGTAAACGTCCTTCACAAATGCTTTTTACTTCTTTTTAAAGTAAGAAGGAGGAATACATAGCAATAGACTGCAGCATGGAAATAATGTAAATAGGACACTGCACCTTTACTGGCCTCTTGACCTCCAGTATCCCATCATGTCCTGTAGGTGGCAGTTTACTCAGTTCTTTTTTCTGGCTTCTGCATACAGGATCCTAGAGCAGAGCTCTGCCTTGAAGGTTTTTTCCTCAACAATTTTCATGTCAAGCTTTTTAAAGTTGATCCACTTGACGTCCTTTAGGGCGTAGAGCATTTTTAGATAATTTCTCGACAGGTCATACCCTTAAAAATGACTTTTACGTGTATGCCCTTTTTTCCATCTAAACTTCAAAGTAATTCAATAAAACTGGCAAAATAGCCGGTTTCTAAGGCTGCGAAAATGTAACATGTCTGTCACATATGTTTTACTGGCCTAGGTGAAGCAAGGTGAAGTAAATGTGACTTTGAAAGAATGGCTATGGGGTCCCCGCGTGTGGGACGGGACTATTCAGTGCTTATGATTATTATTGGAGATCCAATGAGAGAGAGAGCGCAAAAGCATTCACAATGAAAGCACTGCTCTTATACCATTATTCAGTATACCTGACAAGTTCACTCTTGCAGGCCCATCCCTTGATGTAAGCATCTACGAACGAATCCGGCCCAGTGTTCGAAAACAATGTAAACTGTGAACCTTGTCAGCAAAAAATTACTGTCCCACATTATACTTTCTTTCTTTATGGAGGACTTGTAAGCCTACTCTATGGTATCAAGTACTACAAAAGAAAGCCAATTTTAGAACGCATGCTTTTACTTTATTTACAAGGAGCTTTGCATTTAAAATTTGATTTAGAATGCAAATTTTTGCATAAGATACAATTTAATCCCTTCGCTGCTAGCCCTCATTACTCCTCCCCAACCCGTGCTAAGCCTTTTTTTTTGGCTATTTGGGGTAGTTCGTGCAAAGGCCCCTGTAACTTTTTGTCCACATAAGGTATCCACGCCAAATTTGCGTCCTTTTTTTCCAACATCTTGAGGATTCAAAAGGTACCCAGGCTTTGTTGATTCTCCAGGAGGAGACCCAGAAATTAGCCAAAAAACAGTTTGATTATTTTTTTTTAAATGGGAAAAAAGTGCTGCAGAAAAAGCCGTCTGATTTTTTCCCTGCAAATGGTATCAACAAAGGGTTTGTGGTGCTGAAATCACATCTTCTCAAATTTGAGGGACAGGCAGACTTTTGGCAGGAAACCAAAATTATTTACGCAGTTTTGGCATTCACTGGGACATAGCCCGTTGTTGCCATTTATTGTGCTTTCAACCTCCTTCCAGTTAGTGGTAGACATGGGTATGAAATCAATAATTGATCCCGCAAAGCTATACATTTCCGAAAACTAGACAAAACTCTGAATTCAGCAAGGGGTCATTTGTGTAGATCCTTCAAAGTTTTGTTACAGAAATTAACAGTTGAAAAAAGAACATTTTGAAATGGAGTTGAAAAAAACAGCCATTTGTGCCAATGTTTTCACCTGTACCTTCATAGTATGACAGATTTTCTTAAATCAATATATCATTACATCTGCTGGGCCCTTCTGGTTGCAGGGATATTTAGGACTTGTGGGTTCACCAACAGCCCGAGTAACCCAGAGCCAATAAGTGCTGTGTCTTCCAATGTTTATTCATCGTGTACCGGGTATATAGCAATTTATTTGGTAAAATATAAAGAGTGAAAAATAGGTACCAAGGAAACCTATATATTTCCGAAATGGGAACAAAATATAGAGTTCAGAAGCAGTGATTATTTGCACATCTCCAAAATTGTGGGTACCCATACAAGCATGTGAATTAGAGGTCATTGTTCAAAATGACTTCTTTTTTTACAAATTGTCTTACATTTGGATGGCAGAAATGCAAAGAAAGTCAATTGGTAATAGCACTTGTTCTACTATTTTGTGTTCCCCATAATCTCCCGATAAAGATGCTACCTCATTTGTGTGGGTAGGCCTAGTGCCTGCGACAGGAAACAGCCCAACATGCAAAGTGGACACATCAGATTATTCCAGTGAAAACTTACCCTATTTTTGCAATGTGCCTAGCTGTGGATTTTGGGCCCTAGCTCAGCCAACACCTAGGGAAACCTAGCAAACCTATACATTTTTTAAAACTAGACGCCCGGGGGAATGCAGGATGGGGTGACTTGTGTGGCTCTCACCAGGTTCTATTACCCACAATCCTTTGCAAACCTCAAACTTTGTAAAATACAAACTACATTTCCCTCACATTTCTGTGATGGAAAGTTCTGGAATCTGCGAGAAGGAACAAACTTACACCCACCCAGCATTCACCGAAGTCTCCCGATAAAAATGGCACCTCACTTGTGTGGGTAGGCCTAGTACCCACGACAGGAAACGGCCCAAAACACAACGTGGACACAACGTTTTCAAGTGAAAACTGACCCTTTTTTGGCAATCTGCCTAGCTGTGGATTTTGGACCCTAGCTCTTCTCTTCCAGCACCTAAGGAGGCCTAGCAAACCTATACATTTTTGAAAACTAGACATCCAGGGGAAATCAGGATGGAGTGACTTGTGTGGCTCTCACCAGGTTCCGTTACCCAGAATCCCTTGCAAACCTCAAACTTTGTAAAAAAAAATACATTTTCTCACATTTCTGTGATGGAAAGTTCTGGAATCTGTGTGAATCCACAGACTTCCACCCACCCAGCATTCCCCAAAGTCTCCCGATACAAATGGTACCTCACTTGTGTGGGTATGCCTAGATCCCGCAACAGGGATTGGCCCAAAACGTACTTTGAAGACTTCAAAAGCATAGTTTACAAAAAGACCTTTTTTTGTGAGGGAGTCGCCTGCGTTTTTGATCCCGGGCTCAGCGGCCACCTAGGGAAACCTACTAATCCCAGACATTTCCAAAAACTAGACACCCGGCGGAGTCCTGGGAGGTGTGACTTGCGTGGATCCCCTAATTTTTTCCTACCCCAGAATCCCCTGCAAACCTCAAATTTAGCTGAAAAAGAAAAATCACATTTTTCTCACATTTCTGTGTGGGAAAGTTGTAGGATCACTTGTCTGACGCATATTTCCTACCACCCAGTGTTCCCCCAGGCCTTCCGATAAAAATGGTACCTCACTTGTGTGGGTGGGCCAATTACGGCAGTGAAGAGCCCCAAACCTATTGTGAAGACATCAAAATGATCTATCACAAAACGACCCGTTTTTGCAAGGGGGCACCTGCGTTTTTGGTCCCGGGCGGCCATCTAGGGAAACCTACAAAATCCACGCCATTCTGAAAACTAGAAACCCGGGGGAGTCCAGGTTTGTGTGGCTTGTGTAGATCCCCCAACATTTTCCTACCCAGAATCCTCTGCAAACCGCAAATTTAGCTAAAAATAAATAAATCACATTTTCCTTACATTTCTATATGGGATCATCGTGCCAGCACAAATTTCCTACCACACAGCGTTCCCTTGGTCTCCCGATGAAAATGATCTCACTTGTGTGGCAGTCCAACGCAGAATCGCCTAAAAACTGATTTTAAAAAAAATATAGCGCTTAGAGTTCGCTGTGCTATACCCTCAATCCCTATGTTTTTGGCCCTTCCCAGTCACAGGCCCTTGGCCCACTCACACAAGTAAGGTATCATTTTACTCGGGAGACTAAGTGCCGGTATGGTGATTCCAGCCAGATATGTGAGGAAAATGTTATTTTCTTTTAGCTAAATTTGAGGGTTGCAGGGGATTCGGGGTAGGAAAGCTTTTGGGGGTCCACGCAAGTCACACCTCCCTGGACTGCCCTGGGTGTCTAGTTTTCAGAAATGTGCTGGTTTGGCATCGGGTGGCCTGTTACTTTCAATGGGGATTCTCCGGTTTGTAAAAGCACTGCAGGCTCGGGGGCGATGATCTTCTGGAGGCGACCACCACTTAGAGAGGTAAGTTGGGATGCTAGGTGTTGCCTCGACACCGTCGGTTGGGCCACCCAAGGCCGTTGGCTGTCTGGTGCAGGCGTGTCCTTTCGCGTCAGGTTTTCTTACAAGCTCCTGGTCGCGGTCGGGGGGACCCTCCGGATTGAGGCTGCAGGCGTCAGCTGGAGGCTTGAGGCAGGTCAGCGGTAACTGGATCTCAGGTCAGGATCACCAGGGAGACCTCCTCAGGGTGTTGGGCCACTTGGGCCATGGGCGTCAGGTGCAGAGTGGTGGATCCGGCTGGACCCAGAGCCTGTGGGTGAGCAAATCCAGTGCTCACAGGAGACAGTCTGGTTTGGGAAGGCAGGACAGGTCCTCCAGGTTCTTGGGGGCTGCAAGACATACCGGGATTCCGCTGTGGTCGGTCGAGGTCCGGACAGGCCAGTGGTGCTGGGGCCAAGTCAGTTGGTGTCCTCCTCTTCTTCCTCAGCACGGCTCAGCAGTCCCTCTTGTCTGAGGAGGCAAGGTTCAGGGTTGCCCCTAAATACTAAATTTAGTGGCGTTGCAAGTAGGTACAGGTCCAATGGGTCCCTTCCTGGGGGTGGGTACACCCCCTATTATGCCAACCTACAGTGGGAGGGGGCATAAGCCTCACTCTGGTTGGCTGGGTCCCCCCCATCCCCAAGATGGCGGGGACTGAGTTGTGCTTCGCCACCCCCACCTAAGGGGTGGGGTTGGCAAAGGTGGGCACACCTCTTCTCCTAACTTGGTTTTCACGCCAATTCTCCCGCCCAAAGTTGGGGTCAGAACCAGTGGGGGCCAGTTGCTGGGAGCAGCAAATGGCTGGGGTAGCTCACAAAGGCGGCAAGCCTTTGAAGCTTCCCCTTCGTGGACCCTGCCCATCCTGGGGGAGGAGGCGTGGCACCTCGTCCCAGGATGGTCTTTGTTTCAGGACGCCAGGGGTCCAGAAACATGTCTGGTGGTGGCAGCTGGCGAGCAGCCACGACACAAGAGTTAGGACGTTTTTCAGGGGGCATCTCTAAGATGCCCTCTGAGGGCTTTTTTCATTAAATCCCACACTGACATCAGTGTGGGTTTAATGGGCTGATCAGTTTGATACCAGACTTCCCAGTTTTTACTAAAGCCATTATGGTGCTCTGGCGTTCGTAATGACAAACTCCCAGACCATATACTCTTTATGGCATTACCGCACTTACAAGGTCTAAGAATTGTCTTAGACACTGAAGGGGTACAGGACTCATGCACCTGTACCCTCACCACTGGTATAGTGCACCCAGCTAGAGGGGTGGCTTCCCTATGCCAGGGCAGTGGATTGTAGGCATGGCACACAGGGGTGTGTGCCATGTCAACTCTTCACTTTGTTCTGCACCAAAACATGCAGCCTGCAATGGTAGTGTGTGTGTGTAAAGGTACAGAGACGTTAAGCGAGGCTCAATAAGTGCTGCGCTGGTCACAGTGCCCTTAGTACCTATGGTACCTTTACAAGGGACTTACATTTAGTCAGAGAGTTGCCAATTGGGTTTTGTAACCGTACATTTTAGGGAAAGAACATAGGCCCCGAGTACCTGGTTGGCAGGAACCCAAGGCACACTCAAAGTACATCAACATTAGGCAAAAAGTGGGGGAAAACCATGCAAAAAGGGGCACTTTCCTACATCATGCCAACGGAGATGTTCTTTCCAGATATTTCCACTTAGAAAATGAAGACTCAACTGGGTAAGGTTAGTCTAATCTTCTTTCGTTTGGGAAGAGGTTACGTAGGAAAGGAGGATCTTCCTGGCATAGTTACCTTCACTTTTTGCCTGGTGTCAGTGTGTTTATACCGTAGTACATTGGGATTGTGCTAATCAGGACCCCAGTGCGTGTGCTCTCTCTTCTAAACTAATTGGTAAGTACCTTGTACACCCCACAATTGATATACTGGTGTACCACTTTAAGTCCATAGTATGGTACAATGGTATCTAAGGGGCATTGGTACACCAGGGGTTTCCCAGGGGCTGCAGCATGTATTGGGCCACCCATGGGAACCCATGCGAACTGTGTCACCAGGTCTGCCATTGTAGCCTACATGAAATGGTGCATTCACCTTTCACTTCAGATGAATCATGTTACTGTACCTGTAATCATCTGTTCTTGGCATATAGAGCTGTAGTTTCACATGCTTTGCACCCTCCTGCCATCTAGTGTTGGGTCCGGATGTTTGCAAGTTGTTTTTCTGCAAAGAAGTCTTTCCAGTCACGACGTAAGAGGACTCCTCCTTTTGGTGATAGTGCGCATGGACATCGACTCCATTGTTAGATTGTTTTCCCGCAAGAGGGTGAAAATCGAGTAAGTGTAGTACAGAGATGTCCATGCATATGTAATGTGAATAATAGGAACTGCAACAACCACAAGTGTTCGGGGAGGAGGGAGGGCGCATGTGAATCTACAGCTCTACATGCCAAGACCAGATGCTTACAGGGTAAGTAATATAATCCATTCGAGGCATGTGTGCTGTAGATACACATGCTTTGCAAAGATTGTATAGCAGTATTCTCCAATTGCTGTGGCTAACTAGTGGGTGTTGCAGTTGTTTGAAAAAGTGTTTTTAGCACTGCTTGTCATACATTAGCTTGTTGACGTGCTAATACATCCACACAATAATGTTTGGTAAATGCGTGTGGTGTGGACCATGTAGCTGCTTCACATGTCAGCTATGGGTATATTGCCTAAAAAGGCCATAGATGCTCCTATTTTGCAAGTAGAATGTGCTCTAGGAGGTATAGTTGAAGTTCTTTTAGCTTTAACGTAACAAGTTTTAATACATTTAACAATCCATCTAGAAATACCAGATTTTGAGATAGGATTTCCTTTATGAAGTGGAGCAAATGCAACAAAAAGTTGTTTTGCGAAAATCTTTTGTTCTATAAATATAGTATAATAGTGCTCTTTGAACATCCAATGTGTGTAAAGCTCTTTCTGCTACTGAATCAGATTGAGGGAAGAACACAGGTAGCTCAACTGATTGGTTAATATGAAGAGCAGAAACTACTTTTGGAAGAAATTTAGGGTTTGTAAGAAGAACCACTAACTTTATGAAGTTGAAAGAAGGGTTCTTCTAAGGTTAATGCCTGAAACTCACCAACACGTCTCAATGAAGTGATAGCAATTAGAAAGGCAACCTTCTATGACAGAAATTGTAATGGACAATTGTTTAATGGCTCAAAAGGTGGACTCATAAGCCTTGTGAGGACAATATTAGGTTTCCAGACAGGTGCAGGTGGTACCCGGGGTGGTATTATTCTTTTAAGACCTTCCATAAAAGCTTTAATTACTGGAACTTTAAATAATGATAAATGTTGTCTGTTCTGCAGCAAGGTGTAATCAAATCGATGTGTAGGCTAAGCCAACTTGCTGTAAATGCAAAAGATAAATAATATTTTGTATAGATGCATCTAGCGGATCAATTGTTATATTATTACAATACATAACATACCTTTTCCACTTTGCTGCATAACATGCTCACGTGGTAGGTTTTCTTGCTTCTTTAAGAATTGTCATACAATCTGGTGGTAGGTTTAGGTATCCAAACTCTATGATTTCAGGAGTCAAATCGCTAGGTTGAGCTCCTTGGGGTTTGGATGTCTGATTTCTCCATGGTTCTGTGTGAGAAGGTTGGAAGTGAGGAGTAACTTTTGGTGTGGAACCACTGACTTTTCTAGTAGTGTGGTGAACCACGGTTGAAGAGCCCATGTGGGAGCCACTAGAATTAGTGTTAGTGATGTCTGCCTGAGTTTCCGAACCAGAAATGGAAGAAGAGGGAGAGGCGGAAAAGCGTAAGCAAATATCCCTGACCAATTCATCCATAGGGCACTGCCTTTGGATAGATGGTGTGGGAATCTGGAGGCAAAGTCTGGGCATTTTGAGTGCTCTGCTTTGGCAAAGAGGTCTATGTGGGGAAATCATCATTTTTGGAAGTATGGAAGGAGAACTTGGGGATGTAGTTCCCATTCGTGGACTTGTTGCCCCATCCTGCTGAGGTCGTCGGCAAACTCGTTGTGCATGCCTGAAATGTGTTCTGCCAGTAGATGAATTTTGTGATGTAATGTCAAATGGTCTGAGAGAGGTGTGACAGTTGTAGAGAATGTGTCTCCCCCTGTTTTTGTACATAGTATATGGCTGTTATATTGTCCATGCGGACTAGGACAACTTTCCCTATGAGATGAGGATGAAAGGCTTTTAGTGCTAGATAAACAGCTAGAAGCTCCAAGTAATTGATGTGGAGACTTTTTTTGCATGGTGTCCCATAAACCTTGAATTGTGAGATGGTGCTGATGGGCACCTCCACCCTGTGAGAGATGCATCTGCTGTTAGCACGACTTGTGGAATGGGGTAGATGAAGGTCCGCCGGTTTTGTGTGATCCACTATTGCAGAGATTGAGGAGTGCGGCTGGCTACCAACAATAGATCAGTTAATTGACCCTGTGATTGATTCCACTGACGTGCTAAGCATTCCTGTAGAGGACGCATGTGTAATCTTGTGTGAGGTACTATTGCAATGCATGATGCGATCATTCCTAAAAGTTGCATGAAAGTTTTGACTGCTAGTTATTGGTTGTTTTGAAACTGTAGTAATAAAGTTTGAAATTTTTTAATTCTGACTGCATTGGGAGAGGCTAGAGCTATGTGAGTGTTTAGCGTTTCCCCCAGATATGTTTGCAGTTGTGAGGGTTGAAGATGGGACTTTTGTGCATTGACTGTAAATCCAGTTGATGGAGAAAGCTTATGGTATTTTGAGTATGTTGTAAGCACTTTTGTTGTGTGTTGGCTTTGATGAGCCAATCATCCAGATATGGGAAGACATGAATTTGTTGTCTTCTTAAATGAACTGCTACTACTGCTAGACATTTTGTGAATACTCTGGGTGCAGTAGTCACTCCGAATAGGAGTACTTTGAATTGATAGTGATTTCCTGCTATCACAAATCTGAGGTATTTGCGATGTGCTGGGTGGATAGGAATATGGAAGTATGTACATGGTGGAATATTGGGTGGATTGCTGGGGAAGTTCCAGGCAGTAACCATGTTGGATAATGTTTAATACCCATTTGTCCTATGTTACTGATTGCCAAATGGGAAAGAATTGTTATAATCTTCCCCCAACAGTTGTAAAATGGTCGGGGGGAATTGTGAGCAAGTCACTGTTTGCCATACCACGCAACCCCCACGGACGGACCACCACTGTGTACACTTCCACGTCAACAAACCCACCGCCCCCAAACCTGGTCCCCGCCCACTGCGAAGGAACTGGAGCAAGGTCACCGAGGAGCACCTCAACTCCACCCTCAACCGCGACGCCCCACCCTCTTCAACCAACGCCAACCTCGCAGCCAAAGAACTACACAGATGGATCTCCAACTGCGCAGACGAACTCGCACCCCTCCGCAACCCCGACAGACAACACCCCAGGAAGGCCACCTGGTTCACCGCGGATCTCCAAGAATTCAGGCGCACCTGCAGACGTCTCAAAAAGAATTGGCGAAACAGCAAAACTCTGGAAAACTGGACCACATACAAGAACGCCATGACTGAATACCACCAACTTATCAGGTCAACCAAACAAACCTTAATCCAGAAAAAGATATCCACCAACGCCTGCAACTTGAAAGAACTCTTCAGCATCACCCACGAATTCACCAAACCCAGTGAGGCCTCAGACATCACCCCTTCCCAAGACCTCTGCAACAAGTTCACCTCCTATTTTCACCTGAAGATCAAGGCCCTCTACGACAACTTCAACGAACGAACTCCGGACTCCAAAACCACTCCCCCCCTCCAACACCACCTACCGACCCACCATCTCCGCCTGGACCCCAGCCACCTCTGAAGACACCCAATCGACCATAAACGGCATCCACTCAGGAGCACCCACGGACCCCTGCCCCCGCACATCTTCCACAAAGCCGCCGCCATCGCACCAGAACTACGACGAACCATCAACACTACATTCACAACCGGCACCTTCCCCAACGACTGGAAATCGCGCAGAAGTCAAGCCCCTGCTCAAAAAACCCTCAGCAGACCCCTCGGACCTCAAGAACTACCGACCCATCTCCCTCCTGCCCTTCGCGGCCAAAGTCACCGAGAAGACAGTCAACGCCCAACTAACAAAATTCATTGAAGAGAACTCCATACTCTACCCCTCCCAGTCCGGATTCCAAAGCAACCATAGCACCGAGACCACCCTACTCGCCGCCACAGACTACATCCGCTCCCTCCTCAACTAAGGCCCCACTGCGGCCCTGATCCTACTCGACCTCTCCGCTGCCTTCGACACCGTCTCCCACCGCACACTCGCCGCCAGACTTTGACGCCGGCATAAGGGGAACCACCCTCGAATGGCTCTGCTCCTTCCTCGCCGGCAGGACCCAAAGAATCAGACTGCCACCCTTCCTCTCCGAACCAACAGAGATCAACTGCCGAGTGCCTCAGGGATCGTCACTGAGCCCCATGCTCTTCAACATCTACATGGCCCCCCTCGCCGCCATCGTCAGATAACACGGACTCAACATAGTCTCCTACGCCGACGACACCCAACTCATCCTCTCCCTCACCAAAGACCCCATCACCACCAGGCTCATCTTTCAGGAAGGAATGAAGGACGTTGCAACCTGGATGAACAACAGCTGCCTGAAGGTCAACTCGGAGAAGTTAGAGGTCCTCGTCCTCGGACCCTCCCCGACTGCCTGGGACACCACCTGGTGGCTCACCGCCCTCAGCAGCCAACCCATCACCACCGACCATGCCCGGAACCTCGGCATCGTACTCAACTCCTCCCTTTCCATGACTCGACAAGTCAATGCCGTCGCCTCCACCTGCTTCAACACACTCCGCAAGACCTTCAAATGGATCCCCCCCGAATCAAGAAAAAACGTAACCCATGCACTAATAACCAGCAGACTAGAATACGGAAACGCCCTCTACGCCGGAATCAACAAGTCGCTGCTCTGCAAACTTCAGACCATTCAGATAACCGCAGCCAGACTCGTCCTCGGCGTCCCTCGACAGGAACACATCATCCAACACCTGTGAGACCACCACTGGCTCCCCGTTGAGAAGAGAGTAACCTTCAAGCTGCTCACCCACGCCTACAAATGCCTCCACAACACCGGACCCCAATACCTCAACGAGAGAATTTCCTTCCACGCACCCAAGAGAAACCTCCGATCCGCGGATCTCGCCCAAACCCCGTGCATCCGCAGAGCCAGAACGGGCAGAAGGGCTTTCTCCTACAACGGAGCCAAGACCTTGAACGAGCTCCTGATCGACATCAGACACGCCCCCTCTCTGAACATCTTCAGGAAGACGCCCAAGACCTGGCTCTTCGACTGAACGGAGCTCCCCCCCCCCCCAATCGCCTTGAGACCCTTACGGGTGAGTAGCGCGCTTACAATTCCCTGATTGATTGACTGGGAGATGGAGAGGCATGCGTTGGTGTGCCTTTTACTCTGCCCTTGAAATAGTCTCCTCTATAACCGACTTTATAAAATCCTCTTGATGGGGAGGGTTGTGTATTTGACCTATATGATGACACATTTGGATCTGAGGAATTACCTTTGGATCCTCCTCTGTAAAATGAGCGGCAAAAGGAGCATCTACTGGATGGTGACTGAAGGGCTCCCATTGATTTTGCCACTTCTGTGTCTTTTTTCATTTTCTCAAGTGACTCATCTACTTGAGGTCCAAAAAGATTCTGTTCATCAAAGGGGGTATTAAGAATGGTTTGTTGAACCTCTGGTTTAAAACCAGAGATTCTAAGCCATGCATGCCTTCCAAGAAGAATGCTGGTATTTTTTCCTGTTGCTGTGGTATCAGCAGCATCTAGTGCACATCTGATAGATGAATTAGATATCAGTTTTTCCTACTGCACTAATTCCTGCCCTTTTTTCTGGTGTTCGTCTGGGAGATATTGAAGTAACTGCTCCATTTCATCTCAGCGGGCCCTGTCATATCTAGCTAATAGGCCTTGTGTATTAGCTATACGCCAATGGTGGCGGATTGTGCAGCTACCCGTTTCCCTGATGCATCTATTAGCTTAGACTCCTTGTCTGGAGGTGGTGCATCTGCTGTAGTTTGGGAATTTGCTCTTTTCCGAGCATTTGACACAACTAGGGAATTTAAAGGCAACTGTCCTCTAATAAAAATCGGATCAGTTGGGCGAGGTTTGTATTTCTTGTCAACTCTAGGTGTTAAAATACGAGCCCGTACAGGGTCTTTAAAAATCTCATCAGATTGGCGCATCATGCCCTTTAACATAGGTAAAGGCTGTGTTGTCCTCTGTGATGTTCCTAAGGTCTCAAATAGAAAATCATCCTCTAAGGATTCCTTATGAAGTGTGACTCCATGGTATGATGCTGCTCTGGAAATTAACTCTTGATATGCTGTGTTGTCATCAGGAGGAGATGGCTTTGTAGGGTACAAGTCAGGATCATTATCCATTGGAGGATCAATGTTATAATCGTTCAGTGGATCTATAGGTGGTGGACTATCATAACCTGTGTAATCAATATCAGGCTGTTTATGCGGTGAACCCTGTGGTGTGATATCTATAGGGTTTGAGCCTGGTGGTGGTGAAGATGGTGGAGGGGTCTGATAAACAGGGTGAATAGGGCTTGTATCTATGTCCTTCTTCTTTAGAGGGATTTTGTAACTTAAGTCCTCTGAAGGAATGTTCCTTTTAGAAGGTGTAACATGTTTAGCTAATATGTGTCCAGTGTCTGGATTAATGTAGATCTTTTTCTGTTTAGGATCCAGCTTTTCTTGCATAACCTCTTATGATGTGTATCTTTTGCTTTCTGTGCCGAAGTTTTCAGAGCCGAGCTAGATTTGTCCTTTATCTCCTTTGGAGCCGAAGATATCAGTGTCGAAGTGAGTTTTCCTCAGCTCGGTCACAAGCCGGAAGGCTTGACTGTCTGTTTCGGTGCCGAGCCAGAGGGCGGGTAATGGAAGCAGTGTCTTGGTGCCGACCATGATCAGAAGGCAGTGGTGGCCCAGAAGCCATATGTTTGGTGGTGAAATCTTGAGGGGTAAAAGGGCTTTGTTACTCACGGCACCCTATCCTGCTGGAACATCTTCAGACTCAAGCTCGATTTCTAGTTCGGAATATGATTCTTGGATAGAGAAGGCCTCCTCCTCTTCCGCTGCCGACGCCTCCATTTCTTCGTGCACGGTATCTTATCCGAAGATATCCGGGGTGTGTTCGATGTTCTGCCTCTGCATGTACCTTCATCGAGCCCGACGGTCCCGCAAAGTCTTTTTCGACCGGAACGATCGACAAGCGTCACAATCTTCTTCCTTGTGATCCGGAGAGAGGCACAAGTTGCAGACTTTATGCAGGTCAGTGCGTGGGTACTTGGAGTGGCATTGAGGACAAAATTGAAACGGAGTCCGCTCCATCGGCAGAAGACTGGATACTACGAAACGGAGTGTAAGTTGACCAACTTGGCTAGGCCCGAAGGCCACCAACGATGTCTTCTATACCTAGGATAGAGCGTTTTCCTATTTTTTTGGCACGTGGAGAATTGAAACGCATACGAAACAATACCGACAAGGGTACAGTGTGTGGCGCACTGAGAGGATCCCAAAGAATGGTGTCGAACCAGAGTGCCACAAACCATGTCCGAACCAGATGGCGGAAAGAAATCAATCTAACAATGGAGTCGATGCCCATGCGCACTATCACCGGAGGAGGAGTCACCTTACTTCGTGACTGGACATGACTTCTTCAAAGGAAAACAACTTGCACACATCTGGACCCAAGACTAGATGGCAGGAGTATGCAAAGCATGTGTATCTACAGCACATATGCCTTGAACATAACGTTTTCCATATAGCTCGGTCACTGCACTTAAAACCTACAAGTCACCCCTAAGGTAGGTCTTACAGCTCACAGGCGGGGTGCCCTTGCAAGAGCAGAAACACCCCTACAAACCCACGAGTCCATTCTCTGGGCTTTGTAAGTGCATGGAAGTCGTTTTAAGGTATGCAGTGGACACTGGCCAAGTTGAGTGGTCTTAAGTTGAGGATAATGGCTTCACCGAACTTGGACATGTTTAGTATCAAACATGTTGGAATCATCCCACTACACCGATTCCGGTACTAGTTGCATGATACCAAGTACTGGGGAGCTCCTTAGAGGACCTCCCGTATCTACCTGTGTAGCCTTGCAGGGTCTGCGTCAAGCCAGTGCTGCTGCAGACCCCAGACACTGTTCTGCCCTCCTGACCTTAACTCCGGCACTGGGAGGCAGAACAATGGATTTCCAGTAGAGGAGAGGTGTAGTCACCTCTCCTTTATAAATGTGTGTCTTAGGCTAGGGTGGGAGTGCTTTCAAGCACCTCCAGACTGCTTTGAAGGGCACATTTGGTGCCCTCCTTGCATAAACCAGTTGCCCCAGTCCAGGAGCCCTTGGCTTCCGCTCTGGCACAAAGCCATACAAAGGACAGGGGAGTGACCACCCCCCTGTCCAGCTCCTCCCCTGGGAGGTGCCCAGACCTCTGCCAGGTGGCCACTTGATTCTGCCATATTGAATCTTAGATGGGCAGAGGCCCCTGGGAGCATCTGACTGGTTAGTCGATCAGAGTAGCGTCCCTGACCCCCCTGATAGGTGGTTTGCTGAGGAAGTAGCCCTTCACCCATTCTGGGTTACTTAAGGGCTCCCCGGAACATGGGTCCTTAGATTTGTCTGGACTTCGTCTTCAAGAACCAACTGGCTTCATGTGAAGATTTGTCTAAAGACTCCTCTGCTGTTGGACACCGAACTCGGCCGCTGGACAAAGTCAGAAACAAAGACTGCTTCTGGTAGGAAGGCTCTTACTGCAACTTCGCCTCCGTGCTCTTTCAAGTTCTGCAACCTCCGTGGCTGTGCATCCTCCTGAGACCCCCACGACTCTACATTCATCAAAATAGCAAGAAGGAATCTCCCTTGGAGTGAAGGAGTCACTCCCCTGCAACCGCAAACATCTCGACGATTACTGACTTGTGGATCCTGCTATCCCACGGACACCCCCCGGCTCTACAACATAGGTGGTGGTGGTTTGTTGGCTCTCCAGAGGCCTAACCAGTCTTCCCTGCAACTTGGGAGACTGTAATCCCTCTCCAGCCGACCGGAACCACATCCCTGTGCACTGTGTCTGTTTACCGTTGCCAAGGCTTATTGTCTCTCCTGACTAAAGTTTTTCGAGCTCCAAAAAGCCCGAGCCTCCAGCATCACACAGCTCCAAGAGCGATGTTCTCCCTGCTTCTCCAGCGACGTGGACATCCATCTTCTATGTACTGCCGAGGCCTCCCTGCGACTCCCTGTGCCTGCTGCCAGAGGGTCCTCCTGGGGTCGCCATCAATTACTGCTGGCTCTCCTACTTGCTTGGGACCAGACCCGACTTACACTTGTTGGGTGAGTTCCACAGACCTTGCTGGTCTGAAACTAAGCATAGTTTCCTTCAACACATCTGTTGCATTTGCCAAGGCTTGTTGGTGGCCCTGCGGGCCACTGACCTCCCTTCATCTCGTCAGCTGACATGGGACAGCTCGTGGACGCTGCCTGTGCCTTTACAATGTCGCCTGGGCTTCACAACTGCAGCTTCAATACCTCCGTGCTACAGTAAAGTTCCTCCGACAAGGGCTGGCATGGTGCTCCTGCTCCCCCTGGACACCTCTAGGTGGTTTGGACTCTGTCCCCTGTTTTTGCAGGTACTCCTCGTCCGGAATCCATGTCTGGGTTCCACTGACCTGATCCACGAGACTCTGTAGCAGCTGGACATCCGAGGTTCCCCATTGACTACAACGGGCGGTTCCGGCACCACTTCCCACCTATTTACCCGGGCTCCCTGATGTAGGTATCCTGGTTCTCTGGGTATCCACAGGGGGTGTGTCTTCCAACCTCCCTGCTTCTAAAGGGTTTTCTCAGAGTCCTCTGGGAAGGGTATTGAAACAGTAAAACTCCAACCGCGATTTCCCCACGTTATCCTATGGACACTGACGCGGGTCATCACCCCTGCACATGGGCGCCTATCAACTCTTAGTTACCTGTGGTGGTTCCGTGCTCCCCCTGGTCCCTAGTTCCTTGGGTGTTAGTCTCGGTTTGGTACTCACCTCGCATTCCATTTTCTTAGTATATGGTTTGCCCCCCCCCCCATAGGGGGGCCCATGTGCTTTATTTACCGGTTTTGATATTTCCAGGTAGGAGATATACTAAAGTAGTTTTAGTGTTTGTGTATAATAAATACTAGGTATTTATCTAACACTGGTGTGGTGCTTTCTTGTGTGTAAGCTTCACTGACTGATTGTGTGGCAATATACCACTTAACACATTCTCCACAACTACCCCTCGAGAGCTTTGGTCATCAGGGACCACTTCTACTATAACTAAGGTTTGCCTGGACTAAATGCAGGATGCCTCCCCAATAGGTAGACACCATATACTGAGCCAGCCTCCTACAGGAGGGTCAGTAGATTTTGCTCTACCTCTGATTTGAACCCTGAGACCCGAAGGCAAGCAAGACACTGAGTTTATTTCCCTAGCTGTAGTATCGGCAGCATCAAGGGCACAACGTATAGTTGTGTTGGAAATTAATTATTCCTCAGAGACTATTTGATAGGCTTGTTAATTTGTGTTCTTCTGGGAGGTATTGGAGGAGTTCCTCCATTTCGTCCCAATGGGCTCGATCATATTTAAAGAGAAGGCAGATGAAATTTGCAATACACCAGTAATTGGCAAATTGTGCAGTAACCCTCTTTTCAGAGGCATCGAGTTTCTTGGTCTCCTTATCTGGTGGAAGGGCTTCACTAGATGTTTGAGAACTGGCTGTTTTGAGAACTGGCTGTTTTGCATGCCGTTGCTACCACTAAGAGTCTGGCGGAAGTTGACCTCATATGTATAGCAGGTCATTAGGGGACACTTTGTACTGTTTGTCAACCCTTGGTATTATCACCCTAGATATTACAGAGTCATTGAATATGTCAGGGGTGTGAAGGAATATGCCCTTCAGCATTGGTAGATATTGTGCGGAACGTTGTGTAGAGGAAAGAGTCTCAAACAGGAAGTCTTCCTCTGGGGTTCAATGTGTAGTTGCACCTTATGAAAGGTGGAAGCCCTGTCAATTAAGTCATGATAAGTAGTAGTCTCATCTTGGGGGGGGGGATGATTTTGCTGGGGACAGATAAGGGTCTGTATTATCTTCTGAGTCAGCATCATAAGTTTCCCATGGGTCATCTTGTGGTGTCCCCATCGACTTTTCCTGCTATGAAAGAATTTACCCTTCTGGAGAATATGATGCAGGGGCAGCTGGTGAAGGTGAATGGTGTGGAACTGGCACAGGTGGTGGGCTTATGTACAGAGGACCTGTGGCCATGTCCATCTTTTTCTTCTGTTTTGGCGGAGATGGAAAGTCTAAAGCCTCTTTAAAAGACAGCTGCTTTTTGAAGGGTTGAGCACCACTGTGGAGGTCAAGTAATTATTCGGCTATTATCTGGATGGATCATATTATCCTTCGGCCTAATGTCAATTTCTTCCTGCAGTCTTTCAAGGAGGGGTTCCATGGATCCTGATCCATGACCAGTTTTGCTGGGCACCGACTTTATGCTCAGACGCTGATGTTTTCAGCACCGAAGAGCTCGTTTCCGATGGGGCAGGTTTCGGTACCGACAGTGGCC
The DNA here is from genome assembly GCA_963921515.1 of Calotriton arnoldi. Taxonomy (NCBI): domain Eukaryota; kingdom Metazoa; phylum Chordata; class Amphibia; order Caudata; family Salamandridae; genus Calotriton; species Calotriton arnoldi. The sequence goes on from CAWUFW010001727.1 coordinate 1,521,920, forward strand.
AGAGTTTCGATGCTGAGGATTCCAGCTTCGAAGCTCGACTCTACTCCGAAGTGGAATAGGTCGGCTCTAAAGCATGCAGCCTCGAAGGTTTCTTTGGCGCTGAGCTAGGGTAGGGCTTGTCCGAAGATGACAGTCTGTGCTGACCATGGCCCGAAGGTAGTGGTGGGCCAGCAATGTGTTTAGGTCGGTCTTGAACAGGAGGTCGACCCTTTGAGATGGTTTGCTTGGGGTCTATGTCGAGATGGGGGAGGCACAGTACTAACGGCTGGTTAAACAGGACGTAGATCTTTCATCTCAACTTTGGAGCCGCAGCTATCGTCGGGGCGGGTGGGGGGGGGGGGGGGAGGTCCCTATGTCTGCAGCCTACACCGGTGTGTGATGTTCTTCTTGGATGTCATCAGGTCAAAAAAGGTCTGGTATACAGTTCGCGCTCCTTTCATGACATTTTGAAGCATCGGGCCAGATGCTTTCATTAAGTTTTCTTGACCTGAACGAGTGGCAAGCCTTGAAGCTGGCCTTGTTGTGTTAAGGTGAGGGGCACAGATTACATACCTGGTGGAGATCGGTGCGAGGATATTTAGTGTGACACCAAAGACAAAAACGAAAGGGTGTCTGTTTCATCACCAGGTGGACATGGTGTGGGAGGAACGCCTTAAGTTTGAAGTACAGCCCCACGCAGGGCTTGGGTCTATGACTCGCCCAATGAAATTTGAAGTCGTCAAACCGAACAGAGGAAAGAGGGAGGACTGCAATCGATAACACTACCAACGGAAAGCAGGTATGAACCGAGAAAAGTGCAGCACTATGGTGTCGAACCGGAGCAGAAAAGCGCACGTCCGAACCAGACGGCAGAAGGAAACAGTAAAACAAAGGAGTCAATGAGCATGCGCATTACCAGTAAGAGGAGGAGTCACACTACCTTGTGAATCGAAAGACTTTCTTCGAAGAAAAACAACTTACACCATCAGAGCCCAAAATTAGATGGCGAGATTATGCTCAGCATGTGTATCTACAGCCAAGCATGCCTCAAACTATTGCTTTCTATTATCAAGATATGGAACCTGTGTGTATTTGGATTCCAGTTGGGACTCAATCAAAAGGAAAATGTTACTTTTCCTCTATGTATCCGATTGGAGCGTTTAGTGTTGTAGTTTCACATGCTCTGTAGACTCCTGCCATCTGTTGTTGGGTTGTACGTTTGCAGCTTGTTTTTGTTCAAAAAAGTCTTTTGAGTCGCAAGGTACTAATCAAAAAAAGTTGCAAACGTCAGAGTCAAACACTAGATGGCAGGAGTATGTAGAGTATGTGTATCTGCAGCCACACATGCATTTCCTAGATGTAAACTGCAATATATTCCATTAGTGCAATTTGAAGGATCTTGGATACAGCTCTAAAACAGTGGCAGAGAATACCGTATGTGTAAACAGGCCACAAGAACAATCAAGCACATTCTTGGTCTCTGTGGAGACTGCGAATTTGAGGAAGAAGTATTTAAAACCAATGGTCCTAGTGAACGGTGTAATTACCGTTTAACATGGCCACATACATGTGTTTCCAAAGCCTACCTAATGGACATATTGCTTGCACAATTACATTTTAAACTGTAGCATTTGCATGTGTACAGATCAAGGAAAATTAACCAGCATATCAAAAAAAGACCATGGCCTATTAAATATATTTATAAAGTCCTCTAGACTTTAAAGGAAGTTTTATATATAATTATATTTTTATTACTTATTTTACATGCTTTTAATTAACTGACACATTTACCTAGCTACCATATGCAAATGGTGCTTCAAGAAAATAATGGAAGATAAATAATGGCCTGGAAGGCAGCCTGAAAGACTGCCAGTGGCTGAAACTTTGGCACCAATTCCATCCCACACTACTGTGTTTTCTTCTAGGAGTGATGCCTTCTTGGCATTAGAGGGTGTTTGATGGAGTGGGCGCAGGAGCTCTAAACTCAGAATGAGCTACTATGATTGGTTGTGGATAAGCTTCTACAGCAGCTGTTCATAGAATAGAGGCAGGAGGGGAAGAGTAGTGAGATGACATAGAAGAGGACAAACTGGAAACCTGCATAACTGTAACAGTAACTTGAGAGATAAAAAGGTCCAGCTTATGTCGAGGCAGGACCTTTCTCACAGACCAACAAATGCAGATCCCAATTGCCACGGAGTCGCATCCTTTCCCTCTCCTTCAGGGTTCTCCTGGAGATTGTGCAAACAATTGCACTTATAATGATGGGAATATGACAGGAGCACAGGTTGTATGAGCAGGCCAAATTAATCGGGAATCCTTTCAGGTCACAGAATGCCAGTCCAATCCACTTCTGATCTTCCATCGGTCCAGAAAGGGTTCCGAGTAAGGCTGGATGAGGGCCCAGCTTTGTAGAGTTCACAGCCTGTGGGCCAGGGACATCCTAAGAAACTCCTAGTTCCTCTTGGACCAATAGAGTAAAGGACCCCAGGATCTGACCTACTTACCTTTGCAGTGGTTCATGTTTGCCTTACTGCAACCAGGCCAAAATGCCATTTATCAAGGCTTTTTCCAGGTAGCCTAAGTCTTCAGCTACACTTAACTTAAGCTCTGAGGCCGGGGTGTGAGTGGGGAGCTCAGTATGGTAATCCTAGTGACCTCACACATATAACACTAAAATCCAGTATGAAGCATGCACTGTACCCACAACAAACCCAGAGACAGGCAACTAGTAAGACAGAAGCAATGCTATTCAGCAACCATACCAAGGATGCACACTAATGGTCTTGGCTTCCTGTTCTCACCCGTTCAATCGTGCACCAAGTATTAGCATTGTCAGTTCAGTAAGGTATGGGGTAATTTTCTAAAAGCGACCTTTTTTCAATATTTATTAAAAAAATTCAACTTCACAATTGAATTGGGTTTTTAATAACTATTAGAAATAGTTGTTTAATATTTGTTTTCCAGTTGGTCCGATTCCCAAGATACAGCATTAGGATTTAACAGGACTTCCCAGTGTTTCTCTATGGTCTAGACATCCTTCCTACACTGAAATTAGCTTTTAGGTGTTAGTCACTTTAAGGAAAGGTTAACTTTAAATCCATACATATGAAAATAACTACATATGAAAATAAGTTACTTGCCTGTAACTGTGGTTCGTCAGTATTGGTATCTTTCATAGATTCACATGCTTGAATCCTTCCCAGTCGTCGAAGCAGGAGTCCCACGGCACATATAAACTAGTTAATAAAACTTAAACATGGAAGTTAATGTAGAAAACATTCACTTTAATAGCTCTTCATAGTCATTAGACATGGCCCAAAGTCCAGTCAATCGGGTGACCGCACGCTTTAAAACCCTCACCACAGAGGCTCCAGGCTCTCAGATTTTCTAGCACAAGTGAGAATAATATACCTCAAATGAGCCCCAAGCCTCAGGGAAGCCTCTATAGGGAGGAGGGTGGGCCACATGTGAATCTATGAAAGATACCAATACTGGAGTACCACAGTTAGAGGCAAGTAACTTATATTCTTCTCCAGTATTGGATCTTTCATAAATTCACATGCTTGAATCAGAATAGTTAGCAGTAGATAGTATAACAAAATTATACCAATAAAGGCATATACATAAATAACAGAGCACATTGGAAGGTGGTTAGCAAAAAGAGGCTCACCTTATTGGAATAAATGACGTAATACTGCCTGTCCTACAGCTGCATCCGAATTTTCTGCGGCATCCAAGCAATAATGTCGAGTAAAAGTGTGCCTGCTGGACCAAGTCGCTGCTCTGCAAATCTGCTGTATGGGCACACCAGCAAAGAGCTGTTGATGCAGAGCGGGCTCTAGCTGTAGTAGATAATGGTTTCCCTGCTTGTTTATGGTATGGCATAAGCGATCCACCTCACTACAGTCTGCTTTGAAACTGGAAAACCTTTCCTGAGATTGCCATACACGACAAAGCTGTCTGCTCTGCGGATGCTGACAGTCTTATGTATATAGAATTTTAGACATCTTTTGACATCCAGTGAATGTAAGGACTTTTCCGACCGGGTTTGAGGATTCAGAAAAAATGTCTTTAGAATTACAGGTTCGTTTAAAAGTAAGCCAGAGGGAACCTTAGGACTAAACCTTGGGTTAGTTCGGAAAATTACGCAGTAATTTTTAAATTGAATGAAAGGCTGTTTAATAGTGAACACTTGGATGTCACTCGTTTAGCCGATGTAAATGCTAGCAGAGCGGTCGTCCAAGAGATGTATTTCAGCTCTGCCTTGTGAATGGGTCTCTCACTAACTGTGATAACACAATGTTGAGATGCCAAGGTGGAGACGGTAGCCTCACTGGAGGAAACACCCAAAACAATCCCTTAAGAAATTGTTTTATGATTCTTGAGGAGCAGAGACACAATGAATGACTGGTAAGTCTGGATATTGCTGCAAGATGTACTTTGATGGACGAGTGGCAAAGGCCAGATTCTGCCATGTCAAGAACATACGGAAGTATCTGCTCTGGTGAAGAATGGACAGGATGCATCTCTGAGTCAGAACACCAGATACAAAATCCTTTTCACTTGAGTTTGTATGTCTTTGTTGTGGACAGTGCTCTGGCATTGACAAGAACCTCCTAGCAATCAGATGAGATGGCTAGACTTGCAAACTCGTGGTACTCAGGAGCCAGGCCGACAATCAAAGAGATGTCTGGTTGGGATGACAGACCTGGCTCTGATTCAATGTTAAAAGATTTGATACTGGTCACAACTAAATGGGTTTCCACTCCGAGACGATGAGTAGGTCTGTAAACCAAAACTGGTGGGGCCACCTGGGTGCTATGAGAAGTAATTAAAGGAATCGGAGGAAAGGGGTAGGCATAAATCTTTGACCATTCGATCAAAAATGCATTCCTCCACGATCCCACATATGCCAGCCAGCTGGCGAAGTACTGGCATTTTCAGGTCTTGTTGGTTGCAAAGAGATCTAAACTTGGCTTGCCCCAGAGCTGAAAGATGTAATCTAGAGTTGGCTGATGTAGCTCCCACTCGGGGCAGGTTGAGCTGGGTCTGCTTAAAGAGCCTGCAAGCACATTGGCTATACTGGGACATGCTCTGCTGTAAGAGTTATATGATGTTGAAATGCCCAGGTCCATATCTGTGGAGCTTGCAAGGACAGTGCGGTTGATCTTGTTCCACCTCGTTTATTCAAGTAGTGCATGCTCATAGTGTTGTCGGTCCGAATGGGAACCGATGCTCCTGCAATCTTGGATAGGAAGATCTTTAGAGTGAGCAAGATGGCCTTGAGCTCTAAAAGGTTGATATGCCCAGTTGTTTGGTGGGCGTTCCATTTGCCTCTCACCGCCAAGCCTTGAAAATGGGCTCCCCACCCTTCGAGGGAGGCATCTGTTGTAATGACATATTGTGCGGTGTCGGCCAGGAAGGAGCTGCCGGTGGAGACGTTTGGGATGTGTGTCCACCACTGCAAAGCTTGTGTCATCTTGGGTGTGATCCGAATGACATCATCGAAAGAGCCGGTGGCCTGCATCCACAGGTTGTTCAATTCCTCCGGTAGTGACCTCATGCACAACTAGCAGCTTGATATGAGGGGGATGAGGAAGGAAAGCATTCCCAGCAAAGATTTGTACATACGTATAGAAACTGACTTTTTTGATATGAGATGCGTTAAGTTGTGAATCTTTTCCTGACATTCCTGTGAGGCGAAGGCTTTTGCCTGCACCATGTCGACAGTTGGTCGCAGAAACATAATGGTAGTTGTGGGTGTCAGATGTGATTTTTGGTGGTTGAGCGACAGCCCCAGGGTACGGAATAGAGATAGAAATAGACTTGTATGTCTGCTTGCTTCTGCTGGTGTGCTTGCCTTTATTAGCCAATTGTCCAAATGTGAAAAATATCTTGACTCCTGCTTGCATTAGATATGCAGCAAATGGGGCTAATACCTTGGTGAATACTCGAGGAGCTGATCGCAGGCCGAAGGGCAGGACCCTGAATTGAAAATGTGCGCCGGCCACCCTGAAGTGCAAAATTTCCTATGTTTGAGGTAAATGGGAATTTGAAAATAGGAGTCTTGAAGATCCACGGCAGTCATATGATCCTTGATTCAATAGATGCAGCACATCCTCAAGAGACACCATGCAAAATGATTGTTTCTTCAGGAACTTGTTGAGCTGACAAAGGTCTAAAATGGGGCGCCATTCCCCTGATTTTTTTCCATATCAGAAAGAACTTTGAATAGAAGCCCATGCCCCTTTGAGCTCTTGGCAATACCTCGATTGCCCCTTTGCGTAGCATGGTGGTTATCTGAGACAATAACGCCTTCAAGTGGGAAGGAGGTGGAGTCTGTTGAAACTCCCAAGGTGTGTCCCCTGGAAACAATGTCGAGGGCCCACTTGCCCAATGTTATTTTGGACGAATGGGGAAGGAAACAGGAAATTTCCCCCCCCCAATCCTGGATATAGAGGTGGGAGTGGTGGCCGGCATTAGAGATACGTCACTGTTTCTTCGAGGTATCTCTCCCCCTGTAAAAAAAAAAAAAACTCTTCCTCTAGAGGGATGTCTGCAGTAAGCGGAAGGCGGCTGCTTGTAGTGTTGCTGATGCTGCTGGGCAGCGGAGTGTCGATTCTGGCCCCGGATAGGGTTGTAGCCTACGCAAAAAGATGTTCCTTGCCCTGTTGCTCCACGAGAGGGCTGTTTCTTAAATTGGAGGGTGTCTAGGGTTCTGGCTATATCGGTATCCTTCTTAATGGCCTGCAGTGCTTCGCCTATGTGTTGATCAAATAATGACTCATCATCGTAGGGCATATCAACAATCTTCGTTTGCACCTACTGGTAGAATGAGGTAGCTCTTAACCATCACTGGAGTCTCAGAACCGCAGACCCTGCCAGTTGGCGGAAACCTGTAGAGGAAAGGTCTATTGAGCAGTCTATTATTTCAGCAGATATTCTTTTTCCCTCATGTAGAATTTTCTTGGCTTCCAGTTTAGAATCCTCTGGCAATAGATCAATAAATGGTGAAGTATCCGACCACATTTGGCGATCGTACCTGCCTAGGATTGCCAGAGTTTGCTGCCCAGACTGTGGTCGCCGCCATGGTAGAGAATTTCTTCCCTATGGCATTAAGACATCTTCAGTCTCTATCTGGGGGAGCAGATAGGGCAAAGGAGGGATTCCTGGCACAACGCTAAGGTGCCTGTGAGATCACTGAATCCGGCTTTGGTTGCACGATGAGGCAGGCTGGAGAGTTGTCTGCGCCTTGTATTTCTTCTCCAGTTTAGGGAGCACAGCTGGAATGGAATCTGGAGTCTTCATTACTTTCAAGCCCTGCTCCCATATGAAGTCCACTATTGGAATTGTGCGCACCTGCTTTTTACTCTGCTCCTTAAAATTATATTAAAAGCAATCAGATTGCTTAGTAACCATGGGGAGATGAAATCTCCTTGCTGCTCTTTCCATGATCGTATGAAAGCCCCTATGTCCTCAGGCGGAGAGTCAGCCGGAGGCTGAGTTGTAGGAGATGGTGTCTGAATCTGGGATTCATCCCACTCACTGGGAAGGGATACTTCATCAAGCTCCCCTTCTCTTTCATAATCCGTAGACTGATGATTCTCTACTAGACGTTGCAGAGTTGTTGCGGGTAATTGTGGCAAAGGTGATGCAGGTGAAGCAAGAATTGGAGAGGGACGTCTAGGAGAAGCTAGAAACAGAGGAGGCCTTTGAATAGGTGTATGCGTAACTGAAGCAGCTGATTCTGAGAGTGGGAATCTGCGACAATAGTCTTTCAACATATATTGCAAATTAGATACTAAAGATGCAGGCATTTGAATTGCAGGTTCATGCTGTAACTAACTGGCGAGAAGTGTCATGATAAGAATAATACTGCTCATCGTCATCTTCCTGACACTTTATGTGAAGATCTGAAGGGCTGTGTGCCACCTCAAACATGTCCTCATTATCTGAGTATTCCTCATTATCATAATCAAAAAGTTCCTCTGGCGTAATAGGTGACACCTTACTTGGTGAAGTATGCGCTGGCAATATTTCCTGTGAATATCTGTGCCTAACTTGCAATGGTGGTGGAATAAAATTGTCCCTGTCCTCCTGAACCTCCGTCGATGAAGGAAACAATTTTGCTGACGGATCAGGAACCACTGGTGGATGTAGTCCTGTCAAAAACACAGTCGACTGTAGATGCATCGACGGCATGGAGGTCGTCGACACTGGCTTCGTTGACGGTATTGCCCTCAGTGTATCTATGTTCGGCTGCGTGGACACTGGGTCCGTCGAAAGGAGCGTCATCGTAAGAGGGCTCGTCCGCATCTGGGCACGGACGGTTCCGATGACGACGGACGGACCGTCATCGGTGATGATGAGTGCATTGACAGTAGTTGCATGGGGTCTTCTTTGATGACTTTAACAAAGTTGCGGTCGACACAGCAGCCTTTACCTTTACTGACACTATGGTCGATGGGGATTTCGACGACATTATCACCAACTTGGATGGCGGCGGCGACCAGAATGTCGATGTTAACGTAGTGGTAGTGACGACGGAGACTACCGCCAATGAAGATGTCGACTTAGTCAACAAGAGGGCAGATTTTTGTTTCTGAGGTGAAAAATTTGTCATTTTAGCCTCTGGCAAAGACTTTGAAGCTCTTTTGACAGCAGTAGTGGCAGCTGAAGGTATAGAAGGCTGTAAATGCTGCTTTTGTGGCGTAGATACCTTCTTAGAGGTGGAAGGTTGGCCCTCCGCCTTAGCAGTATGGTGCAGCTTTTTTGCCATTTTTGAGGGCTTTACATTAAAATATCCACAGACCTTGCTTTCTTTTTTGAGGAGACAGTCTTGGTAGAAGCATCACTGTCCTCATCTGATAAAGGGTATTGTTAGGTTTTCAAGTTCTGTAGCCACAGAAGGAGTCTACCCTCTCTGTCCGTGAAAGTCTCTTGTGAGAAAGTTCTTCAAACTTTACAATTTATCATCCGAATAAAGCCGCAACTTCCGACAGGAACCACAATGTCTGAAGAATTATCTTTTAGCTGTAGACATGTTGTCCCAGTGAAGAGAAGCTGTAGAGAAGATCCAAGAAACGCTGTTTCTGAAGAAATAATCTGTCAAGAAGGCCAGAAATCTAGAATACTGAGCAGAGCTCAGGGAGACTCCCATCACACGACATGCGGTAAAAAATGTGCGAGCCTGGAGCCTCTGTGGTGAGGGTATTAAAGGGTGCTGTTGCCTCATTGGCTGGACTTTGGGCCATGTCTAATGACTATGACGAGCTAGTAAAGTGAATGTTATCTACATTAACTACCATTTTTATGTTTTACTTCATGCTTTATATGTACCGTGGGACTCCCACTTCAACGACGGGAAAGGATTCAAGCATGTGATTCTATAAAAGATCCAATACTGGAGAACCTACCTTTTTTTGTTTTTAAATTGATTTCCATCATTTTAACAAGACAGTAACATGCCATCAGCTGTCACATATCAAATACACACAGTGCCATTGTAGGCCATCACTGATGCAGTTTATACTACAAGTGTGATGTTCAGCTTCTCCCAGCCATATCTTCCTACTACACAGCATTGGGGGCTATGTCAGGGTTCTCCAGCAGATAAGTCTTAAGAGGGCCCCACATGTCTCTGGGGCATCAGGATTTTGGTAGCTCCTCTGCACCAATCTCTAACTGATCTCTGCAATACACCATGTCCAACAGCCAATGTTTATGTTTAGATGCAGAGTGCTTTCCCCAGATCACGGCCACATGCAGTTGTGCTAGTAATAGCGCCACTGCTACAAACTTGTGGCCTGAAGGCTGAAGCTTCTTGACCAGACCCAGCAAGCACATCTGGGGGGTACAATCCACTGAGTCTGACGTCATGGATCTCAGGTCCTGCACTACATGTATCCAAAACTGCAGGACCGCACAACAGTACCAGGACAGGTGCCGAAAATCTGCATCCGACACTCCATCTCTCACGCATCGTGTGTCCCCTCTCGAGCTATATCGGAACAGTCTGGCAGGTGTATAATACAATTGCTGTAAATATTTGAAATGGATGATTCATAGGTTGTAGTTTGATGTTAGCATCACTGTCAGTGTACACAGAATCCCCAGTCTTCCAGTGTTAAAGGAGGGTCTAGGGAGGCATTCCATCAATCAAACGCATTGTTCGATAGCAGCGGCCTATCCCACTGAGTCACGGTGTAGTCTAGTGACCAAGTGGCAGCGCGTGGGCTAGTGAGTTAAATGTCAGTAGGGTCCATAGCGTGGGGGGCGCTTCTGGAAACTGAGGAAATAATTCCCTAATAGCTGCACGGAGATGGTAGTACGTGAATGTAAAAAGTGGTGTTGCATTCTGTATGTATGCCAGGTCTGTAGGATCAATAAATTACCCCTCAGGGTAAATACAACTCATTATCTCGATCCCTACTTGTTTAAATAGAGCAAGTGCACCTGCCTCTTGAGTAACTGAAAGGGCTGGGTGATGACCCAGGAGAAGCACAGGGGCACACAGGGGAAGTTTATGGGTTCTTGCACCAAGAGCCTGCCAGGCCGAAGTTGTGCAGTGCATGGTGTTGATTTCTGTTCGCGGTACATCTGTGCGCAGGAACCATGCTGCCAAATTCAAGGAGGAGAGCTTGGGGTGGAACAATTGTCCTCTGAATTTCATCAAGAGGTCTGGCCTGCATGGCAGCCTGAGATGTGGACGGAGTGACCGATGCAGAAGGTCCTGGAACCACAATCGACTCGGCCACTCTGGTGTGATGAGGATCATCTTGGCTTCTGTGATTGAAAGCTTGAGCAGGACTGCTGGATCAGGGGAATTGATGGAAAAGCAGAGAAATTTGTTGGACCAGTCAATCCATATGGCATTCCCCAATGAGTCTGGGTGGTAAAACCTGGGGGCGAAGTTGCAGCATTTTTTGTTTACTGCTGTTGCGAAAAGGTCGGGAGAAAGTTTGCCCCAGCAGAAGACATCTTGCACAACATCTTCGTTCAGCACCAACTCGTGGTTTTTGTCAAGAGCCCTGCTGAGCGAATCTGCTTGGACATTCTGAACACCTGGAAGGTGAGTGGCTGTTACCTTCAGATTCCTGGCAAGGAGTCAGTGCCAGATTGTCTATGCCTCTTGTGACAGGGCTCTGCACCTTGTTTCCCCCTGCTTGGTCAGGTAGTACAAGGTGGTTGTATTGTCTGTCTGAACAATCAGGTTGTCGGTCGTGAACGGCGGGTGAAATGCCTTGAACGCCAGATCAACTGCGCAGAGTTTGAGGAGATTGATATGGTATGTCCTCTCCTTCGGAGACCATGAGCCTTGTATTTGCAGGTGACCCATATGGGCTCCCCATCCGAGCAGTGAGCATCCGTCACAATGGTCTGCGTTGGATCCTGTTGGGGAAATGGCATCCCCTGCAGGATGCTCTGAGAACACCATCACTTGAGGGACCTGATGGCATGAAGGGATAGAGTAATCCTGTCTTCCCAGTTTCCTGAGAATTGGTTCCACTGATACTCCAGACACTCCTGTTGTGGGCACATGTGGAGGCGAGCGTTGGGAGTTAAATAGATGCAGGAGGCCATCGAACTGAGAAGTGAGGAGATTATGCAGACTGTTGGACAGTACATTCGTTGCAGTGTGTGCATTTCTGGAGAATGGATAAGCGTTGTTCCTCCAAAGGACAGACACTAGCTCCTAAGTAGTGGAACATCTGGACTGGTGTTGACGTGGACTTGAGTAAATTAACCTAAAGACCTGACCGATGGAGAAGATCGCAAGACCATCTGAAATATAGTTGAGCTTCTGGAAAGGTGGATGCCTGGATTAACCAATCGTCCAGGTAAAGGTAGACAAATATTTGGTGTTTTCGAAAATGTGCTGCCACCACATCCATGCACTTGGAGAAGGTCCTGGGCGCTGACTTGAGACCAAACGATAGGACGGCATATTGGTAGTGGTCTTGCCCCACGACGAATCTTAGGAAATTTCGATGCTTCTTTGCAATGGGAATACGAAAATAGGCATCAAGCAGGTAGATGGAGCAAAGCCAGTCTCCCTGGTGAAGCTGAGGGTATATTTGGTGTAAAGCCAACATCCTGAACGTCTCCTTTTGAATCCATTTGTTGGCGAACCTAAGGTCGAGAATGGGCCTTAACTTGTTTGTCCATTTTTGGCACAAGGAAGAACCTGGAGCAAATGTCCTTTCCCTGTTGACTGAGGGGAACAGGTTAAACAGATGTCTTGCGACACAGAGTGTTAACTTCCTTCTTTAGAAGGTAGAGGTGGGAGTTAGATGACTTTGGTGGATTGGCCAGTGGTGCGGCAGTAAATCTGAGACAATACCTATTTTTTACAATATTCAAGACCCAGGAGTATGTTGTTATGCGCGGTCACTCTGCCACGTAATATGAGATGCTTGCGCCTACCAGAGTGGGTAACGGAAGAGGGGGAAGGAAGGATTCAGGGTTTTGATGCTGTTGGTTGTCGGCCCCCCAATTAGGTTGTTGGGCCGCACGTCCACCAGGGCCGGACTGGGAACCAAAACCAGCCCTGGCAAAGTGCTCGGCCGGCCCCCCCGGGGGTTTGGGGCTGTGGCCGAGCTGTTTGCCAGGGCCGTTTTTGGTCGTTTTTGTTACAGGGGGCGATATTGCAGCTATGCGGCAAAAACGGCCCTGAAACAATAATGGCCCCCAGGGGCCCACAACCGGCCCCTACCCTGGCGGCTCACCGGGGAAAAGCCTGGTGCCCGCTACGGCCAGTCCGGCCCTGACGTCCACTCTGCTGCTTGAGCTGAGGTTGGTAGGACCTTTGGTACTGCTGCTGCGATCTCCCAGTCTGCCACTGAGGAGTCTGAACTCTGTGACGAGAAACAACGGTGGTAGGGTCGGAACGATCAGCGCTGGTCCTTAGATTTCTCAAACCCTACAGCTTTTAAAGTGTCCATCTCGGTCTTCATCCTTGCCATTTCGTCATCTGTGTGACAGCGGAACAGAGCGGAACCCGAAAATGGCAAGTTCTGGATACGAGGCGGAGCGTCTGGTTTATAATGTCAGCCAAAGCCATGCATGTCTGCGCAAGGACACTCCATGGCAGTAACCATGAGCCGCTAGAAAAGAGGAATCCGCCTCCGCACTAATGATCTGGTTAGAGACCATGGCACCTTCTTGGACGACTTCCAGAACATCCTGCCGATATTTTGGAAGGTGTTCCGCAAAATAGAGAAGGATATCCCACAAGGCTCTGTCATATCGGCCAAGAGGGCTGTTGCGATGGCCGCCTTCATGGATGTAGTCGCAGTGTTGCAGACTTTCTACTCTCAAAGAATCTAATCTTCTACTCTCTTTATCCGGAGGAGAAGTGGCAGAAGGAGATGTGGCAGAAGGAGATGTGGCAGAAGGAGATGTGGCGTGAGACTTGCGGGCAGCCAGAATTACTGAAGAGTCAAGTGGCTGGTCGGAACGCAGAAATAATGGATCTTGATCAAGAGGATGATATTTTTTCTGGAGCCTGGAGGGTGCTGATTTTGCCACAGCTGGAGTAAGAAACAAGTCCAAGGCTGGCTCAAGAAGACCCAGCACTAGTGGGAGCAAAGGTCTCGAGGCCGTGTGTTGGTGGAGAATCTCAAAGATAACCGAGGTAGATGTTGTTGGAACAGCCATTGGAATGTTGAGTTTAGCTGCATCTCTAGGAAGAACTTCTTGAAAGGTGTTTGTTGTCCACCGGTGCGGAACGAGGCTGAGAAGAATCTGAAAAAGTGGATGAATAGCCCCTGGTGGAAGAGGACGTATCCCCGTGGTGATGATGGCGAGATCGCAACCTCGATGTATGGTGTGATCTGCGATGTGAACAAGAGTGCTGTGATCTAGTAAAAGAACGCCCAGATGGATGATGGCCATGGCATGAGCGATGGCGCTACCTTGAGCGTGAGTGCCTGGGAGATGGAGTGCTAGGCCCGTGAGGCACTGGAGGAGGTGAAATGACAGGTGTCGGTAGACCTGTTGGTGTCGGCAACACTGAATGTAGAGGAGCCACTTGAGGCAACGATGCTGGTAGTACCGGCAACACAGGAGGCAGCAGAGCTGGTGGAGCCGGCAAACCCATAGGAAGCATAGGCCGCAAAGGTGGCGTCGCAGCTGGTGGAGAAGAGATCGGTATAGGGGAAGATGGCACCTCTATTAGGGAAGGAGATCTGGACTGTGAGTCTGATGACTAGTAGATTCTCCTTCTTTTAGACCTTCTCAACGTTGAGGGACCTTTCGACGTAGACTTCTGTCTCCGTCACCTTGATCTCAACGTTGATCGGCTGCTCGACATCGACCACTCCAGTCGATGTTTGGCTCAAGACATCAAACATCTCCTTCTGGGTGATGGCGAGTCAGCATCCCTCAATGTTGATGCACTTCTTGACATCGGATGGCGGTGTGTAGACGGTCTTGACATAGCCCGTGAGTGTCATGACGTCGAGCAACAAAGTTTTTACAACGTCGAACCAGTCCTAAACAGCGAGCATGTCGGCGCAGTGCCTCCTCTCTACGACCGCCTCAACGTCGACTGAGAGCGGAAGAGTTTTCTTCCTGAAAAACGCCTCTCAGACCTTTCATGACCACTGCAGGCTTAGGGAAGAGCCCTGGTTGAAGAGTTACCTTCCCTCGCACAGAAGTCCCACTGGCTTGTTGGCATCTTCTTTCTTCTTTGCCTTGAAGGCGAATTTTCTCCGTCACGCAGGGTTTGCCTGGAGAAAGTCTTGGCAGATGTCACAGGAGGCAGGTAGATGTGAAGAAGGCAGACAGTTGATACAGACCTCATGGGGTCTGTTTTGGTCTTTTTCCCCGCCACAGAGAGGACATTTGTCAAATAAAGGCGGCATTTTAATACAGAAAAATACAACTTTTTCTGTCAGAAGACAAAAATCAATAGAGGAAGACAAAAAACATCCAGTGAAATAGTAGTCACTAAACTTAAAAGCTATATTTTGAAGGAAAAAAACTAAAGGTCAGGTTCAATGCTCCAAGGGTCCTGTCAGCAGGAGCCAGAAAAAAAGAACCGAGTAAGGATAAGTTACTTATCTATAATCCTAGTGCTCTTCCAGGGGTATCCTCATCAAAGTCATAAACACTGAATATTCCCGCCCATGCGCGGGACCCTGGAGTACATTAAAAATCTATATATCAAATTATATATATATATATATATATATATATATATATATATATATATATATATATATATATATATATATATATATATATATATATATATATAAAACAGGAAACGTCTTTTCCACGCTTGATCAATCAGCAAAGACGAAGCGAACCCAATTGCAGTGCAAAGTTGTTTATTGGTGTTCAAACCCCTGCACCACCGCCATTACGCGTTTCAGCCCTCGTGGGGCCTTGATCACATGACACGAATGGGGAGCATGATTGAGTTTTTAAAGTAACAGTGCCTAGAGAGCAAGACTGCATTTCACCAAAGACATAGAAGAGTTGAAATAAAATTTCTTCCTTTTTTTTATGGGAGAAATTTACAATTAGCCTGAGACAATAGGAGATCAGAGTCAAACGAGCCAGACATGTGCAAATGAGCAATTCCAATAAATATATAAATATGTATAAATAAATACACATGTAATTACATCATAAGATTAGCTCATAAAAAGGGTAATTTGATGTTAAAATTACCTAACTACCACCAATTGCAAACAGTACCGTATAATATTAGTAAGATAAATGCCTACTAAAATAAATATTCAACTTAATTATAGCAATGGGGACTGGCTTCATTAGATCATCCTTATATTAAAAGTAAGTCATAAAGGAACAATAAAGCCCAAGTGGGCCAATGCAATGGAATTCTATGTCAACAAGTAAAGTGTCAGTGCATATGTGCAAAAAGGTGTCAAAAATTGACACCCTACATTCTCACGTGCAAAAATGTGCAAAGATAAAACCCTAAAGACCTATGAAAATAAAAAATAAAAATTTGTCTATTTTTTAAAAAAAAAAAAAAAAAATTTTTAAATTAAAATGAGGCAGCGACAAAGTATGCTATCGTGATTTATAATGCTAGGGTAGGAATCCTAGAAATATTCATGTATCCTATACTTATAAATGTGTGAAAAAATCTTCACTGCTATTCAAACCTACTGGTGTCTTACAATCTAATTCTAATATGTACCTAGTCTCAAGTTTGCGCAAAAGGCCCTCCCGGTCTCCACCCCTTCTAAGTGGAAGGACCGTGTCAATTACAAAATATCTGAGCTCTTTCGAACTTTTGGCATGAATTTAATCAAAGTGGCGTGCCACCGGATAGGACATATCTCCATTGTTGATTGCCCTTATGTGCTGGAGTATGCGTTTGTGGACCTGTAATTTTGTACTCCCCACATAACGCAGACCACATGGGCACTCCAGCACATATACGGCAAATTCTGTTTTGCAAGTCAACTTCTTTTTGATCTGGGTGGGTTTATTGCTGAACGGAGTGATATATTCAGTTTTATTAATGCCATGCCTGCAAGCTTTACATACAGCGCATTTGATAAAACCCTTGCTGCTGTTAAGCCAGGTGGTATTAGTTTTCACCTCGGGACTGCATTTGACAAGAGAATTGCTCATAGAGCGAGCTCTCCTAAAGGTTAACTGTGGAGACCTGGTTAATTTGGTCCCTAATATGGGGTCATGTTGTACCAGAGGCCAATTCTTATTCACAATCCTGCGAATAATCTTATGTTGGCTGCTGTAGGTAAGTATGAGCCTGGAACGTTGTAATGTCACTGGCTCCAAATTTGTAGATAAGGCAGCAAGATTCTTACCAGCTAATGCCTGCGCTCTACTTTGTTTATTAGCATTGGTAATGGCTCTCTTAATGACTTCAGGTGAATATCCTCTTCTCGAGAATCTATCGCCACACTCCTTCTGAGCAGAATGACATTCTGTATCAGTACTACAGATTCTCCGTATTCGCAACATCTCCCCATAGGGGATACTGCGAATCAGATGAACTGGATGATGGCTGCCAGCATGTAGTAATGTATTACCAGCCGTCGGCTTTCTGTAGAGCCTAGTGTTCAATTGATTATCGAGTACTAAGATCTCCACATCAAGAAAACAAATAGAGCTGTTACTGATTTGTCCAGAAAATTTAAGATTCAAAGGGTTGTCATTAATTTGCTCCATGAACAACCTAGCTTCATTTTCATTGCCTTTCCAGATTATTAATAAATCATCAATATATCTAAAAAGTCTTATTATGTTGTTCTCCATGATGTCTCTAAAGGCAAGCGAGAGGACCTGTTCCTCCCATAAACCCATATGCAGGCAGGCATAACTAGGGGAGAAACAAGCCCCCATCGCTACACCCCTCACCTGCTGGAATATGAGATTGTTAAATGAGAAAAATTGTTTTCTAGGCACATCGTAATCATTGCAAGCAACATTTTGTTGTGTTGGTAAAAACAAATATGTCTGGAATTTAAAAAATGTGCTACTGCTTTGAGGCCATCCCTATGATGGATACTAGTATAGAGAGATGTTACATCAAGGGAAATTAGTAAATAATCCGGGTCCCAAACAATGTCATTCAATTTCCTAAGTAAGTCATTAGTGTCCAAAATAAATGAGGGAAGCCCCCGCACATGTTCCTGTAAAAAGAAGTCAACATATATCCAAAACAACTTTCTCCGAAGCAGGGGGCCACCAACCCTGGCAGGTCGGCCTCGGAAATGCAGGGACGGAGCCCCCTGCTACTTGCAACCAGCAACATAAAAGATCAGCCGAGGCTCGACTTTGGAGAAAAAAGCGCTTTAATAGTGCAGGGCGGCAGTTGTAAATTACTTCCAGACGCGTTTCGGCTGTTCAATCAGCCTTAATCATTGGAGAGCAGTCTCTGGTAACCAATGAGGATACACTACTTGGTGGCATTGTAGTCTCTGAATCCTACATCTCCCAGGATGCACTGTGGAAGTAAAATGCAGGTAGATTCGAACTGCAGTGCAATGTACTTATCGTGTTCAATTATTTCTCTGCATCGCAGCCCTTATTGAAATTCACACACTTCCAAGGCATCTTGTGCTCATTTCACAGCCGCAGATAAAACATGTCATTAAAAAGCACCAGTCTCCAAAGTCTGCCCGAGGAAGTGAAATACTCCTCCAGTCTCCCTTGCTCGCCTCCATGCGGTCCCTGTATCAGGTTAAATCCTTTTGTTTCCGTACTGGAAGCGGGCGGGTCATGCCCCCTAAGATAATCTCCAAAACAACTTTCTCCGAAGCAGGGGGCCCCCAACCCTGGCAGGGTGGCCTCAGAAATGCAGGGACGGAGAACCCTGCTACTTGCAACCAGCAACATAAAAGATCAGCCGAGGCTCAACTTTGGAGAAAAAAGTGCTTTAATGGTGCAGGGCGGCAGTTGTAAATTACTTCCAGCCGCATTTCGGCTGTTCAATCAGCCTTAATCATTGGAGAGCAGTCTCTGTTAACCACACATATATATTATTCTTCCACAAGCCAATGCAGTCTTCAAGACAAGCAAGGCTAACCAATGCTGCGATAATCTGCTTTTGCATCAAAAAATATATAGTCTGTTTTTAATTCTTTAATACACACACATAGGAAGAAAAAACAGGAGGACAAAGACACTTGAACTCTCTTTAATGAACTGCAGAAGCTGTAATGTAACATAGCAGACATGGTTAGCCCACAGGCTGCATTAAAACAATAACAGCATAGAAAATGAAAGAAAACAGGCACGTGCCTTTAAGGCAGCCATGACCCCCCCAGCTTCCCATCATGCCTCAGGGGTGACAGTTAGGTCAGTTCTTTGCGGAAACCCGAAGATCAGGGCAAAAAGAGACAAACTAATGGTTGATCATTTGTCCGGGGAGGTGGGTGGGTTGCTTATGACTTTGATGAGGATACCTCTGGAAAAGAACTAGGTTTACAGGTAAGTAACTTATCCTTCTCTTCCAGGGGATCCTCATCAATAGTCATAAGCAGTGAATCGAATAGCAAGCCCATCCTCTACCTCTGTGGACAAATGATTTAGAATCAAGAGCAGCTGGTCTGAGCATTGGAATATATTTCTCAGAGAGGCCTGGCCTACTTGAGTGTCTGCTCTCGTATCTGATTCGAGACAATAGTGTCTCGTGAATGTATGTACCGACCTCCAAGTGGCTGCTTTACAGATCTCAGAGATGGGACATTGTGCAACAAAGCCACAGTAGTTGCCTTTACCCTTGTGGAATGAGCCTGGGAGTAGCCACAAGGAGCTTATTAGACAACTGGCAAGCCAGCTTGATACATGACACTATCCATCTGGAGATGGAATGTTTAGAGGCTGGGAAACCTGTTCTGATGGAACCGTAATTTACAAACAAGTGATCAGACTGAATGAAGAGACCTTTTAGCTGGTGTGGTGGGATTAGGAAAGAAAGTGGGTAGCGAAATAGACTGATTAACATGAAAGTCAGACACCACCTTAGGTAGGAAAGAAGGGTGGGTTCTCATTACTACCCTGTTATGAAAAACTGTGTATGGCTCTTTAGAGCAGAGAGCTTGGATCTCGTTCACCTAACGAGCAGAAGTGATTGCCACCAAGAAGGTAGCCTTCCATGTGAGGTGTTGCAGGGTCGATTTGTGAATCGGTTCAAAAGGGGGACCCATGAGCTTGGAGAGAATCAAACTGAACTCCCGGGGAGGAGAAGGGGAGCGGATTGGGGGAAAAACTCATTTAACCCTTGCAAAAAATCCTTAACCACCGGAAGCTGGAAGAAGGATGGTTGGAAGGGTGACTTTATATATGCCGTAATGGCTGAAAGGTGAACTTTTATGGAAGCAAACTGCAAACCAGAATTGGCCAAGTGCAGGAGATATGGTAAGATTACCTCCTCTTGCCCTTGGGTCGGCTGGAACCCTTTTTGCACACTCCACATATAGAATCTCTTCCATTTAAATGCATAAGAACGCCTTGTGGAAGGACGCTGATTCTTTTAAAATGTTAATGCACTCCTGAGGGAGTCCTAGATGGCCATACTGAAGGACCTCAGGAGCCATGCAGCCAAGTTCAGCGAGGGAAGGTTGGGATGATAGATTCTCCCGTTCAGATTGGAGGGGAGATCAGGCCTGCAAGGAAGGCTCCTGTGTGGACGTTCCGAGAGATGTAGAAGGTCCGGGTACCACCACCGCTGTGGCCAGTCTGGCGCGATCAGGATCATTCTTTCTCCAGAGTGGCAGAACTTGGTTATTACCCTAGGATGAGAGGAAATGACGGAAAAGCATACAAAAAGTACCCTGACCACTCGATCAAAAGGGCATTCCCTTTTGTCCCCGGCCCGTAATATCTTGACGCGAAGTCTTGGCGTTTTTTGTTTGTGTCGTCCGCGAAGAGATCAATACTTGGATGACCCCATTCTCAGAAGATGTCTGCCACCACCTAGTCATGCAGAACCCAGTCTTGCTGATCTTCAAAGTGACGACTTAGGTGATCTGCCTGAGCGTTTTGTTCTCCTGGCAGGAGGACTGCTGTAATTGAAAGTTGTCGGACCAGAAGATAATGCCAGATCGCCTGAGCCTCCAAGAAAAGGGGTGAGATCGGGTCCCTCCCTGCTTCGTTAGATAGTACATTGGGGTTGTGTTGTCCGTCTGGACTAATATGGAGGTGGCTCGGATGGAGGGGTAGAAGGCCTTGAGGGCTAGATGCACGGCCCGTAGCTCCAGCAAATTGATGTGATATGCCTGCTCTTTGGTCGACCACAGACCTTGAGGTTGAAGAGGGCCCCTGTGGGCTCCCCCTCCCTAAAGGGAAGCATCCGCTATCGGAGTTTGCGTTGGAGGGGTCTGATGGAATGGGACTCCCACCAAGAGATTTTTTCGACGAGTCCACCACAGGATGGAAGATTTCGCAGCCTGGGAAAGTCGGACCTGGTAGTCCCATCGAGCCGTCCGCTGATCCCATTTGTCCTTCAGATCCTGCTGCTAGGGTCGCATCCTAAGCCTAGCATTGGGCACTAGGAAGATACAAGATGCCATCGACCCTAGGATCGAGACAACCTGCCGGACTGAAGGTTGAAGAGTGCAAAGAAGCTGGTTACACCTCATAGTAATAGAGAATAGTCTCTACTCCGAAGGATACACGTTTTCTGCGTTAGAGTCTAGTGTCGTGCCCAGATAGTGTATCCTTTGAGTAGGTTGATGAACGGACTTGGCCAAGTTGGCGTGAAGGCCCAGCCGCTGTAGCAAACTTAGCCAGGTCTGGTATTGGGTCTTTACGCACTGGGGAGATGAACTCTTCAGGAGCCAGCTGTAGAGGTAAAGATAAATGAACAGTCCCTGGCGGTGTAGAGCAGCTGCTACTACTGCCATGCATTTGGGAAAACCTTGAGGGGCCAACTTCAATTCGAAAGGGAGTACTTTGTACTAGTAGTGTTTGGCCCCTACAGTGAAGCGCAGGAACTTTCGGTGGTGTGAGATGACTGGTACAAGGAAATACGCATCCTGCAGATCTATCGAGCACATCCAGTCTCCTTGCTGGAGGTGAGGATATATTTGATAGAGAGCCAGCATGCAAAATTTTTCTCTTCGGATGGACTCGTTTAGAATGCGTAGACCTAATCTAGATCTCAACTCTGCTTTGTGACCTTTCTTTCGTAGCAGAAAGTACCTAGAATATACTCCTTTCCCTCATTGAGAGGGAGGGACTTCCTCTATGGCAGATTTTTGTAGGAGAGGGGCTACTTCTTGCTGCAGTAGTTGTAGCTGGTGGCATGTGGTTTTTACTGGAGGGACTGCTGGAGGTGGATAGCGAAACCGTAGAGAGTGCCCATTCTGCAGCGTACTCAATACCCATTGATCTCTTGTGATGCTACGCCACTATTGCAGAAGATTGGCATTACTCCCCCACCCCCACCCCCCCCACTGGAGTGGTTAACGGCGACGTGGGAAGCGACTGCTCTTTGCTTTGTTGGAGCCTTCGCCGAGGAAGAGGACTGGCGTGGGGTACCTCTACCACGGGAAGAGCGACGACCTTGGTACAGTGTTCTAGGCTGGTGGTGGTGTTGCCTTTGAGACCATTGAGGGGTTTGAACACTCTGATGAAATGGCCCGCGGTCGTACGGCCTGTATCTACAGCGGAACTCCTTTCTCTTTTCAAGGCCTACAGCCTTTAAAGTATCAAGTTCTGTCTTCATCCTGGCCATTTCATAGTCTGTGTGTGCCAAAGAGAGAACTTCCGGAAAAAGGCAGGTGTAGAACAGGCTGCTGGGCTTCCGGCTTCAGTGCAGTAAGCCAGAGCCAGGATGATCGCTTATCACGTATTCCATGCACATAAGAATGCGCAGCTAGGGGTGCCCCATTCCCTGCAGCGCTAATCATCTGGTTCGCCACCAACCTCCCTTCTTGGAGAACTTCCTCGAATTCTTGACGATCCACTTTGGGCAACTTGTCTTTGAATCTCTCCAAAGAATCCCATAGGGACCTATCATAGCCATCTAAGAAGGCTGAAGCAGTGATACCTTCAAAAAGGAAGCTGAGGTGCCACAAACTTTCCTTCCCCAAGAGTCCTGGGCTCTGCTCCCTTTGTCCGGAGGCACGTTGAAAAGGACGCTACTGCATGCATATTCTTTGCAGCTGCAATAATTACGGAATCCGGAGGAGGATCCTCCCTCAGGAACAGTGGATCTCGCTCTGGGGGCTTGTACTTCTTCAAGATCCTCGTAGGAGCTGTCTTGAGTGATGCCGGCGTGAGGAAGGTGTCCATGACCGGTTGAAGGAGCCCAGGTACCAAAGGTAGCAATGGTCTTGCCGCAGAACTTTGGTGCAAAGTCTCAAAAATAACAGAGGATGATGTTTGAGGAGTGGGCATATCAATATTCAACTTATGCACTCCTCTGGGGAGCGTGGCCAAGCAACATGGCCGACAGGACGTGAGCTCTCCAAGCTCCCGGCCGACCCGCTAAATAATCCGGTTTCTATCCTGTCAAGTTGTACCCTTGGACGCCATCCAGCTCACCGCCGTGTCGCCCCCAATCAGGAGTGTTCGACTGGGGGGTTGGAGTTAATTTGAAGACCTCCTGCAATGAGGGGCGGCCCACCGTAAGACCGTGGGCCCTGGCTCGAATCCTGCTGACGTCACTGCCTGCGCAGGAGTCCGGGTCTCGGGTGCTCCTCGCCCGCTCTGCTTCGCCCTGGCCCGGACCTGCCAGTGAGAGGAAAGACCCTACCGGCTTCGACAATCCCCCCGTGGGCCGTGGTCGACCGGACAGCTTGCTGCGGAGGAGGCCCCGACCCCCTCCACCTGGAGAGGAGAGAGAAGAACCTAAAGGGGAGAGAGGATTCCCTCGGCCGCAGTCCGGTTCCGCCTCGGCTGGAGGTAGATCCTGGTTTCTGGCCCCCCCCTGGAGTCGTGCTGGTCGGATGACTGCCCCGATCCCCACTGACAGTGCTGACGGCCGGAGTGCCTGTGCCTTGGGTGCTCGTCGCCCGCTCTGCTTGGCCCGGCCAGGAGGGGAGAGGAGAGACCCCATTGGCGCTGACATCCCCTGTGGGCCTATCGCTGAGCAGGCCCACAGTCCCCCCTCCTGCCTGGAGGGGGGGGAGAGGAACTAAGTGTGGTGAGGGGAATTCTTCGGCCACGGGACTGGCTCCAAGCCGGCCAGAGGTTGATCCTGATTACTGGCCCCCCGCAGAGGAGTGCTGGTCCGAGGAGCCACGGATGACCCCCCTCTGGTATGATCGTGAGGTGCTCCCAAACCTGTGACCTGTGCAGGTGGGTTGGTACCCACGAAGCGGAGACGCGCTGCGGACCCCTGCCGGCCTTCCTGTGGCAGCACTGCCCCGGAGGGAAACACCTTGTTGGCGCTGCTCTGCAAATCCGGCCACTGGGGAGGGCTGCGTGAGCACAGAACTTGCATGTGAACAGAGGAACCCATTGAGCCCGCGCTGTGGGATTAAGGAAGAGACACTCCTGAACGTCGGCAGAGTCCCTGGGGCTGAAGAAAGAAGGCACCTGTGACGAAGGTGCAGAGGTGAGGGCGCTGGGCCGGGGGGGGGGGGGGATTACGAAGCAGACCGCCTGCTACTGACTTCATTGGGCCCCCACCCAAATTGACATGGGGACATGGGTTCTGCTGGACAGCTGCCTATGGGAACCTTTAAGTCTACGCTCTCCCGAACCAGTTCCGCCCTGCAGACCCCGGAACTGTAACGAACTGGCCCCTGCGGCTGCATGGGAGACCGGTGCACGTGGCTGAGCTTCGCTGGAGAAGCCAAAAGTGAGTCAGCTCTGCTCGCGAACAGTCCCCTCTCCTGTTGTAGATAACTGGAACGACCCAGTTGGACATGTTGCGCACAAGCTGCCGCCCTCCCGACCTCAGCGGATCCGCTTCAGCAGGGGGGGGCTACAGGGGATTACAGACTCAGGCTGCCCGGTACATCCCGTTGCCGTTCTGGGCAGAGGCATACAACAGTCAAAAGATGGGCAAGGACAAGCCAGCTGGCTCCTCCGGCTACAACACAATACACCACCCCGCGACTCCCCCCACAGCGCATCACAAGACAAACAGGCCCTGTCGGGAGGGTGACGACAGCGGCAAACCATCTCGAACAGGGATCCCTGCGGCCATCCAGGGCTCCAGGACCGCCCTGGAGAAGAAAATCGAGATGGTGTCTATAGACGTTAACCTACTAAGAGCTGATCTGCATAAAGTGGCGGACAAAGGGACCACAGCTGAGGGGGACATACTAAGTCTAAAAGGAGAGGTGGCCTCACTCAAGCAGATGTCCACGGTCACGAGAGCCCTGGAGCATCGGGCCGAGTAGGCGGAGGGCTGCACGCGATATCGGAGCAAAAAAAGAACCTTGTCTGAACACTGTCTCACTATTAGGTTCCGTCTTGAAAAAACTCACCACAGTCCACTCATTTATGGAAACACTGAGTGAACAGCAAGGTGCTTGGGTGTGGGAGGGGGATAGTGGTGGAAGGGAGCATCTGTGGGAGAGGGGGAGCCTGTGCTGGCCGATCAGTGGAACCGGGGACCGCTGAACTAAGAAGTGAAACTGAGTGCTTCGAAATTCTGAGGAGTGTAGCCCTCAAATATCAGGGCTCTTGCTGGATATCATACATTGTTGCAATGGCTGGGCTAGGCTAGGCCGGGTGGCTGGATTCACTGGGAAGCTCAATGGCCCGGGTTGGGCATCAAGGGATGCTGTGCATGTCCTGGCACAAGCGAGGTGAGGGCATAGTTGTATGCACTTTTGCACGTCATTTGCCCGTGGGAGGGGGGTTCAGGGGGCTGTTTTCATTATACATTGTCAGTTGTTTTATGCAGCATATGATGGGTATGATTGGTTTGCACGACAAAGGGCCTGAAAGTAAATTGGCAGAGCATTACCACGATAATGAGGACTAAGTTCATCAGCTGGAATGTAAGGGGGTTGGGCACATGCACCAAACGCTACAGGGTTCTGTTGTTTCTCCGGAGGCACCACATATCCGTGGCGTGCTTACAAGAAACCCATCTGGACGACATGGGGGTTCAGAGAATAGCGAGAAAGTGGAGGGGCCAAATATTTCATTCCTCCTATTCTACTTACGCAAGGGGAGTGCTGATGTAGATAGCCCCGGGTACACCGTTTGCATTGCAATACATGGAAGCCGACATCAACGGTCGATACATCCTGCTTAGGGCTAAACTAGATGGTCAAGACCTAGTTATCCTGAACATATATGCTCCGAATGTAGATGGCCCTGACTTTTACCAGTTCCCTACAAGACATATTAACCTTGGAGCTAGATGCACCAATTCTCTGGATGGGAGACTACAACTGTACAACTGTATATTAGACCCTGACCTGGACAGGTACCCTCCTCGACCAGGCACTAAGCCATGAATGACAGAGACTGCGGGAGATAATGGGGAATCTGGGGGTACAAGACATATGGAGGGACAGACACCCGACTCAAAAATTGTACACTTGCTATTCCTCCACCCTTACACACACTAGGCTGGACAGGGTTCTGGTTTCGACAGCCGAGACTGACTTGAGCGTTGAGGTGACCCATCAGGCCAGATTCTGACCACTCTCCGGTTAGTTGCATGGTCCACTGGGGCTCCCCCGCACACCTCCCCAGAAAGTGGAGGATGCTGTCAGACATCCTAGAAGACCCGGTTGAAAGGGAGAACATATCGCGTGTCTGAACTGACTATATGACAATTAACTGGGAAGAGGCGAGCATTTCTAAAGCTACGAAATGGGAGGCACTGAAAGCCGTGACACGAGGGGCCTGTTTGAGTCTGACATGCGGGGCCCGCAGGCAACTACAACGTGACCTTGAGCTAGAGGAGTTGGCATTGGCAGAGGCTCAGGGCCAGGACCGGGCGGATCTATCTGACACGGGCCAAGAATGGGAAATACGAGCGCGCATAAGCGATATTTGGGACAGGATAGACAAGTATACACTTGGTCAGTATCGACCGCGCTTACATAGAGAAGGTGACAAGTCTGGACGACTCCTGGCGTGGATCTTCCATAGGGAACAGACCCCTGCCCCGATTACTGCTCTTCACGCGCCCAGAGGTGAGGTAGTACACACCAGGGATGCAATCCTGCAAGAGATGCAGCGACATCTCCAGACAGTGTACACTGCGGACCCGGGAGTGAGAGAAGACCGTTACGTCTCATACCTGCGAGCCAGGAACCTGACGCACCTCCCTGCGCAGGCCTCAGAAGAACTTGAAGCTCAATTCACAATCAAGGAAATACATTATGAATGCTCCCAGGGGCCAAGACCCCCAGGGGGAGATGGATTCCTGCCTGAGTTCTACCGGGCATAATCGGACACTGACTCGGGCACTGATGCAGGTTTATGAGGAGGCCTTTGAAGAAGGAATCCTTTCCCCTACCATGAGGCAAGGTGAAATCTGTATGGTACTGAAACCGGGCGGGACCAGCTGCGAACCTTCCTCTTATCGCCCAATTACCATGATAAACACAGACGCAAAAATACTGTGCAAACTCCTTGCTTCTCGCCTTGGACCGCATATACCATACCTTATACATGAAGACCAATGTGGCTTTATTCCTGGCCACCACACTAGCATGAACTTGCGTCGACTAACCCACATTATGCAAGAAGTGAAACACCGAGACGAAGAACTTGTGTCAATAGACCTGGCAAAGGCTTTTTGATACAGTTGACTGGGATTACCTGCTAGAGGTCCTTAAAGCAATAGGGTTTGGGCCCCATTTCCGCCGCTGGGTTAAAATACGCTACACAGAGCCACGAGTACAGGTGGGAGAAAAAAACAAGTTACTTACCTGTACACTGTGGTTCTCCAGTACTGAATCTTTTATAGATTCACATGCTTGAATCTTCCCTGTCGTCATGGTGGGAGTCCCACGATAACATAAAAAATAGCAGTATTACAACATTACCATAGACCTCCATAGAGCAGAAAAAACTCACTTAAGTAACTTTTCAGCCCTGTAAGACCTGTGGAAAGTGTAGGCTATTTTCTGAAGACCCTCACAAACAATGTTTGTATTGCCTCTACCCTGACCACAAGCCCAGGGAATGCAAATATTGCCGCACTTTTTCAGCAAAAACCCTCACAGATAGGGAGGGAAGGCTGTTAATCTGGCTGCAAAAGAAAAAGGCTGCTTCAGATTCAGAGTCTGAACCTGAGGAAAAGGCCCATTCTTCCTAAAAGAAAAGAAAGGACGACAGCTCCTCTTCATATCATGGAGACTCAAAGAGATCAAAATCTAAGGACAAAGCTGAACCTAAGCACAGGAAATCCCAGTCAGAGGCTTCAAAACCATCTTCAGCTCCTGCGTCTGCCTCTCTGACTCCCGTCAGAGACCAATCTTCTCGACCGTCGACGGCGTTGTTGAAGATTTCACTTTCCTCACGAAAACCAGAGGTTACTGCACCGTCAACAGCTTCGTCGACGACGGTAGCTTCGACGGTAACAACGTCATAGTTGACGAGGCCGTCACCGATGACGAAGCCATCGACGACGGTTCATTGACAGTTCCTGAGACGTCCCCGCAGATGCAAGCCGTCCACGCACCGTCGACAGTAACACAGATGACCGCATCGACAGTTGCACCGTCGACTGGACCGTCGACGGAGAGAAGAAATAGTCGCCTTTAGCACAGGCAAATTCAGGACTATTCAAAGATTTCTCCCTTGCCTCCTGCTCGCCTTCTGGACTTCCAAGAGTCAGAAGATGAAGGTATGTTTGGCCCTGCATACAGTCCATCGCAGTTAAGGGTCAAGTGCCAAGATTCTGATGAGGAGGACATTGAGGGCAATGATCCATCTTCTTATTTGGCAGGAGAATTTTAATTTGGAGAAAGGGATACATCCGCATTGCAGAGGCAGGAATCCTGAATGTAGTCAGGGTCATAGACGCCCCGAGACGCTCAGCGACCTTCTGGAATACTCTACCGCTTTCATTAACGGGCAGACTCACAGTATCAAAAATGGTGATGCTGCCTCGCTGCCTTTATGCGCACCAGAATTCACTTTGCCCAATCCCCACTCGAATCTTCAAACAACTTAACACTGTCCTCATCTCCCTGCTATGGGCAAGAAAACTCACTAGGGTAGCGCTGAGCACGCGGACACGCAGATATGAAGAGGCGGTCTCAAGGCCCCACGCTTTGATCTATACTACTTTGCCGCCCAGCTTCAACATGCGTCCCACTGGTTTGAAAGACAATTGGGAAAACCGACTCCTTACTGGCCGAGTGCACTCAGATAAACTCCCAGTAGTGCTGATGCAGGGTAAGGGGTTTAGCGAGGACCTCCCATATATACTCCCATATATACTACGCCAAACTGCGACTATATGGCAACAGTACGTTGAAAAGGTACTGAGACATGCACCTTTTAACAGGGAACTCCCCATATGGATATTGGCCCCTATAAGAGACATGAGCTCATACATGTCTTCCAGGCTTGGAAGGATGGGGGATGCAATGTCCTGGCGGACCTCTACCCCTGCGAAACATTTATAACATATGAACAAGCCTGTGACAACTTCGCACTAGGTCAGGGTCACAACCTACACTACATGAGGATTTTGGAGACTGCCAGAATCACCTGGCACGAGTACCCCAATATCCCACAACCGACACACACACTGGACCTGCTGCTTACGTTCGGATCCGGTGCAGGATGATATCTCTCCTTTACAAAGCCATGAGGCTAGATTCAACTGCCCCACCCTATGGTCAAGAGCGGCATGGAAGGGGGACCTAAATGAATGAATGGATGACAAGGTTTGGACAGCCATATGCATGCTTACACACACAGTTTCCTGTAACGCAAGGTTCAAACTGATCCACTATAATTTTCTACACCACACCTACCTTACACCGGTCAAACTATGGCGTATCTTGCAAAACTACACTGACACGTGCCCTAGTTGTGGAACGGAGGGGACCAATTTCCTGCACCAGGCTTGGGCATGCCCTGAGCTGCAGCAGTTCTGGCTTCAAGTTGTGGCAAAGGTATGTGCAAGTACAGGTCTCCCCTTAAGAGAAGAGCCAATACAATGTCTGTTGGGCTATGTACAAAAATCCAAGAAACGGAAAATGGCGTACAGACTGCTGCAGCTGATGATGGTTCTGGCTATACGCAGAGTGCCCATAACTTGGATGGGATGAAGAAGCCGGACATAACAACATGGCTTAGGGATGTGAGGGAGTAGGCCCAAGCTGAAGTAATCCATTTGAAATTACATTGTAAAGACGATAAGCTTCAGGCATACCTCACTGAATGGCGGGAACTTTGCCCTCAATTCTGATCATTCGGAGAGCGATCGGAACGATACTGAGCTGAGTAAGAGTGGAACGGATGGAGCTGAGAACGGATGGAGACAGTAATGGGTGGGTGCAGAATTGATGTGCGTCCCCCATCTTGCCTACATGTAAACTGTTAGATTTGGGGGTCTCTAGTTGGCAGAGGTAGGTACCTTTGTCCAAATAGGGACCCTTGCGTCTAGTCAGGGAAAGTAGGTACACTCCCGAAATAACCCCTGCTCACCCTCTTGGTAGCTTGGCACGAGCAGACAGGCTTAGTTCAGAGGCAGTGTGTAAAGCATTTGTGAACACATACAGTAATCAAGTGACAACACTACAAATGGACACCACACAGGTTATATATTTATAAAAATAGGTATACTTTATATAGATTTATCACAAGACCATAAACGACAAAAATAATCCACAATACTGTTAAGAATACTTAGTTCTGATCAAAAAGGCTTAATTCAAGGTTCTGTGCGAGTCGGTAGCCTCCTCCGGCTACGGCGATGTTGAGAACAAACAGAGTCTAACAAATCCAGCTGACCGCGTCGAGACGGGCCAACACAGCGTAGACAGACTCGGTCACAGTACCTTTTACTTGAAGCGGCAGGCACAAGCGTGCAAGCCGGATGGCTGTTCGTCGCGGTCGCGATGCAAAAATGGAAGCGTTGCAGGACGCGTTGTCCCTCGATGCGGTGCAGGCAGCGGCTCGTTGACGTCGTCGAGACGGAGTCGGTGAGACCAGGGCCGTGCGTTGCAGGGCGAGACGGTGCTTCGATGCGGTGCTGGCAGATTGCGGTGCGGCGACGGAGCCGGATTCAGGAGCTGGCGTAGATCAGTCCGGACAGCGTTGCGAGTCGGGCGGTGCGTCGCAAAGCGTGCGAGCGGTGCCCAACTCCGGTGCGGTCACAGGACTCGAACTCAGCAGCAGTGACCGTGTCGGTCGGACCAGTTCGATTCGGCGTAGCGAAGCGTTGCAGGACGCGTGGTCCCTCGATGCGGTGCAGGCAGCGGCTCGTTGACGGAGTCGGTGAGACCAGGGCCGTGCGTTGCAGGGCGAGACGGTGCTTCGATGCGGTGCTTACAGGACACCCAGTCGGTCGTGAGAGTCGGTCACAGCTCCCTACCTCTGCAGCCACTGAAACAGAGTTTCCAGCAGCAGTTCACAAAGGGGTGAACTCCAATGGTCCTGGGACTTCGGTCAGGGGGCAAGCTCTCTTCCAAGCCCTTGGAGATCCTTCACAAGTTGATGAAAGTCACAGCAAAGCAAAAGTTCCTTTCTCCTTTCTTTGGCAGTCAGGCAAACCACTGCAGGCCAATCCCCCAAGCAGCACTTCAGCTTAGGGATAGTCTCTCCTCAGTTTCTTCTTGGTTCCGCTCCTCAGCAAAGGTTTCTTCTTGTTCCCAAAAGTGATCTAATTTTCCTGGGGTCTGGGTGCCCCTCTTATACCCTGATTCTCTTTGTTCTCTGGAGGCAGAGAGGCCTCTGCCTAGTCCAAAACCAGTTCTGGTCAGTCCTGGAGCACTTTGTTTTTCTGACTCCGTCTTTCCTTTCAGAATGTGGGGCAGAGTGCTCAGCCGCCCGGCAGGAGGTGGAGCCAGCATTGTGGAAGGCAGGCACAGCCCTATTCAGACCCAGGTGCAACTCCTCCCTCCACTCTGGATGCAGATCTTTCTATTCAGCCCTGCGCTGACTCACCCTGTCTCCTGTAGCCACCCCCAGCCCCTGTCACTCAATCTCCAGACAAGGAATACACAACCTAGTAGAGGCAGGCTTGGATAGTTAGGCAAGAAAATACCCACTTTCTAAAAGTGGTATTTTCAAACACAGAATGTTAAAACCAACTTCACTAAAAGATGTATTTTATCATCCTGAGTTCAGGCATACTAAATTCGTTTTTCTACCATGTTCCCGGGGTCAGTTCTGACTATAAGGTGTAATAGTCAGTCTGCCCATTCTGGCCTATGGGGAGCAGGTAGCCTTGCAATAGTGAAAAACGAAAATGGCTGTAATTCACTATTAGGACATGCCACACACACCAGGGCATGTCCTACCTTATACTTACAATGCACCCTGCCCTAGGGCCTACTTTAGGGGTGACCAACATGCAGTAAAGGGAAGGTTTAGGGACTGGTAAGTGGGTGTACTCACCAAGTCGACATGGCAGCCCTAGGCTGCACACAGGCTCTGCGATGGCAGGCCTGAGACACCTTTACAAGCCGCTTCTGTGGGTGGCACAACCAGTGCGGCAAGCCCACCAGCGGCATTGGATTTACAAGCCCTGGGCACACTGAGTGCACTGTACTAGGGACTGACAAGTAAACCCATCATCCAATCATGGAGTCACTAATACATATATCAATTAACGATAGGGAGCACTTGCACTTTGGCACTGATTAGCAGCGGCAAAGTGCCCATGAGCATCTAGTCCAGCAAAAACATATCGGCAACAGTGGAGGCATTACGAAAAATGGAAGGGAGACCCACGCCAAGGATGCCAGGTCTAACACGTGTCCCCTCCAGCTGAAATGTGGGGAGAACTATCCTACCCCTAGGGAGTTCTCATCGCTAAGGCGGAAAAATCTGGACAGACCATCAGCATTGGCGTGTTCCGTACCAGGGCGGTGTTCCACCGTAAAGTCCATCCCCTGTAGGGAAATGGACCACCTCAACAGCTTTGGATTCTCACCCCTCATCTGCATCAACCATCTGAGGGGCCTGTGGTCTGTCTGAACCCGGAAGTGAGTCCCAAACAGGTATGGTCTCAGCTTCTTCAGTGCCCAGACCACAGCAAATGCCTCACGCTCGATAGCACTCCATCTCTGTTCCCCGGGAAGTAACCTCCTACTGATGAAGGCTACAGGTTGGTCTAGGCCCTCCTCATTGATCTGTGATAGAACAGCCCCTACACCATGCTCTGAAGCGTCCGTCTGAACAATGAACTCATTGGAGAAGTTGGGTGCCTGGAGCACAGGCGCCGTGCACATGGCAGTCTTCAAGGTGTCAAAAGCTTTCTGACAGGCGTCAGTCCAAATCACTTTCCTGGGCTGCTTCTTGGAAGTCAGCTCGGTCAAGGGGGCAACAATGCTGCCATACCCCTTGACGAATCTCCTGTAATACCCGGTGAGTCCTAGGAAGGCTCTCACCTCTGTCTGGGTCTTGGGGGGCTCCCAAGCCAGAATGGTATCAATTTTCGGTTGGAGTGGCGCCACCTGGCCGCTCCCAACCTGGTGTCCCAAGTACACCACAGAACCCTGCCCAATCTGGCACTTACTTGCCTTGATTGTGAGGCCTGCTTTCCGCAGCGCCATCAACACTTCCCAGAGGTGGCGCAGATGTTCTTCCCAACTGGCACTGAACACTGCGATGTCATCCAGGTAGGCGGCACTGAAATCCTCCAGTCCAACCAACACCTGGTTGACCAACCTCTGAAAGGTGGCAGGGGCATTCTTCATCCCAAAGGGCATCACCCGGAACTGGTAGTGCCCATCTGGTGTGGAGAATGCTGACCTCTCTTTGCCCCATCAGTCAAGGCGATCTGCCAGTACCCAGACGTTAAGTCAAACGTGCTGAGGTACCGCGCAGCCCCTAACCGATCTATGAGCTCATCAGCTCTGGGGATGGGGTGGGCGTCAGTCCTCGTGACGGAATTGAGTCCCCTGTAGTCCACACAGAACCGGAGTTCTGGTGTGGCACCAGGCGCGGCAGCCTTTGGAACCAAGACCACTGGGCTGGCCCAAGGGCTGTTAGAGGACTCAATCACCCCTAGCGCAAACATCTTGGAGACCTCCTCCTTGATGCAGGCTCTGACCCTGTCAGTCACCCTGTAAGCCTTGTGCTTCACAGGAAGACTGTCCCCAGTGTCCACATCATGGACGCACCAATGAGTGACACTGGGAACCAGGGAGAACAGGTCAGGGAACTGTCCCAACAGTTGGCGACAGTCACCCTGCTGCTCAGGTGTCAGGGAGGTAGAGAGGTTTACTCCCTCCACTGATCCATCTTGCTCTCGGGCTGACAGGAGGTCAGGAAGAGGCTCGGTCTCCTCCTCCATTCCATCATCTGTAGCTAAGAGCATGCCCACTTGGGACCTCTCCAAGTGGGGCTTCAGGCGGTTCACATGCAGGACCCGCAAGGGGTTCCTGGGAGACTGCAAGTCCACCAAATAGGTAACTGGACTCTTGCGCTCCACCACCGTAAAAGGGCCGGTCCACCTGTCCTGGAGCGCACAAGGCTCCACAGGGGCCATGACCCACACTTTCTGACCAGGCTGAAGCTCTACCAGAGTGGCATTCTGGTCGTACCACCGCTTCATCTCCTCCTGGCTGGCTTCCAGATTTGCCTTAGCAAGTTCTCTGAAACGCCTAGTCTGGTTCCTGAAGGCCAGCATGTAACTGTATACATTCTGGGGAGGTTTCCTGGGAGATTGCTCCCAGCCTTCCTTGACCAAACTCAGAGGTCCTCGCACCGGGTGTCCATAGAGGAGCTCAAAGGGACTGAACCCTAGAGACTTCTGTGGCACCTCCCGGTATGCAAACAACAGGCATGGTAAGAGGACGTCCCATTTACGCCTCATGGGTTCTTCCAGACCCATAATCATGCCCTTGAGGGTCCGGTTGAATCTCTCAACCAGCCCATTTCCTTGAGGGTGGTAAGGAGTGGTGAACTTGTAAGTTACATCGCACTCCTGCCACAGGGACTTCATGTACTTGGACACGAAGTTGGTACCTCTGTCAGACACCACCTCTTGAGGGAATCCTACACGTGAGAAAATTCCCATCAGTGCCCGTCCCACCACGGGGCCGTCACTGTCCTCAGAGGGATGGCTTCAGGGTACCGGGTGGCATGGTCCACCAAGACCAGGATAAACCTGTTGCCCATGGCTGTCTTGGGGTCCAGTGGCCCCACAATATCAATACCCACCCGTTCAAAGGGGGTGCTGACCACAGGGAATGGCTGGAGAGGAGCCTTGTGCTTCCTCCCACTCTTTCCACTTGCCGGGCAAGTCTGGCATGTCCTGCAGTGAGTGGTGGCACTCCTGCGCATCTGGGGCCAATAGAAATGGGTAACAAGCCTGTCAAAGGTCTTGTCCTGCCCCAGATGTCCCGCTAACGGTACATCATGAGCCAACCCCAGTAGGAAGGCTCTGAAGCGCTGGGGTACCACCAGCACACGGGCTGACCCAGGCTCAGCAACCTTAGGCTCTGAATACAGGAGACCATTCTCCCAGTAAACCCAATGTGATCCAGACTGATCACCTGCTGCCTGGTCTGTGGCCTGTTGCCTCAGACCCACGAGAGAAGGGCATGTGTTCTGCTCCTTGCAGAACTCTTCCCTGGAGGGTCCTCCTTCTTGCTGCCAATGGGTCAGCTCAGGTAGGTCCCCCAGTTCAGCTACCTGTTCCCCTGTAGGCTCCAGGGCATCCCCCTCAGGGTCTGCCTCCTCCGGGACCGTGGGAACTTAGGGGGCCGGTTTCCCGCGCCCCCTGCCTCCTCTCTCTTCGGCAGGCACCTGGGCCTCCCTCTCAGGCTCCAGGTCCTCTTGAACACCTTTAGCTGCCATTGACCGGGTGGTCACACATGCCCAATCAGGCAAGCCCAACATTTCTAAATGCGCACTCCGCTCCACCTTAGCCCAAGGTGAGCTCTCCAAATCGTTCCCTAACAAACAGTCAACAGGCATGGCTGGCCTCACAGCTACTTGAAGAGTACCCGAGACCCCCCACTCAAAGGGAACCTGAGCCACCTTGCAGTGACTCTCTGTGTTGTCAGCGGCAACAACCGGATAGAATGCATCAGGGATAACCTGCTCTTTAGACACTAGGTGACACTTGACAGCTGTCACACTGGCTCCTGTGTCTCTCAGAGCCTCCACCCTATGGCCATTGATGGTCACCCACTGCCTGTATTTCTTAGTGTTCTCAGGCAGCGGGGTCCTAGGGACCATCTCAGAGTCTCCTAATGAGACAAGGGAAAATACTGTGGGATCCCCCCCACCTTGGGCACCCAACTCCTCCCCCAGGGCTACACTAGCCAACTGCCGGGGGACTGCACCAGGGGGTGCTGGTTTTCCATGCAAAGGGCAACGAGGATCGTTTGCCTTGTGGCCAGGGGCGCCACACTTGTAACATACCAGTGGTCCCTGGTGAACAGGGGGCCTGTCAGGGCCACTGGCTTCTTCTCAGGGGGAGGCTGGGAACCTTTCCCTTGGTTCCCTTGGGGTTTACTTTGGGGCCCTTTATAGAACTCCTTCTGTTTACCCTTGTCCCCCACTCTTCTGCTGGGGACCCTGCCCACCCTTGGCGGAGTCTCCCACGTGACCCTTGTGGACCCGGGTACTCACCCAGCGGTCCGCCTCCTCAGCAAGCTGCCTAGGGTTAGTCAGCTTACTATCAATCAGGTGCTGGCGTAGCTCAGGAAAACAATTACCGGACAAGTGCTCCCAGGCAATCAAATCAAAGAGCGCCTGAAAATCAGTCGCTTTGCTACCCTTTACCCAACCATCCAAGGCTCTGCAAAAGAAGGTCACATATTCAACCCAGGTACTGCTTTCAATCTTACTACAGTTCCTGAACCTTTGCCTATAAAGCTCAGGGGTCAAACCATACCTAGTCATTAAGGCATCCTTCATGTGGCTGTACGAATTATAGACTTCAGAGGGCAGATCTAACAAGGTATCCCGCCCTTCACTGAGGAACCGTCCCCACAACCCCGCTCCCCAATCCTTCTCAGGGACCCGGTGGGAAGACATGGCTACCTCATAGGCTTTGAACCACTGCCCTATGTCATCATTTTTAAAAACTCCTTCACCACATCTTTGGGAATATACACCCTAGCTTCAACAGGCACAGGCGGTACACTGCCACCAGAGGGAGTAATCTCTAAGCTCTTGGCCTTCAATTCCAACTCCCTCAAAACTTTCTCATGTTCAAACTGCATTTTCTTTTCCTCTAGGGCTAATTTCCTAGTTTGCATTTCGAATTCTAACTGCCCATTCAGCTTGAGCTTGGTCAGCTGCATTTCGTGCATCCTACTCTCTTTCCTGTCCTCCAACTCCTCTGGGGACAGTCCTCTGGCAGAAACACTGCTACCTACTGGGGAAGGTAGTCTTCTAGCCCCTAGACCCAATAGCCCCTCTAGCTGTCCTTCTGCATTCTCCGCCCCCTCCACAGGGGCATTCCTTGATTCGACCCAGGCCCTCAGCGCCTTTTGAAGGTCCTCCTTCCTGGAGAGTCCGGTCATGGACACTTTAAACTTCTTGCAGAATTGCTTGAGCTGCTTAAGGGTGTAGCATTCTAGCCTCTCTTCTTCCCAATCACACTCAACAGAGGCTACTGATGCTGGTTTCTCCATAGTGACTGAACTTGGCATTTGCAAAAATAGGAAATCCCAGAAAAAATGCTATAAAAGTATGTGGTTGCGTTTTGGTCTGCACTCACTAAGTAGTGTTCACCAATCACTGTACATGAGTCATAAATGCAAATCCAGAATCCTCACCGCTGACCACCAATGTTAGATTTGGGGGTCTCTAGTTGG
The DNA here is from genome assembly GCA_963921515.1 of Calotriton arnoldi. NCBI lineage: Eukaryota > Metazoa > Chordata > Amphibia > Caudata > Salamandridae > Calotriton > Calotriton arnoldi. The sequence continues at coordinate 1,559,248 of CAWUFW010001727.1, forward strand.
CAGAGGTAGGTACCTTTGTCCAAATAGGGACCCTTGCGTCTAGTCAGGGAAAGTAGGTACACTCCCGAAATAACCCCTGGTCTCACCGACTCAGTCAACGAGCCGCTGCCTGCACCGCATCGAGGGACCACGCGTCCTGCAACGCTTCGCTACGCCGAATCGAACTGGTCCGACCGACACGGTCACTGCTGCTGAGTTCGAGTCCTGTGACCGCACCGGAGTTGGGCACCGCTCGCACGCTTTGCGACGCACCGCCCGACTCGCAACGCTGTCCGGACTGATCGACGCCAGCTCCTGAATCCGGCTCCGTCGCCGCACCGCAACCTGCCAGCACCGCATCGAAGCACCGTCTCGCCCTGCAACGCACGGCCCTGGTCTCACCGACTCCGTCTCGACGACGTCAACGAGCCGCTGCCTGCACCGCATCGAGGGACAACGCGTCCTGCAACGCTTCCATTTTTGCATCGCGACCGCGACGAACAGCCATCCGGCTCGCACGCCCGTGCCTGCCGCTTCAAGTAAAAGGTACTGTGACCGAGTCTGTCTACGCTGTGTTGGCCCGTCTCGACGCGGTCAGCTGGATTTGTTAGACTCTGTTTGTTCTCGACATCGTCGTAGCCGGAGGAGGCTACCGACTCGCACAGAACCTTGAATTAAGCCTTTTTGATCAGAACTAAGTATTCTTAACAGTATTGTGGATTATTTTTGTCGTTTATGGTCTTGTGATAAATCTATATAAAGTATACCTATTTTTATAAATATATAACCTGTGTGGTGTCCATTTGTAGTATTGTCACTTGATTACTGTATGTGTTCACAAATGCTTTACACACTGCCTCTGAACTAAGCCTGTCTGCTCGTGCCAAGCTACCAAGAGGGTGAGCAGGGGTTATTTCGGGAGTGTACCTACTTTCCCTGACTAGACGCAAGGGTCCCTATTTGGACAAAGGTACCTACCTCTGCCAACTAGAGACCCCCAAATCTAACATAAACACTAATGCATTTTTATTATTGTGAGAAGCTGGCTTGGTATATGGTGTACACTTATGCAAGTGGGCACCTTGCACCAATCCAGACAACCCTTATGGTGATTTTAGTGGTCTTAGACAACCTTAGAAAGTGGTAGCTGTGGAGAGCAGCCTTCAGGCTTAGTCCAGAAGGCGTGTAAAGCAGCTTGTTTTACCAGAACATAATCTTATAGGTATAGAGTAAGGGAAAAAGAACCACACAGTGTGTTTATAAAAACATGTATTTATTATAAGTCACTCACTAACACATACAGATATCTCCTAGCCGGAGATATACACAATGCACACAACACTTTGCAATAGAAACCGGTAAGTAGCACAAAATACACGGTGGTCCCCAGGGGGAGACCAGACCATATACTAAAATAGTGGTATGCGAACCACGACTTGAGTCAAGACTATACCCAGAAGACGTAGAAGTGGCGGGGACCCAAGGAACCACCCAAGGTAAGTAACCAGGAGCCCCACGGAGGCAGTGTGCAGAGTGGGGACACGACCGCGGGATCAATGCAAGTCAATGGGTAAGTCGCAGTTGCAATTTTAAATGAGGACCCTTCCTAGTGGACCCTGAAGAAACCCCGTGGAAGACAGAAGGTTGGAGAGCCACCCCACCAGTGGATACCTTAGGAACCAGGATACCTGCACCAGGGAAGCCGGGTGCATAGGTGTGAAGTGGCGTCGGAACCCGCCATCGAACCCAATGGAGGACTTCAGGAAGATGTCGCTGCTGGAGAAGGTGTGTGTCCCCGGTGGAACCCAAAGGTGGATTCAAGATATGAAGAACCTGCAAGCAGAGGGGAAAGAGTCTATGTCACTCAGGAGTGACCTGGGGGCACGGAAGACGAATGCCCACCGATGTAGAGTATTGCAGAGAAGCTGATGGTGACCTTGAAAACTGCAACTGTGCAGACCAGGCGAAGCTGCGGACGACCAGGAGCTGGATACGAGCTGTCCCACGTCGGATGTCGAGAGTTGAGGGGTCGGTGTCCGTCGGAAGCACCTTCAAGCCTTGGCAACTGCAACCAACGTGGAAGTTGAGGAAGGTGCAATGTCGGGACCAGCGGGACAATCCGCCGGCACAACGATATGTGGGGACACTTCGAAACGCGTCAGGCATCCATGGCAAATTGAACTGCTTAAAGTTATCGTTCTGCCAGCGGATTGTATACCATAAAGGCTCTCCATGAGCATGTTGCCGTTAGAGTGCTCCTTGTACGTTGGGTACTTTGGAGCTTGGATAAACATGCGGCACAACCTGCCGCGAAGGAGCACCACCCCAGGATGTGGGGGCCACGCGGTCTCTTATCGAGTAGGCCGACTTCGTGGGGCAGCAACGGATGTAGCATTTCCACCGGCACACCGAGGCCCATCTGGGGGCTATGAATGTTACAGCAGCAACATTGCGCGCTCCATCTGGAGACAAAGGACACTACAAGGCCCATAATGCTCTGCTAGTCGCGGTAGAGCGTCCCATCCAGGGCATGCATTGGAGCGTTTAAATGATGAGGGCCGTGTTCTATGCGCCTTCAATTGCCAAAGCCTCTGAAGAGAAGTGGGGACACTTCGAAACGCGTCAGGCATCCATGGCAAATTGAACTGCTTAAAGTTATCGTTGTGCCGGCGGATTGTATACCATAAAGGCTCTTCATGAGCATGTTGCCATTCGAGTGCTCCTTGTACGTTGGGTACTTTGGAGCTTGGATGAGAATATATATATATATATTTTGCAAACAATGGTCTCCTGTTTGGAAGCGCACACAACAGCAGCACATTAAAAGCTCGCCAACTTACTGTTTCCTCGAGTATCTTTGCTTCGCCTAACGCGTTTCAGTGCTCTCGCACCTTGGTCACAGGCAGTTGAATTTCAGCGCGATGTTAATGAAGAGACTGCACAATTCGGCATGCACTTGTATAGTACTGCCCTCAAGTGGGCGTCAACTCTTGTTTATTCTTGTGTTGCATGCTGGACTTAGCAGTGTCTATTCATGTTTTAGATACCTTAGTAGGTCCCGTATCTGAAACAATTGTTCAAAATTATCACAGCCCTTCAGTGGGCCCTCAAATCACAATCTGCTGGCCATTACCGGCTTCTACTGTTCCTTTACAGCACTCGGACAATTCCTGGCTGAGGCTCCCTTCTCTTCCAGGGACGGTGCAGCTCCCACGGCTCGACAGCCGTTAAATCATTTTGCAAACAATGGTCTCCTGTTTGGAAGCGCACACAACAGCAGCACATTAAAAGCTCGCCAGCTTACTGTTTCCTCGAGTATCTTTGCTTCGCCTAACACGTTTCAGTGCTCTCGCACCTTGGTCACAGGCAGTTGAATTTCAGCTCAGTGTTAATGAAGAGACTGCACAATTCGGCATGCACTTGTATAGTACTGCCCTCTAGAGGGCGTCAACACTTGTTTATTCTTGTGTTGCATGCTGGACTTAGGGGGCCTTGCTCACATGACGTGTTTCACAGTTAATGGCTAGCTTTTAAACCATTTTTTTGCTTACATTTTAAAGTGACAGGTGCTAAATAAACGCAAGGTACATAAACATAATAAAAATACTATTGCAGAAACAGTTGATTAGAGGTCAGAAACATTGTTCTTTGCAAAAGATGTCGAAAATACCACTAAATAGTTAATTAAATTCCTTTAAAAAGAATTATTCTTTAAAAGAGAGACTAAATAGATTTAAAAGGCTGCTTCTGTTATAACGCCCTATATGTATTAGTATATAACTCACTGCTAATAGTCTAAAATAGTATTTATAAACTAAAAGCAAAACTAGTTAAAACATCCCAGTATAAATACCTAAAATCACCTCAATAGGGAATTTTAAAGTTGTAAAACCATACACATATATGCAATATTGTAAATAAATATAATTTTCGGATAGAGTTAGATGTCACATTATTTTTCAGGCTAGCTGTACCTTGCCAGTGACTGTACATTCATTATACCAATATTAATGATCGACTATGTAAACCTTGCGATTTCCAGAAAAAGTGCGGGTGCAAAGATACTAAAGACATAGTGTAGTGTGTATAGTTCACCTCTGTGCAAAAAAAAGCTACAACCTATTGAGTGAACTGTGATGGTTATAAAAGGGGGCATAGTGCGGTCTTATTTATGCCGTGCCACGACTAATGTTCTTATCCTTACAAATATTGTCCTTGCCGAGTGTCAGAGGCAAGTGTAGAGATCCTCAGTTGCATTCAAGCCCCCTGGCTGCATGCAATCAAGCTCCAGGATATACCTTGTTTCCAGCCTCCTAAGGGCCTTCTCCCTGTTTCCACCTCTTTTATTTGGTGGCACGGAATGGATTAAGAAATATCTGAGGTCTTTGGGATCTCCACTGTGGGATTCCTCAAAATGTCGTGCTCTGGGTAGGATTGATCCCTGTTCTTAATGGCTCTAATGTGCTGGAGTATCCTCTTGTAGCCTTGAAGAATGGTGCTGCCTACATAGCGTAGGCCACACGGACACTCCAGCACATAGATCACAAATTCTGACTTGCATGTCAGGCCTTTGTGTATGGGCTTTTCCTGGTCGCTGAAAGGTGTTTTATAGGAGGATTTATTGACCCCATGCTGACATGCCTTGCAGGATCTACATTTGAAGAAGCCCTTTCGTTGGGAAAGCAAAGTAATTTTAGTTTGGTTCCCGGGATCGTTGTGAACCAGCTCATCCTTCATAGAAGGTGATTTGCTATAAGTTATTGCTGCCAGAGTGGGAAGCAAATGGCCAATGGTTGGATCACTTAAGACTAGCGGCCAATTTTTCTTAATAAAGTTATTAATGGCTTTCGCTTGTTTGCTATAGCTAAGAATAATTCTAAAAGCTTCGGGGTTCTCATGCTGAGTATTCAATTTGCTAGGTCTGATTTTCTGTGACCCTAACTGAGGTGTCAGTAAAGTTTCTCTTTTTATGATGTTACTTTTGGCTATAGCAGCAGAGATCGTCTTTTTAGAATAGCCTCTTTCCAGAAACCTCCTTTGGCTAGCTGACTGGGCTATCAGTAAGTCATCATCATTACTGCAAATGCGTTTTAATCGGAGCATCTCACCATACGGTATGCTGTGTATAAGATGTTGCGGGTGAGAGCTCCTGGCATGTAAAACTGCATTTCCAGAAGTTTTCTTGCCATGTAATCTGGTAGCAAGTTTCCTTCCCTGATATAGATCTGTACATCCAGAAAATTGACAATTTGATCACTTACAGTGGCTGTAAACTCTAAATTGAGGTTGTTAATGTTTAGATTTTCAATGAACTTTTCTGCCTCCGGCTGGGTCCCTTGCCAGATGATGAAAAGATCATCGATATACCTTAGCCAACCCCTGATGTTATTAGTGATAACTGTCTCATGTTCTTTGTGTAGGACCAGCTCCTCCCACCATCCCATGTGAAGGCAGGCATAGCTGGGGGAGAAGCTGGCCCCCATGGCTACACCACGCAGTTGTTGGAACAGTGTATTCTGGAATATGAAGATGTTATCTAAACAGAATTCAACCATATCCCTGAGCATCTTGCGGTGATGTGCAAACCTTGGCGCTCTTTGGTCAAGATAAAATGTCAAAGCCCTCATACCATCCTGGTGGTTTATGGATGTATAAAGTGAACACACATCTAAAGTGATTAACCAATAGTCGTTACTCCACTGACAGTTCTGGATTTTTGATAGAAAGTCTCCAATATCCCGGATGTATGAGGGTAATTGTTGTACAAAGTCTTGAAGAAAATAGTCTACATATTGGGAAGTACGCTCCAGAAGACTGTTTCGTGCCGATATAATCGGTCTTCCCCGCGGTTTGGAGGGGTCTTTATGTATCGTAGGGATAAAATACATGATGGGTGTTACAGGATGGTCATTCTGCAAAAATAGGTATTCCTGTTGCGTGAGCAGCCCCGCGTTCTTCCAGGCTATCAATTTCATACTGTATGTATTGTACATAGACCCGAGGGTTGACTGGTCGCATTTGCGGTAACATTCCCTGTCCTGGAGCTGGCTCATTGCTTCTTTTGTAGTCAGATTTATTCCATAAGACTAGGTTTCCTCCCTTATCAGAGTTGCGATATATATATATATATATACACATACACACACACACATTTGAATGTTGTTCATTTGACATCTTGGAAAGCCTTTATGTTAGAGAGCATTGCATAAATAAAACCCCAAGCCTTATTCTGAAAACAGTGTTTGATGTGCTTCATATCCCTTTCCAGGTGGTGGTGTGTTGTTTATTGCTCCGTCGTGTTTGAGCCTCCGTGTGGGAGGGTGGTATTCTCTATTATCTGGGAGTGCGAAGCAATACACTCATCACAAGCAGGGGAGTCAGGGCAGGGCACTGAGCAATCAGGGGAGCCCAAACAATTCAAAGATGACCCTCAAGAGGACCCACAGGCCGGAGGCACTGGACTCGCAAGAGGAACTCGAGCAGCTCACCAAAGATGCAGGCCCACGGTGCAAGTGATGCGGTGAGGATGAAGATCTTGGTCACTGGAGACGCTTGAGGTTGGGGCTACTTGGAGCCCGAAGATCTTGGTGGAAGGAAGCCAACAAGCCTTTGCAACTGCAAGTCGACGCAATGCACAGGGGTTCGGTTCCTGCGACTCCGACGAGGGATACTGGCCTCAAACTTGGTGAGAGGACAGGGCAGGCCTCGAGGGATGAGAAGAATCAATACCTGTGTTGCTGAGCCTTTCGGAGTCCGTGGGAGCCCAGGATCAGCAGATCGGTCAGCTTCAGCTTAGTTGAGGTGCCTGCAGATGCAGGGAAGTGACTCCTTCACTTCAAGGGAGCCCTTAAATACCCTAAGGAAAAGGGTTGGGACGATTCGGGGGTCCCTCCCTAAGGAGGCGCTGGACCAGGGGGACCAGGGGGACGATACTCCCCTGTCCTTTGTCTAGTTTCGTGCCAGAGCAGAAGCCAACGGCTCCCTGAACTGGTTTGGACTGGACTATGCATGAAGGGCACCAAGTGAGCCCTGCACGCAGACTGTGTGGTGCTGGCAAGCGCCCCCACCTTGCCCCAATACACTAAACCCTGTCTGGGAGGTGGTCACATCTCCCTGTGACAGTATACCTATTGTTCTGCCTTCCCCTGCCCGAGCTTGGCTCAGCAGCAGGAAGGTAGAAACGGGTCTCTGACTGGCAGCAGCCCTAGCTTGCTGTCCGGGTCTGGAAGACTGGTACCGGGAGCACCGAGGGCCTCCCAAAGGAGCTTTACGGTGCATGGAATCATACCTCCCACACCATTCATGGTGTGGGAGGTATGATTCCAACATGTTTGATTTCAAACATGATAGGATTCGCTACAGCCAGTTTCAAGATGATCATCGCGTAATGACGCTGTGCCCCTCTATATGTTATATGGCTGTCTCACTTACAACCTGGGAAAATGGACTCCGTGGGTTTGTATGGGTATCCTGCTCATGCAGGGGCACCCTCACACTTTGAACCGAGCACCCTGCCTTCAGGATTGAAAGGCCTGCTCTGGGGGAGACTTGTAGGTTTTAAGTTCAGTGACCTTAGATATAGGTAAACCTAAATCTTTCGTAAGTGGTGCTAGCACCAGCTTACACAGGCTGCAATGGCAGGCCTGTAGTTACAAATTGAGGGGTCTCCCATGGGTGACATAATACATGCTTCAGCCCATGGGGGACCCCTGGTGTACCTATGCCCTGGGTACCCGAGTACCATAAACTAGTGACTGATAAGGTTACACCAGTGTTCAATCTGGAATGTACCTAGGTACTTACCAAACCAATTTAGGGGAGAAAGCACAGAGACTGGGGTCCTGATTAGCAGGATCCCAGTCAGACTAGTCAAAAACAGCATTACATGAAGCAAAAAGTGGGGGTAACCATAAAAGCAGATCCTACTTTCCTACAATCATCCCTCAATGCCACTTGCAATATTACATCAAGCAGAATGTTGGCCTTGGGACACCAAGTGTTGTGCATATGATGTTTACGTACTAACGTCTGCTGAATTGTCTGTTAACCACTTAACCGCGGCGGCAATTCCGCCGCGGCGCGGCGGTTTAGCGGAGTGGGCGGGGCCGCGTCGGCCAACGGACGTTCGCAGCACTACAGAGGTTGTGCTCGCGACGGCCGTTGGCCGACAGACGCACGCAACGGGTTAAACAAAAACAAAAAAATAAAGCTTTTTTTTTTTTAAAAAACGTATGCACTCCTCTAGCCAGCACCTTGTGGAAGGTATTAATATCATCCACCAGGGAGATTCTCGAATGTGGACTGTCCGTCAAGGTGGGAGAATAGTCCCTTTTCGCAGAATGCGTGGAGGATGAGGACCACAAAAGTAAGCTATGTCTTTTACGATGGCTACGTGCAGGGGACCTCCTCCGTGGTGATGGAGTTCCTGACCTCTGAAAGAATTAGTAGAAGAAAGGTCTACCATCTGTACCAAGAGAGACAGAGGCGAGCTGTGCAAAGGACTAGAATAGTCCAGAGGTTGCTGCACTTGCATTGTAGAGGGCTTCTGCCAGTAGTGCACTAGTAACAGCCATCTGGTAGATAGATGCACAGAAGGTGATCTCTGTCCTCTCTTCTCTTGCTGTGCAGTAGGATCCACCGTCTGCAGTGCTCCCATCTGTGTCTGCCTGTCAGGAGACGGAGAAATGGAACTGCTCGACCTCGACAGAGGCACCCGCGGTGATCTTGACTGCGATCCTGTAGACGCTGAGCGTACCTTCGATGCTGAATGGGTAGACTTCAAGCGCCTTTCCGATGGAGATCGATGTGTCAACACCAACAGGGATTAGTGCCTCGACGTCGAACGACGTTGCACCACCGCGATATCTTGAGCCGGCGTTGAGTGCTGGGAAGATGCTGATGGCGTTCGAATTCTCGACGTCGGGAGAGATGCCGCCGACGGAGACTGGTGCCTTGACGTCAGGTGAGATGCTGCCGGCAGGGGCTTGGTCATTGATGTCGGACAAGGACCCATCGACGGAGACTAGTGCTTCGACGTCTGACGTGGTGCCGCCGACTGAGAACGATGCTTCGTCGTCATGCGGGGAAACGACAACGGTGAGTGCTTCTGGATATTGATCGTCGTCGAGATGACGTCAATGTGGACCTTGACATGGACTGTCGCCGGCAACGGAGAACTTCATCTCGACGTTGAACGCCTTTGAGGTGGCGCCAATGGATACTGAGGTCTCGACGTTGAGCATAGTGTCAACGCCAACGGAGACAAGCTCCTCGACGTTGACCGTCCTTGAGTTGACGTTAACGGAGGGGGTTGTTCCTACGCCGATGAATGTCGACGATGGACATACGTCGAACTTGCCGCTTCCTTCGGTTTAGTCTTAGACGACGAACGGCGTTTCAATACAGTCGACGGCGGTGGCAGCATCGACGGGGAAACCGGAGATGTCGTTTTCTTCACCGCTGGAGACATTTTCAACACCGAGCCCGACGCCGAAGGAGAACAGATAGGGATCTTACTTCTAGAAGTAGATCTAGATCTCTTCTTCTGCCTCAATGGAGATCTTCCTCTGGAAGCAGCAGATATCTGCTGTTTTGAGAGGCCATAAAGGCGAATCCTCTCTCTCTCCTTGAAAGTATGCCTAGAAAGATTTTTGCAGTGTTGGCAGGTCACAGGAGAATGTGTCTGAGAGAGACCGAGAATACAAACAGAGTGAGAATCTGTTTTGGCCTTCTTTTGGCCACAAGGGGGTCAAGGATCAAAAAGAGAAAGCATAGTTTGACAGAAAAAAATACCAAATTCTGTCAGAAAATGGTAGCTCCTCACTTCAACATGTGAAAAGCGTCAAGTGAACCGGAACTAACCAGTTTTTTTTAGAGGAAACCTTTGACAAAAAGCCCCAAAAATTCAGAGCTGAAACTCCAGGGTCCTGACTGAAGGAGCTGGAAATAAAAACTGACCTAACTGTCACCCCTGAGGCATGATGGGAAGCTAGGGGTCATGGCTGCCTTAAAGGCACAGTGTCAGTTTTTATTCATTTTCTTTCATCTTCTATGCTGTAAAGGTTCCAATGCAGCCTAAGGGCTAATAATGCCTGTTATGTTACATTACAGCTTCTTCAGTTCATTAAAGAGAGTTCAGGTGTCTTTGTCCTTCTGTTTTTTCTTCCTATGTGTGTGTATTAAAGAATTAAAAACAGAGTGTATATCTATTGATGCAAAAGCCGATTATCGAAGCATTAGTTAGCCTTGCTTGTCTTGAAGACTGCATTGGCTTGTGGAAAAATATATATATATATATATATTCACTTAAAAAACCATAGGTTTTAGGGACAGTTATAGTTAGTTGGACATTTCACTCGTACAAAACCATAGAAATTCCCCGTTATAGTTAGTTCAGCTAACTATAACTCGCGCCCCGCAATGCACTGCTGATGACGTCACATATTATATCACTCATGACATGGTCAGTGACATCACTGATGACATCACTGACGACATCTCAAAGGTACCTGGTGGGCTAGTTGGGCCCCAGGGACCCTCAGGACTCAAGGGGAATTAATCCCCCAATTTCCAACGCGCCAGGGGGTGCGTTTGCACAGTGGTGCAGGGAGGGGGCGGGGCCTAACAAAACAAGTGTGCAAATGTGCCTCTTGCGCATTGTAATTGGGGGATTAAGTCGCATTCAATCCTGAGGGTCTCTAAGGGTCAACTAGCCCACCAGGTACCTCCAGTAAGTGCCACAGAGCTGCGTTGCAGAGAGGTGGTCCGAGGCCACGCCCCTTTTACACCACTCTGCAACGCAGCTCTGTGGCGCTTATTGGAGGTACCTGGTGGGCTAGTTGGCCCCCAGGGACCCTCAGGATTCAAGGGGACTTAATAGGGACGTTATAGATAAAAATTAGCATTTAAAAACCTTTGAAATTCACTGAAAAAACCATAGGTTTCAGGGACGTTATAGTTAGAAATTAGCATTTAAAAAACTTTAGAAATTCACTGAAAAAACCATAGGTTTTAGGGACGTTATAGTTAGTTGGAGATTTTACTCGTACAAAACCAGAGAAATTCCACCGTTATAGTTAGTTCAACTAACTATAACTCGCGCCCCCGCAATGCACTGCTGATGACGTCACATATTACATCATTCATGACATGGTCAGTGACATCACGGATGACATCTCAAATGACATCACCGACATCACTGATGACATCATCCACGTGATAATCTGATGCACCTCCTCCCACCCTAATATAACCTTTGATACACCCACTCTAAAATACAGACTACCATTTGCGAAACCATAGACACACAAATACCAGTTACTACATACGCACTCACTGATTCCTAGGTCTACACACACATCCACTCATTCACCCATACAGTCATTCATACATGCAGTCTACCATCAATACGGCACTATCATATGCAGTCACATATTATACAGACACTCACACACCGTCACTCATCCATATAGTTACTCGCACACCTAGTCAGTCATGCAAAGAATCAATCACAATTCCATTTACTCACCTATACAGTTATACACACACCACATCACTTATTCAAACAGAAACAAACGCATACTTACTCTTATACAATTACTGATACATGTACACACTCATCCATACAGCCACTCTCACAATCACTGACTCTCACGTATAGTCCTTTATATACTCCAACTCTCCCATGCATTCAGTAAGACACATGTAATCACTCACTTAGTCAGTCACGCACCTACTAAATCCTCCATCCAGACACTTATACACCCACTCATTCTTTAATACACCTTGGCATATATATATAATACATATTTAAACTTTAAAGAAACACACAGTCACATGGATTATGTCATCAGTGATGTCATTTGAGATGTCAAGAGTGATGTCATCAGTGATGTCACTGACCATGTCATGAATGATGTAATATGTGACGTCATCAGCAGTGCATTGCGGGGGCGCGAGTTATAGTTCGCTGAACTAACTATAACGGTGGAATTTCTCTGGTTTTGTACGAGTGAAATCTCCAACTACAACGTCCCTGAAACGTATGGTTTTTTCAGTGAATTTCGAAGGTTTTTTAAATGCTAATTTCTAACTATAACGTGCATGAAACCTATGTTTTTTTCAGTGAATATATATATATATATATATATATATATACACACACATATATATATATCCAAATGCAGCCCAAGACTTAGAGGCCGGCGCTCTTACTGGGGGGCGGTGCGTTTTCCTCCGGCAGGGCCACGCCGGTAATAATGTATACTGTTGAAGTTGATTTAGTGCTTGTCTTTCCCCTGGAGACAGATTATCATTCTGATTTACATGCTTGATTTTATGTAGATCCTCAATGATCGCTTCATGAAAGAGGTCTACTTTATTTCCAGGTGGTAATGTCGGATAGTAAAAAGACTTTGGTCTCATTCCACTTTCTCCTGCTCCTAAGGGTGGTAAATAATCTTCAAGATTTTCCAAGTTTTCTATTTGAGATGTTATTGTGTCTGAATTAAAATAACTGAACTCTTCAAAAAATCTCAATGTCTTCAATTGACAATGAATTGTATATAATGTACATTAACAAAATGTCTTGACTAAACAAAATAGTTATTTGAAATTTGCCTCTGATGTAACTGTCAAAATCACAGCACAAACGGCACATTTTTTGCACTTTATTAAAAAATTTAATTAAAGCACTAAGCACTTTAACTGTCACGGTGAACTACAGCAAACACAATGCATTGTGAAAAAACAGGAAGTAATTGATTGCAATGGAAATAAATGATGCCGGACAATTGTAATATCCTGTGATGTAGGACCGAAACACGTTGGGCATGGCAATATCCTTGTTGCACTAATAAATCGGCATCAACCTGAATCCTGAGTGTGTGCGATCCTTTCCTGCTTCGGCAAAACTATATATATATTGCCATTGCAGCTTAGACACAGTTCCATCTAAACCCGGTTCCCTCATTTGTTTGAAAGAGCCAGTGATCAAGAGCATTACTTGCTCGAAACGCGTTTGCCAGTCACGTTATGAGGAATTGAGGGCTGGCTACAAGTTTCTGCTGCTGGTGGCTGTGTGCGAGCCCCTTTACGTGTGACATCCTCATTTGGGGCAACCTGTGTTTTTTCTTGTTTAGCGGCTAGCCTAGCCGCGAGGAGGTCCCGCCGCTGTTTGGCGGGTCCATGGCGTTCGGATTTGCCGAGCGCTGACAGGAGTGAAGGGGGCCTAGCCGCCGGAATTACATTGGTAGGAATGGAAGCGGCTCTTGTATTCTTCATGCCCACTGGGGTAAGACATTTGTGAACTTTCGAACTGGGAAAGCGATACCCAACCGGGTTTAGATGGAACTGTGTCTAAGCTGCAATGGGCTCTACTACAAAGACCATGATGCCTTGTTCTGCTAACGCCCAGATGGGCGGGACTATTTACTTCAATAAAGGCTGTTTTCCGCTTTCATTCGCTTTCCCTCATTTGTTTGAAAGAGCCAGTGATCAAGAGCATTACTTGCTCGAAACGCGTTCCCTCATTTGTTTGAAAGAGCCAGTGATCAAGAGCATTACTTGCTCGAAACGCGTTTGGCAGTCACGTTATGAGGAATTGAGGGCTGGCTACAAGTTTCTGCTGCTGGTGGCTGTGTGCGAGACCCCTTCACGTGTGACATCCTCATTTGGGGCAATATATATATATATATCCTACTTGCACGTTATTCACCAATTCCCCGCTCTCAACACAGCGGGTGCAGCAGCCGCGAGGGCGAACTCGCGTAATACGATATATATAGATATATATTTATTTTACCTACTGGCAGTTGCCAGTATGTAGTTATAGTTAGGACCTTGTTTCTACTCAAAAACGTTTTTTCTTTTGCCAATATCTTTGGCGCCGTTTGACGAATCTTCGCGAAATTTTCAAAACTAATGGCCCACTCACTTCAGCTGGTGTGTTGAAAGTTTCGGGGTGATTCTTCAAGCGGGGGCCAAGAAAAAGGGGGGTCTCAAAAATAGTTTTGGTCATGTTAATTTCCATAGGAAACCTTAGACAAGGCTACAGCCCTAACTGCTGAACGGAATTACACCAAATTTAGCAAAAAGGTAGCTCTTGGTTCAGAAAGCACTCTTTTTGTTAAATGGTGTAAATCTGTTCAGTAGTTCCTAAGAAATGTAAAAATTTCTCAGATATCCATTTCTCTGAAGCCTGCGATCTGATTAGCTGCCAACGCTTCAAACCAGGAAGTGTTGGCAGCCATCTTGTTACTCGGCTGAACCGAGTCACAAGAAAAAAGGTAAAACAAACAATAAAAAAAAAAGGAAAGGGGGCAGGGTAGAAACCCCTTGACCCCCTATGCCTAGTCAGGGGTTCCAACAGGGAACCGCAGGCCCAAAAAAATCATTAAAAAAAATTAATTAACTCGGCGGGAGTCGAGTAGGGTCGGCGAATCCCGCCGATATTTTTTTTTTTTTAAATGAAGCGCGGTCTCCCGCGCTTCGTTTCTTTTAAGCCCCAGGGTGGGCCAGGTCCCGGGGGCAATTGTAATTAGATATGCGGGGGCCCCTGTTGGCCCCCACAGCTCCGAGGACCGCCAACTCCCCGGGGCTATTTATGTTAAATGCGGGGGCCACGCAGCCTGCCCGCAGCCCCGGGGACTGCCACCTCCCCCGGGCCTATTTACTAATTAGGCGTGGAGGGGCTCCTGCCCCCCCACGCAGCCCCGGGAACCGCCACATCCCTGGGGCTATGCTCAAATAATGTGTGGGGGGCTCAAGGTCCCCTCACACAGCCCAGGGGACCACTGCCCCCAAGGCCGGCTCCAGCAATGTCCCGGAGTGCCCACCCCCGGGACATTGCAGTTTGCTTTGGCATGGCGGGAGCATTGCTCCCGCCATGCCATAGCAAACTCTGGTTCGCTTCATGGAAGCGAGAGCATGGAAAATGCTCTCGCTTACATGAAGCGGAGCAGAATTGCTTCTGGGCTGAGGGAACTGCATGTTTGCAGCTCCCTCTGCCCAAAAGCAATGCCGGCTCCTGCAGGAGGCGGGCAGCCAGCAGGGACTGCAGGGGCATTGAGGCTCCCTCGCAGCCCCCAACGAGAGGCCAAGCCCCGGGGGATGGGATCCTTGGGGCCGAAAATGGCCTGGGAGTGGGGCCGTGCGGCCCCCTTCCTTTAAAATAAAAGAAATGGCCAAGCCTCGGGGATGGGATTCCCGGGGCCGAAATCGGCCTGGGGAAGGGGGGCCGCACGGCACCCCCTCCCTCATTGAATTATAAATAAAACATAGGCCTAGCCTCCGCAAGGCTCTCTTTAGCAGGGAACTGAATCTGTGGGATTTGGCGGCATTCAGAAATATTGACTCCACCATGTCAATGGAGTAATGGCGGGAATTCCCGGACGCACACAACACTTTTGGAGTGGGACCTGCCCATTTCCTGCATTATGCTAAGTTGGAGAGTGTAGCTAAAGATCTCTGGGTGGAATTTCAGGCGGCCCCGCGTTCATCGGAGGTCCTTCAGGGGCTTACAGGATGGGGGGGGGGGGGGGCATTTCTACAAATCCCTCAGGAAAGATATGCAGACGCGGCAGTACCCCGCACGCAGGGCATGGGAGGGCGACCTGGGGGACGCCGATCTCTGACAAGGACTGAGAGCTGGCATTGAACCTCGTCCGTACTGTATCCTGTAATAATCGTTTCAAGTTACTACATTTCTATTTCGTACACCACACCCATGTCACCCCACACAGTATTAATAGAATAGACCCCACGAGGAAAGCTGCCTATTCGAGATGCGGAAGGGTGGGTGCTACCTTCCTGCACCTAGCCTGGGAGTGTCCTTCAGTCCAGTCCTATTGGGCGCTGGTGGTACCCCGAATAGGTGGCCACAAGCATTAGCATCCCGCAGACTCCACTTGCATGTCTGCTAGGCGTGGCGGTGCGCCCTAGAGGGTGCAAGGCTCCTTACAGACTGGCTCAACTGGCTATCCTATTGGCTAAGAGGCGGGTGGCCATCGGGTGGAAGGGTGCGCAGGGTCCACTGCTGACCAGCTGGCTGAAAGACTTGATGGAATGGGGGGTTGCGGAGGAGCAGCATATGCGCAAGGTGCGCACTGACGATAGGGCGCCTGAGGCCATTTTACTGTGGGTGCAACTGCTGGGCCTGCTTAAGGAGGATGACGGCCAACCCATTGAAGATGACATGGGTGGGGGGACTGAGAGGAAGGGGGAGCAACTTGTTTCTGGCAACTTACAAGGCGACTGAGTGAGAAATAATATGCAACTGTATGGCTCAAAGCTTGATGCCTTGGTCTTATTTTTATACTGCTGTGGGATACCTTCGGATCCATGGGTCATTCTTATTTGTAATCTGAATCTGGTCGATCTTCACATGTTTTTAATGTCTGTCTGCTAAAAATACCCTTCCGGTTATGCAAAAATGCACTGTCTGTTCATGGTTACTGGAAAATCAATAAAATACAGTTTATAAAAAAAAAAAAACATAGGCCTAGACCTAGGAGATGGGGTCCCTGGGGCCAAAATCGGCCTCGGGAGGGGGCCCGCACGGCCCACTCTCCCTTTTTAATTAAATAAAAAAATTAAGGGGTCAGGCCCCAGGGGATGGGTCCCCGGGGCCCAAAAGCGCCAAGGGAAAGGGGGCCAAACAGCCCTCTTTCCTGAATAAAAAAATACATGAACCGGCAACTCGCCGAAGGCCCCCCCTTTCTCCACTACTCTGCAAACACGCCTCCTGGCGAGCTCTTGCTTGGGGGATGAAGTCCCCGTCGCTGCTGAGGGTCCTTAGGGGCCAACTAGCCCACCAGGCACCTCCAGCAAGCCCCACACAGTGCGATAGCGGAGAGGTGGTTGAAGGCCATGCCCCTTTTTACACAACTCTGCAAACGCGCCTCCTGGCGCACTGCTGGTGGGGGGGGATGAGGTCCTCAGGACTAAAGTGGACCTTCATCCCCCAAGCAGCAGTACCCCAGGAGGCCCATTTGCAGAGTGGTGGAGAAAGGGGGCATGGCCTCGGACCACCTCTCAGCAATCCAGCTGTGTGGGGCTTACTGGAAGTAACAGGAGGGCTAGTTGGCCCTCAGGGCCCCTCAAGAGGCAAAGGCACTTCATCCTCCAACCAAGAGTGCGCCGGGAGACGCGATTGCAGAGGGGTGGAGAAAGGGGGCGTGGCCTGCGGCCACCTCTCAGCGGTCCCACTGTGTGGGGCTTACTGGAGGTAACAGGTAGGCTAGTTGGCCACTAAGGACCCATAGCAGCTAAGAGGACTTCATTCGTCAACCAAGAGCGTGCCAGGAAGCGCGTTTGCAGAGTGGTGAACAAAGGGGGGGTTGGCCTGCTATCAGAACTCAGCAATCCTGCTGTGCGGGACTTCTGGAGGTAATGAACAAGTTACTTACCTTCGGTAACGATATATCTGTAAGAAACATAGGTTAGATATAGATTCCTTACCTTAGAATTACCCCCAGGCGTCAGACTGGATCCGGAGAATTTTCAGTCAGCCGTACCCCTGCGCGTCGAAAGGTGGCGTTGGTCGGCTCTGCGTTTATCGTTGGCGTCGTGGTCGCCGGGATGACGTCGCGGTAGCTACTTAGACGCCGCCCTCCCGCGCAGACGTCCGTTCTTTTACACGATATTCCACGCCAGAAGCGCAGAGCCATGCGGCATTTAAGGTTTGGAAAGTAGTCCGAAAGATGTTTGCTATCCCACGGATTTGTTATTATACTCCGATTAATTCGATGCTTATACTCCCCGCTATATTTTGGGATTTAAGGATGGAGAGATGGAGGACTAAGGGGATTAGGTAATTGGGAGACTTGTTTGACGGTGGTGTACTAGCTTCATTTTCAGGCTTAGTTGACAGATACGGAGTGCAACAACATTTATTTATTTATTTATTAATCATTTATAGAGCGCTTGGTTACACCACACGGTGTGTCCACGCGCTGAGACATCAGAGAAAAGAGGAGTTCAATTATTTGACAAATATTACAGGACGCGTGGACTCCAAGTCTGGATGTTATTCTATTTTGGCAAACATCCAGGTCTTTAGTTGTTTGCGGAATTTGCTTTCACATGGCTCTATTCTTAAGGCCATTGGAAGAGAATTCCATGTTTTTGCCGCAAGGTATCTGAAGGAGCGTGCTCCCATTCTTGCTCTGTATATCCTCGGTACCGCCACTAGTGCTTTCCCTGTGGATCTTAGGCTCCGTCCAGGGGTGTATTTGGTTAGCAGTGGATGTAGATATTTGGGACCGTTCATGGTAAGAATGCGGTGGCAGTAACAAAGTGCTTTAAACGTGACTCTTTTGTCCACTGGGAGCCAGTGTAGTTTTGACAGGGCCTTACTCGTGTTGGCTCTTCTTGGCAGGCTGAGCACAAGTCGTGCCGCTGCGTCTTGCACCCGCTGTAGATTGGACAGTCCATTTTTGGTGGCGCCTAGATATAGGATATTGCCATAGTCCACTTGGGAGGTTATTACCGCATGGACTATTGTTTTCCTGGCTCTTGCCGGTAGTAAATCTAGGATCTTTCTCATGACTTTCATGGCTCCATAGCATTTACCCGCTACCTTCCGAATCTGGCTTTCGAAAGTTAGTTCGGAATCAAACCATATTCCTAGGTTTTTTACCTCAGCTTTTGGGGTCGGTAGTTGGCCTAGTGCCTCAGGACACCACGCGGATGACCATATAGTTGGTGCCTTTCCTACAATCATTACCTCCGTTTTATTCCCATTTAGCTTGAGACAGTGGTTCGTCATCCAGTCGGCCACCTCTTCTAAGCATTTGGAGAAGCGGATTGCTGCCTGATCCTCCTTTTGTGACAGCAGCACAATTAGCTGCGTGTCATCCGCATAGGAGATGATTGATACTTTATGTTGTTCTACTCGTTCCGCCAGTGGTCCCACATACAGATTAAACAGAGTGGGACTCAGAATGGATCCCTGTGGGACCCCCTGGGTCAGAGGGATACTCTCCGATAGATATGTTTGTTGTGCTACTTTAAAGCTCCGCCCGGAAAGAAAAGATGCCATCCACCTCAGAGCGTTGTGCCTGATACCACATGCCTCAAGTCTTTGCAGGAGTAGCTTATGTGATACGGTGTCGAACGCTGCACTTAGATCCAACAGGATCAGTGCGGCAGTATGACCTTCATCTGCAAATTGTCTTAGTGCTTCAGTGGCTAAGAGAAGAGCTGATTCCGTCGAATGGGCTCTTCTGAAACCTAACTGGGATGGGTGTAGTAGGTCATTCATATTGATATGGTCTACTAGTTGTTTATTGGTTACTTTCTCCGCGATTTTTGCTACAAATGGTAGCAGTGAGATTGGGCGTAAATTTTCTAGTACTGTGTTCTCGATTGAAGGTTTCTTTTTCAGGGGTCTAACAATCGCCTGCTTCCATTTGGGGGGGACCAAACCCTTCTGAAAGGAGCTTGAAATAATCTTTGAGATATGTGGCATGATGCAGTCGGCTCCCTCCATTATCATCTCTGGTCGTGCAGGGTCTACGGGGGAACCAGATTTTATTCCTTTAGCTGTGGCGTTTAGCTCTACTAGATCCTGAATTTTGAATTAATCTAGAGTTACGCCTGTGAAATTATCTTGACTAACACCGGTTATACTCGGCCCCAGCCTGGCCTCTATTGGAAAGGTGTCGTAGATTTTCTTCACCTTATCTTCGAAAAATTCCGCCACTTTGTTACAGCTCTCTGTAGAGGCTGCTGGGTCATTTTGATCTTTAGGGGATTTCAGATTTTTCAGTATAGTGAACATTTCCTTTGGGGCGTTCCTGGCGTCTTCAATTTTTTCCGTATACAATATGCCTCTGGCTTTCTTTATTAGTGAATGGTACATTTTGAGTTCCTTTTTGAAGTTATCTTTGGCCCTGCTACAATATTCCTTCCTCCATATTCGTTCAAGCTTTTTGCACTTTTTTTTGGCTACTCTTATCCGGGACTTTTTATTCAAACACCATAAGCAGGAGGGAATGATTACCAATATGCTAGTTGAGGCAATTAAACGAAGGGCAAGGATAGGGATATTGTATGATATACTAATTGATCTTCAGCAGGATGATCTGGCTCTGCAAGATAGTAAATGGTGCGACCGATTAAGACAGGAAGGTGTGTATATGCAGCAATCAATTGATACTGCAGGGAGAATTCTGATGTCAGCTAATTTGAAAGCCCAGCACTTCAAGACGATATTTAATTTATATCACACACCAGAGAGGATGATGAAGTGGGGGGGTTCAAATGACGGGAAGTGTTTTAGATGTAATGCGGAGAGGGCTGACATTGTGCATGTTTTTTATGATTGTATCTCTTATACAATTACGACAACACATTGATTTATTTCTGTCTGGAATTACAGGGGTAGAAATACATTTAACTAAGGATGTGATGTTAACAGGGGTGGGTGATACCCTGAAGACCGGCCAGCTGGCATATTCGTTTAGATACATTATATTTATAGCAGCATCGGTGGCACGGCTATGTGTTGCGTCAACTTGGCTGCAGCAGGATGCCCCTTCCTTCGAGATGTGGAGGGCCAAATTTGATAACATCTTTAATTTGGAATATAGTCTTTATTGCCTCAAATCAATGAAAAGGAAAAAATTGGGCACTCAGATATGGGGCCCAATGATTGAACATATGAATTAATTTGTATCATTTTTTTCAATGTCTCTGGGATATTTTCTTTAGTAGCATGTTCATGTTTAAGCGCTGCCTTTTCCCCCGATGTCTGACATAGTTCTTTCTTTTTCTTTTTCTTCTTTACTTGTTTTTCTCTTTTCTTGCGTTATTTTCTTTGTTGTTATGCTTTGTATAATCTGTGTTATTGTTGCTCAAATGATGATGTAATCAACTGTGTCTGTTATATGCTATGGATTGAATAAAAAAAATAAAAAAAAGAAGCGCAGAGCCATGCAAGACACTGACCACTGATGCACAAAACTAGGGCCCTGCAAGGGATTCCCTGGCCCTAAAATCAGTTCGCAGAACGGGGAGGATGGGTGGGGTGGTAAGGAATCTATAACTAAGCTATGTTTCTTACAGATATAGCGTTACCGAAGGTAAGTAACTTGTTGCCGCCGGCGTCGAAGACCCAGGGCCCCCAGCCGAGACCGCGGGGCCTGAAGGCGCGCCGGCGGAGTCGGCCTGCATCACTTCGTAAAATTGGCGAAGCTGGGCAGGGGTCGCTCCGGGTCCCGGGAAGGGAGGAAAACCCGGAGTCGACCCTTCGGGCTCCGCACGCGGAGCCGCGGGAGGGGCACCACTCGCATCCCTCGTCGCGTCGGCCGACGGACGGGGAGAAGTCAAAGAGCGACGATGCTTCTTCGACTTCTTCTTGTGCTTCGACTTACCTGACCCCGAGTGCGAAGACTTGGAAGAAGAATGATGGTGATGACTCCGCGATTGGTCCCACGCGAACGGGACCTCGAACGGCGCGGAGCCGACTGCCAGGCTTCGAGAAGCTTTCGGGTTCGCTCCCGCAAAGACTTCGGATTCATGGTCCGGCAGTCGGAGCACGACTTGGGGTCATGGTCGCGCTCCAGGCAGAACAGGCACACGCGGTGCGGATTCGTCACCAACATCAGTCGGCTACAGGAACGGCAAGCCTTGAAGCCAGGCATTCCCAACGTGCACCAGGAGTCGAAGACTCGAAAACGGTGTTGACAAAAGTCGGCAAAAAAGTCAGTCAAAAAGTGACTGGAGGTACCGCTCTCTCCGGATCTGCGCTGGCTGGCGCGGAAAAAGAAAGAACTGACATCAGCGGGCGAGGGCAGCGTCTAAGTAGCTACCGCGACATCATCCCGGCCACCACAACGCCAACAGCGAACGCGGAGCCGACCGACGCCACCTTTTGACGACAGGGGTACTGCTGACGAAAAATTCTCTGGATCCAGTCTGATGCCTGGGGGTAATTCTAAGGTAAGGAATCTATAACTAACTGTTTCTTTCAGATAGGAGGGGTAGTTTGCCCCCAAGGACATCCTTGGGGGCCAACTACCCCTCCTGTTACGTCCAGTAAGTCCAACACAGTAGGATTGCTAAGAGGTCTTCGGAGGCCACGCCCCGTTGTCCAGCACTCTGCAAACACACCTCCTAGTGCACTACTGGTTGGGGGATGAAGTCCACTTTACTCCAGGGGGACCTTGGGGGCCAAGAAGCCTTCCTGGTACCTAATGCAAGTCCTACACAACGGAATTCCTAAGAGCTGGTCGGATGCCCAGACCCCATTCTCCACCCCTCTACAAACGTGACTGCCAGTTAAAAAACCTTAGAAATTCACTGAAAACAACACAGATTTCAGGGACGTTATAGTTCGGAATTAGCATTTAAAAAACCTTAGAAATTCACTGAAAAACCCACAGGTTTCAGGGACGTTATAGTTAGAAATTAGCATTTAAAAAATCTTAGAAATTCACTGAAAAAACCCACAGGTTTCAGGGACATTATAGTTAGGCTGACATTTCACTCATACAAAACCAGAGAAATTCAGCCGTCATAGTTAGCCGAGCTAACTATAACTCGCGCCCCCGAAATGCACTGATGATGTCGCATATTACATCACTCATGACATGGTCAGTGACTTCACAAATGACATCATCCAATGACTGAGTGTTTCAAAAAAATTTAAGAATGATATAGATATAGATATATATATATATATATATATATACACGCCAAGGTGTATTGAAGAATGAATGGGTGTATGAGTGTTGGTATGGATGATTCAGTGGGTGCGCGACTGACTGTATAAGTGAGTGATTATACGTGTCTCAGTGAATGTATAGGTGAGTGACTAATGTGTGTGAATGTCTATCAGTGTCAGTTGGTGTGCAAGTGGCAGCATGGGTTGGTGAGCAGCTACATGAGTGTCTATATGGGTTACTGATTGGTTGTCTGAGTACCTGTATGGGTGCCTGAGTGTGTGGGTTGGTGGGGGGGGGGGTGTGACTTTCTGCATGGATGTGTGAGTGGGTGATTCACTGGGTGTATGGGTTCATGAGTGCGTCTGCGAGGGGCTGTATGGGTAAGCGAGTGTGTGTATGGCTGTGTTGGTGAGTGAATGGATGTCTCAGTGGTATATGGGTGAGTAACTGCATATGTGAAAGGCAGTATATGTGAGTGTTGGAGTATATAAGTGACTATGTGACAGAGTGATTGTGAGAGTGTCTGTATGGATGAGTGTGTGCTTGTGTCAGTGATTGTATAAGAGAGTATGTGCTAGTATTTGTATGAATAAGTGAGGTGGTGTGTGTATAACTGTATAGGTGAGTAAATGGCAGTGTGATTGACACTTTGGGTGACTGACTAGGTGTGTGAGTAACTCTATGGGTCAGTGGCAGTGTGCGAGTGTCTGTATGGGTGTATGAGTACATATATCAGCGGCTGTATTGGTGAGTGACTAGGTGTATGAGTGGGTGTATGGGTGAGTGAGTGGATGTGTGTGTAGACCTATGAATGAGTGTGTGGGTGTGTACGTACTGGTGGGTCTATGATTTCGAGAATGGTAGTCTGAAATGTGGAGTGAGATTATGAAAGATATATATATATATGGCCGACATTAAATCATCTTAAAAGCACCAACCTTGTGGTCCGCGTCTGCTTTGCTGGAAAATGGAGTGAAAGCGATGAGCAGCTTTTTTGAATATATATATATATATATATATATTATCTACTGGCGGACCCCAGGGACCCTCATGATTCAAGGGGACTTAATCCCCCAACTTAAAACGCGCCACGGGGCGCGTTTGCACAGATGTCACCTCAGGCCCCGCCCCTCCCTTCACCATTGTGCAAATATTCCTCTAAAATCAGCCAAACTACGAATTCCTATTTACTCACCTGTTATCAGGAGAGACCTCAGTGCTGCATCTTTCAGCCCAGTACTGATCCTGAAAAGTAATTTTAACCGTACTTACCAGTAACTTGAATTTCCTTCCATAGGATATCATTGACTGGTTTCACTTGGAAATTCTTCTAAGTGTGGAGTTTTGGAACTTTATAATATTCCTCTAAAATCAGCCGAAATACGAATTCCCATTTACTCACCTGTTATCAGGAGAGACCTCAGTGCTGCATCTTTCAGCCCAGTACTGATCCTGAAAAGTAATTTTAACCGTACTTACCAGTAACTTGAATTTCCTTCCATAGGATATCATTGTCTGCTTTTTGCTGAAAAAGTTTCTAAGTGTCGATTTTTGAAACATACAAATATTCCTCTAAAATCAACCGAACTACGAATTCCGATTTACTCACCTGTTATCAGGAGAGACCTCAGTGCTGCATCTTTCAGCCCAGTACAGATCCTGAAAAGTAATTTTAACCATACTTACCAGTAACTTGAATTTCCTTCCATAGGATATCATTGACTGGTTTCACTTGGAAATTCTTCTAAGTGTGGAGTTTTGGAACTTTATAATATTCCTCTAAAATCAGCCGAAATACGAATTCCGATTTACTCACCTGTTATCAGGAGAGACCTCAGTGCTGCATCTTTCAGCCCAGTACTGATCCTGAAAAGTAATTTTAACCGTACTTACCAGTAACTTGAATTTCCTTCCATAGGATATCATTGCCTACTTTTTGCTGAAAAAGTTTCAAAGTGTCGATTTTCACAAACTACAAATATTCCTTAAAAATCGCCTGTATGACTTAAACGCATTCTTTCAACTGTTTACAGGAGATGCACCAGTGCTGGATCCAGGATCCACCACTGAGTAAGAAAAAGTAACGATAACACTACTTACCTGCTAAGTGAATTTCCTCCCATAGGATAACATTGGTGATTCTATGTGAAAAAGTTTCTGTCAACTTTTAAAATACAATAATATTCCTTAAAAATCACTACTGTAACCAAAAAGCTTTTACTCAACTGTTTACAGGAGATGTCCCAGGACTGAATCTAGGATCCAGTCCTGTGGTTAGAAAAGTAATCCATAAAGTAACTAATTGCATTTAGCTAGAAATTCACATTGAGCTCAATGTTGCATTGTGTTTGAAATTGTGTTGCCCATTGCAACAACTGTAACTACTGTACTTAAAAGTCTATTGCCTATTTGCAAAGTATTTAAACTAAAGTAATTCATTCTGAGAAAGTATATTTTGTAATGTAATGTATAATGTAATTACAATGTAATTTAAAAATAAAATATCTAAAAATAAATAGTTTAAAAAATGTAGTAAATCAGTATAAAAAAATATATATATAACAATTAATACATTTAAAAATTGTCATTTACAAAACCTTTGAAATTCACTGAAAAAAACCATAGGTTTCAGACATGTTATAGTTAGGAATTAGCATTTAAAAAACCTTTGAAATTCACTGAAAAACCATAGGTTTCAGGCTTGTTATAGTTAGGAATTAGCATTTTAAAAACCTTTGAAATTCACTGAAAAAACCATAGGTTTTAGGGAAAGTTATAGTTAGTTGGACATTGCACTCGTACAAAACCCGTGAAATTCCCCGTTATAGTTAGTTCAGCTAACTATAACTCGCGCCCCGCAATGCACTGCTGATGACGTTACACATTACATCACTCATGACATGGTCAGTGACATCACTGATGACATCACTGATGACATCTCAAATGACATCACTGATGACATCATCCATGTGAGAATTTAATGCATCTTCTAACACCCTAATATAACTTTTGATACACCCACTCTAAATTACAGACTGCCATTCTCAAAACCATACACACTCCAATACCAATAAGTACATACCCACTCACTGATTCTTAGGTCTACACACACACATCTACTCACTCACCCGTACAGTCACTCATACTTACAGTCACTCAGTACAGGACTATCATATGCACTCATACACCTATATAAACACTCACACAACGCAACTCATCCATAGAGGTACTCACACACCTAGTCAGTCATGCAAATAATTAATCACACTCCAATTTACTCACCTATACAGTTATACACACCAGCTCACTTACTCATAAAAATACTAGCACATTCTTACGCTCCTATGCAATCACTGATGCAAGCACACACTCATCCATATAGCCACTCTCACAATCACACACTCTCACTTATAGCCATTTATATACTCCAACACACATATATACTGCCTTTCACATATGTAGTTACTCACACATGTACCACTGAGATATACATTCAATCACTAACACACCCATACACACACTCACCCACCCATACAGTCCATCACAGACGCACTCTTGAAACCATGCACCCAGTGAATCACCCACTCACACATCTATGCACAGAGTCACACACACCCCACCCACACAAACACTGAGGCACCCATACAGATACTCAGAGAACCAATCCATAACTCATATAGACACTCATTTAGCTAGTCAGAAACCCATGCAGCTGCTTACACAACAACAGACAGACGGATACAGACATTCACACAGTTTAGTCACTCACCCATGCATCCAGTAAGATACGTTTAATCACTCACTTATAGACTCAGTCACGCACCTACTAAATCATCCATTCAGACGCTTATACACCCACTCATTCTTCAATACGCCTTTCCCTATATATATTAAACATATTTAAACTTTACAGAAACACACAGTCACTGGATGATGTCATTTGAGATGTCATCAGTGATGTCATCAGTGATGTCACTGACCATGTCATGAGTGATGTAATATGTGACGTCATCAGCAGTGCATTGCGAGGCGCGAGTTATAGTTAGCTGAACTAACTATAACGGGGGAATTTCACGGGTTTTGTACGAGTGCAATGTCCAACTAACTATAACTTTCCCTAAAACCTATGGTTTTTTCAGTGAATTTCAAAGGTTTTTTAAATGCTAAACCCTAACTATAACAGGCCTGAAGCCTATGGTTTTTTCAGTGAATATATATATATATATATATATATATATATATATATCCATCCATCCATCACCTGGAAGAGAACTGCCTCTGGCTGAGCAAGATGGGATATTGGAGGTGTCACAGTTCTTAAAGGCACAGTCTCCTTTTTCTTCCCTTATAATGGCAGCCTATGGGCTACACTGCCCTGCACTTCTTCATCCTTCTCGCACATAACAAAAAGTTTGTGAAAGATTTTTTCTGTTAACTTACAAAGTTGTTTTTGCATTAGTTGCATGTTTCCTTGGATATTCCCCTTTTGTATAACAAGATGAAGAATTTTGACCACTGTAGCCTAATTTTATGGATTGCATAATGACTTTAAGTGACTATTCAAGGCATTCCTGAAGAAAGGCGAACTTCAGCACTTAGGAAGATATATTGGAAAAAGTGATCCGGGGTCCCCGCAGGCGGGCGGGACTATTTAACGCATATGACTATACATGGAAATCCCCTACGAGAGAAGCAGGGTTGTTTGCCCACCCATGCTAGCATTATCGTGTGTGTGTGTGTGTATAGTTTTAAAAAGGACCTTAGGGTGCACAATGGGTATATTGCTAAACAGGTATAGAAACTGTGGCAGTATGATCATTTTCATTATTGCTACATAGTCAGCAAGGCATAGTGGCATCCTGGACCATCCTGCCACCTGGTCTTCCATTTTCGCTATCGCCCAGATGGAATAGTTTCTTACCTGTAACTCCAGTTCTCTTGTAGGGGTATTTCCGTGATAAGTCATAAGCATGTGAATAGTCCCGCCCATGTGCAGGGACCCCGGAGCACTTCGTTAGATATATCTTCTTAAGTTGTCATCTTTCGCCTTTCTTCGGGAAGGCCTGTATAGACACTTAAGAAATAAACAGACAATAATGCAGCCTACCTAACTAGGCTACACTGGCCATTACTTCATCTTGAAGTGAAAAAAGGTCGCCAGTAATGTAAGTATTTTTACATTTATGGAGGTTAATTACATAGAAAAAGCCTCTTCACAAAATCCCTTTTTTCATGATAGAGATGAAAAGGTAGGACAGAGAAGCCCCCCATAGGCTGCCATTATATGTCTAAAAATGGATACCGTGCCTTTAAGAGTCTCCAGAGACCACCAGTATCCCATGATGCCCAGCTAGTGGCAGTGACTTCAGTTCTTTTTGAAGGCGTAGAAAAATGAATGCCTAAAGTAGATCCTGGATAAGTCTGCTTCTTCCACCGGGGAGGAGGGAGGGCTGCTTATGACTTATCACGGAAATACCCCTACAAGAGAACTGGAGTTACAGGTAAGAAACTATTCCTTCTCTTGTATGGGATTTCCGTGTATAGTCATAAGCATGTGACTAGATTAGCAAGCTCATCCCATAAACCCCCAGCGGTGGAAGAAAAACAGAGAAGAGACATCTCCGTTAGGCAAAAAGATTCCTAAGGGAAGCCTGTCCAACTTGAGCTCAGTGTCCAGGCAGTAGTGTTTCGTGAATGTATGCCGCTTTTCCTATGGTAGAGTGAGCCCGACGCTTACTCCCAAGCGTTTTATTCGCTTTCTGATAACAGAGTTGAATACATGACACAATCCATCGGGAAATGGACTGTTTAGAGGTAGCTAGACCTGTACGGACAGAGCCATAGTTTACGAACAATTGGTCTGATCTGCGAATGTCCTTAGTCTTGTCCAAGTAAAACTTCAAGACCCTCCTAACATCTAGGGAATGCAGAGACCTCTCGGCAGGAGACGAGGGGTGCTGGAAAAAAGTAGGCAGTGAAATAGTCTGATTCACGTGGAAATCCGAAACCACTTTAGGAAGGAATTTCGGATGTCTACGTATAACCACCTTGGAAGAATGAAAAACTGTATAAGGTTCTTGACAACATAGTGCCTGGAGTTCGCTCACCCTGCGGGCAGACGTAATCGCTACAAGGAAAGTGGTCTTCCAAGAGAGATGCTGGAGAGAAGCCCTGTGGATGGGCTCAAAAGGCTCCTGCATCAACCGAGAAAGAACCACATTAAGTTCCCAAGGAGGAGAAGGACGTCTAAAGGGAGGGAACACTTTCCTCAAACCTTCCAGAAAATCTCTAATGACTGGGATCTTGAAAAAGGAAGTTTGTGAAGGGCATTTCCTATAAGCAGTCAGAGCTGCTAGGTGCACTTTAATAGAAGGAAATTGAAGGCCAGATTGTGCCAAATGCAACAAGTATGGAAGGATAACATCTTCTTGACAGGAAGTAGGATCTGCGTTCTTCGAAGAGCACCAAATGCAGAATCTCTTCCATTTATACGCATAGGAAGTGCGTGTGGATGGTCTCTTTGCTTCTTTAAGTATCTCCATGCAGTCCTGAGGTAAATTCAAATGTCCATACTGTACTAACTCAGGAGCCATGCCGCCAAATTCAAGGACGAGAGGTCGGGGTGCACCATCTGACCGCCGAACTTCGTGAGAAGGTCCTGCTGACATGGAAGTCGGAGGTGTGGCAGGAGAGACCGGTGGAGCAGGTCCGTGAACCACCACTGACGCGGCCATTCCGGAGCAATGAGGATCATCTTGGTCCGGGATTGCGACAGTTTGATGAGGACTGCCGGGATCAGGGGTATCGGAGGAAAGGCGTAGAGAAGTCTGCCTGACCAGTTGATCCACAGTGCATTCCCCAGAGTCCCCGGTTGGTAAAACCTGGAGGCGAAGTTTCAGCATTTGTTGTTTTCTGCGGTGGCGAATAAATCGACCTCTGGAGTACCCCATCTTCTGAAGATATCGCACAGAACCTCGTCGTTTAGAACCCATTCGTGGTTTTCCTGCAGGATTCTGCTTAGAGCGTCGGCCTGAGCATTTTGAACACCGGGGAGGTGAGTTGCTGTGATTGTCAGATTTCTGGCTAAGAGCCATTTCCAGATCGTCTGGGCTTCCCGAGATAGCGGCCGTGATCTTGAGCCCCCCTGCTTGTTGAGGAAGAACATTGTGGTCGTATTGTCCGTCTGGACAAGCAGGGTATTGGAGTGGAATGACGGAAGGAAGGCTTTCAGAGCCAAGTGAACTGCTCGTAGCGCCAGTAGATTGATGTGATATGTGGACTCCTTTTCGGACCACTTGCCCTGTATTTGAAGGTGGTCCATGTGCGCGCCCCAGCCGAGGAGAGAAGCATCCGTCACTAAGGTTTGTTGCGGTATCTCCTTGTGGAAGGGGATCCCTCGTAGGAGATTGCGGGGAGAACACCACCATCTGAGAGACTGGAGGGCATGTTGTGTTAGCTGAATCCTGTCCTCCCAATCCCCTACTCTCTGGTCCCATTGATCCTCCAGACATTCCTGCAAGGGTCTCATGTGAAGTCGCGCATGTGGAGTGAGGAAGATACAAGATGCCATGGAGCCCAGAAGGGAGGAAACCTTCCTCACTGTTGGAAAGGAGATGATCATGAGAGCCTGAGCCTTCCGAAGGATCGATAAGCGTCTCTCCTCCGAAGGATACACGTTTGATGTGCGAGTATCTATTGTTTCTCCCAGATACTGAAGACACTGGACAGGGGTCGAGACAGACTTTGTCCTGTTGATGTGGAGACCCAAACAAAGGAGGAGATCGGAGGTCCACTTCAAGTGTAGTCGAGCTCCCTGAGACGTGGACGCCTTGATCAGCCAGTCGTCTAGGTAAGGATAGACTAATACCTTGTGCTTCCTCAGATGGGAAGCCACCACTGCCATGCACTTTGAGAAAGTCCTGGGAGCTGAATTGAGGCCGAATGGAAGAACACAGTATTGATAGAGATTGTTCCCCACTGTTAATCTCAGGAACTTGCGATGCTTCTTCGCTATGGGAATGTGGAAATACGCGTCTTGTAGATCTATTGCGCATAACCAATCGCCCTGATGAATTTGAGGGTAGATTTGATGTAGCGCCAACATTCGGAATTTCTCTCTCCGAACCCACTTGTTGGCCTGTCGTAAATCTAGGATGGGCCTGAATTCGTTCTGGTCTTTCTTTTGGACCAGAAAGAACCTGGAATACATTCCTGTTCCACGTTGTGCGACTGTAAGGGGTTCTACTGCCCTTTTTTTAAGAGAATGTTGGCCTCCAATTGTAACTGATGTAGTTGGTAACGTGAATGTGTTGGAGGGATCGATGGAGGAGGGCTGGTGAAACGTAGCGAGTATCCATTGCGAACAATATTCAGCACCCAATTGTCCAGAGTTATTTTTTGCTACTCTGCCAAGAAATTTTGAATGCTTCCCCCTACCGGAGAGGGTAACAGAAGAGGGGGAAGAAAGGCTTCAGGGCTTCGACCCAGCAGGCGTCTTATTCCCTTGAGGTTGTTGACCTCCCCGTCCCCTAGGTTGACGTTTCTGGAACGGTTGGAACGACCGCTGATAGGATTGCTGCTGAGTGTTCTGCCGGCCCTGGTATCTTTGAAAACGTTGTGACGTGTAACGCCGTTGGAAAGGCCGGAAAGTCTTCCGCTGTTCTTTAGGTTTCTCAAGACATACTGCTTTTAAGGTCTCCATCTCTGCCTTCATGCGGGCCATCTCTTCATCTGCATGAGAGCCAAAGAGGGTTGTGCCGGAAAAAGGCAGATTCATGATCCGCTGTTGAGCCTCGGGCTGAAGTGCGGTAAGGCGAAGCCATGCGTGTCTTCAGAGAGCCACTCCGTGACCATAGCCATGTGCGGAAATGAGTGATGTATCCGCCGCTGCACTAATTATTTGGTTGGAAACCATGAGACCTTCATTTAAAATCTCTGTAAAATCTTCCCTCTTGTCCCTAGGCAGGACGTCTACGAACTGTTGAAGGGAGTCCCAAAGGGAACGATCATATCTGCCCAACAGTGCTGTTGCACTAGCCGCCTTCATTGTAGTGGCTGCCGTGTTGAAAGCCTTCCTCCCAACCGAATCAATTTTACGGCTTTACTTATCGGGAGGTACTGTGGACGTTGGAGCCGTAGCATGTTGCTTCTTAGCCGCCACTGCCCGGAGGAAAGTTGGGTCTTGCTCCGGAGGACGATATTTTTTCTGCAGCCTGGATGGAGCGGATTTGATGAATGAAGGAGTCAGGAACAACTCCATCGCCGGTTCCAATAAGCCTGGCACCAGAGGGAGCAAGGGGCGAGACGCTTGCCTCTGCTGAAGGGTCTCAAAGATGACATATGTAGAGCCGGGGTGGACAAAGGAATATTGAGATTGGACGCTCCTCGCAGTAAAACCTCTTGGAAGGTAGTAATATCATCAATGGGAGACACTCTTTGAGGAGGAGAATCTGTAAGCGTCGGCGAATATCTTACCGTACTTGTGGAAGATGTGTCTCTGGTGTGCTGGGAACGAGATCGTTCATGCCGATGACAATGATGAGACCTTGTGGATGAACGCCAATGGCTATGGGAGTGATCCTGCCCTCGGGACCTAGACCTCCGGTCTCGATGTGCAGGAGTCGCAGACTTACGCCTAGGAGCGGCAGGCTCTTGAGGAGGCGGTGGAGGCGGAGGCGAGGGCGGAGGGGGAGGTGCAGGAGGTTGTACTGGTGGTCCAGGAGAGATCGCCTTAGATGGTGACCTCGTTGGTGAATACATTCGGGAGTAATCAGAGTCCGAGGTATGGATTAACCTTCTCCGTTTGCGCGCCCCCTGACGCGAGGAAGGAGCCAGAGATCCAGTATAAGATCTCCCCCTCGATGTTGATCTACTTGTCGATGGCGATCTTTGACGTCGTCTAGATCTTGAACTCACACTCGACGTCGACAGACTCACTATGGAACGAGTCTGCGATCGGTGTCGTCTCAGCGTAGACCGCCGGTGACTCTTCGACGTCGACAGTTGGGTGTCCCTTCGATGTCGACCGGTGTTCCCTTTGATGTCGACCGTCGGTGGCTCTTCGACGTCGAACGCCGGTACCTCTTCGACGGCGACCTTCGCTGCCTCTTTGATGGCGAACGACGACGCTGCGTCGACGGCGAACGTCGGCGATTCCTTGACGCCGACCTACGATGGTGAGTCGACACCGATCGACGCTGATGTGTCAACATTGATGATGGCGACAACGACCGTGATCTTCTAGCCCTTGACGTTGAACGTCGACGGCGCTTCGACCCAGAGCCCTGAGTCGACGGTGAACAGATCGCCGCCATACCTGCCCTCGACGTCGTCGTGGTCTTCGACGTCGACCGGGACCGACCTCGTTTTTCGGCCGTTCTTCGCCTGGGGGGCCCCGCAGAGGCTGAAGACAGGGTTTTGGTAGAGGACTGACCCTCTCCTAGCCCAGAAGTCCCACATGATGACTTGGACTGCTGCTTTCGTCGTGCTTCCATCCCTTGAAGCCGGATCTTCTCCCTGTCATGCAGGGTGCGCCTGAAAAAGGTTTTACATATAAGACAGTCCTCAGGCACATGAGAAGCAGGTAGGCAAATGATGCACACTGTGTGTGTGTGTCGGATTTGGCCTTCTTTCTTCCACACTCAGGACACTTGTCAAAAAGGGAAGGCATTTTGACTAAAAAACTGAGGAATTTCTGTCAGAAAAAGACAGCCAGAGAGAAAGAAAGACCAAAAACGTCGAGTGAAACTGCAAAAAGGGGAATTCTGATGAAGTTTGAGGAAAAAACACCAAAAAGTGTAGAGCTCAATGCTCCAGGGTCCTGCTAACAGGAGCCGGAAAAAAGAACTGGAGTAACTGCCACTAGCTGGGCATCATGGGATACTGGTGGTCTCTGGAGACTCTTAAAGGCACGGTATCCATTTTTAGACATATAATGGCAGCCTATGGGGGTCTTCTCTGTCCTACCTTTTCATCTGTCATGAAAAAAGGGATTTTGTGAAGAGGACTTTTCTATGTAATTAACCTCTATAAATGTAAAAATACTTACATTACTGGCGACCTTTTTTCACTTCAAGATGAAGTAATGGCCAGTGTAGCCTAGTTAGGTAGGCTGCATTATTGTATGTTTATTTCTTAAGTGTCTATTCAGGCCTTCCCGAAGAAAGGCGAAAGATGACAACTTAAGAAGATATATCTAACGAAGTGCTCCGGGGTCCCCGCACATGGGCGGGACTATTCACATGCTTAGGACTATACACGGAAATCCCCTACAAGAGAAGGAAAATGCTACTTACCAGTATGCATCTGTTCTTGGCATGTAGAGCTGCAGATCCTCACACTTTGCATTAGATCGCCATCTGGTGTTGGGCTCGGATGCTT
Source organism: Calotriton arnoldi (assembly GCA_963921515.1). NCBI lineage: Eukaryota > Metazoa > Chordata > Amphibia > Caudata > Salamandridae > Calotriton > Calotriton arnoldi. Next base: position 1,593,273 of record CAWUFW010001727.1, read on the forward strand.
GCACTTTGTTGTTGTCTTCGAAGAAGTCTTTTGTAGTCATGTGATAGGGGACTCCTCCTTTGGACAATAGTGCGCATGGGCATCGACTCTATCCTCAGATTGTTTTTCGCCATAATGGGGAGTGATGGAGTTAGTAGAAAAGGAAGAGATGTCCATGTGTGTATATCTAAATAAGATAGGACTGGAACACATACAGGTCCCGGGGAGGTGGGTGGGCGTGTGAGGATCTGCAGCTATACATGCCAATAACAGATGCATACTGGTAAGTAGCATTTTCCGTTCGAGGCATGTGAGCTGCAGAGCTCACACTTTGCATAGACTGTACAGCAGTATCTCCCCTAGCGGTGGTCACCTGTACGTGTTGCAGTAGTTTGAAAAAGTGTTCTAAGGACAGCTTGGCCCACAGCAGCTTGTTGCTTGGCTTGCACATCAACACAATAGCGTTTAGTGAAGGTGTGTGTTGTAGACCATGTGGCTGCCTTACATATGTCTTCTAGGGGAATGTTCCCTAAGAATGCCATGGAAGCCCCTAGTTTGCGTGTTGAGTGCGCTCTAGGGGGAATTGATAATGTGCGTTTGGCTTTTTGGTAGCATATTTGAATACATTTAACGATCCACTTTGCAATCCCAGCTTTTGAGATGGGATTACAATTATGTGGTGGAGAGAAAGCTACAAACAATTGTTTGGTTTTGCGAAATGACTTGGTTCTGTCATTGTAATACATTAGGGCTCTTTTGACATCGAGGGTGTGGAGAGCTCTTTCTGCTACAGAGTCTGGGTTTTGGAAAAACACAGGTAGTTCTACAGATTGGTTAAGGTGGAAAGGCGAAATGACTTTAGGAAGGAATTTCGGGTTTGTCCTGAGAACTATTTTGTTATGATGTATTTGTAAGAAGGGCTCTTGTATAGTTAAAGCCTGGATCTCACTGACTCTCCTGAGAGAGGTGATTGCAATTAGGAACGAGACTTTCCATGTAAGGAATTGAAGTTCACATTTATGCAGGGGTTCAAATGGTGGTCCCATGAGCCTGGTAAGTACTATGTTAAGATTCCACACTGGGGAAGGTGGTAATCTGGGAGGTATGATCCGTTTAAGGCCTTCCATAAAGGCTTTAATGGCGGGGACTCTAAAGAGTGATAAGTGTTGCCTGTTTTGTAAGTAAGCAGCAAGGGCTGCTAGATGCAGACGTATGGATGGGTATGCAAGATTACATCTTTGCAAATGTAGTAAGTAGCAAATGATGTTTTGCGTGGAGGCCTGTAATGGCTGGATATTATTGTTAGTGCAGTAAATAGCGAATCTTTTCCATTTTGCTGCATAGCAAGCTCTGGTAGTAGGGCGTCTAGCCTCTTTAATAATGTTCATACAGTCTGGCGGTAGGTTAAGATAACCGAATTCTAGGATTTCAGGAGCCAGATCGCAAGGTTCAGTTGAGATGGATCTGGGTGCCTTATCTCTCCATGGCTCTGCGTTAGCATTGATGGGGAGAGGTGTAGTTTTTGATATGGGACTACTGATAGTTCCAGCAGTGTGGTGAACCACGGTTGGCGTGCCCATGTGGGAGCTACTAGGATCATTTTTAGAGACTGTTGTCGGAGCTTGCGTACCACAAGTGGAATGAGTGGTAGTGGTGGAAAAGCGTACGCAAATCTGCCGGACCAATTCATCCATATTGCATTGCCCTTGGACTGCGGGTGTGGAAACCTGGCGGCGAAGGATGGGCATTTGGCGTTTTGGTGTGTGGCGAACAGATCTATGTCTGGCTGGCCCCACATCTGGAAAAAAGGTAGAACTACTTGTGGATGTAGTTCCCATTCGTGAATCTGCTGTGTCTGTCGACTTAACAGATCGGCAATCTGATTGTGAACTCCTGGTAGGTGTTCGGCTAGAAGGTATATGTTTTGTGGAATGGCCCACCTCCAAATGTTCTGTGCCAATTGTGACAGTTGTGGAGAGTGTCCCCCCCCCTGTTTTTGTATGTAGTACATGGCTGTGATGTTGTCTGTTTGGATCAAGACAGCCTTGTTTTGTACGTGGAGCTGAAAGGATTTGAGAGCTAGGAATATAGCTAGTAACTCTAGATGATTGATGTGGAGCAGCTTTTGTTGAGTGGTCCACTTGCCTTGTGTTGTATGATCTAACAGGTGTGCTCCCCATCCTGTGAGTGATGCGTCTGTTGTCAGTATTATTTGTGGAACAGGCTCTAGGAACGGCCGCCCTTTGGACACATTTTTTGTGTTCCACCACTGCAGAGAGCGATGTGTGCGGCTGTCCACCAACACCAGATCTGTAAGTTGTCCGTGAGCCTGGTTCCATTGGTGCGCTAGACACTCCTGTAGGGGACGCATTTGAAGTTTTGCATGAGGGACGATGAAAATGCAAGATGCCATCATGCCGATTAGTTGCATGAACACTCTGGCTGGGAGAGAGTGTTGTATTTGAAACCTGGTGATGAGGGTTTGTATACTGGCTATCCTGGCTGGGCTGGGATAAGCTAGAGCTGTGGAAGTGTTTATTGTGGCTCCTAGATATTGATGTATATGGGAGGGTTGGAGGTGCGACTTGGTGTAGTTGATTGTGAACCCCAAGTTGTGTAGTGTTTGTATAGTCTGATGAGTGTGTTGGACACACTGGTTGAATGATCTGGCTTTGATGAGCCAGTCGTCCAGGTATGGGAAGACATGTATTTGCTGTCTTCGTAGGTGTGCTGCTACTACTGCAAGGCATTTGGTAAACACTCTTGGAGCAGTGGTGACTCCGAATGGAAGTACTTTGAACTGGTAGTGCTGTCCATCGAGTACGAACCTTAGATACTTCCTGTGAGCAGGATGTATGGGAATGTGGAAGTAGGCGTCCTTGAGGTCTAGTGTGGCAAGGAAGTCTTGTTGTTGTAGTAAGGGAAGCACTTGTTGGAGAGTGATCATGTGAAAATGATCCGAATGTATATACTGATTGAGGGGTCTGAGGTCTAGAATAGGCCTATAGTCCCATCCTTTTTGGGGATTAGGAAGTACAGGGAGTAAACCCCTGTGCCCTGATGTAGTAGAGGGACTGGCTGTATGGCGTGCTTTTGAAGCAGGGAAAGAACTTCTTGCTTTAAAAGTATGAGATGGTCTGCGGACATTGGACGCTGCTTGGGTGGTATGTTTGGGGGGGCAGCTGTAAGTTCTAGGCAGTAACCATGTTGGATAATTTGTCTCACCCACCTGTCGGTTGTAATGGAGTTCCAGACAGGTAGGAACTGTGCTAGTCGTCCCCCGACAGGAGTGGAATGGTCGGGGGGAAGTGGAGGGAAGTCACTGTTTAGGAGTGGTGGAGGTACGGGTGTTGGTATTACCTCGGCCTCTCCCCTCACTGTTGTTGCCTCGGTAACCACCTCTAAAGTATCCTCTATTGGGGGATGTTTGGGTGGTATTTCTGTAAGAAGAGAACTGTCTGTGTTGGTGTTTGTAGAGGCTCCTCTGTAGAAGGAGCGACGAAAGGAGCCACGTTGTTGTGGAGACTGCAATGCTCCGATTGATTTGGCAGTGTCAGTGTCCTTCTTCATTTTCTCAAGTGCTGTGTCTACAGCCGGACCAAAGAGTTGGTTCTGATTAAACGGCTGGTTTAAAATGGTGGTCTGAACCTCTGGTTTGAAGCCTGAAATGCGTAACCATGCATGCCTTTTTATGAGTACGCTGGTGTTGACAGACCTAGCGGCGGTGTCGGCTGCATCAAGGGCACATTTAATGGACGCATTGGAGATGAGTTTGCCCTCCTGAATGAGATCATTTGCCTGCGTCTTATACTGGTCAGGTAGATGTTGCAATAGGGTTTCTAGCTGGTCATAGTGAGCCCTATCGTATCTGGCCAGCAGTGCCTGGGTGTTGGCTATGCGCCAGTGATTGGTGGCCTGCGCAGCCACTCGTTTGCCAGATGCATCCAGCAATTTTGACTCCTTATCAGGGGGCGGAGCGTCCCCTGAAGTCTGAGAATTAGCCCGTTTACGAGCATTGGATACGACTAAGGAGTCAAGAGGGAGTTGGCCTTTGATGTAGGCAGGGTCATCAGGGGCAGGTCTATATTTTTTGTCGATCCTAGAGTTAAGAATTCTGGCCCATACAGGATCTTTAAATATTTCAGGAGCATGCTTGATGACTCCTTTAATCATGGGCAACGTCTGTACAGTTCTTTGAGACTGTTCGAAGGTATCTAAGAGGAAATCTTCCTCTGGTGGGTTGGTGTGTATATGTACCCCATGAAAAACAGCAGCCCTGTGAATGAGTTGCCTAAAACCAATGTTATCATCTGGGGGAGATGGTTTTGTTGGATATGGTGGAGGGCTGGGGAGGTCTGGAAGATCTATGGGATCGTTGTAGCCCCAATCGTCCTGTGGTGGGTCATCTGGGTCAGTGAATGCGTCATCAGGGTCACCACCATCCCCAATGTCGTCCTGATAGTCATGTGGTGGAGATGTTACAGGCTGAGGCGGTGTAACAGGGATGTAGAGAGGAGGGGTGTTAGGGGGAAGGAGAGGAGGAGAAGGAGGCATAGGTGAAGTAGCACAGTCCTTTTCTACAGGGACGGGCTTGTGGCGTGGCACAGTAGTGATATGTCCAGTTTTGGGGTTAATGAGTTTAGCTTGTTTAGGATCGACAGGATCCGGACGAAAAAGCTCCTCCTCCTGGAGATTTGTCTTCGGTGCCGACTTTTTCGGTTCCGATCGAGGTGATGGCTGTTTTGTGTGCTCTTTGGCCTTAGAAGGCGTGGAAGAGTCTTTAGTTTTGGAAATCGGCTCCGAAAGCTTCGGCTTAGGGGCTGTGTCGTAGAGTCTTGGTTTCGACGCCGACTTATCCCCATGCTTGGAGGCGGGTTTTGGAACGGAGGTGGATTTCGGAGCCGAGTGTTCCTTTGGCTTCGGCGCCGAAGGTGCCGGTGGAACTAAAACATGCGGCTTGGTCGGTGCCGAGGAACTGGAAGGCTTGAGTCTTTTGTTCGGTGCCGAGCCGGAAGGCGGGGCGTCCGAAGCATGTTTTCGGTCGCGACTGGGGCCAGCAGGCGAAGTCTTGACCGGTGCCTTCTGTTTTGGTGGGGGGGTTGGGGCAGGGGCAGTAGTACTCACTCGTTGCCCAGGAGTGATGGAACCGTCTGAGTCCTCTGCCTCCGACACGATCAGTAGTTCTTCGGAATCTTCCTCCGGGACATCAGGGCCCTCGTTGAAGATGTCGACAGGTTCTGGAGCGGACCTTTGCGCCATGACGTGTCTTCGAGCTCGACGATCCCGAATGGTTTTCTTCGAGCGGAAGGAGGCGCAAGCTGGGCAGGTAGCCTCGTTGTGGTCGGGCGAGAGGCACAGATTACAGACCTTGTGATGGTCACTGTGGGGGAACTTTGCTCCACACTGGGGGCATTTCCGGAAGGGCGTCCTTTCCATTAGCTGTAGGCCTCACGGCGTCGATGGGCCCAACGGCCCGCGTCGACGGCTGGAAAGGGAATCGAAGAAGAGGCGCGTCGAGATTTCGATGTCGATAGACGTTTTGATGATGAAAAAACGGTTGAAGTAAAGTTTCGAACCGGAGCGTCGAAAGTTGCATCCGAACCCAATGGCGGAAAAAAACAATCTGAGGATGGAGTCGATGCCCATGCGCACTATTGTCCAAAGGAGGAGTCACCTATCACATGACTACAAAAGACTTCTTCGAAGACAACAACAAAGTGCAAGCATCCGAGCCCAACACCAGATGGCGATCTAATGCAAAGTGTGAGCTCTGCAGCTCACATGCCTCGAACATAGTTTTCCCCGATCATTGGGTCGAGGTCTTTTTGTATCCATACCCCACAGGTACTTCACAGGATCTGTGCTCCATTCCAATGGATAAACTAAGGAATGTGGTGTCGTACTAGACGTCAGGGGTAGTATCACCGACTTTGCCCAATTTTTGCCCAGGCCTGAGTCTTTCAAACTGGATATAATCCCTGACGAGCAGCGCTAAGTGTCTTGTGGGATTATGGACATAGAGAAGATGTCATTTGCATATAGCGAAATGCTGATCAGTCTCTACCAGAATAGTCTCACCCACCTCCTCCACCTCTATGGGTTGCGTCAGATATTCCCATTGTCTCAGTGATGGCCACGCCAGTGTTATGTCATCGAAGTAGGTAGCCATCTCTGTGGACGTCTTGTGGGACGCATAAAGACTTGTGCAATAGTCAGGGAAGGCGGACAGGACCGCATGTGTACCATAGCAATCAATCCTATCCCGGTCCGTGATTTTTACCACGTAGTTTTGTCCCCAGGTGGATTTTACCCTATTGGCCAGATTGCGAACTGTTTGCCTTTCGTCCCCACATGCTCTGGCCATATGTCAGCAGGAGATGTAGCACAGTTCCCATTCCGCCATGTCATTATAATTTGCAATTTGTTCTCCAATGTTGGCCAGGGTGGCAGCGAGGGGCATGCATTCATATTCTCTCTCTAGCGCCTGCAATTTTTCTTCAATTATATGCACTTGCATATGTATGTCACATACCCTACTTTTAAATACTATGCACCCTGCCTTGTGGGCTACACGGCCTACATAAGGATGACATTTATATTTAAAAATAAGCTTTTATCCTGTCAAAGGGTTTTGACAGGTCACACAGAAGGTTTTACACTGCAGCAGTCACGCTAAAATAGTAGGCTTGAAGCCATGTTTGAACGGTCACTGAATTGGATCTCACAAAAAGGTGCTGGAGTCCACAAGTGGCATTTTACTTACAGACCCTGGGTGAAATTTCTTCACCATATACTAGGAATTCTTGGCAAGTAAAATGTTTCAATTAGGAATAAGCTCATTTAACCATGCTTAAAGGGATCACCTCCTAACTTAGAGGCACATGCATCAAGCTTTTTACCGGTCGCAAACGGGCCGATTCGCTGAATCGGCCCATTTGCGACCGGTAGAAAGCCATTTCCGATGCATCAAACCTAAATGCAATCGCAAAATAGGTAATTTCAATTTTTGCGATTACCTATTTTGCGAATGCATTTAGGGAATCGCAATTTACGATTCCCTAAATGCAATGCATGAAGCATTTTAAAAATGCGACTTTGCATTAAGGATTCGCAAATTACCATCAACTTCAAGTCGATGGTAATTTGCAAATCCTTAGAAAAATGTACAAAATTGCATTTTTCAAAGGGGCATGTGTGTGCGCCACATGTGCACACTTACCTTTTTTGGGGGTGCATCAGGGGGTTCTTAGGCCCTCTAGCACCCTTGCAATTGCATTCGCAATTTGCGATTACCTATTTGGTAATCGCAAATTGCGAATGCTTTCCCATTCATCATAGGAATGAATGGGAATGCATTCCCTAATAGCGAATCGCAATTTGCGATTCGCTATTAAGAAATGTGTAGGAGTCGCTATTTATTTTGCGATTCCTACTTGCATAAGGAATTGCGACTCCTAAATATCGACTCCTTAAAAATCGCTATTAAGGAATCGCAATTCCTTATCTTGATACATGTGCCCCTTAGTCCTTTGATTGATGCGATGATGGATCTGTGTCACGACTACGATACTTCACTAGACTTCTATGAGCTGTTGATGTGATCTTGTGTTGCTGCAAAATGTGATAACGTTTTTTAAAAAAACATGGAGCACAGGCACTTTACTAATGGTTAGCACTGGTAAAGTGCACAAAGCTCTATGGCGAGCACAAATTGGATCTGATCCAGAAAAAGTTGAAAAATCTTGAGTGACCATGCAGAAAAGACAGATTTCCTCCAGGAGCAGTGTCAATTTGGCAACCCTTTAGGGAAATAGCCTATCTACCTAAACAGCATCAGTTTTCTTTTTGTATTACAAACATGTTTGTACCAGGTTTTTTTCTGGCAATCTATTCCACACAGTGCCTAGTTTTATTTGGAGCTGCCTTTTTTATTAAGAAAAATGAATGGAAATTACCTATGTAGCGCACAGAAGGGTTTCCAAAATTATTCCTCATGAAAAAAACAGCTTATCTGCATTTTTATTTTTTTAGTTTTTACATATAATGCTTTTCGAAAATTCTCAGATTCTGTGCATGAGCGGGACTATCCAACAGTTCTGACTATTAAAAAAGGCCAATTGAGAAAAAGCCAGTCCTGCAGATGGAGGAGAAATAAAATGAGACCTAGAGATTACCAGAGTCTTCTTAGAGCATTGGTCTAGAGAACTTTCTTCTCTTGATATGTCATAGCAGGTGAATCTAAGATTGAATACCAGTAATAAGAAGTTACACCTCCAAAAAGTTATCAAGCAAAAGTATTTTTTCTAGAATCACAAGCTACTTCACCTCCAACCCTTACTAATAAGGTTTATTTGTTCCTTTAATTATGAAAATCTGAGCTAGGGAAGTCATTGGCCATTTCACTAGTCAGCATGTGGGTCACACGAGGTGAACCGGTTGCACAAGGTCTAATGTTGAGTGTTATCACTGCCATTTTACTTTTACTACTGAAGATTCACAGGCTGATGACAAGGAGCAATTCAAGTACGTGAATCTAACAAAGATGCACAGCCAGAGAAAATTCATCTTTATTTGTTCTGTTTTTCGAGAATGGTTTACACGTTTTCCTTCATCATACTGGCAAGTTAAGTAACTGTACCTTCTTGCTACATACATTTTGACCAGCAGTTATGGATTATTGCAATACATTTTTCAATACTCAATTTCTAGGAATATTTACTATTGTGTTAATCAACTATGCAGCGAAATTACAGCTACATTTGTCACGTCTTCTGTGCACACAGCCATCAGGAATAGAGTTTTGCAGTATTGCACTTAAAGTAAGAATACTAAAATCACGTTTTACCTGTTTACGGCACAATTCACGGTACCCCAAATAAATGCTGGACAAGACTGTTGCTTTAAATCTGTTGGGAAAAAAAAATTATCACCTCTACACTATTAGTCTCAAACCTTCATTTGTGGTACATGGTCACAGAAACATCTTTGGCACCGTGGAATAAAACATGAAGACATAAATTAGTTCCTTACTCGTAACTTCAGGTCTCCAACGTTTCATATAATGATTGAATTTTACCCCGTTGTCATGTTGGGAACCCCCTGTTACTTTAAATGGCAGTAAACGGAGATAAACTGGCCACATGCCTCAATAACTGTTTTAGTATATCATCCACCTCTAAAACAACCCAAACTTCAGCCAACGAGTGAAAGGGTTGAGCTCTCCTACTCCTCAAAGAAGCAACCATAGCTTGGATTTCTACCACAGGTTGTGTGTGAGAGTCTCTGAGAAGAGCTCGTCTCTAATCTTGCTATGACCATATCCTGATAATCTTCTGGTCTTCCTGGACTTGAATCAGCCCAGTCTTCAGCTTTCATTCTATTCAAGTTTTCTGTAGGGTAAGAAAGTGGAAAAACCACAATTTACTTACCTGTACACTGTGGTTCTCCAGTATTGATATCCTTTATAGATTCACATGCTTGAATCTTCCCCATCATGGTGGGAGTCCCACGGTAATAGTAGAAATAGTAGTACTGAATACATTACATAGACCTCCATAGATAGAAAATTCAATTGAGCATTCTATCAACCACATTCTATAACATCCAAAGTTCAGCCAATCACAGCAGAGACTTCAGAGTAACCCTCTCCACAGAGCCACCACACCTCAGATTTAGAGCACAAGTGTGCAAATATAAATACATATATTACTCTGAGGTATAATGGTGAGCCTAACCGGGGAGGAGGGCGTGTCGCATGTGAATCTATAAAAGTTATCAATACTGGAGAACCACAGTGTGCAGGTAAGTAACTTGTTTTTTCTCCAGTATTGTATCTTTTATAGATTCACATGCTTGAATCCGATTAAAGAGCAGTATATATATTAAGAGAAATAACAATGAAGACAGAAAGGCAAACAATCCCACCATGACCGTACCAAGAAAGAATACATATATAACCAGAATTCTCTTAATGCAAGTAGAAATAACAATCAAATAGATATACATGAATAAATACAATAAGTAGATAAAGAAATCAGGATGGCTACAAGCCTCCTACCTTAGGCAAAGAGATGACGAAGAGCCGCTTGTCCCACGGCTATATCTGCCTTCAGCCAACCATCTAGGCAGTAATGCTTTGTGAACGTGTGCGTCCTCGCCCACGTTGCTGCCCTGCATATGTCAGGGAGAGAAGCCCCCGCAAACAGGGCTGAAGAAGCTGCAACCTTTCTCGTCGAATGGGCCTGCACTCTTGCAGGCAATGGATGTCCAGCCTTCTCATGGCAGAAGACAATAGCTGAAGTGACCCAGCGAGCAATACTGGCCCTAGTTAGGGCGAGTCCCTTCCTGGGTGCAGAGTAAGAAACCAGCAGCTGAGAAGACTTACAAAAGGATTTTGTCCTTTGTAGGTAAAATTTCAAACAGCGTTTGATGTCCAGAGAATGGAGAGATTTTTCCCCCCCATCGAGGACAGATTTGGAAAAAATGTAGGCAGAATTATAGGCTCGTTGAGGTGATAAGATGATGGTACTTTAGGTATGAAAGAAGGATTCGTACGTAGAATAACTATCTGCTAAAAATTGAAGAAATGGTTCCTTTATAGAGAATGCCTGGATCTCGCTTATACGTCGGGCTGACGTAATGGCCAAGAGGAAGGCCACCTTCCAGGAGAGAAATTTTAAGTCACATTTGTGTATAGGTTCAAATGGGGAACGCATTAGTTGTGACAGGACCGTATTTAATTGCCACAGCACTGGAGGTGATTTTACCGTTGGGTAGGTCCTGAATAGGCCTTTCAGAAATTCCTTAATAAGTCTATGAGACCACAATGAAGACTGATCCAGACGCACAAGTTACTAACTTGTGTAACGATATATCTGTAAGAGACAGTAGTTAGTGACAGGTTCCTTACCTTAGAATATCCCCAGGCGTCAGGCTGGATCCGGAAAGTTTTTGCGTAGCAGTACCCTTGCGCGTCGGTAGGCGGCGTCGTGCGGCTCCGCGTCCGTCGTCGGCACCGCCGGGATGATGTCGCGGGCAGTACTTAGACGCCGCCCTGCAGCGCTGACGTCAGTTCTGTACACGACTTTCCGCGCCAGGAACGCAGAGCCATGCAAGAAGCTGACATAGGTGTCTGAAAAATACTAGGGCCCTGAAAGGGATGTCCTTAACCCTAGAAATCAGTTTGCAGAACGGGGAGGATGGGTGGGCGGTAGGAATCTGTCACTAACTACTGTCTCTTACAGATATATCGTTACACAAGTTAGTAACTTGTGCATCTGAAAGAGACACGTTAGTGACAGATTCCTTACCTTAGAATAGATACCCCAGCAATACCAACCCCGGTGGTGGGTCTGCGAACAAAGATCAGACAAGGAAGTCACGGAGGACAGAGCGGCCAAAGAAGCCGTCCCTCCGGACCTGGCTGTCAAGGCAGTAATGCTTGGTAAACGTGTGCAGCGAGGCCCACGTAGCTGCCTGACATATATCCTGCAGCGGAACACCGCGGCCTAAAGCCGTGGTAGCAGCCGTTGCCCTGGTGGAATGGGCACGCAGCCCAACGGGAGGCTCCTTCTTAGCCAAAGAATAGCAGGCTTTGATACACAAGGTCACCCAGCGGGAGATGGTTCTCTTGTGCACCGCCCGACCTTTTTGGCGCCCACGTAGCCAACAAAGAGCTGGTCATCCACCCGGAAGTGTTGTGTGCGGTTGATATAAAAGGAAAGCGCACGTTTGGGGTCCAGACGGTGGAGCCTCTCTTCCTCTCTTGAAGGATGCGGAGGCGGAAAGAAGGTGGGCAAAGTGATGGTCTGCCCAATGTGGAAGGCAGTAACCACCTTTGGCAAGAAGGACGGACGCGTCCGAAGAACAACCTTGTCTGGATGGACAGACAGAAAGGGAGGTTTGCATGATAGAGCCTGGAGCTCACTCACCCGCCGAGCGGAGGTGATGGCCACCAGAAATGCTGTCTTCAAAGTAAGAAGACGAAGAGGACAGTTATGTGGAGGCTCAAAGGGAGCGCACATTAAAAAGGTCAGAACCAAGTTCAAGTCCCACTGAGGCATGACAAACGGAACAGGAGGGAAGAGGTGTGTAATGCCTTTTAGAAACCTGTTAACAACAGGGGACTTAAAAAGAGAGGGCTGATCAGGGAGCCTGAGGAAGGCCGAGATTGCACAAAGATAGCCCTTGATGGTACCCAGGGCAGAACCCTGTTGGGCCAGAGAAAGAAGGAACAGAAGAACCTCAGAAAGAGGGGCAGAAAGGGGATTCACAGCCTTTGCTGTGCACCATGCCACAAACTTGTTCCACCTGCAGGCGTATACCACCTTAGTGGAGGGACACCTGGCTGCCAGAATCACATCACAAACTTCAGGAGGCAAGTCGAAAGGAATCAACTGCCGCCGCTCAATCTCCACGCAAGCAGGTGTAGACTGGACAGGTTCGGGTGGAGGACCGTCCCCTGCTGCTGCGACAGAAGATCCTCCCGAAGAGGCAGACGGATCGGGGAATCGACGCTCATACTGAGTAGCACGGGATACCAAACTCTTCGAGCCCAGTCCGGAGCCACAAGAATGACTTGGGCCCAGTCGCTCCGAATCTTCTTTAACACTCTGGGTAGAAGTGGTATAGGCGGAAAGACGTACAACAGACCGCAACTCCACTCGCGAGGAAAAGCGTCACCGAGCGAGTGCCGCCTTGGAAATTCCAACGCGCAGAACTGCTGACATTGCGAGTTCTCTTCGGTGGCGAACAGATCTAACCAAGGCTCTCCCCACTGCTGAAAGAGACCTTGCGGCACCTCCGAGTGAAGACGCCATTCGGGATCCATCATGCACCTGCGGCTGAGTTCGTCCGCCCTGGCGTTCAGGGAACCTGCCAGGTGTTGAACCATCAGGAATATGCCCTGATGTTCCAGCCATGTCCAGAGGCGCAGAGCCTCCTGACATAGGGTCCACGACCCCACCCCGCCCTGTTTGTTGCAGTACCACATGGCAGTGGTGTTGTCTGTGAACACCTGCACTACCGTCCCTTTGACAGAGGGAAGGAATGCCTTGAGTGCAAGTCGGATCGCCCGGAGCTCCAGAAGGTTGATATGGAGCCGGGACTCCGCCGGAGACCAGAGGCCTCTGATCTCCGCCTCTCCCATGTGACCGCCCCCATCCCAGAAGGGACGCGTCCGTCACAACTGTGTGCTCTGGCTGGGGAAGGGAGAGGGATCTGCCCATGACCCATTGCCGGTTCGAGAGCCACCACTGCAACTGTTTTGCAGTCCCCTCCGAGATCTGGACGTGATCGGACAGGTTGCCCTGGTGCTGCGCCCACTGGAACCTCAGGTCCCACTGCAGAGCCCGCATATGCCATCTGGCATGATTGACCAGCAGGATGCAGGAGGCCATGAGGCCCAGCAGCCTCAGGGTCATCCGTACCGAAACCCAGGATAAAGGCCGAAAGATCGAAATCATAGCCTGAATATCCCGGACTCGCCGTTCGGGAGGATAAACCCGAAACTGCGTCGTGTCCAGAACTGCTCCGATGAAAAGGAGCTGTGGAGAAGGAATCAGGTGCGACTTCGGCACGTTGATGGAGAACCCCAGCGAGTGCAGGAGTTCGGCCGTTGTCTGGAGGTGGGAGACGACTGCCTGGGACGAGCCCGCCTTCACGAGCCAGTCGTCGAGGTAGGGGAAGACTGGAACCCCTGCCCGGCGCAGATGGGCTGCGACCACCGCCATCACTTTCGTGAACACCCGAGGGGCGCTGGTAAGGCCAAAAGGGAGCACGGTGAACTGAAAATGCTCGAGGCCTACCGTGAACCGCAGGTAACGCCGGTGGGCCGGCAGGACGGGGATGTGGAAATATGCGTCCTGCAAGTCCAACGCTACCATCCAGTCCCCAGGGTCGAGAGCAGTCAAGACCTGAGCTATGGTGAGCATCTTGAACTTCTCCTTCCGGAGGAAGCGATTGACGTTCCGGAAGTCCAAGATAGGACGCATGTCCTCCTTGTCCTTTTTGGGCACCAGAAAGTAGTGGGAGTAGCAACCACGTCCTACTTCTGGGGTCGGAACGCGCTCGATGGCCCTTTTGGCCAAGAGGGCCGCAACTTCCTTTTGAAGAAGCACCAAGTGATCCCCTGACATGCGGTGGAATTGAGGTGGCATGGCTGGGGGGATGGTCACGAAGGGGAGGGAGTAGCCCCTTCGGACAATGTCCAAGACCCACCTGTCTGAGGTGCACGCCAGTGGTGAAGGTGATGGCGGACCCTGCCCCCTACTGCCATGCTGTGCACCTGAAAGGAAGGACTAGGAGGGCTTGGAGGCCACGGACGGGGCGGGGTTGGTGGCCTGACCCGCACGCTTGTTGCCTGACCCGCCACGGCGGGAGCCACGTCCTCGGCCACGCGAAGACGCTTGCTGCGCGGGCCGGTGGCTGGGCAGCGGACGTGACTGGGCGCCCCTTCCGTGGCCACGAAAGGGGTGAAAAGCAGACTGTTGCTGAGGGCGCACAGCAGAAAGGCCCAGAGACTTGGCTGTAGCCCGTGAGTCCTTAAAGCGCTCCAGCGCGTGGTCTGCCTTTGTACCAAAAAGACCGACTCCATCTAAGGGCATGTCCATAAGAGAGTTTTGGACATCGCCCGAGAAACCAGTGGTCCTCAGCCAGGCGTGACGACGCAGCGCCACTGTCGTCGCAAGCGATCTGCCTAGCGAGTAGGCGGTATCAAGGCCACATCTGATGGTGTACTTTGCCGCATCTCTTCCCTCCGCAATGGTGCGGGAAAGCAGTGCCTGGACCTCCTCAGGACACTGGGGCAGAACTTGTGCCACCGAGTCCCACAAGGAGTGGGAATATCGGCCCAAGAGGCAAGTGGTGTTCACTGACCGCAAGCCAGCACTGGCGGAAGAAAAGACCTTCTTCCCAAATTGATCCAGGTGTTTGGATTCCCTATCCGGGGGAGCGGTAGGGAAGGCGCTTTGGGAAGCAGAGGCTTGGACCACCAAGCTCTCAGGGGTGGGGTGTAGAGAGAGGAACGGGGGGTCACCCGGAGCAGGGCGATGGCGTCGGGCCACGTTCCTATCCACAGGAGCCCCTGTGGTGGGCTTGGACCAGGTGCCCAAAAGAACGCCTGAAAGCGCCTCGTTGAACGGCAGCAGTGGCTCCGAGGAGGTAGCCGCCGGCTGAAGCACTTCCGTCAGGATGTTAGTCCTGACAGCCACTGTAGGCAACTGGAGGTTTAAGGCCCCAGCTGCTCTACGCAACACCGTTGCAAAGTTTGCTCCCTCCTCCGTTGCCACGGATGGAGGAGACAGCATGCCAGAGTCAGGGGAGGTGTCCAGACCACTGGCATCCCCAAGTTCCTCAGCCCAGTCCTGATCAAACTCACACTGCTGTGTGAGAGGGTCATCAGACCCCTCCCAGTTATCTCCGTCCTCCAATTCAGGGGACGGTGCTGATAGGAGCCTCAGCCGAGTCGCGAGACCGGCGAGGCGAAGCCTTGGAGCGATGACGCTTCTTAGACGACCGATGAGGACTCCGCGACCGGCCCCTCGACCTCTCTCGTGACCGGGGCTTGGTGTGGCGCGGAGCCGACTGCCGGACCTCGAGGAGCTTTCGAGACCGCTCTCGCAAAGCCTTCGGGTGCAAGGCCTGGCAGTCGGGGCACGACTTTGTGTCGTGGTCGCGGCCGAGACAGTAGACACTCTAAGTGCGGGTCTGTGATCGACATCATGCGACCACAGACGTCGCAGGGCTTGAAGCCGGGCATCCCTACCGACACCTTCGGAGTCGAGAGACTCGGATAGAAAAACAGTGAAAAATCACCAAAAAGTTCGTCAAAAAAGATGACTAGGGCACTGCTCTTCCCGGATCTGCGCTTACTGGCGCGGAAAAAAGAAGAACTGACATCAGCGCGCAGGGGCGGTGTCTAAGTACTGCCCGCGACGTCATCCCGGCGGTCCCGACGACGGACGCGGAGCCGCACGACGCCGCCTACCGACGCGCAAGGGTACTGCTACGCAAAAACTTTCCGGATCCAGCCTGACGCCTGGGGATATTCTAAGGTAAGGAATCTGTCACTAACGTGTCTCTTTCAGATGTCGTCTGTATCTAGAAATCGCAGCAAGGTGGATCTTAATGGAAGAATGCGAGAGTCCCGCCTTGGCTAGGTGTAGAGATATGGCAATACTTGTTCCGGTGTGGAAGAAAGTGGATGTAAAGAATGAACGCTGCACCACACACAGAACATTTTGCAGAGTAACATTTGAGCGTGGCAGGAGCTCGAGAATTTTGTAAAATTGCTTTGCAATCATTGGGTATGTTCAGATTCTCAAATTCAATGAAGTGAGGAGCCAAGCCGACAAGTAAAGAGAGGAAATTTGCGGAAGAATCACTTGCCCCTTGTCCATGTAAAGAAGATCCTCCCTTGGAGGAAAGAGAATCGGAGTGCACTCTGATCGGCAAAGTAGAACTGTGAACCAAAATTGCCTTGCCCACCCAAGAGCGATGAGAATTATGCGGCACGGCTCCCGTTTTATCTTTTGGAGAACTCGAGCGATGAGAGGAAACCGGGGGGGGGCAGGGGGCGGTTGGCTAAGGCAAATTTTCCTGCCCAGGAGAGCAGAAAAGCGTCTAACCATGATTCCGGCTGAGGGGTCCTGCTTGCGTAAAAGGCGCACTTTTTGTTGAGGTACGTAGCGAACAGATCTAATGTTGGAAAGCCCAAAGACCGGAAGACCATCTGCAACATCTGGTCGTTGAGCTACCATTAGTGGCACTGTTTGGACACCCTGCTGAGAGAATCGGCCCACTGATTGTGGACCCCTGGCACATGCTCCACTCGAACATGCTCCACTCGAAGTGAAATCTGTTCGAGGAGAAGCCATTCCCAAATCTCCTGCGCTTGAAGAGAGAGCCTGAGATCTCGTGCCACCCTGTTTCTGAAGATAAAACATGGTGGTGGTGTTGTCCGTCCGGACCAGAACTGGAGATCCCCGAATCCGAGGCAAGAATGCTTTGAGGCCCAAGAACACCGCCCTTACCTCTAGAAGGTTTATGTGGCATTTCGATTCCTGTTTGGACCATTTCCTGTGCACCTGAAGTACCTGAAGGTGAGCTCCCCAGCCCTCCATGGACAACTATTCACAAACTGAGGCGTTGAGTGAATGAAAGACAGACCCTGAGTAAGGTTTTCTTGATCTTCCACCAAGACATTGCAGCTTTCATAGCCGTCGAGATTTGAATCATGTCGTTGAATGACCCCTTGAATTGAACACATTGAGTGTCTAGTTGCTCCTGCAGTGGGCGCATATGAAGATGGCAACTGGTAATTATTTGAATGCAGGAGGACATCATCCCCAGCATAGATTTGTACTTTCTGACAGAAACTGACCTTTTTAATGATAGAAGGTGTCTCATTTCCTGGAGACGCGAGACCCTTTCGGGAGTCGGAAAGGCTTTGCCGAGATTTGTATCGATGTGAGCTCCTAGGAAAGTCAGAGAGTTGGAAGGAATGAGAGAAGACTTTTCTAGATTGAGGTGAAGACCCAGAGACTGGAAAATATTCCGGCAAGTTTGAGTAGAGTTTCTGGCTGCCTGAAACGAAGGAGCTTTTATTAACCAATCGTCCAGGTAGGGGAATACCTGATGACCTGAACGTCTCAGAAAGGGAGCTATCGGCGCCATGCATTTGGTGAAGACCCTGGGGGCTGACTTCAAAAAGAAGGGAAGTACTCTGAACTGATAATGGCACCCCGCCACTTCGAACCCGAGGTATCTTCGATGCTTGGGATGAATGGGGATGTGAAAATAAGCATTGAGAAGATCGAGAGATGATAGATAATCCCCTTTTTCCATAAGAAGAAGGATTTCCTGCAGAGACAAGATCTTGAAAGATTGTTTTTTGATGAATTTGTTCAGTAACCGGAGGTCCAAGACCTGCCTCCATTTCCCTGTCATCTTTTTGATTAAGAAGAAGTGGGAATAAAACTCCCGATTGCGCTGATGTAAGGGTACCTTTTCTATGGCGCATTTGGAAACGAGTTTTTATTTCCCTCTTGAGATCTGGCAGATGACAATGTAGTACCTTCGGAGGAGTAGTTGGAGGATACTGTACAAACTCTAGGGTGTGACCGTGACGGAAGACATCGAAAACCCATCCGTCCGACGAGATGGACATCAATTTTGTAAGAAGTTTGAGCAGGTTGGTTCGAATTGTGGGACTGTAGTGGAGGGTGCCTGGAAAAAGTCATTGCCTCTTGTTTGAATCCTGCGGTCTGTCGGCAGATTGCTGCCTTTTACGACCAGTGGGCCGTGAATAGGACGATGCAGTGCTGGACCTGAAAGGTGGACGGTACGCCTGATAGGTGCTTTGAGGGTAATGTTGAAACCCCTGTTGGAACTGCGGTCTGGGTGCATACTGCCCTCGAAATCAGCCCTGAAACGACTGGAAACAACGTTGTTGTAGCGTTGCCAGGGATTTAGCAGTGTCTGTGTCCTTTTTTATAGACTGAAGGGCTTCATCTATATGACTTCCGAATAAGCATTCGCCGTCAAAAGGCATATCTAGCACCTTAGCCTGAACCTCAGGACGGAAGCTAGTTGCCTTCAGCCACCCCTGACGCCTCAGCACAGCCGCTCCTGCCATTTGTCGGAATGAAGTAGATGAGATATCCGTAGCGATCTCTATAATTTCAGTGGACGCTCTTTCTCCTTCTGATAAGATATCCTTTGCTTCCTTTTTCTTATCTTCAGGAAGATGTTCCAAAAGCGAAGAGATGTCCGACCACATCTATCGGTCGTACCTTCCCAGAATGGCCGTAGCGTTAAAGGCTCTTAAAGAGGTAGCCGCCAGGGCGGAAAACCTCTTCCCGGTGTTGTCCAGCTGGCCTCCTTTATCCGGAGGTGCAGAACACTGAGGTGCCGGGTTTTTAGCTCTTCTTTGTGCAGCCTGCATGATTACAGAATCCGGTCTTGGATGACCGATGAGGCATGTGGGTGAATTATCCGGGCTTTGTACTTCTTATCCAGCTTCGGAATTACCACTGTGTAGGAAGCTGGCTCTGTATATACTATACCAAAGTGAGGTATAGTGTGCACAGAGTCCAGTGGAACCCCCAAAGGTAGGCAGAGGCAAAGTTAGATAGAACCTTACTCTCTATATGTGGTAGTGTGGTCGAGCAGTAAGGCGGTATCAGAGGACAGTGTTAAGCATTTGTTGTACACCCTCAGTCAGCAAATGAATTCACGCACTCAAAGACTAAACTTTCGACCAATTGTTTTTGTATAAAAATATTCTTTTAGTTATTTTATTTCTAGAACCAAGCAAGCCTGGCACAGGTAAGCAATAAATACTTTACAGTAGTAAATGCTGATTGTAAAACAGTTCAATTGCAATTGTAAATGTACTATGGTTTGACTTACAGTATTGTTTCAGAGAAATGCAATCACTTGTAAATACAGTACATAGACTTGAATGGGATTTTCAGTAAAATAGCAGGTAAGTTACTTTTGGATTACTTTCCTTACTCAGTGCTGTATGCCTAGATGCAGCACTGGGACATTTCCTGTAAACAGGTGAGTAAAAGCGTTTTTGTTAAATCGTACAATTTTAAAGAATTTCTTTAGGTTTCAAAACTCCACACTTAGAAACTTTTTCAGGAAAAAGTGTCAATGTTATCCTATGGAGGATAGGAAAATGCTACTTACCCAGTATGCATCTGTTCTTGGCATGTAGAGCTGTAGATTCATATGCGTTAGCATAGATCGCCATCTGGTGTTGGGCTCGGATGTTTGCACTTTGTTTTTCTTCGAAGAAGTGTTTGTAGTCACGAGGTAGGTGACTCCTCCTTACGATGATAGTGCGCATGGGCATGGACTCCATCCCCAGATTGTTTTCGCCATAAAGGGTGATGATGGAGTTAGTAAGAATAGAAAAAGATGTCCATGTGTGTTGTATCTATGTAAGATAATACTGCAGCAGATAAAGGTACCCGGGGAGGCGGGTGGGTGCATATGAATCTACAGCTCTACATGCCAAAAACAGATGCATACTGGGTAAGTAGCATTTTCCGTTCGAGGCATATGAGCTGTAGATCATATACGTTACCATTGACTATATATACAGCAGTTATTTTCCCAGCGGTGGCCGACCTGTATCTGCTGCAGTAGTTTGAAAAAGTGTTCTTAAGACAGCCTGGCCTACAGTAGCTTGTTGTTTTGCATGCACATCTACACAGTAGTGTTTTGTGAAGGTGTGAGGTGTAGACCAAGTTGCAGCCTTACAGATGTAATTTAAGGGTATATTCCCTAAGAATGCCATAGAAGCCCCTAGTTTGCGTGTGGAATGCGCTCTAGGGGGAATAGTTAATGTGCGTTTGGCTTTAATGTAGCATATTTGGATGCATTTAACTATCCATCGTGCAATACCGGTTTTTGAAATGGGATTGCCTTTATGCGGTGGTGAAAAAGCAACAAAGAGTTGTTTGGTTTTCCTAAAAGATTTAGTTCTTTCAATGTAATAGAGTATTGCTCTTTTGACATCTAGTGTGTGAAGAGCACGTTCTGCCACGGAGTCTGGTTGAGGGAAAAACACTGATAGTTCAACAGACTGATTGAGGTGAAAGGCAGAAACAACTTTAGGTAAAGATTTTGGATTAGTCCTAAGAACCACTTTGTTATGGTGAATTTGTAAAAATGGTTCTTCTATGGTTAGTGCCTGGAGCTCACCAACTCTTCTAAGAGATGTGATGGCTATAAGGAAGGCTACTTTCCAGGTGAGGAACTGTAGCTCACATTTGTGCATAGGTTCAAACAATGGACCCATGAGTCTTGTAAGGACAATATTAAGGTTCCAAACTGGAGAGGGTGGAACTCTAGGGGGAATGATTCTTTTGAGTCCTTCAATGAATGCTTTGATAGCGGGCACTCGAAACAAAGACAAGTGTTGTCTGTTTTGTAGATAAGCAGCTATTGCAGCGAGATGCAATCGTATAGATGTGTATGCTAAGTTACAGAGTTGTAGGTGTAAAACATAGCAAATGATGTTTTGAATGGAAGCATCTAGTGGATTGATTTGATTGTTTGTACAGTAAATTACAAATCGTTTCTGCTTTGCTGCGTAGCATGCTCTTGTGGTAGGACGTCTAGCTTCTTTAATGACGTTCATACAGTCTGGCGGAAGATTGAGGTAGGCAAACTCTAAGATTTCAGGTGCCAGATCGCACGGTTGAGTTGATTGGGATCTGGATGTCTTATCTCTCCATGGTTCTGAGTGAGAAGCTTGGGTGAGAGGTTTAGCTTTTGATGAGGAACTACAGATAGTTCTAACAGGGTTGTGAACCATGGTTGTCGAGCCCATGTGGGAGCAACCAGGATCATTTTGAGTGAATGCTGTTGGAGCTTCCGAACCACTCATGGAATGAGCAGGAGAGGCGGAAAAGCGTAAGCAAATGTTCCTGACCAGTTCATCCATAGCGCATTGCCTTTGGACAATGGGTGTGGATACCTGGACGCGAAGTTTGGGCATTTTGCGTTCTGGTGTGTGGCGAACAGATCTATTTCTGGGTAGCCCCACATTTGAAAGAATGGAAGGAGAACTTGAGGATGTAACTCCCATTCATGGATCTGTTGTCGCTGACGACTGAGCAGATCTGCAATGTGATTGTCTATTCCTGGAAGGTGTTCCGCAAGGAGATATATCTTTTGAGGAATGGCCCATTTCCATATGCTTTGAGCTAGACGAGAGAGCTGTAGGGAGTGTGTACCTCCTTGTTTTTGTATATAGTACATTGCTGTCATGTTGTCTGTACGGACTAGGACAGCTTTGTGTAGTAGATGGGCTTGAAAGGCTTATAATGCTAGAAAAATTGCCAGAAGTTCCAGGTGGTTTAAGTGGAACTGTTTTTGTTGAGGAGTCCATAGGCCCTGAATGGTATGACTTTGTAGATGAGCTCCCAGCCGGTGAGTGATGCGTCTGCTGTTAGCACTCTCTGTGGAACCGGGTCGAGGAACGGCCGCCCTTTGGAAAGGTTTTGTGTGGTCCACCACTGCAGAGAGCGATGGGTGCGGCTGTCTACCAACAACAGATCTGTCAATTGGCCTTGAGCCTGGTTCCACTGACGCGCCAAGCATTCCTGCAGAGGACGCATTTGGAGTCTTGCATAAGGGATGATTAGAATGCAAGAGGCCATCATTCCAATTAATTGCATGAACACTCGAGCTGGTAATGAGTGTTGAGGTTGAAATTGTGATATTAGAGCTTGTATGTTGCGTATCCTGACTGGGTTGGGGTATGCTAGAGCTTTGCAAGTGTCTATTGTAGCTCCTAGATATACTTGTGTATTGGCCGGTTGGAGGTGGTATTTGGTGAGATTTACTGTGAATCCCAAGCGGTGAAGCAACTGAATTGTTTTGTGGGTGTGCTGAACACAGCTTTGTTGTGATTTGGGTTTTAGGAGCCAATCGTCCAGATAAGGAAACACGTGAATGTGTTGTCTTCTTAAGTGAGCTGCAACTACTGCTTGACACTTGGTGAAAACTCTGGGTGCTGTGGTTACCCTGAACGAGAGGACTTTGAACTGGTAGTGTTGACCGTCCACCAGAAACCTGAGATATTTCCTGTGAGCGGGGTGAATGGGAATGTGGAAGTAAGCGTCCTTTAAATCCAAAGTGGAAAGAAAGTCGCCTTCTGAATTAATGGGAGCACCTGTTGGAGGGTGACCATGTGGAAATGATCGGATTGAATGTAGAGATTTAGCTGTCTAAGGTCCAGTATTGGTCTGAGAGAGCCGTCCTTTTTTGGGATGAGAAAATAGAGTGAGTAAACCCCTGTGCCCTGTTGAGCTAAGGGGACTGGTTCTATTGCATGTTTTGTAACAGGGAGAGAACTTCTTGTTTTAAGAGGGTGAGATGTTCTGAGGACATCGCACGATGTGTGGGAGGAATGTTTGGTGGAGTGGAGGTAAGTTCCAGGCAATAACCATATTGGATAATTTGTCTTACCCACTTGTCTGTTGTGATGGAATTCCAGACGGCTAGGAACTGTGAGAGAAGTCCCTCCGACAGGAGTGGAATGATCGGGGGTGGTGGAGGGAAGTCACTGTTTGGTGGTAGGGGAAGTGCGGGGGGAGTTACCTCTGCCTCTATTGTTATTTCCTCTGTATCCTCCCCGAAAATATCCTCTGGATGAGGAAGATTGATTGAGGCTTTAATAAGCCGAGGAGGTGTTTTCTGATGCAGTTGTCTTTGAGCCACCCCTATAAAAGGAGCGACGAAAGGAGCCCCTATTAGAAGGTAATTGTAATGCCCCCATGGATTTTCTCATTTTTTCCAATGAAGAATCGACTGTGGGGCCAAAAAGATGTTCTTGATCAAATGGCTGATTAAGTAGCGCTGATTGTACTTCTTGTTTGAATCCCGAGATTCGAAGCCAAGCGTGTCGGCGTAGCAAAACGCTGGTGTTAATGGCACACGAGGCTGTATCAGCTGCATCGAGGGCACATTTGATGGAAGTGTTTGTAATGAGCTTACCCTCCTGAATGAGGTCGTGAGCTTTAGCTTTGTATTGGTCTGGTAAGTGCTTCATCAGTTTTTCTAGCTCTTCATAGTGAGCTCTATCGTAATGCGCCAGGAGAGCTTGTGCACTGGCAATACGCCAATGATTGGCAGCTTGAGAATGCGATTCTCTTGCCTGATGCATCTTTAAGTTTGGACTCCTTGTCAGGAGGAGGGCGTCACCTGTTTGAGAATTTGCCCTCTTGTGTGCATTTGAAACAACAAGAGAATCTAAAGGTACCTGACCCCTAATGTAAATTGGGAGCGGCTTTATATTTTTATCTACCCTTGGCGTAAGTATTCTAGCTTTAACAGGGTCTTTGAATACCTTGCTGGCGTGTTTTATCATACCGTTAAGCATGGGCAAAGTATTAGTGGTTTTTTGAGATGGAGCGAAAGTTTCCACTAAAAAATCCTCGTCCAAGGGATCAGTATGTAATTCTACCCCATGGTATTGAGCAGCTCTATTAATAAGCTGTGCGAAACCAATATTGTCATCAAGTGGTAATGGTCTGGAGGGATATAGATCGGGGTCATTAGTATGATCCGGGTCTTTATCATAATCATCCCAGGGGTCTGAGTCCTGTGGAATGTTGTCCTCATTATCCTCCCTATCCCCATCCCCGTCCCCATCCCCATCATTATCATGGTGTGGCAAAGGTGAGAAACGTGGTGGTGAGTTTGCTGGTGAAATTAGTAAATTTGGGTTAAAAGGTGGAGGAGGTATGTAAGGGGGAGAGGGGTTAGTACCCATGTCTTTTTTCTTAAGAGGTATGTGGTAATCTTCAGGGAGATCCAGCTTCCGTTTTTTACGAAGTGTTGCTTGAAGTTTTCCAGTTTGAGGGTCAATATGCAACTGTTTTTGTTTCGGATCCAAAGATTGTTGTGGGGGAAGTTCTTTGGATGGAGTCTGTTTATGTTCGGAAGGTTTAAGAGGGCTTCCGTAGTTTTTAGGTTCGGTGCTCTTCGGTGCGGGATGTTTGGGCTCCGAAGGCTTGACTTTTCCCTGTTTCGGATCCGAAGGCTTTCCTTTAGCTGGTTTCGGCTCCGAAGTTTTGTCTTTAACTGGTTTCAGCTCCGATGCTTTCGGTTTAGCCGATATCCGTTCTGAAGCTTTTGGTTTTGGTGGTATGGGCTCCGAAGTGTCCGCTTTATGGGAATCCTTCGGTGCCGAGGATGTCTTCGGTGCCGACATCGGAGCGTCAGGCTTAGCCTTGTGTTTTGGTGCAGAAGATGTGGGTTCGGCACCTGAACGGGGTCGGCTCGATCCCGAGCTGGAAGACTTGTCTTTATGTTTCATAGCCGGGTTCGAAGGCGGGGCGTCTGAAATGTTATCACGGTGTCGACCTGAGAGCAAAGGCGAAGGTGTAACCGGAGTCTTTGGTGGTTTTGTGGGCAGTTGGGGCTCGTTACTCACTGTTCGTTGAGCCGGAGTGATGTTGGAGTCCTCTTCCATGTCGGAGTCGTCGGCTTCAGACACGGAGATGTGTTCTTCTTCGGCGCCGGGTTGGAATTCCGACTCTTCTCCGAAGATGTCTGGCACCGGACTAGTGCCGCGTCTCATCTCGTGACGTCGAGCCCGACGGTCACGAATTGTTTTCTTCGATCGGAATGATCGACCGGCCTCGCAGTTGATTTCTTCGTACTCCGGGGAAAGGCAGAGGTTACAGACCTTGTGTAGGTCCGTGTGTGGGAACTTAGCAACACACCCGGGGCATTTTTTAAATGGAGTCCGTTCCATGGACTGCTGGAGTGGTCGGCGCGGGTAGGCCTTACGGCCCGCGTCGAAGCACCGATCGAATCTGTTGGATTTTACGATGCGCGTCGAAAGGGAAAACGCGATCGAACACAATACCGTAGAGAGGTAAGGATTGCGCGTCGAAAAGGTTCGAAGACGATACCGAACCGGAGCGCCGCAAGACACATCCGAACCCGATGGCAGAAAAAAACAATCTGGGGATGGAGTCGATGCCCATGCGCACTATCATCGTAAGGAGGAGTCACCTACCTCGTGACTACAAACACTTCTTCGAACAAAAACAAAGTGCAAACATCCGAGCCCAACACCAGATGGCGATCTATGCTAACGCATATGATCTACAGCTCATATGCCTCGAACATATGGTTATCGGTTTTTAGGTAAGTATCCGGTAGTGGGAGTTGAGGTTCTGGGGGTAGACTCAGGGGTCCCCCAGGGTCAGTGATGCACTCTTGTTACACCCTCAGCGGCACTAGGGCGGCCGGGTGCAGAGTGTTGAGGCCCAATGTCATCCAATGGGGGATAGGGGGCCTCCGGTTGGTGGCTGCTGGCAAGCAGGCCACTGGGTTGTGGGAGCAAAGCTCCTGGACTTTAGCTCAGGGCAAATGGGGAAACAAATTTGCACCAAAGGTGCACCCTCAGCGGCACTAGGGCGGCCGGGTGCAGGGTGCTGTTTCGACGTCGGATGCCCTGTTGTTTCCAATGGAGAGTCTCCGGTTTGCAAAAGCACTGCAGACAGGGAGACGAAGGACTTCTGGGTGCGACCACCACTTCGAGAGAAGTTGGGAAGTTAGGGGTTGGTTAGGCACCGTTGGTTGGGGCACACAAGGCCGTGGGGCGTCGGGTGCAGGGGTGCCTTTCGGGGTCGGATCTTCTTAACAGCTCCGGGTCGCGGTTAGGGGGGCCTTCTGGATTTCGACTGCAGGCGTCGGCTGGAGGCGCGAGGCAGGTCAGGGGTCACCGGATCTCGGTTCAGGATCGCCGGGGTGACCTCCTCCTGGTGTTTGCCCACTCGAGCTCGGGCCGTGGACGGCGGGTGCAGAGTGGGGCGGATCCGCGGTCTCCGGCTGCTGCCAGAGGTTGCAGTTGAACAAATCCGGTGTTCACGGGAGAAGCAGTCTTTGGAAGTGAAGGTAGGCAGGTCCTCCGGGGTTTTTGAGGTTGCTGGCTGCAGGACACACCGGGATTTCACAGGAGCAGGTTCGAGGGGGGAGACAGGCCGGTGGGGCTGGGGCCAAGTCAGTGGGCGTCTTCCTCTTGTTAGCTGCTGCACGGCTGTTTGGTCCTTCTTCTTTTCTTCTTGTTTCTTGTCTGGATCTGAGGAAGCAAGGTTCAGGGGTGCCCCTAAATACTAGATTTAGGGGCGTTACAGGTAGGTAAAAGGCAGGGACCAATGGGTCCCTTCCCTGGGGTGGGTACACCTCCTATTATGCCACCCTCCAGTGGGAGGGGGGGCATGTGCCTGTCCCTGGTTGGCTGAGTCCCCCCCCATCTTCAAGATGGCGTGGACTGAGAGCTGTGCTTCATCTCGCCTCCCCCACCTGAGGGGTGGAGTTGGCAGAGGTGGGCACACCTCTCTTCCTCACTTGTTTTTCTCGCCGGTTCTCCCGCCCAAAGTGGGGGTCAGAACCAGTGGGGACCAGTTGCTGAAAGCAGCAAGTGGCCTGGGGAAGCTCACAAAGGCGGCAAGCCTTTGAAGCTTCCCCTTCGTGAACCCTGCCCATCCTGGGGAAGGAGGCTTGGCACCTCATCCCAGGATGTGCATTGTTTCAGGCCCCAGAGAGCAGCAGGCTCTTGACCCAGGGGTCCAGAAACATGTCTGGTGGTGGCAGCTGAAAGCAGCCACTCAGCCTGGACACTAGAGGTGAGTTAGTTTTCAGGGGGCATCTCTAAGATGCCCTCTGTGTGCATTTTTCATTAAATCCCACACAGGCATCAGTGTGGGTTTAATGTGCTGAGAAGTTTGATACAAAACTTCTCAGTTTTCAGTGTAGCCATTATGGTGCTGTGGAGTTCGTAATGACAAACTCCCAGCACCATATACTCTTAATGGCAGCACTGCACTTACAATGTCTAAGAATGGACTTAGACACTGTAGGGGCACAGGGCTCATGCACCTGTACCCTCACCACTGGTATAGTGCACCCAGCTAGAGGGGTGACTGACCTATGCCAGGGCAGTGGGTTGTAGGCATGGCACACAGAGACGTGTGTCATGTCGACTCTTCACTTTGTTCTGCACCAAAACACGCAGCTTGCAAAGGCAGTGTGTGAGTGTGTAAGGGTACAGGACCTCTAAGGGTGGCACAATAAGTGCTGCAGCCCTTCGAGGCCTTCTCTGGTCACAGTGCCCTGGGTACCTGTGGTACCATTTACCAGGGACTGACCTGTGGCCAGAGATGCCAATTGGGTTTAGGCTTCAATGCAGTTTTAAGGAAAGAACATAGGCCCTGGGTACCCGATTAGCAGGAGCCCAGGGCACACTCAGTCAAAGTACATCAGCAATTCAGCAAAAAGTGGGGGCAACCATGCAAAAAGAGGGCACTTTCTCACACACTGGGATAGAAGCTGGAGTCCACATCAGTTTTAGACCTTCCTGCCATAAGTAATCCACTATGGGAATTGCCCTAATGGATCGTTGAGAGCCTGGCTTAAAGTCATATAAGAAACACTCGGTTTAACTGGCATAGGTAGATCGAAGCGCCTCAAGGCACGTTCTAGAAAGTCGTGGAAGCTCCTGATGTCAGCAGGGGGAGAGTCTGCAGGAGGAGGGATACGAGATGACGGTGTGGGAACTACGTAATCATCACATTCGTCCTGGGTGTCAACTTCAGTGTGTATCTCTCCTTCCTCTATCTGTTGTTGGTCCACATTTTGTGTATCATCCGGAATAACAATAGAAGGAGGCAAAACCTTTTCCCTTATGGACCTAGGAGTTACTTGTCCTGCGTGCTCTAGGAGGATGTTGCGGAGCATTTGCCTTGGGAAAGCGCCTGTAGTAGTCTTTTAGCATGTGACGCAAGTCTGTTACCAACGACACTGGAACGTTAATAGATGGTTCTCTAAAATGGGGAGGATCCTCTTCCTCATAGGGATAACGCTCTTGAAAAGATTCTGGCTGTTGAACAGTAGCCGTATCAGTGAAAGAATACTCTCCTGCAAGGTATGAATATGGATTAATGTCCTCTAAGTCCTCATCATCCTCCAAGTCCTCATCATCCTCCGAGTCCGGACACTTAACTTTTAGTTGAGGACTATACGCAGGGCCAAACATGCTATCATCCTCAGACTCCTGGAAGTCAAGCAAACGTGCTGGAGGCAATGGAGAAATTTTAGAAAAATCCAAAATCTTTGAAGGTCCCAAATGGATTTTTTCTCCCGACACCACCACCGTCGGTGCAAAGGAGGACAGCATCGTCGAAAGTAGTTGTAGAAATTCTCGTCGGCGGAGGAAGGCTCGTCGACGAAGGTCTCGTCGACGGAGATGGTCTCGTCGATGATGACGCTGTCGTCAGAGTCAACTGCGGGCCCATCGACGCAGCGGCCGTCAACGTTGTGACCGCCGACGTTGTGACCGTCGACGTTGTGAAAGTCTCTGTAGAAGCAGTCGACGGTGAAGAAATCACCTCAGGTCTACTGACAGAGATAGCCCTCGGCGACAACGCCGTCGACGGACGAGAAGGAAGATCTCTCACAGGGGTTATAGAAGCAGACACTGGAGTAGAAGATGATCTTAGAGTTCCTTCTACCTGCTTTCTGTGGCGTTTCTCCTCAGATTTTTCCTGCTCCTGTGATTTCGATCTCTTGGAGTCCCCTTGGTGAGAAGAGGAGCTGCCTTCTTTTCTTTTCCTGGAGGAAGAATGGGGCTTTTCCTCAGTGTCAAAGCAAGATTCAGAAACAGCTTTTTTCTTCTGGAGCCAGAGGAGCAGTCTTCCTTCCCTATCCTTGAGGGTCTTGGCCGAGAAGGTTCGGCAGTATTTGCATTCCCTGGGTTTATGGTCAGGGTAGAGGCAATAGAGACATTGCTTGTGGGGATCTTCTGAGAAAAGACTAGATTTTGCACAAGTTTCACAGGGCCTAAACAACCCTTTTTTATCTGGCATTGTGAAAGTCACAGAAAGGAATACCTTGAGCTGGAAGCTGGAGGTCAAAAGTTGAAAAACCAACTGTCACTGAGCAGAGCTCAGAGAGACTCCCAATCACACGACATGCGGTAAGAAATCTGAGGTGTGGGGGCTCTGTTGAGAGAGTTACTCGGAGGTCTCTGCTGTGATTGGCTGAACTTTGGATGTTATAAAATGAGGTTGATCGAGTGCTCAATTGAATTTTCTCTCTATGGAGGTCTATGTAATGTATTCAGTACTACTATTTCTACTGTTACCGTGGGACTCCCACCATGACAATGGGGAAGATTTAAGCATGTGAATCTATAAAAGATACAATACTGGAGAATCTGAGGTGTGGTGGCTCTGTGGAGAGGGTTACTCTGAGGTCTCTGCTGTGATTGGCTGAACTTTGGATGTTATAAAATGAGGTTGATAGAGTGCTCAATTGAATTTTCTCTCTATGGAGGTCTATGTAATATATTTAGTACTACTATTTCTACTGTTACCATGGGACTCCCACCATGACGGGGAAGATTTAAGCATAAAAGATACAATACTGGAGAACCTTCACTTTCTGGGCAATGGAAGCCTTCCCCGTGATCATTATCGACAATCCTGCTCTTCCTGTGGACAAACTCTACACAGATAATGCACAAAAGCATTATCTTCCCCCCCCCCAACACATAAGGCTTTGTGCCAGGAGAGACTCTAAAGGATAGGGGGGGGAGACAGCTGTGCAAGTGGCTGTGCTTTGGCAGGGCAATAGATTGGAAATCAGTCTTTGCCTCTGTAAGACCTGTTTGGTGGCGGGAGGGGGTTACCACACAGAGAAAGCAACCGTGGATGGCAACTGACGTCTTGGGTCCTTCATACTATGGTGCTGCAAAGTGGGTCAAGTAAACCCCCCTACCACAATGGACTCACAGGGTAGCAGTCCAAGGCATATCAGGGACGTGGAGGTACAGCATGAGAACTGTAGCAATCAAGAAATAAGGACACTAAGTAAATGCCCACCTCAGGGCTTTTTTTTTAAATTTATTTTTTAAAGAAGACAGAAGTAATGGTTCACACCAAAAGGCATTATGGCACAAAGAGAAAAAACAGCACTATAGAGATGCACATCACAGGATTACTAGGCACAGATATGAAGTCTCAAACTTGAGCATGTGTAGGATTCCTGTGATGAAGTGAAGAAGCTTTTTTAAGCAGTTAGTTATATTTGGCTTTGCAGTTCTTCTAAGAGTGTTACAGATCTTTAGAAGTCCCACCTAAATCTCTTTAGCCAACTTAAAAGTCAAGGTCAACATAAAAGGAGCCGCATTTGTGTGAACCAGGGGGACTAACCGTCTCAGTGAACTTCAGGGCAAGAGGAGGAGCTCTGCAACGTTCTTCACCTGCAGCTGGGCCCTTAAGCACTACATAAGCGCATTTCAAGTCCTGCAGTGCGGGTCACGCCCGGGCAAAGCCTGAGCCAAGGGCGGATCTTTCTGCGCCCAACCGCGGCCAGAAGAGGCTGGGCCACCTTCCTATTATCAGCCCCGCGGGGCGACTGACTTATCTTTTTCCTTTTTGCTGCTTTCCGACTGCTGCCTTGATATGGGGAAGAGAAAGGGGGACATTAGTGAACACCTCCAATAAAAGGCCCAGAACCCAGAACATCATCCTGGCTTTCCTAAATGTTGCTGTGGGGGCTTTGTCGGAAGAAATGACACAGGTGGAGGACCAACTGGCTTCCTTCTCAGCTTCTATATTTAGTGAAACCGCTGCCATGGTGTCCTCAAATAGAGAGACTTCGGCTCACACCAACTCTAAAAGGCCCACGATTGGGTCATCTTCGTTAAAGCTACATCCACAGCCCAGTATCTCAAATGGCAGTATTCTGGCAGTTAGCCAGGATGTCCAGGTTGCATCTGCTGGATGAAAGTCAAAATCAAAGTCAAAAATATCAATCTCCACAATTCAGCTGCCCACATTGAGTAAACCGGTAAGGAAATGTCAGAAGCCTATAGTCACAGATGATGAACCTGCAGGCCCCACATGCATAGTAAGCACAGTGCAGGACATTGTCATGAAAACTGAAGAGTCGTTGAGTCCCTTGAGGCCAGACTGCTTGGTCTGGAGGATAAACTACAAAAAATTGAGGGAGGGCTGAGTTATCTAGTTAGTACTATCAAGACCCTGGAGCAAAGATTACGCACCCTGAACAAGTCTCCCTGTGATTCCACCAAGGTTCTTAATCCTCAGAGCTCTCCATACCACATTTCCCAAATCCCCATCCAGGGTCAGCTGCCCAGGATAGTTCAGCTGTCACTTTACAGTGTCCTATGGGGGGTGCCTGTTCCTCTAATAACCTACCAGCTAAAGGGAACATTTTACAAAATAGCTTCCCTATCGGTCCCCTTGTCGCCCCTAGCAACTGTCCCATGAGCAGGGGAGCCCAATCCCATAATTCTTATAACACCCCTGGTCAGACTTGCAGTAATAACAAGAATGGGCCAACACCATTGCATTGAGGAACATGATACAACTACCCCCGGCCTCAACCCCCTATGTTCTTGTATTGGCCAACGTTCCCCCTATTTGAGAGAGAAATGATGAGAGCTATAGTCAGATTAAAAACAAGGTAACTCACTGGCTCTTGAAAAGGTCGAACCTTTCAGCTTCTTCCCTGTACTACAAAATCATTAAGGGGTGCAGGGTAGGGTGGATAGCGGACACCTCTAAAACGACTGTCTTGGTCCATTTTAGAAACCCCAGGTTGGTGGAACAAATTAATTTTACCACAAGTCCAAATCTGTCCATGAGGTCGGATATCCTACTTTAACCCCATGACTGCTTTTACACTCCGCAGTGCATTAGGCACCTTTTAGAGGCCCCATCTAGTCAGCCTTTGTTGATTGGGTGCTCCATGGTGACATGTAAAGGGTCCAGCAATGATCTTCAGATAAATAAATGGATTTGCACCTCTAGCACATCTAGATGAGCAAGATTGACACACAGCCAGCTCATATTTGCCCCCCGGAAGGGCAAAGGTATGTCCATCGTCCAGGGGGATACTTGCTAATCTGGGCTGGAATGTTGCAGGGGTGAGTCATGTTTTGAATGATGAGCAAGAGTAGTCTATATTGCAATCCTATGAAATCATTTGCTTATAAGGGAGTTGGAATGCTACAGGCGATCCGAGTTTGGATGGTTAAGCAACCTTTTTCATGAATGCAAAGCCCTCGCTTCAAGGTAAACCGAAGGGGGCCTCAAGACCATTGCTAAATTGGGTCTAGGATGCGGCATGGAGATTATTCCTATGGATTCACCTTACATTTTATGTGTGTTTACCTTTGATAACTAGAAGTTGTTAGTTATTAATGTTAATAAATCTGTCATCAAATGACACCACTACTACTGAGTTAAGTAACTTTTTAGAATTTATACACTGTTTTTCCTTAAACCTATCTCAATTTTAATCCTTGGAGATTTTAACTTGCATCCTTGTTGGTCATGTGGACCGATTGTCGGGAATGAAGTTTCTGGTCCTACTTATGAACAGGTGCATTTTATTCACTCGAGACGGGGAGTACTTAAATAATGTACTCTATGAATTTAACTTATCAATTTGTTATCCAGGGAGAAGTTACTCTCAGATGGCGTAGTACCTACCTTCAAGGGCAGAAGCATAGTACCACGCTCGATTATATTATTGTGTCAGCCTGTCTATTTGGATCCCTTATTGAGTTTTAAACTCAGTGGAGAGCTTGTAATGATCAAAACCCAATATGTGCCGAGTTCAGAATAGACGCGTCAGTCGTCAAAAAAGCCCCATTTGAATAAGGAGCCACTTATCCCAATTGAAAAGGGCCGTAGACTAGGATGGGCTAAAATAATCCCAGATTCATTCTTTAAAAATCTGGTAACATCCTGCCACATAAATTTTGAAATCTGTTTACAGCTAGAGAGCTCTGATCATGACATGCTCGACTCTTGAGCTTATCGGCATAGAAATTCAGTTGGCCCTTACTAGGAAGGGTAGAGGCTCTGCCATTTTAGGACTGAAGTGGTTCGATAAGAAGTGCAATAATCCCCACAAGGCCTTGTTGGCGGCCCTTCATCAGAAGCCAGGGTGTGTAACTGCAGTGAGGGAGGCTAGGTGTGTGTACACAGCCACATGTAGGGAACGTAAAGCTGCGCTTAAAAGGGAGGCCTGGGAGGATCTACCAGCTGAATGTTCGCTTCGGGACAGCGCAGCATTATGGAGGGTGGTAAACCGGCCCTTATTTCATACACAGACACCCAGCCCAAATTGGCTCTCACTATCCCTTCCCAAGCCTAGGTACGCCATTTTGAGTCAATTTACAAAGAGGAAAATGTATCCTCCTCCCCCGTTCATCATAGCAGGAGGGCGGTAACCCTCTTAAACTTGGAGTAAGTCAAAGATACTATTGAGGCCTTGCCATCTGGAAAAGCCCCTGGCCCGGATGGAGTTCCAGGAGACCTTTACAAAGCTCATGTGGACCTCTAGGCCCCTATTATTACCCAACACTTGAATGTGGTAGCTCGCAGTCAAATCCTCCGCTTATGGCAAAAGTCGGTAATTGTCCTGGTATACCAAAAAAAAAAGAGAATAGAGCCGATCCAGCCGGTTACAGGCCAATCTCATTAGTCGATGCAGAAGTTAAAATCATTAACCGCATCCTGCTGTAGCAGCTGTCAGAGTGGGTAGAGGAGCATAATATACTGACAGACATCAAATATGGATTCAGGGTGGGGAATGATCGAACAAATCCTTAACCTCCATTTATTAATTAACACGTACATTACAGCGAAGAAGGGCTCCATTCATTAGGCATTCATGGACCTCAGCACAGCCTTTGACTCAGTCAATAGGTCGAAGCTCTGGGCAGTGTTGGAGTTCATGGAGGTAGACATTGCACTAGTCACTTTTCTTCAAGATTTGCACTCGGGGCTTGAGGCCTCTGTAAGATTTGGTCACAATGGTGAGTGCCCTCCACACTTCAAGTTAGCCAGGGGAGTGCGCTAGGGTGTACTTCAGCCCGATGCTCTTTATTTTATATATTGATCAGCTTGAACTCTTCCTAGTGAAATTCTGCAAGGATGTTCCTAAGGTGGATGACAGATATGTACCAGCCTTGCTATATGATGAAGATACTGTTCTTATAACTCTCACTGCTAATGGCTAACAGCATTTGCTAGATCAGTTCATTTTATTCATGGACAGCTTGGGCCCGAGTACCAACTTCTCTAAATCCTACATTATGGTTCTGGGCCTGGCCTAAACAAAATCTAAAACCTATACAATTAAAGGCAATCAAATCGGCAGGGTCAATAAATGTTGTTATCTAGGCTTGTTACTGGATACCAAATTGAATAGGCAATTCTTGCTCAATGCCCAGGCTCAGTCTCTTAATAGAGAATCCCACAGCATTGAGGATCTTTCTAGGCTGCTATGCCCACCCCATATTAGATCAACTACTGATCTTTACAAAGCGAAATGCATTCCAACAGCGAGATTTGGATGCGAGATCTGGGGATACAAGGACTGCAACCTAATAAAGGTGGAGTGAAATAAATTGCTAAGAAAAGTTCTGAGGTTGCCTTAAAGTGTTCCGATTGAGATCGTGCATGAGGAACTGGGGTTTAGTTATATTTCGGATTATATTCAAGTCCGCCTAATTATATTATGGCTGTCAATTTGGACCATGGAGTAATTAAAACTTAATAGAATGATCCTAAGAGATTGCCTCGCACTGGATCGTGGGCTTCACATACCATGGTTAAACTATATCAAATACATTTTGAGTAACCTTGGCAAACCGTAGTTATTTGATAACCCAAAATCTATCACCAAGGATGATACTGCATGGGTTACGAAAGCCTTTTTAGGCAAAGCTCAGGAAAAGAGGGCGTTGAACCTAATGTCTAAGAAACGCCTTACGCATTATTTCATTTTTAGGTCTTGCCTACGCAGCGCGCATGCGCTGCATAGGAGGGCCTTTAGCCGTCGCTCTGCTCTTTTTGAAGCACATACTCGTGCTTGTGGCGGCCTCCACCTTGCGGGAGCGAGCAGCGGCGCGCATGCTAATTGGCTGTTGCTCGCTCCCGCAAGGCGGATGGTGCCACAAGCATGAGTGTGCTTGAAAACAGCTGCTGCTTGCTTCGATCGCGCGCTCCACTCACGGGACGCTGCAGCAAGCGCGCGCACCACTCGCGGTACAGACAAAGTATACACATATACAAGGCATGATTGTTTATCTGTGTGGTAAACTGTGTACAAAGTAATCGTACAGAAAAAAAGCTTCGTACTTAGCAGGCTTAACCTTCTCATCCATAACAGTTTCTCCACATGTTCATACTGAAGTGAATTTCTGACCCGAATGGCCTTAGGCTCGCAGCACAGCATAACTATAGAAAGTACCATTCTCTGCTAGGTCGAACATAACGGGAATTAAGCTTTGAGTTGTTTCAAAAGTAACTTTCAGAGGACATGTCTTGCTATACAGTATTAATTGTCTTTTGGGGTTAAAATACCATAAAGGATTAGTATTTTTATGCAGTGCAGACTCGAGAAGAGCCCATGGGAATGTTGCAAGGAAGCAGTTCTTAACAGATAAATTAATCCTGCCCCGAATGAATCTGTTGTGCTTGTTGCTATTGGAACTTCGTGTACTCTGAGAAAGTTTACCGGAAAGCTTTGAAGCTGTTTTATTTGTTATTTTTACCCCCGGCCTTGAGAGCTGTGTCCGTGCTGCAGGTTGATACTGGCCTGCGGGTCGACTGGCTAGCCATCCAATAACTTGGCACGGTGCCAAGCCTCAGTGGCATTAGACTAATTCTTTCATCTCTGGTGGCTTTGTTGAATCCCTGCATTCCAGGCCCGCAGCTGTTATAGTCCGTCGTCTATCTCTAAACTTCATAGATGAGGGCCGGCCTAGAGCGGCCCAGGCAGTCCATTGCAGCGGAACATTAGCAAGTAATGAGGATGTGCTTTACTTCAAAGACACCAAAATCAAGGACATTTTACCTAGATTGTCTTATATCCCCCTCAGGAAACCTGAATCCAGTAGTTTGTCAGTGGGAAATGGCGCAATTTTTTGTAAAAATGAATTGACTGACTGCATTTATTTTTTGTAGCGACACTGCAGAATTCAACATGGCTCAGTAGATCGAAATTCTAACAGCCTTAATTCAGGAAAGATTGTGTTTTATTTATGTACTTTTTGTATTGTGATGTAATGATTGTGTTTTTAGCTCCCACTTCGGGGATCTTTGTGTAAATTCCAGGTCATTCTTTTGAAACAAAGCAGGACGTACCAGCCTTCCATGCTTCTGAGGTAGATAAAATAAATAACTTTGCACCTTTAAGTGCAAAATGTTCAGTATTGCGAGGAATGGTGTTTAATGTGGGCACACATTGCTCATCATTCCTAGTTTTGTAGCTTAGAATGGAGGATAACACGCTGATTGTGTATTTTCCCATTGTCCGAGGTGTCCCAATTCAAAATGTCAGCTGTATATACCTGCAAGCTTTGCGCCGCGTATTATTCATAGCAAATCTTGTGGGCAACCCCCCGGGGCGCAGTTTGCACCGAAGCTTTGTCACAAACGTGGTTGGGGGTTTCGACATCTGTTTCGCTTTTATCGTACTAGCACCCTGCTCGGGTCGGCGCTTATTTAGTGATGCGATTCGAGTAGTGTCCATGGTGGCACGCGTGTAGTGCTGCTGCCCTCTAAAAGGAATGCACATGTAGAGTTCTCCTGGCTCTTCAAAGCTAACCGCATCTGGAAAACGTCATTTGTGACGAATGGCCCACATAACTTGCCGCTTCCTCTGCATCCTTACTTGTGGGGCCGGCTTGTAGGGCGGAAACCCCAGCAGCGGCTCCAGTGGTGCATAGGGGCGTCTTTTGTTAGCCTGCCCCAACAAGTCCCCACTCAAGAGCTTCACACTGAGACACGCTGATGTCGATGAATTCCATCTGTGCTCCCTTTCCTGTTCGTGCTGTGAAGGTTACGAAGATGCAAGTCAAAGGCTAAATGCTCATGGGTTTCTTGCTCCCACTTCTGGGGTCTGCAGAGCATTTGCGTAATTGCGCACGAGGACGGATTCTTGCTTAGTCGGGTGCTCGCGTGACCTTGCTTTTTAGGTCTCGCCTACGCAGCGCGCATGCGTAGGAGGGCCTTTAGCCGTCGCTCTGCTCTTTTTGAAGCACATACTCGTGCTTGTGGCGGCATCCACCTTGCGGGAGCGAGCAGCGGCGCATATGCTAATTGGCTGTTGCTCGCTCCCGCAAGGCGGATGGTGCCACAAGCACAAGTGTGCTTGAAAACAGCTGCTGCTTGTTTCAATCGTGCGCGCACCACTCGCGGGATGCTGCAGCGAGCGCGGGCGCACCACTCGCGGGACGCTTTCATCATGTCACCATGACATCACTAAACCACGGGTGATACCATATATTTTCAGGCCAAGGGGGAGCAGCGTAAGATATGGAGAATATCTTGACAGGATTAATCATTACGTCCCTAAAACTGATCCAATCGTGCGCCTGAAAATATGACTCCGTGTTTCCTAACATATTGACTCAACAACGGCCCCTCCTCACCGCTGCAGTAGTGGTCTGCCCCGTGTGGCTTTCCTTGTCTTCACGTGCCCTAGTCCTCGTGACATCACAACGCAGGGCTACCACATCACTGCATTCTCGTCACGAGGTGCCGCTTCTGGTGCTGCTATGATTGGATGAAGGCTTTCAAATCAATTACAGTGTGTACATTTTCCTCCGTCCTTGTTTAAAATAAATGATACATTCAACATAAGGCTCATGCTCCCAGTTTGTGTGCCTAGACCTTTTCCAGTTATGGAAGCATTTACACTGGCCAAGTCCACATCTGTGTCCAACTCGCTCCTCCGTCTGGTAATAATGTTCCATTGTCCAATTACCTACTTTGCTCCTCAGAATAAATTCTGATTTCACTGCTGTACACACCGCAGGAAAGATATACATGAAACCGGTCCCATTCTGTTGGGTGGAACGCTCTTTCAGTCTCAAACACTGCCCTGTGTTGCCGGCTGTCTTACGTCGTTCCTTACCTCTGTAGACATAACTTCAGGGGCTGGCTATGGTTCTCCCCGCCTCTCACGAGGGCACTGCTGTTACGGCTGTTTTTCCTTCGGTGGTACCCTTCATGTGCCTTGGCAGAACACTCGCTCTCCGCTATCTGTTGCTGTTTGTTCCACTTTGAAATCACCAGCTGGGATATTCAGTTCTGAGTCTCCGCAGGTCTGATTGGGTCCCCTCTCATCAGGTGTGGTAAAGATGGAAGTAAGATTCCTTATATCTGGTGGCACAACCAAAGCGTTCAAATATTGCAAGTTCCTATCCTCGAGCATGTAATGTTCGCACTCTCATGACGCATGGCCTCTATGTGCTATATAGTGCCCGAGTACACAGGGATCAGTATGTGCTTGTTAGGATGATAACCTGCAGAAGGATCAGGCTCCTCCCTGCCCAAAGCTAGCCCGAGCTCTTTAGTTGTTTCACAGTATTCGGTGGTCCCTCTATACATGGCTAAACATGTAGGATGTCTGACGGTATTTTTCTGTATACGTCACAGAGGTCATTTTGCTGCTCCACCCTACTCTGTCTTGAATAACTGGCTATATGGGGCTGCAAGGCCCCCACATCCTAACCTGATGTTTACAGAAAGAGAGAGCGTAAATCTTGCATAGCCAATAGGTCTCGCTTTTGGGACCTTATAAGTATTTAGTTATGCAGCACAATATCCTTGGTGCAACAACATCAACTGTTGCATGGCTAAACACTTATAAGGTCCCAAAGGCGAGACCTATTGGCTATGCCAATGCTTGTTAAATCTCTGAATCTTACCGTACTTACTGCTTGATATGCCAGCTCACCGCAGGCGACTCTTGACCTACTTCCGCATGAACCAGTTTCCTCAGTTACTAGTGAGCTAGCACAAGCCTTACGAGCCTCCATCTTGCTCTTCTGACCATGCTGCTATGTTTGATACCTTGTACATTGTTTTTATATGTCCTACATTTTCTAGATTCCGTTTTAAGTAGATTCATACGTTGTTTTTAGCCCAGTATGTTGTGCAAGTAGACGTGCATTACTGTATCTTCAAGTTTTTAGATTCACCAACTGTGTTTTTATGTCTCTTGGATTTTATCTGGGATGTTTCATTCATATGTATGAGTTATGAGGCTTCATTTACTGGTTTGGGAGGGACAGTTTTCTTGATACAATTGCCCCTGTATTTGATGAACTTTTATAAGTTGTTTTATTCAAATCGTATAAAGATTATTGTATTGAATTGAACATAAAAGTCACTGTATCTTGTATGGCCGCATCAACAAAAGCAATAGGTCTATCGCCATTAGCACAGTCAGTCTGGCGCCATCAGAATTATGGTCATCTGCAACTTGCAGTTTCAAAACAACAGCTAGTATCAGCAGGACTGGAGGAAACGCACTGAGCAATGTTCTTTAACAGTTCATCGAAAGGCCAATGCCCAATGAGCCTAGTTCTGAAATCCTGGACATGAAGCCTAGGCATTTTTTTTATTTCTTGTTGTTACAAAGAGGTCAATCAATGGAGAATGCTACCCTTTGAAAATGTGTTGCAACACTTTGTCGTCTAGCCCCCACTTGTGTTAGAAGGGACTTTGAAAATCCACTTGTGTACTGACTTTGTGAGACCTCTAGCTAAGACGCCTAGCAAAATTCTCAGAGCCTCCAGTGACCGAAGTCATGATCTTGTGCATCTGTTTGATCAAGTAGTGAACACCCGTCATAGTGTAATTTTTGTATCGGACTTCAAGAAATCCAAATCTGGCTGAGGTGGTATTTGTTCAGTAGGTGTGCGAGTCCTTCGAGTCACTTGGCTGTAGAGTCTCCATGATGGTTAATGTAGCCGGCAGTGCTTCCACGTGCACCTCTGAAGTAATTGCAGCATCTCTAGATGCTAGTTGGATGGTTTTGGTGGAATATTTGGTGATGGACTGGTAAATCTGAGACAGTAACCATTCTGTACAAAATTCAGAACCCAAGTGTCTGTTGTGCTATAACGTTACTCTTAGATATTTAGTAATACTTCCCTCTACCGGAGGGGGTAATGGAAGAAGGGGAAGCAGAGGTTCATTGTTAAGAACACGCTTGAGGATGCTTTGGTGACCACCTCTTTCTTTTGGTTGATGCCTTTGATGTTGCTGGAAAGGCCTTTGTTGCTGTTGTTGGTGGTGCCCTTGAAGCCACTGAGGGGGCTGAACCCTCTGAAGAAAATACCACTTCTCGTAAGGTCTGTAAGGATGTTTTTTTCAGACCAACTGCTTTCAGGGTTTCCATATGAGCCATTCATCCTCTGTATGGCTCCTAAATAAAGTAGCGCCAGAGAAAGGTAGGTTGATAATTCTCTGTTGAGATTACAGATTCAGGGCTGTTAAACAAAGCCAAGAATGTCTCAAGAGAGATAATCTGTAGCAATAGCCATGAGCTGCTAGCAAGGAAGAATCGGCAGCAGTGCTGATAACTGGTTAGAGACCATCATGCCTTCATTCATACCTCTACAAAGTCTTCCCTGCCGTCTCTTGGGGGTTTATACACAAATTGCTGTAGGGAGTCCTATAAGAAAATGAGTTACTTACCTGTAACTACGGTTCTCCAGTATTGGTATCTTTCATAGATTCACATGCTTGAATCATCCCCGTCGTCGTAGTGGGAGTCCCACGGTATTCATATAAAAGCAGTGGATAATACTACTATAGGCTACCATGCAATGAAGAGTCACTGCAATAGCCTATCCATTTTCTTTTGTAAAAAAGAACCTAACTTAAGTAGCAGCCAATAAGGCGACGGCACCCTCTAGAACAATCCCAAGAGGCTAGGTTCCTCAGATTTTCAAGCACAAGTGTGAAACTATAAACCTTGAGGAATAAGGGAAGCCTCTCCGGGGAGGAGGGTGGGGCGCATGTGAATCTATGAAAGATACCAATACTGGAGAACCGTATTTACAGGTAAGTAACTAATTTTCTTCTCCAGTATTGGATCTTTTATAGATTCACATGCTTGAATCAGAGTAGCTAGCAGTTTCAATAACATGCTTGTATAGAAATACTGTAATATATACTGGTCGACTCCTTAGAGGATGGTGGGTAACAATATACATGCCAATACAGAAGCATAAACAAGATATTACGCAGTAAGATATCAAATATATATATATATATATATATATATATATATATATATATATATATAGACATAAATATAAGTACATTACACCAAGCGAAAAATAAAAAAACACCTCTAATAGTAGAGGCTTACCTTATTGGAATAGAGGACGTAGGACTGCCTGTCCCACAATTGCTTCGCAATAAGTTGCTGTGTCCAGGCAATAGTGCCGCGTGAAGGTATGAGCATTCTTCCACGGCAAATCTTGTCCAGTGGAACACCAGCGAAAAGACCAGCAGAAGAGGACACTGCTCTTGCAGAATGCGCCCTGGTCTTGGTCGTAAGCGGTTTACCCGCCTTAATATGAGACAGTTGAATAGTAGCAGCGATCCACCGTGCAATAGTTCTTTTTGTGACAGCAGAACCGAGCTTTACAGGCCCATAAGATACTAGAAGTTCATCCGTTCTGCGTAGCTGCTTTGTCCTTTGCAAGTAAAACTTAAGGCATTGTTTTACATCTAAAGAGTGAAGAGATTTCTCCGCCGGTGAAGAAGGATGCGGGAAGAAAGTGCGCAGTGTAACGGGCTCATTAAGGTGAAACTGAGATGGTACCTTTGGTATGAATTTAGGATTTGTTAGTAACATCACTTAGTCCTCTGCGAAGCGCAAGTAAAGCTCTTTAATGGTGAAGGCTTGAATTTCGCTTACTCTTCTAGCAGAAGTAAGCGCGAGAAGCAAAGCCACTTTCCATGTGAGAAACTTGAGCTCTATTTTGTGAATTGGCTCAAACGGTGGTTTCATTAACTGAGACAGGACCACATTAAGGCGCCATTCTGTTGGAGGAGGCCCAATAGGGGGGAAAAGTCCTGAATAGACCCTTCATGAACTGCTTGATGATGCGAGAAGAGCAGAGAGAAGAGGCGTTGGACGTGCGTCTATATCGGGAGAGGGCCGCCAGGTGACCCTTACTGAAGCATAGGCCAGACCTGATCTTGCCAGAGACGAGAGATAAGGCAAGATTTGTTCTGGGGAAGAGAGAAGAGGGTAAATGTCATTCCGAAGGCACCAAGAACAAAAACGTTTCCATTTTAGTCTATACGTTTTAGTAGTAGACTCAGCTCTTGCTCTGGACAATATATCTCTACAATCCTGAGGGATGACTAAATCCTTGTACTCATTGAACTCAGGTTCCAGGCATGCAATTGAAGAGAAGCTGGGTGCAGATGCAGGATCTGCCCTTTGTTCATCATTAGCAGGGTGGTTGACAATGGAAGGCGATAAGGTTTGGATTGCGACAGCAGGAGTAGCTCCGTGAACCAGTGCCGGCGTGGCCAACGCGGAGCAATGAGGATGAGTTGGCACGGTTCCAGTTTCATCAGCAGTCTGGAGATTAGGGGGAATGGGGGAAACACAAAGATTCCTGACCATCTTATCAGAAACGCATTCCCCCATTACCCTATCTGTGATTCCCTGCTGGCAAAGAACTGGCATTTCTGGATCCCTTGAGACGCAAATAGGTCCAAGTTTGGTGTTCCCCATTTCTGGAAGATGTGATTGAGAATCAGTTGGTTGAGTTCCCACTCGTGATTTGATTGATTTAACCTGCTCAAGGTGTCTGCTAGGTTGTTCTTTACTCCTGGGAGATGCTCCGCTTTGATAGTTATTTGATGTTGTAGTGTCCATTCCCATATATTATTTGAGCTTCCCAAGATAGGATTGGAGATCTTGTTCCTCCCTGCTTGTTTAGATAGTGCATGCAAGTGGTATTGTCAGTGCGTATGAGGACTGAGGATGCTCTTATCCTTGGGAGGAATGACTGGAGAGCTAGAAATATCGCCCGTAATTCCAGAAAATTTATATGCATTTTGGAGAGAGAGACTCCATTTGCCGCTTATTTGGAGGTCTTGCTGATGCGCTCCCCAGCCTTCCAAAGATGCATCTGTGGTCAGAACAAACTCTGGGAGAGGAGAAAGGAATGACAGTCCCAGAGAGAGATTACTGGGAGATTGCCACCAAATTAGTGCATCCTTCATGATCGGAGTTATCCGAATTATGTCGTCGAATGATCCGGTTACTTGAAGCCATTGGGTGTCCAACTGCTCTTGAAATGGCCTCATCCTTAGACGAGCATGAGGTACCATGAGAATGGCGGAAAACATCATTCCGAGAAAGGATTTGAGGAGACGGACAGAAGCAAACTTTCTTTTGTAGAGATTGTGAGCCAGAGATATAATGGCGTCCTGTCTCTCTGTTGATAAGAATGCCCTGTTTTGGAGTGTGTCCAGTGTTGCTCCTAGAAAGATTAACCGATGAGAAGGAGCTAGAACGGATTTTTGAAGATTGACTGCCAGCCCTAGAGAGCGGAAGAGCTGTAGGCAGAAAGAGATGTCTTCTGAAGCTTGACGAAGAGAAGGAGCTTTCACCACCAATCGTCGAGGTATGGGAAGATCTGTAGGCCTTTCAATCTTAGGTATGCTGCCACAGGAGCTAGGCACTTGGTGAAAACCCAGGGAGCTGAACGAAGGCCAAAGGGAAGTACCTTGAATTGATAATGCGCGCCTGCCACAGAGAAACATAAAACTTTTCGATGTTTGGGGTGGATAGGGATATGGAAGTATGCGTCCTCCAAATCTAGGCTTGCTAAAAAATCAGAATGGTTCAGAAGCTGCAATATCTCCTGGAAAGTAACCATGCAAAAGAATTTCTTCAGCAGGTATGTGTTGAGTTTTCTAAGGTTTAGAATGGGACGCCATTCCCCCAACTTTTTCTTCTTTATCAGGAAACAGCCAGATTAGAAGCCTTTTCCTCTCTGAGAGCGTGGAACATATTCTATTGCTCCTTTTTGAAGCATTAGTAAAGCCTCCTTCTTTAGCAATTGAAGATGGGGTGGTACTGATTTCCGAGGCGGATGATGAGGTGGCATTGTGGTAAAAACTAGGGTATGGCCATACTTTATTATATCCAGGACCCATTTGTCTGATGTTATTTTCTGCCATTGATGTAGGCAATGAGAAAGGAGAATTTTCTTCAGTGAAAAAGAGAAGGGAAGAGCTGCAGGCAGCGAGGCATCGTCACTGCTTCCGGCCAGAATCCCTGGGCTGAACTTGTTGCTTTTGTCCAGGTTGTCTGGAATAGGCAGCCTTTGGTGGTAAACTGGATTGCTGTTGTTATTTGTAGGAAGGTCGGAAAGAGGTGTAAGTTTGAGGCTGGTATCTCTGGTAACCTCCTCGAAAAGAATAGGTTCCTCTACCACGTGCTCCACGAAAGGGGGTCTTTCTA
Source organism: Calotriton arnoldi (assembly GCA_963921515.1). Classification (NCBI taxonomy): domain Eukaryota; kingdom Metazoa; phylum Chordata; class Amphibia; order Caudata; family Salamandridae; genus Calotriton; species Calotriton arnoldi. The sequence continues at coordinate 1,638,132 of CAWUFW010001727.1, forward strand.
TATTGGAGCGTTCCCAGAGCCTTAGCTGCGTCCGTGTCTGTTTTGATGGTTTACAAAGCTTCTTCAATATGTTTGTCAAATAGTGTTTCACCATCAAATGGCATGTCCAAAATTTTGCTTTGCACCTCAGGGCGGAACATAGTTGCTTTCAGCCAACCCTGGCGTCTGAGGAGAGCAGCTGCAGCAAGCTGACGAAAGGTCAAGGAAGCAATATCCATAGAAGCATCAATGATTTCAGATGCAGAGCTTTCCCCCTCTAGCAGGATCTTTCTTGCTTCCATTCTTTTATCCTCTGGAAGGAGATCTAAGAAATGAGCAATGTCTGACCACATCTGCCAATCGTACCTGGCTAAAATCGCAAGAGAGTTGGCAGCACGAACAGTCGCACCTGATGTGGGTGTGAATCTTTTGCCGATGTTATGTAAGCCCCTTCCTTCTCGGTCAGGCGGAGCAGTAATGGACGCTAAAGGGTTCCTCGATCTCCGTTGAGCGGCCTACGAGATAACGGAGTCAGGCTTAGGATGTCCTACTAGATAAGCTGGAACATCATTCGGAGCTTTATACTTTGTCGATCCTGGGTAGGACAGGGATAACTGTGGCAGGTGTCCTCATTACTTTTACACCTTCTTCCCAGATGTGATCTACAATGGGTATAGATCTAACAGATTTCCTGGCTAGATCTTTGAAATCGTAGAGAAAGCAGTCTGATTGCTTGACCGTTAAAGACAGTTGAAAACGTGACGCCGCTCTTTCTATTAAGGCGTGAAAGCCGCCGATATCCTCTGGTGGAGACTCTACAATTTGCGGAGAAGGAGACGCAGGGGTCGATATGACGTACTTTTCCCATTCATCTCCTGTTTGCCCATCTTTTTGAGGTTGATTGTCCTCAACTTCTCCTTCATCAGAAGTGTCCTGATGATGTTGCGGCAAAAAAGTATCTCCCACAGGGGAGGTCGCAGACAAAGTTACAGAGGTACGTGGTGGAGAAGCGGCAGGTGGTGGTGGCTGTGGAGGTGGAGGAACAGCCGCTGACGGAAAGCGTGTGCGATAGTCATGTAATAAATCCTGAAGGTCTTGTACCAGAGTAACAGGAAGGTGGACCATAGGCTCTTTAACTGGTTCCATATACTGAATCTTTGCATGAGGAGGGTGATATTCTTGTTGGTAGTAACCCTCATATTCGTCGTCATCTCCCTCTTGATATTTTACATGCAATTGAGAAGGCCTATCAGGAGGTCCAAACATCCCATCGTCATCAGACTCCTCTAAAAAAGTTGAAGGTGGTAAAGGTGAAACTATTGCTGGATTTTGCAAAAAATGCCTTGTCGATGGTGTCGTCGACGAGAACATCGGCGTAAGCTGTAAGGTGGATGGATGCTTACGTCCCGACGTGGGATAAAGCGTCATAACCTTCATCGACGGTAGTGGAGTCTGTGTCGTCAACGAGGACATGACAGGAACGGATGAAGTTGTCGTCAGCATCGTAGACGATATTGTCGTCGACACAGTCGTCGACGGAACCACCGTCGTCGAGGACGCTGACGAAAAGGTTGTATTCGTCATCAGAGTCGCCATCGACGATGAGGTCGTCGGCGGTGTCGAAGCCATCGTCGTCACTGGAAGTGCCGTCAGCGGGACAGTCAGTGATGATGTAGATTTTTTTGACGACGAGGTAGGAGAAGCTTGTCTAGAAGGGGATTTTTGCATCAACGGTGATCCAGAAGTGAACGCCATCGGTGACACAAGCTTTTTAAAGACTGAAATCTTCATAGAGTGAACAGAAAAGTGTTTTTCCTTCTTGTGGCTCTTTTCCTCAGTAGGAAATGGTAGCTTTCCTTTTGGTGAGGTGCCTGCATCTAACTGATGAGACCTTTTTGAAGTCTTTTTCTTGGAAACTTCAGGAGATTCAAGAGATCTCTCTCTCCTTTTGGGTGTTTCCTTAGAAGCCTGTGAGGTAGAGCTCTCTTCATCCTCAGAGACGACGTCAGATTTAGATTTAAGTTTCTGAAGCCAAATCAATAATCTACCCTCTCTGTACTTAAGGGTTTTTGTAGAAAAGGTTCTACAGATTTTACAGTCTTTTCCTTATGTTGAGGGTAAAGGCAGTAGATGCAGCTCTTATGTGGATCCTCAGCATGCAGCCTCTTCTTACCGCATGATCCACACGACCTGAAGAGACCTTTTTTTTGAAGATTCCGACATACTGGCTAGAAATCTGGATAAACAAGAGAAAACTGAGCAGAGCTCAGGGAGACTACCTTTCACACGACGTGCGGTAGAAAATCCGAATAACCTAGCCTCTCTTGGGATTGTTCTAGAGGGGGCCGCCACCTGATTGGCTGCTACTTAAGTTTGGTTCTTTTTTACAAAAGAAAATGGATAGGCTATTGCAGTGACTCTTCATTGCATTGTAGCCTATAGTAGTATTATCTACTGCTTTTATATGTATACCGTGGGACTCCCACTATGACGATGGGGATGATTCAAGCATGTGAATCTATGAAAGATCCAATACTGGAGAAAAACCGGTCATATCTGCAGAGGAGGGTAGATGTACTCACAGACAATGTGCGTAGCTGCTGGCCTGCAGCACATTATGCGTCCCCAGAGTCAAGTTTTCTACTTACATTGTCTGGTGGAACTGCTGAAAAAGGGTTAGTTGAGTGGACTTTCTTTGCAGCCAAGACTACCACTGAATCAGGAGGAAAATCTGAATGCAGAGATAACGGATCATGCTCAGGAGGTCTGTATTTTTTCAGGCTTTGGCTGAAGCTGGAGTGAGGAAAAGGTCCATAGCTGGTTCAAATAAGACTGGAACCAGAGGCAGGAGTGGTCTCGAGAAGGAATGTTGGTGAAGGGTTTTAAAAATCACCGACTTCACTCAGCACATCTGGTATGTCTCGCAGTAGAGTGTCTCCTATGTCTTGAAATTGTAGAATCCTGCAACGTCGACCTTCTGTGTTTTGCCATCGAATGTCACCTCCTCTTCGACGTTGACCTAGCTCTCATTTGCGAGCATGTTGCCACTGAACATCGTCTCAACTTTGAACGGGAACGATGTTGTTTTCTTAGACTTCTCCCTGTCCTTCAGGGTACGCCTTGTAGTGTTGACATCTGTCATGAATGAGACTGCCAGGAAGGCAGAGAATACACAGATCATGAGGAACTGATTTTGCGATTTTTCTGCCACAGGCAGGACATTTGAGATGGCATTTTAAATGCCTGAAAAAAAATGGATTTTCCTGTCAAAAAATGACATAAAAATACTCCAGATGTCCAAAGACGTCAAGTAAAGCTGTTGACAATTAATCTTAAGAAGATTTCTGTGAATAAAATGCCAAAAAAAGGATGAGCTCAGTGCTCCAAGATCCTGTCACCAGGAGCCGGAAAAAGAACTGAGGTAACTGCTACCTGCTGGGCATGACTGGACACTGGAGAGCTGTAAGCCCATAAAGGTGCAGTGTCATTTTTTATGTCAAAAGTACTGAAAACTGTATGCCTATATTACCTTATTCCATTTCCTATAAAAAGTTCGTGAAGGAGATTTTTAAGAAAAAGAATTACACAGCGCCTGGAAAAAAATTCTAAGTTCTTAATAAGGTTTTGACCTTTAAATTTAACTTAAAGTAATTGGCCAAAATAGCCTACTATACAGGCTGCAAAACATTTTAACAAATCATTAGCTAGTCTTGACCTTCCTAAAGTAAGGAGTATGTCTACCCTTAAAAAGTTCTATTTCAAAGAAGTGCTCCCAGATCCTCGCCTGTGGACTGGACTAGTCAGTGCTTATGATTTCAATGGAGATCCCCTGAGAGAGAACTATTCCTGGTCTATGACTAGAGCTGCTGGTTGGAATTTTTGTTGTACGTGCCAATAGCTTACGGAATAAATAGTTTGAACTCACAAGCAAAAACCCTGCGTTCTTGGGTCTAGCTCACACATGATTATTTTTAGGCATTCTGGATAGTCTGGACCCCTTCAGTCTTTTACACTTAAATAGTCGTGGAGTGGATTGCAATGGAAGATGGAAAAGTACCCTTTGTTAATATTTTATGACTGCAGGCAGGGTCGGATTGGTAACGCGGGCACTAGGGCAATGGCCAAGGGGCCGGTGTCTGAGTTACAGCTGTGGGCCGCTTTTTTGGGCAGCCTGGGAGGCCGATTTGGGCTGTCTGTGTTGTTCGGATGCTGCCAGCGGCCCAGTGAGTGCCTGAGTGGCCTTTCTGGAGGCAGATGGGTGTCCATTACCTCCCTTTTATCAACGGGCAGAGGTGTCACTCCCTTTCTCTCCCTGGGCCGGCCCATTAATGTAGGCATATTGAGCGGGGGCAGGAGGCCTGAGCAGAAGTGGCCTCACCTTTTTTCAGGTGCGTTTCACCAGTGTGAACTAATCCGTGCATTTTTTTTTATCTAAGTAAAGTTAAGAAAACATGCCTCTGGCAGAGATCCCCCCCCCCCCCCCTTCTTTTTATAATATTTCGCCGAAGCTGTGTTTGCTATAAGGCAATATGCAAATGTGGGCAGCTTTTCTTTTTTAGCATGCCCGGGCCGATTTTTAATCCCAATCCAACCCTGTCTGCAGGTGTGGGTTTAAAGTGTACTCTTGCACTTCCACCATAATGTCCAAAACTGAAATACTGTGAGAAAGAACAGACTGTTACACAAATATGAAACCAATACAGGTGTTAGGACCACCACCAAAAAGAAGACGTGCAAGTAAAAACTGGTCCTCACCCATATCCCAATCTTCGTCACAAGGTGGGGTCTGCCACGTGCTCAAATGGACCACTTCCTCCCGTCTACAGCTGCTAGATTGATTAACTGGAGTAAAGAAGTTTGCAAAAATACACTCAATTTCAGGAGAAACAGGCAGATTTAGCATACACACATAGCACCTAACTTTGAAACTACAGCAAGAAGCGTCACCTCACTAATGAACCCTGTCTATTAGGCCAGTTGGAACAAACTAAACCATTTTTTAGGAAGAAAACTCTAATGTACAAGTCGGAGCTGTGAAGCTATTTCTGGAACGCTCTTTACCATTATCAAAAAGACTATTCTGGACACAACAAATACTGAAGTCCTTTACTAGCTGCCAACAGATAAGATTGCCACTTTAAGGTAATTTATTTAGGCCACCACGCTGCTATACCTTGACAAGGCTAGGTATACTTTTCGCACTGAAGTCAGTCTTGAATCTTACCTAAAAAAAAAAATTCAAGAATCTGCATAGATACACAACAAGAACCAAACCTTCTCAGGCTTGGCTTCCAGCTTTGGAGAAATTTTCCATCTTTTGTTGGAGACCAGTAAGATGCAAAATTGCGCCAACCGTCCATTTAACCACTAATGCTATGCATACAAATTTGCTATAGATAATTCTGGTAAACTGCAGCTTGCAAAACTGACTCAAGGAGAGAGCAAAAAGAAAAAGTTATTTACCTGTAAATATGTTTCTCCAAAAAAGGTATATATCAATAGAGGAAGATAATCCTTACAAGTTTGACTTTTCTGGCTTGTCATCCTCCTTTTACATCAAATTACAGTCAACAAGTGGGTCATTGTCGATAAGTGGGTTGCCATTAACAGACGTTTTGTTGACACGTTCTTTGGCCACAAAGGTGATGTCGCCAATGGAGGCTGCGTCATTCTACTCACTGAGCCAAAAATGTAACCCGTAGACCACAAAGACGTGCGCAACTTCTGGAGAGTAGAAACTGAAAATCCTTAGGCAGTCTTATAGATCTCAGTGTGAGAAGCAGACTTGTCACCAAGAACAGGAGCCTGCTACTTATAGCACAGCCCAGAGGTAATTCTAACAGGAGTTTTAAAGGTGAAAACACCCAATATGTATTTATTAGTTTAGATGATGATCCTGATGTAACATTCCTTACACAGTGCTCGCAAGGAAAAACGGAGGTCAGGGCCTGGATGAGTTGAAGAGTTCTGTTTCTGAACATCTTACACATGGAACATTTTGTGTAGGTATGCCCATCCTGGTTAGAGACCTTTCCTATGTGCATCGTCTACCTACAGCTTTCTTTTCCCAGACTTCACATGGGTTGACTAAGCTTTTTCTCTTGAGAGTATCTGACATGACTGCAGAGGTCTCTAGGATCAGCCACCCCACCACTATAGGAAGTATAAAACTCATTTGGTGTAGTGGAGGGGTGAGAAAAGGATACACCAGAGACCACAGAAGCACTAATAAACAAGGTGATCCACTAGATATGGGTGGAGCAAAATTGTTTATCTATAATTAGACCAGATATTGTTTATGCAAAAAGGCGTTCAGTCAACACATCGTCCTACGATTATATTCATGTTGTCTTGTGCTCCAACTACCTGGCCGAAAACCTTATAAATTTCGAATTACGCACTTGTCGTTTCTCTGGGGGTAAACAGCTGGGTATACGGTTGAAAGCATTTTCTCCATGATGGACTAAAAAACAACTTGCATCTGTCATTATGTACCAACCAAGAAAATAGAATTTGTGCAACAAATATTGCAAATATCAAAGTGCCTAATGCGTGCGCACTAAATCAAACCAGGGCAAATGAAACCACAAATTGTATTTCTTGCAATGACACAGTTGGAGGTATGGTATATACTCAGGACTATTTGCGACAATAGGGTCAATTTCCAAGATTGAGGGGGAGGGAGTTATCTCGCCCTTATGACCATCCAGGATCCAAGTCTATTAGCAACAACTGTTTGCTACCTAGTCTTAATCTTTTATCTTGGAGCACAGCTGGGTTAAACTCAAAGATGAGCGATCCTGAATGGTTATTGTAGATCGGGAAACATGACGTGTCCATGTTCCAAGAAAACTGGGCTACTGAGAAAGCCTTTATAGATGGGTTTACCTCCTTTAGTGTAGAGGCTAAACCAGCTGAACGCTTTGGAAGAGCAATTGGAGGGCTTTTAATCCTACTTAGAAATTGACGTTTTAGCTCATTAACCCCCCTGAAAAGAGACTGCCCTGATTTAATGGGGATTATAGTAACCTTAGTCACAGGACTTTCTTTAGTCCTAATAAACATTTGTGTCAGAACGATAAAATCAAGTGATAAACCCTTTACTATATCCCTTTTAGATGCTATATTGGACACTGTACAACTGGACACAAGAATTATAGTGGCTGGGGATTTTAATACCTCTTTCGAACCCTGCTCACTTATAAGCAAGATTACTGGCGAAGAGGATGAATATTGGGGTATTCCATCATTGTCAGGATCACCAAGAAAACATCTCTCCTCGATCGCACTTAAAGTAGCCTCACTAACAATCAATAGAGGGCTTAGGAGCACATGCATCAAGCTTTTTACCAGTCGCAAACGGGCCGATTCGCAGAATAGGCCCATTTGCGACCGGTAAAAAGCCCTTTCCGATGCATCAAACCTAAATGCATTCGCAAAATAGGTAATCGCAATTTTTGCGATTACCTATTTTGCAAATGCATTTAGGGAATCGCAATTTGCGATTCCCTAAATGCAATGCATGAAGCATTTTAAAAATGCGACTTTGCATTAAGGATTCGCAAATTACCATCAACTTCAAGTCGATGGTAATTTGCAAATCCTTAGAAAATGCACAAAATTGCATTTTTCAAAGTGCCATGTGGGGCATACACATGCCCTTCGGGCATGTGTGTGCGCCACATGTGCACACTTACCTTTTTTTGGGGTGCATCAGGGGGGCCTTAGGCCCCCTAGCACCCTTGCAATTGCAATTTGCGATTACCTATTTGGTAATCGCAAATTGCGAATGCTTTCCCATTCAGCCATAGGAATGAATGGGAATGCATTCTCCAATAGCGAATCGCAATTTACGATTCGCTATTAGGGAATGTGTAGGAATCTCTATTTATTTTGCGATTCCTAGATGCATAAGGAATTGCGACTCCTAAATAGCGATTTCTTAAAAATCGCTATTAAGGAATCGCAATTCCTTATCTTGATGCATGTGCCCCTTAGAGCCGACAATGGACGTACCATTTCTGATCCTGACAGAGCCCCAACTTTTAAGAGAGGAACTTGTACTAGCGTTATTGATTATGCTCTTATCGATGTGAGGTTATGGTCGCTTTTGGCCGATATGAAAGTTACTGCACGATCCGACAGCGACCATAACTCTCTGGAGGTAACTACGTGGAGAATCCTTGAAACAAACAAATACTTTTTCTCTCACAGATGTCCCCGCTCCCTCTGTAACCAATACTTGTCGCTCCATTAAGTGGCCCAAAGTCTTGCCAAACCAAAGTCTGTATTCGCAGTTATATAGGTTGTTTGTTGCTTTTTTAGAACATTACGAGGTGACGAATGCAGCCAAAATTCCTATTTTAACTGTGCATAATCAGATGTTTGGGGAGCTGCAAAAGATTTTTTACAAGGAGGTGACCACTACAAAACATAAACTGTCCAAGGAGAATGAATGGTTTGACTCAACATGCAAAGCAGCCAAGAGTTCTTTAAGGTCGACTATCCATATGTGGACAGGTCTAATATTAGAATAGCGAGATGTACCTACAAAGCCCCACTGAAGCAGGCTAGACGGGATTGGGATGAAAAATGTTGGCAAGATCTGCTTGTTGCTAGTAAAACTAAGGATAACAGAACCTTCTGGAAACTGGTAGGCCTAACTAAGTCAGGAAGTGCGAAAACCCTTCATTATAACATATCTCCTGAAAAGTGGGTGTCGCACTTTTCTGCTCTTTACACTGTAAAAGATTATAACGATTATGGGCTAAGCAACTGTCAGATCTCTCCCATAGCGACATGTCCTGTAGACTGGGAAGCAGCTGCTATCCCAGTTTCCTTTAGTTTAGATGAAACAATTAGTGCCATCGACTCGCTAAAAAGGGCAAAGGCACCAGGTCCAGATAAAATTCCAGGAGACCTTTATAAAACTAAGCCACAAATCTGGTCGACTTATCTGAACCTGCTATCAAATGCCATTTCTGCAGGGGGAGAACTACCTGAATCATGGAGGGGAGTGGGGATCATAACCATATTTAAAAAGGGAGATGCAAGCAACCCTGACAATTATAGGCCAATAAGTTTGATTAACAATGCACAGACATTTTTTGCCAGGCAAGTTCTGAACAAATTGAACGACTGGGCGGATGCCAATAAAATAATGTCACCATTTCAAGCTGGCTTTAGGCCAAAAGGAAAGCACTACTGACCAGATTTTTAGATTTTCGATTCTATAATGGAAAACAGTTTTATTACAGCAACAAAAGCTTTACGTGTCATTTATAGATTTAAGAGCTGCATTCGACCTTATCCCACTCCCAAAATGATGGCATGTTTTATTAAGCCTGGGAGTTCCCGGCAATCTAGTTCAGCTTTTAAGTAAACTGCATGAGAACAACTTTGCTCAAGTTCGCTGGGGCCCAAATGGAGAGCTGACTGAACGCATCCCGATTGAATGTGGGGTGCGTCAAGGCTGTGTTCTTGCACCTACATTGTTCTCCTTATATATGAATGATAATGTTGAAGTTTTAGAAAACTGTAAAAATTACTCCCCTACTTTGAACAACTGGAAGGTACCCATTTTCCTCTTTGCTGATGATTCTCTTCTCATCTCGAAGACGCCTATGGGCCTGCAAATCTTAGTTAATAGATTTTTCGGTTTCTGCAAGTCAAGGGGCCTTGAACTAAATGTAAAGAAGACCAAATTTATGGTGCTGGGCAAGGGCGTGAGAAAAAACGTACATTCAAGTTGATAATGAGGCACTGGAAAGGGGTGCGACTCATGGAGAATTTTTAATGGCTGGGTCAATTAAACAAGAGCATCCTTTTAATTGAGCACAGGTTAAATCCCATCATTCGGATGCATAAGCAAACAGTCTCATATGTAGTCTCGCCAGTTTTGGAAATTATTGTGCTAAGGCTCAAGTGGCTGCGCTTTATGGCACTGAAATATGGGGTCATGTGGATGTCCAGCCCCTGGCCACTGCTGAGAACAATTTTGCGTGGAAACTGGTTTGTCTTCCATCCATCTCACCCCTTATCCCACTGTACTTTGAGTTGGGGCTAAAAAGAATAGCAGACGTGGCTGCATTAAAAATACTAGTTTACTGGGTTCGCCTTTGGACCATGCCCGAGCTAGGTGATTACAAGGATTCGCTTGCAGAACAATTGAAGATCCCAGATGCTAGGTTGCTGCCCTGGGTCAAATGTGTATGCATGTGGCTGGGAAAGCTGGGGTTACATAATTATTAGGCTGACCCTACAGGAATCAAAAAGTCAGATATGAATGTACTGAAGGCTACATATTGGGTATACATCAATGAAGAATATATAAATAGTAGTTCAATAGGTTCCCTAACCATTGCGTTCCTTGAACACAAATTTATACCATCTTTTGAGCAATATCTAGACTTAATGCCTTCTTCTCTAGCCAATAGCCTGTATTTACGATTTCGTTTTGGGACTCTCCCTATAAGATCGTTCACCCATAAATGGGACAAGGAACAGGAGTCTATGGTTTGCCTTATGTGTGGCCAGGGCGATGAGAATGAATCACACTAATAGTTTTTCTGATCCGAGTGTTTGCTATCTCGTCGCAAGTGGATTCGCCCCTTATGCCTTGATATGGAAATAAGCAGATACCAGGTAGCTCTTAGGTAGCTCTTAGGATTTTAAAAACTGACACCTCCTTTAAAAGTACATTTTTAGAGGCAACCTGGTATAAGCGAAGAATAATTTTAAAAGCAGTTGTTTAATGATTTTATATAACTATTTTAGCATTTTCTTAAATTTTGAACATGTATTTTACAATTTACTTTGGCATTTGATGTGATGTGATGAGACTGTCATTGTATTTATTGCACTTTTTGCTATGTGTTCATAGTTGTTAACTAAAATTGCACTGCTTCTAAAGCACAGGTCACTTTATATTCAGGCATGACCTAACTACTTTGGGGGTTGTGATGTACCATGCAATTAAGCAATTGGAATGTATGGTATGTGTTTTTGAATCATTTTAAATATATGACTTAGTTTTTTAATGTCTATTATGGATGTTTACTTTGATGGTTGTAATAACCTAATAAAGTTTATATTAACTATACCAGAGACCAATAGCTGGATTTCTAGAGCAAAAATCAATTCTACAGAACAGTAGAGAGGCTTTCCATGCATTAACCAGATGTATGGTAGAAACGTTGAGCTTCTGGTAGAGTGAAGATTTCTGTGTTTCAGCACATTATTGGCTAAAGTTTAGATCTCAAAATGAGGTGGATAAACTACAGGAAGTCTACAGTGTCAATGTTGTTTGTGTGTATATGTAATTAACAATGATTACAGATGGTTCTCAGTCCAACGTCTAGAATAATTAAAGCATGAAGATCTATGAAAGATCCAATGCTGGAGATGGTGGAATAGGTATAAGCATAAATGGTGAAATCCGGAGCACAGTGCTCACTGGAGGAATAGGAACGTTTATAAAGAGACCGAGTGACTCTTTGAGGTCTTCAAATGGAATAGTGTACTGAATGACAAAATGAACATCATGCAGTCCACTGGAGTTTTTTCAGTTTTGATTACATGAAATTAACAACCTGATGCCAAGTCGAAGGAGGGGGATAGCTTGCTTATCACTTTACTCCAGCCAAAAGCCTTCTCCAAAGTGAAAGCATGAATTTCACAGACACCCTGCATCAAATTCAAGGCTACGTGAAAGGGTCTATCAAAAGAGGTACTTAATGTAACAATAATGCTACAGCACTGTAAGAATCAATCTTGACCAAACAATGTTACATTCACACACAGGGCAGCCTAGTTACTTGTACAACAGAATTGAACTACCCTTCAACAAAGGTTTCTGACAAGTGTACTACAGAACAAAGGTGTTCTTGGTATTTACCTAGAATATGAAATTGCTGATAACAAGTTACTTAAGTTCAGTAACAGTCTTTCTGGTAAAGACTATTTAGCTGCAGATTCCTCATCTTTTGAATATTGGCCAAGCATCAGACCGGATCTGAACACTTTTCAGTGGTATCTCTGTGCACAAGAAAGTGACACCTTCCGGCTTCACTCGGATGCCAGTCCGCTCTGGAAATGACGTGGGGGCCTAGAAATGAGCCTATTTCGCATGCTGTCAGCTGCTTTCGAGACTATCCTCTTCCCAAGACGTAGGAGCACCAAAAACAAACTGGCAGAAAGTGTGCAAATTCCTACACTTGGGATCTTAAATGGATAGAGTCCAATCACAGGACAGGGAGGATCGGTGGGGAATCTACAACTAGATAGAGTCTCTACCAGAAAGAGCGCTACTGCAGGTACGTAACTTGCTATCTGAGAGAGCGCTACAGCAGCAGATTCATCACCTTCTGAATAGTTACCAAAGCAGTACACAATTGAAGGTGGGTCTGTGGATGGACTCTAACCAGAAAATCCTATAGAACAGAACTGGCAAAATGCCCTTCTCTGCGAACCTGACTGCCCAGACAATAGTGCTTCATGAATGTGTGGCGGGACAGCTCCAAGGCTACCTGGCAAATATCCAGGACAGGAATGATGCATGCCAATGGCCCTTGTAGAAGGAAAAAGTAGTCCTTCCAGAAGCTGCTGTTTGGCCAGTGAGTATCAGATCACAATCCGACTGGAGAGGTTTCTCTTCTGCACTGCCTTGCCCTTTTTCGCAAGAGGGAACAGCACAAAGAGTCATACATCCACTCTGTGGTCTTTGGTACGATCTTTGTAGAAGCTCATCGCTCTCTTTGGAACCAAGCAATGAAGTCTCTCCTCCTCCTTCTTAGATGAGTGAGGCGGAGTGTACAACACCAGCAGAATGATGGTTTGACTGGAGTGGGACGGTGTCACAACCTTCCAAAGAACGATGCCAGAGCCGCAGAACCAGTTTAACGGAAGCAGAAGTGTAAGGCCGATTGACAGAGAACCTGAAACCTACTCACACGTCAGACAGAGGTCTTGGCAATGAGGAACACAGTCTTGATATCAAGGAGAGGTAATGGGCATCTGGGAAGTGGCTCGAACACGTCAGGTAAGTCAGGACTAGAATAAGGTCTTATTTGGGGCATGACAAAGGGAGAAGGGGGAAAACATGATGTAGTCCTCTTATAAACTGCATCCCCACTGGTGACTTAAACAATAAAGGTTCATCTGGTAAGTGTAAGAAGGCCCAAAGAGCTGGAAAATAACCCTGAACTGTGCCTAAAGCAAGGTCTTGCTGGGCAAGAGACAGAACAAATAATAGACAGTCAGATAACTTGGCCAGGAGGGGGGATCAATCAGGCGTGTGTTGCACCAAGCCACAAATCCGTCACAATGACAGATGTACACAGACTTCATTGAGGGACATCTGGCTGTTAAGATGACATCAACCACCTCCAGAGGAATGTTGAAGGTGTTCTTGTCGCCACTCAATCTCCCCGCATGAAGGTCGAGAGTGCGAAGCCCCAGGTGTACACCCCTGCCCATTTGTTCCAACAGTAGGTCCTCTCAGATGGGCAACCTGATTGGAAGACATATGCTTAACTAAGCCCAGGAGTTCTGGATATCTTACTCTCCGTGCCCAATTAGGAGCCACTAGGATGACTGGGGCCTGCCCGTCCCGATCTTCTTGAAAACTCGGGGCAGGAGTGGCATTGGAGTCCGGAGTTTTACTCGAGGCATAACGGTCTCTGCGCGAGAGACAACTTGCAAACTCCAGCACACTGAAGTGCTGACATTGCATATTCTTGCCAGTGGCGAAAACAATTGAGCTAAGGTTCCCCTCATTCATGGAAGGACCTAGCGCCAACTCTGGGTGCAGCTGCCATTTGTGATCCGCTAGAAAGCAATGAAGGATTTAGTCCACCCTGGCATTCAGGTGGTTCATCACTAGGAAAATTACTTTGTGGTCTGGCCATTTCCAGAGGTGCAAAGTCTCCTGCCATAGGGACCATGACCCCCACCCCACCCGGTTTCCAACAGTACCACATGGCCATGGTATTGTCCATGAGCACCTGTACCAGCCTCCTCTTGATGGACAGTGGGTAGGCTTTCAAAGCCAAGCGAATAGCCCCCTCTGCAAAAGGTTGATATGGAGGCAGGCTGGGCGGCATGCCAACTTTGGCCGCGGGGTGGTGGACACCAAGGCCTCTACCACAAAACTGCTAGGTTGGCAGTAAGAGTCACCTCAGTCAAAGCCACAAAAGCAACAGTGGAACTATTGGGGTTGGCAAGGCTGGCCAGAAAGGTCCAGAGTTACCGAAGGCAACTCTGAGAGCAGTAGCCCTGCTCTTCTTAAAGCGTTTGAGCACCAAAAAAAAAAAAGTTACTTACCTTCGGTAATGCCGTATCTGGTAGTCTTTACCCAGCCGCAGATTCCTTACCTTTAAATTATTCCCAGGTGTCAGACTGGATCCGGAAAAGTTTTCGTGAGCAGTACCCTTGTGCGCTGGTAGGTGGCTTTGATCAGCTCAGCGTGGTGTAGTCAGCACTAGATGGGATGTGCTTGGTGCCTATATAGGTGCCACCCCAGCGCAATGACATCAGTTTTATTCGTGATTTTCCACGTCAGGAGTGCGAAGCCACGAAGAACACGGACTACTGGTGTGGAAAACTAGGGCCCTGAAAGGGGAAGGTTCTGTTCCTAGAAATATGAGCAGGGAGGATGGGTGGGTGGGTCAGTAAGGAATCTAAGGCTAGATAGAATCTCTACCAGATTAGGCATTACTGAAGGTAAGTAACTTGTTCATCTGATAGACTTCTAGCTGCAGATTCCATGTATTGGAATAGACATTCAAGCAGGTGGGTCTGCAGAACAATTTCAAACCAAAATGTCCTGCAGGACCGAACAGTCCAGGTGCCCATCCCGATGGACTGGACTGTCCAGGCAGTAGCGTCCTGTGAACATGTGCAAGGAAGCCCATGTTGCTGCCTAGCAGATGTCAAGGACCGGGACTCCACGTGCCAACGCAATGGCCACAGCCTTGGCTATGGAGGAAGGGGCACGCAGGCCCTCGGGGGTTGCTTCTTGACCAATGTGTAGCAGATCTTAAGGCAGAGCACAATCCATCAGGAGATGGTCCGCTTTTACGCAGCTTTCCCTTCTTCGCTTCGACATACCTGCAAAGAGTTGGTCATCCACCCAGAACTCTCTCCTGCGAAAAAGGTAGAAAGATTGCGCTCTTTTTGGGTCCACTCGGTGAAGTCTTTCCTCTTCCTTAGAGGGATGTGGCAGAGCATAAAAAGTAGGCAGAGTGATGAACTGGCCTACGCGATAGGGAGTGATGGCTTTCGGTAGAAAGGAAGCTCTAGCCCATAGAATCAGTTTGTCTGGGTAGATGTTCAGGTATGGAGGCTTGGATGGCAAAGCCTGATGCTCACTGACTCTCCTAGCAGATGTTATTGCCACCAGGAAGGCCGTCTTGATGGTAAGGAGACAAAGGACAGCTATGCAAGGGTTCAAAGGGAGAGCACATCACGACAAGATTAAGGACCCACTGAGGCATAATAAAGGGAGAAGGGGGGAAAATATGTTGGAAACCTTTCAAGAACCCATGCACAATAGGGGATTTGAAGAGGGATGGCTGGTCAGGCAACCGCAGTAAGGCTTATATAGCACAAAGATAACCCTTTAAGGTGCCCAGAGTGAGCGCTGCTGGGCAACGGAACGACTAAAGATAAACACATGAGAAAGGGAAGCAGAAAAGGGTCAAAACGCTTCTCTGCACACCATGCCACAAACTTGCCCCAATGGCAGGGGTATACCGTCTTGGTGGAGGGACGCCTGGCTGCCAGGAAAACATTGCAGACTTTGGGAGAAAAGTCGAAAGCAGACAACTGTCGCCACTCAATCTCCATGTAGGAAGGCAGAGGGCTGACAGGTTCCGGTGGAGAACCCTCCCCTCCTGCTGCGACAAAAGATCCTCCCAAAGGGGCAGGCTCATCAGAGGACCAATGGCCATGCTCAAAAGCTCGGGATACCAAACTCTCAGAGCCCAGTTCGGAGCCACAAGGATGACTTGGGCCTAGTCGTTCCTGATCTTCTTGATATCTCTGGACTGGAGTGGTATGGGAGGAAAAGGGGCCAGGAGGCCTAAGCTCCACTTCTGAGCAACAGCTGCCTTGGAAACTTCAGCGCGCAGAACTGTTCATATTGGCCGTTCTCCGCGGTGACAGACTAACCAAGGCTCTCCCCACTGCTGAAAGAGACGTTGCACCTCCTCCGTATGGAGACGCCATTCGTGATCAGGCATCTTCGGCAGATTTTTTCCACCCTGGCATTCAGGTGTTGAACCACAGGGGAAAAGCCCCGATGTTACAGCCATGTCCAGAGATGCAGGGCTTTTTGACAAACGGTCCACGACCCCAGCCTTATCTGTTTGTTGCAGTACCACATGGCAATGGTGTTGTCCGTGAACACCTGCACTAGCCTTCCCTTGATGGTGGGGAGAAAGGCTTTTAATGCCAGCTGGATTACTTGGAGTGCCAGAAGCTTGATGTGGATTTTTGGATTCCGCCGGAGACCAGAGTCCTCTGAGTTCCACCTCTCCCAGATGGACGCTCCAACCCAGAAGTGACCCATCTGTCACTACTGTGTTGTCTGGCTGGGGAAGGGAGAGGGGTCTGCCTCTGACCCAATCGCAGTCGGTTAGCCACCACTGCAGGCCCTGTTCAGCCCCACTGAAATCTGGACCATGTCGGAGAGATTCCCCCTGATGTTCCGCCCGCTGGAACTTAAAGTCCCACTTCAGAGTCTGCATATGCCATCTGGCATGTGTCACTGGCAGGATGCAGGAGGCCAAAAGGCCCAGCAGCCTCAGAGTCAATCTCACCAAAATCCAGGATAGAGGCTAAAACATCGGTATCATAGTCTGAATATCCTGGACTCGCCGTTCGGGAAGACATGCCAGAAACTGAAATGTGCCCAGAACAGATCCGATGAAAGGGAGCACCTGAGAGGGAGTCAGGTGTGACTTTGGCACATTGATAGTGAACCCCAGCGAATGCAGGAGGTTTGCCGTAGTATGGAGGTGGGGGGGCAACAGCCCGGGGCGAGCATGCCTTCAACAGCCAGTCGTCGAGATCGGGAAGGACTGGAACCCCCGATCTGCGCAGATGAGCTGCGACCACTGCCATCACCTTGGTGAACACCTGAGGGGTGCTGGTAAGACCAAAGGGGAGCACGATAAACTGAAAGTGCTCGTGGCCTACCGTAAACCACAGGTAGCGCAGATGAGCAGGCAGGACAGTTATGTGAAAATAGGCATCCTGCAAGTCAGACGCTACCATTCAGTCTCCTGGGTCCAGGACAGACAAGATCTGAGCTAGAGTGACTGGATGAGGAACAGCCACCTTAAACTGAACTCAGACAAGACGGAAGTCCTCATCCTGGGCTCATCACCCTCCGCCTGGGACGACTCTTGGTGGCCCCCGGCCCTGGGCACCGCGCCCAAACCAACAGACCACGCACGCAACCTGGGCTTCATCCTGGACTCCTCCCTGTCGATGACCAGACAAGTCAACGCCGTCTCATCTTCGTGCTTCAACACCCTGCGCATGCTCCGCAAGATCTTCAGATGGATCCCCACTGAAACCAGGAAGACCGTCACCCAGGCACTCGTCACCAGCCGACTGGACTATGGGAACACCCTCTACGCCGGAACCACAGCCAAACTTCAAAAAGACTCCAGCGCATCCAGAACGCCTCCGCACGACTCATCCTGGACATCCCCCGACACAGCCACATCACCGGACACCTGAAAGACCTGCACTGGCTCCCCGTCAGCAAGAGAATCACGTTCAGACTCCTCACCCACGCACACAAGGCCCTCCACGACCTGGGCCCCAAGTACCTCAACGACCGCATGACCTTCTACACGCCCACCCGCCAGCTACGATCAACCAGCCACGCCCTCGCCACCGTACCACGCATCCGCAGAGCCACCGCCGGAGGAAGATCCTTCTCCTACCTGGCAGCCAAGACCTGGAACTCCCTCCCCACTCACCTTCGGCGAACCCAGGACCATCTCTCCTTCAGGAAGCAGCTCAAGACCTGGCTGTTCGAGCAGTAACTTACCCCCTCCCCCAGCGCCTTGAGACCCTCCCGGGTGAGTAGCGCGCTCTATAAATGCCGTGATTGATTGATTGATTGATTGAGTGAGGAAGTAGTTGAGGGCTCGCAGATCTAGGATAGGGCAAAGGCCCTTTTCCTTTTTCAAGACCAGAACGTAGCAGTAATAACAACCACAGTCTACTTCTGACACCAGAACCCTCTCTATGGCTCCCTTGGCCAAGAGAGTCAGGACTTCCTCCTGAAGCACCTTTGGACTATCTGGAGGACCGATCGGTCAGAGGTGTTGCTCTGCCAGTGGTGGAGGTGATGGCTGATCCTGCCACCAACTGGCCACCCATGATCTTCAAGGGCCAGACTAGGAAGGTTTGGAGGCTGCGGTTGCAGGGGGGTGGTGGACTGACCTGACCTCTGGCCGCCCGACCCACGGGATCGGAACCATCCATGCCCACGGCCGCACAGAGAACCTGGGGTATGGCTGGCACAGCTTAAAGTCCCTTCCGTAGCCACGAAAGAGAGGGGGGAGGGGATTCGGCAGATGGGGGCGAAGAGACGTGTGGCCACTGAGAGGTTCAAGGAGCTGTAGCCCGTGAACCCTTAAAGCGCTCCAGCGCCATGTCAGCATCATCTCCGAAGAGACGGGTGCCATCAAAAGGCTTGTCCATCACAGAGGCCTGGACAACCAATGATAAGCCATAAGTCCTCCACCAGGTGTGGCGTCGAACAGCCATAGTGCTTGGGAGTGGATGACCCGTGCCTCCTCCAGGACCTGTGGCAGCACTTGCGCAATCGTTTCCCAGTAAGTGTGGGAAGAACGGCCCAATAAGCATGCAGTGTTCACCGACCAAAATGCAAGGCTGGAGGAAGAAAAAATTTCCTTAACCCTGTTATGTTTCATATAGGTACCCTAATATAGGCCCGGGTAAAATCATACCCCTTCACCTACATTACCTCCCCTACACTACACTGTAACAAGCCTTTTTAGGATTGAACCTTTACCTAGTTCTAGTCCGGGGTGCAGAAGGAGGGTTTCTCCTGAACAATAGAGTCCTGTAACTCCATCAATAGACTCACACAGTATGAATGAATATTCATAACGGTTCTTAGAAACCAGGCTGGGGCTACACCACCTTCCTCCCCACATCTACGTACACGGTTCATCTCATACGTCATCCTCAAATCCAACAATGGCTAATACAAGCAACAAGGGACAAAGGAGTCCTAGTTACTTTCTGTATAAATATAGCACCTCTTGCTAGTGTTAGACAGAGGGAACAGAGACTTCCAGGCCGACACACTGACCAGAGACACTGAGGCTCCTGCATGCAGACGCTCCAGCTGACAGTGGTCTGAACATCCCTTGCGGGGTGTCCAGCTTGAGACCAAGAGGGGCTCCTACATTCTCACTTCAGGTAATGGGGTTCGACTAAATCCTAGAGGGATTCTTGGCTTCACACCTACTCACATGCTAGGTACACTTAGGTACATCTAGATAGGCATCGTAGGAGTACGCGCTTTCTTTTAACAATGCATTTTATATTCATGTATTTATTCATGCGTAGTGCAAGATGGTAGAACTGTACTATCCATTTATATTCATAGTACTGCTAATCATATATCTCTGCTACTGTCTGATGGTTGTTGCAGCTCATATATTCTACACAAGAATAACGACTGTTCAATAAACCCTTATTGAAACGCCCAGGCTGTTTATTCTGTGTATCTCCGAGACGAGATAAGTGAGCACGAGAGACTGAGCGAAAAGTAGTACATTGTTTCCACGATCCTGAGGGATAAGGGTTGTCATGTTCTAAGGTTGCCAGAAACTATTCTCTCCCCGATAAGAGGAGACACTAGTGGCACTGTGAGCTAGCTTATGCAAACAGGCTAACATTTTCGGTGGGGGTGCTCAGAGTTAGTCTGCCACCAAACCCACAGTTTATGTTATCCGAACGCGCAGGTCCTGTATAGGTAATATAGGAACTACACGACATGGCGCCACCAACGATGGTTGGGCTCTTATTTTACAGTAGAATCTGAGCAGTTCAGTCGTGCTATTCTCAAAGACCCCTACTCACAAAACGCCAGAGACGTCTGGAGTGGGTGGGCACAATCTCCGCCACAGCTGAGTAGGCGAGAAATCCTATTTATTGGCTGTTGGTTAATCAAGCTTGAAGAACATTTTGTTCCTAAAATTGTGCATAACACCTTATCTTAGTTCCCTTGAACAAAACTTCTCCTTTTACAAAATGACTGAGGCCGAAGACAACCCGGTGGTGGCTAGACGCCTCTCAGTAGAAGATGAAGAGGTGGATGGAATACTCATTGCACCTAAATTCAGACGTACTATCACCCTGAAACTACTAGAATATGGTTTAGCACCTAGGGGTGGCTTAGTAGCTTTCGTGATTGAGGCACACGAATCAAACAAAACAGAGATTTTATTCGTGGGTTACATTCCCAGCAGCAGATGCGAGAACACAGACATTTCACTACTATACAGAAGGAGATGCACAACGGGAATATGGTCCTTGCGATGACATAGAAGTTCCACTCACTTACCAGGAACACCTATACCGGTTTAAAGGCGCCCTACCCCATATAAGAAACAGAGTAAGATTAGGTCCGCTCGGAGGAGACGGTGCAACATGGCCAATATTAGCGGCCTACACACCACATCCGGACATTGACACAATGCCGCAGCCAGACTTACTCTTACAACACAAAGATTTAATTAAAATCTGCAGAAACCTGACACAGTATGTCATGAGGACTTTCACAGTCCAACCAACATTAGTTGCAACAAATGGAACTCAAATTCAGGGTACAGCAACTAAAATTACACCACAAACATTACACGCAGTAATGGGCAAGATGCCCACGAAACGTGAACAAATGCCATTCTGGGTAGCTCAGAAAATAACTCAGCTCGAGGCAGTATTCCCGAATACTACCCCGTTTGAAAAACACAGAATGCTAACAATCTGCTTGCCCATGGGGATAACACCACAAGTAGAGAACTGCACCTCTTGGGGTACAGTCTTTGCTGCCATATATACCAGAACTCATGGTATTCCTTCATTAGCTGTAGTACCAGACGTATTGAGACAAATACAAAACGAGTACAGAGCAGAACCTGCCCTGAACTTAGGGATGAAGTTATTAAATAACTATGGCCAGGTATCAGCCATAATACTAGCTAATATTAAAGGGGAAGCAGCTTCAGTGGCAATCCGCCAACGCCTAAGGGAGTTCGGCCCGTTAGAACAACAACACGAACTGCCCAAAATAATTGAAACTGCGTATGCAGAATTAGGCAGAGACAGTTTGGGTGGAAAGCTTTAAAACCACAACTGATGGGCAGTCCTGAAAAGGACACTACAAAGCAGACACCTGCTTCTTCTAAAAAGAAGTGGGATAATAAAAAAACAACAAAACTTTAAAAACAGATCTCAATCCAGAGGCAGATCTCCTCCACAGGAGCCCTCTGAAAAGAGGTATAACCTCAGGAATAGGGATAATATTAGGAAACCTGACCGGTATCAGGATACTGATACACGTTCCTCTCGTTCCTTTCAGGGCTCGACGAAAAACTCCGAGAGAGAAGGACGGTCAGAACACAAAGAAGAGCGTACAAAGTCCAGAGACAAGCAGCAGGCTCAAGACTATACTTGCAAAAAAGAAGACAAGCAAAAATCAAAACCTCAGTTTAAGAAGAAAGTTGCAGGCATAAAGATCAGACATGCCCAGAATTCTGAGGACGCAGCTTCTGAACGGGGAATGGGCTCTGACGATGCTAGACAGTGCGGCAGAAGTAACAACAGCTCGACAGAACCTGATGGAATTTCTGGTGACAGCGGACTTGAATGATTACATCACGGTGGAATCACCAGACACAAGGGTGAGCATCCCACATAAATTACATGAAATAACGCTCCAAATGGAGGGGGACAAGCCCAGGAAAGTTAAAGGTCTCTTTTGGGAAAATCTGTCATCTGGTTATGACATCCTATTAGCAGAACAAGATTGGCCGCCAGCATTCGTTATGGAGTGCCCCAGGGGAGAAAATGTAATTTTTCTATCATTCTCCGACCACGTTCCCATTCATCTTAAACATGCATATGCACAGGAGTGGGCGGTTGCCCTAGCTCCGGAATTGTACAAAAATCATGCTGGTTGGGATGAGAATTCAACCCACCACGTGATCCTGTTAAAGGTTTCACCAAATGCTCAGAGGCAATACCCAATAAAGCAAGAAGCTAAAAAACAGGTCAGGGAGATCTTAGATCACATTGAATACCAAGGGGTGATTGAAACATGCACCTCACCAATGAACAACCCTTTGATTCCTGTATCAAAACCGGACAACACATCGTCTAGTTTTAGATTACAGACATTTAAACTCATGCACAAAGACATTTGCTGTCCAAAACGCACACAGTGCCGCATTAATGAATAACATTGTTCGGAAAAAGTACAAAACTACACTTTATGGATGGATTTTTCTGCCAAAATATAGCTCCTGAAAGCAGGTATTTGACCGCATTGTCAGCGTTGGGATCCCAGCGGCAATTTTTGTCGTCTCCCCCATGGGTATTTTCCCCCGGGGGTATTTTCAGCAAGAGTAACAGAGTTACTCCAAAATTTTGATGAAGAAGCATTTTCCTATGTGGATGATATTTATCTGACGGACGATGACTTAAAAAAGCACTTGACCAGGGTGAGCACCATTATTATGGGATTCACCTCGGAGGGCTACAAATTTAATTTTAAGAAATCTAAAATAGCCCACCTCAATGTCTTGTTTTTAGGATACGAGCTTTCAGGTGAAGGGAAAAGCCTGGCAGCTAACTTTTTAGTGTGCGCTGCTTCAACCACCAAAATCATTAAAAAATCTACAATCAATACTGGGATTCCTAAATTTCGGCAGAACATACATGTTAGATTACGCAGAAAAAGTAAAACCTTTCTACGAATTAATAATACCTGATTTTTCAGTCAGACATTGGACACAGGAACATTCAAATATCCTACGTTCATTACAAGAAGACATGATTGCTTCCAAACACTTACAGACACGCGTAAACGCAGACAACTTGGTGATCCGTGTAATAGCGGGTCAATGCGGGTACACTTACTTAACCTTCAATGAAGGCGAAACAGTACTGATCACATACAAATCACACCTGTACACAAACGCAGAAATGCGTTTTACTTCAACAGAGAAATTCTGACAGCAGTTCAGACAGCTGTAGCAAGAGAAAGAGCACTGGCTCACGGGAAACGCATAATTGTCGTAACCCCAGTACCAGCTTTAGAAGCGGTTACAAAGGCTAGCATTCCAAATGCAAAAGCTTTACATCCGAGGTGGATACAATGGGCTAATTCTCTTACTGCAACGGATGTTGAATACAGATTTGACCAAAGTCTAAAAACACAAGCATTCCAGCAATACGAACAAGAATATCCTCTAACAAATGAGATTTTGCCTCTAGATCAGTATGAATATATTATTTACACTGACGGATCTGCTCAACCGGCCATAGGGAGTAAGCAACAATACAGCGCAGCATGTGCAATCGTTAAAGGCCGCATGCGAGATGGAAAGTTCCATCCAAGTTGCACCAAAACGCAATCTCTAGGAGACTGCACGGCTCAGTTGGCAGAGTTAAAAGCACTGATACTGGCACTAGTAAATACAGATCACGAATTCCCCACACTAATTGTGTGTGATTTCATTTATGTGTGCAGTCATACAATGAGTACTTACAACATTGGGAACTAAACGGGTTTAAAGATGCAAAAGGTGGCACAATTAAGCATAAAATGCTATGGGAACAGGTAGTGGAGTTGAAAAACGACCTGCCAAGGGCTCACGTGATACACACACTGAGTCATCAGCGTGATGGCGTTCACGTTGAAGGGAATTCTTTGGCTGACGAAGCAGCAAAGGGGGCTGTGCGAACGGCTTCCGAAGCTGCAATCACTCGTTCAAAAACGAGAATAGACGGTGAGATTATGGTGGCTGTTATTGCTTCAAGCAAAAACAGCGTTGCAGTACTAAAGAAATTTCCACTCAAGTACTCCTACAAGTTAGATGCAAACAACATTCCATATGCTCAGATTCCTGGAGTGGGGGACAGAGCAATACCAAATATGGATCGGAGGCAAGGTTTAATACTAGCAGCACACAAGGGTTTGGGCTCTGCGCATACAGGCGTTACAGGGACTATTTCATTGTTGAAACAGCGCTATTGGTGGCCCGGTCTAACAAAGCAAACTAAAGACTATGTCTTGAAATGCGACATCTGCCAACAGATGAAAGGCTCCACCAGAACACGCCCGGCGCAGACACCATTACTAATATCTGACAAACCTCTCGCATGCGTGTATCTGGACCACTGCGGCCCCTTACAATATGATGGGGCTTACAAGTATATCATGGTTGCAGTGGATTCCTGCTCAAGATTCCTATGGGTTTGGCCTCAGCGCTCGGCTGACGCTCGAACTGTTATAAAAGATTTGCCAGTCTTTATCGGGACATACGCAGTTGGCATGTTATATTCTGACCGTGGCCCGGCATTTAGCTCTCGGGCTTACAAAGAGGCCATGAAAAGTACGGGCGTTGCACTGCGGTACTCCTCTCCGTACCATCCTGAGGGAAATTGGGTTGTGGAGAGGAAAAACCAGGACTTAAAGCAATCTTTAACAGCTAGGCTATTAGGCAAGGGCGGTAGTTGGGTCAGTCACCTTTATGGGGTACAAAGAGCACTTAACCAGCCAAGAAATTCTCTAGGGGGTGTCACTCCATATGAGGTCCTATTTGGGACAAGAATGTGGGTAGCTGATCTTGAGTATGAAGGCACAGTGGCGGATGAGAAACCATTTCATATCCATGATCGTTTGGCTGTTTTACAGGATCTAAATGAATCCAGGACACAACAAAGCAACGTTGTCCAGAAACAGACCGGCACTGGGGAAGTCAAGGCAAACACGGCAAGACCTGTCTGGATCCCAAAAATCGGGGATCTGGTCAGAGAGAAAATAGCGGACAAAAAAAGAGTTTGGACCATCATACAGAACGCCTGTACCTGTCCTAGCAATTCAAGGAACACAAACTGTTCTTTTGCCGCCTCTTGCCGGAAAAAAGGAGAAAAGATTTGTCTCAATCGACTTAATCAAACCACACTATGTGGCCGATACTGAACAGTAGGCCTCGTGGACTCCACAGTAGCAGATGCCCTCCTCTAGCTACAATCCAAGAAGTTCAAACAGAAAGACTCATCACGTTTGAACAGCCTCCTGTGAGGAATGAAGGACTAGGCAACAATGCTATGGAACTCGTTCCCCTTGAACCCAAAGTTCATCTACAAAATGAAACTCCGAACAACACACAAGTTGCAATCAGACCAAATACAGTCGTCTACGTAAACATGCCTCAACGAGAGCAAAATGCCTTTTCAACAAATCCCGATGCAATTCCTACAATTGATCGAACTGCTTCTGGCTACTTCATGAACTTTGATATGTTTTCTTTGGATCCAAGTGAACCGGAAACGACGCCAGCACTAAAATCACGTAAACAGCAAACCAAAGACTTTCTGGACTTTCTCAAAAAGACTTACCTGGTATCACCTTGGTTAGAACTTTGGGTAATTACTGGGATTCTATTTTTTCTTTTCTGGCTAGGCTTAGTAATAACTTTTAGCATGCTTATTAATGGACGATATCTTCAGCAAAGCTCTACAGCTCCGAAAGTTAATTTGATTTTAAAACCACATCAATAGTCTCATCGTGAACAGAGAGACTTGTTATCAGTGAACATCACAGCGGTTCCTATACCGGATGGTATAGTTTGGGACAAGGTTGATTTCGAAATATTCGGTCCGACTGAACTTTTAAAAATTTCTCATTTATTTAAAATTTCATTAATTGATATCATTACCTCCAGTACATTTTCTGATGATTGGGACTCTGAAACTGTTAATAACATGCTGTCTGATTTAGAAAAAACTGCTGCATTTACGAACACTGAAAAGTTAGAAAGTAATTCAGACTATGACACTTTGTACTGTTACCAACATTATGGTCATCATTTTCTGCACAAATCTATTTCACCTAGAAATGTGTATGAGTACCATCAGTGGGAACATTGCCCTACACCACCAAAAGGTAGTTCGCATACATTTGCACAGAAATTTTCATATTTTTCAGGTTTCAACTCCACTGACCCGACCTCATATTATTATAAGGTTAGACCAACATCAGCACTGAAAATGATGTTGACAAACACCAAACAGATTTACTCTGCTTCCTTTATTGCCCAACTGTCTGAACATGGTTTTGACCTATGGAAGGACACAATAGACTTAAACTCAGTCTGGGGTTCTAGGGACTGGCAAGTCCAGGGAACAGAAGCACTATTTAGAGCATGCCTCATTCCACAGCAGATGATATTTCTAAACGAAACTGTGCAACAGACATCCAGTCTTGAATTAGCCAAGATCAAGGACCTGAACACACCTCGATTTCCAACACCGTCACAGATGGGAGGGTGGCAAAATTCAACTACACAGGAAGGGACAACAGTAGATGACATTTTACAGTACAATAGATCAGACCCGAATTGGAAAAAATGGGTGGTTTGACCCTTAGATACAAACATATGTCCTAAACGATTCTTGGGTATTACCGAAGGGTACAGTATCCACAGGCCAGACCCACGTTATGTACAAAGAGAACATCCAGGGGTAGTGACATCCTACAGTGTTGGGAAGTTGTGCCTTGATTGGCTAGAAACCTCAACACTAACAGAAGTGAAACAACACTTAGCCTTACTCTCACAAGACATGGATCTTAGGGATTTTTTACACGGTCCCAGGAAACAACGTCAGAAACGTTTCATATATGCTGGCATTTATGCTGCCTATAATGAAGATTGGAAAATATCACAACAAGAGGCCGCAGAGAGAATACGGGAAATAGACCGTATTAACTTAGAAAAATCGTTGGCTGTGGTAGACAATGGGTTAACAACTTTGTCCTCCAGAATATATTCTTTGGGCAACATTATATTCTTTGGGCAACATTGTGTCTTCTGCGATAGATATCCTAGAACAAGATTTGGCCATACTACAACACGGGCAATCTCAATTACGTTCTATCATGTTATTGAGCTGGACGCTGCAATCTTTGCGCGCAGGCTTTGTGCCTTGGCGTTTTATAAACCGTACGTATCTGTTTTCTGAATATAATCGAACAGATAAACAAGTTGAAATGGCACAAAGGGGAGCTAAATATACAATGCTGCGTATTGAAAAACTGGACCGACTACCATTTACAGTAGCGGAAGCTCCGTCTACTGAATGGCTAATCCATGGCCACATAACTCTACCGGTCACTACTTTTCAGTTTCAATATTGCCTTGAACAAAGTCAGGCTGACAAATATGAAAAAATGGGCAAGGAATACATTAAGGAATTCTGGGATTTACCATATAGATTTTGATGCCGTAGTGGGGATCGAGAAGTGTTTATAAGTGGTACAAACTGCAAGAGCGCTTTGAGCGGTTCTCTCATGTGCCGGGACATTTCATTGCACGGAGCTTGTAATGGTTCGAAAGCAAACTTGTCCTGCCACATGAAAGGGACTCCAGCTGCCGTGATCAAACCGATATTCGAGCTGCTCTCAAATGGGAGTTACTTGATGCTGAACGATCAAGGTTGCTGTGGTATGCTTCCGGGCATTGCCTATCTGGTCACTGTGAACTCCAGGGTTACTTGCTGTATGCAAGTATTGTTTCCCCCAACAAGTACAGTCAGGGAGGCGCCGTTATGGCCTTCATTGAATATTTCCTTTATACAATTTGATACCTTGAGCAGGCTGAAAGCCATGCTTTTACAGCAAACCGTACCCTTAACCTCCGCTCGAGAGACCTTTGATCTTCAAATCGCAAGGACCTCGACTGAGATACAGGCACTTATACGTACAAACTGCCCCATTCATTTAGCAGAAATGGTGGGTCATATCTTTAATATGTCTGATACGAGTGGTATTGTACACCTATTTAAGATCATAGGGTCAGGACTTCTTAGCACCTTTCAGACAATACTCGGAGTTATCCCGAACTTTATACACTCCATATTTGGAAGCATTTTTGGAGGTCTACCTCTGATCCTGCTATCAATAGCGGGAGTCCTGATTGTCATTTACCTGCTACGCAATGGACGGCCCAATTACCAACGAGATGGCAAAAGCGCTCCTGGAGCGGAAATACCGTGAACGCATGGTACAACATCTGGGCACACCTCGCCTGAGGGAACTAAGCGCCTCTTGGTTCCTATCGTTTAGACCAGTCTGGATGGACTGCATCCTACCTGTTCTTCGATGCCTGTTTTGCTGTGAAGAATGCGTGTTGGACCTCTGTCTGACACTTGCGACGGACATGCCTGCGGACTTGAATACCAGGCTGGAAGCCCTGAGGGCCCATGCTCGGCAATGACCCCAGCGTATTTCCCATCTTGATGGCTGCATTCCTTGAGAATCCGCAGGTGCCTTTTACAACTGGGTTAAGCTTTAGCTCCACCACTAGCACCGAGGTATCGACTACAGCACCGGCTGCCTCTACACCAGCTATTGGCAGTACTGAATATCATCTGTGCTCCATTGACGTACTCTGTGAGGTGTTACAAGGACCGTCCCCTGCAGCAGCAAGCAGCGATGATGTTGCGTCTCCCAGCCAGGACATTTAATCTGTAATTGGCTCGTCGTGTGCTGGGAAAGAATTCGGATTTTCGTTTTCTCTAAAATGAACTAAATTTGGAACACTTCCTAAAAATTGACACTTTCTCACTGAAAAGCATGGCCTTTTGACGCTTGTGGAGATTCAACTTATATAAACGAACTCAATTAGGACTGTGGCTTAAGTGACAATTACAAACAACTAATTTTCGTAGTGAAAGTTTTTTAAATTTTCCCTTTTTAAGCGGTTTTTAAGATGATTTTGAAAGAAGATTTTAACAAAGCTCATTGAAAAATGTTCTATGCACTACTATCTAGTAAAGAGAATAGTCCACTAGCATTTTTTTTTCATTGTTGACTGTTCGGAAGAGGAGTGGGTGTTCTGTTTCATATAGGTACCCTATTATAGGCCCGGGTAAAATCATACCCCTTCACCTACATTACCTCCCCTACACTACACTGTAACAAGCCTTTTTAGGATTGAACCTTTACCTAGTTCTAGTCCTGGGTGCAGAAGGAGGGTTTCTCCTGAACAATAGAGTCCTATAACTCCATCAATAGACTCACACAGTATGAATGAATATTCATAAGGGTTCTTAGAAACCAGGCTGGGGCTACACCACCTTCCTCCCCACATCTACGTACACGGTTCATCCCATACGTCATCCTCAAATCCAACAATGGCTAATACAAGCAACAAGGGACAAAGGAGTCCTAGATACTTTCTGTATAAATATAGCACCTCTTGCTAGTGTTAGACAGAGGGAACAGAGACTTCCAGGCCGATACACTGACCAGAGACGCTGAGGCTCCTGCATGCAGACGCTCCAGCTAACAGTGGTCTGAACATCCCTTGCGGGGTGTCCAGCTTGAGACCAAGAGGGGCTCCTACATTCTCACTTCAGGTAATGGGGTTCGACTAAATCCTAGAGGGATTCTTTGCTTCACACCTACTCACTTGCTAGGTACACTTAGGTACATCTAGATAGGCATCGTAGGAGTACGTGCTTTCTTTTATCAATGCATTTTATATTCATGTATTTATTCATGCATAGTGCAAGATGGTAGAACTGTACTATCCATTTATATTCATAGTACTGCTAATCATATATCTCTGCTACTGTCTAATGGTTGTTGCAGCTCATATCTTCTACACAAGAATAACGACTGTTCAATAAACCCTTATTGAAACTCCCAGGCTGTTTATTCTGTGTATCTCTGAGACGAGATAAGTGAGCACGAGAGACTGAGCGAAAAGTAGTACATTGTTTCCTCGATCCTGAGGGATCAGGGTTGTCATGTTCTAAGGTTGCCAGAAACTATTCTCTCCCCGATAAGAGGAGACACTAGTGGCACTGTGAGCTAGCTTATGCAAACAGGCTAACATTTTCGGTGGGGGTGCTCAGAGTTAGTCTGCCACCAAACCCACAGTTTATGTTATCCGAACACGCAGGTCCTGTACGGGTAATATAGGAACTACATGACAACCCAACTATCCGGCCCCTTGATTACCTATCCGAAAGGTGCGGAAGGGAACGCCCCTTGGGAGGTAGAGGCTTGGACCACCACGCTCTCGGGGTAGGGTGGTTGGTGAGGAAAGTTGGGTCACTCGGTGCAGCGCAACTGCGGCAGGGCAACTGTCCTATTCACAGGAGCCCCTGTGCTGGGCTTGGACCAGGTTCCCAGTACGACATCAGTTAAGGCCTTGTTGAAAGGCAGAAGGGGTTCCGAGGAGGAGACACCAGGCTGCAGGACCTCTGTCAAGATTTACCTTACTGGCAGGGAAGGGAGCTGAAGGCCCAGGACCTCAGCTGACTTTGCACCACCATAGAGTATGACGCTCCCTCCTCCGTAGCCCTGGTAAGGGGAGAAAGCAGGCTAGAATCTGGAGAGGTATCCATCTAGCTGGCCCCACTCATTTCCTCATACCAGTCCATTTCTTGACAAGGTTGGTCTTGTTAAGGGTTGAGCGACCCCTCCCAATCATCCTCCACTCCTAGCCCTTCAGAATAGGGCAGAGGAAACAACCTAGAACCTAAGGGTTCTGTCAGCTCCGGTATTAATCGGTGCCGGTAGGCGCCGATAGGGGTCATCAGAGATATGAATGGGGCTGGCACCGCCAGGATTCTCAGTGTTGGGACCGACGTCCGATACGGTTGCAGTAGTACGACCGGCATTGGTCTGGATCCATGGATGGGGGGTTGGGGGAGGGATCAGCGTCACCAGAGCCACCAGCGCAGAACCTGATGGAGCCCCTCTCTGAGCCTAGGGGACCGAAAGCACGCAGATAGGGTCAGGCCGCCCAAATATGAGGCACATGGCGGGCGGGACCGCTCGGCTTCCGGGAAGGCTGGGAAGCACGGAGCCGACTCAGGAGCAGATTCCAAGGAACGAGGCCTAGAGCGCCGAGACTCCGTCGCGTTGGCCAACAGTCAGGGAGAAATCCAAGCACGCTTCGACTTCTTATGTTTCTTGTGGTTCTTACTTGACCGACTCGATGACTGAGTGGGAGGACGAAGACTTGGGACTCCCGGAGCAGTGCCCAGACCTTGCTCTCAACCGGGAACAAGAACGAGATCTCTGGGGAGAACGATGAGGTGCAGAGGGCCGGGCCGTAAGCAGCTTTAGGGACCGCTCCCTCAAAACCTTCGGAGCCATGGTTCGGCAGTCGGAGCACGACTACGAGTCAGACAAACCAGGTGTGGGTCTGTCACCAGCATGGTGCGGTGACAGGCGCCGCATGGGTTGAAACCAGATGTCATCTTGGACAGGAGGAAAACGTACACACCAAAAAAGGGCTGACAAAATGTTTAAAAAAAAGCCTGTCAAAAAATGCCAGAGGGTACCTCTTCTCATGGATCTGCACTGGCTGGCGCAGAAAGAAAAGAACGGTCATCAGCACGCTGATGTGGTGCCTATATTGGTGACGCAGACATCACACGGAGCCGACCAACGCCACTTACCGGCGTGCAGGGGTATTGCTTGAAGAAAAATCTTCCTGATTCAATCTGTGCCTGGGAAATTCAAAGGTATGTAATCTGCGGCTAGATGTCTATCAGATAATGGAAGTATACGTTCTGCAAGTGCAATGCTACCATCCAGTTTCCTGGGTCCAGGGCAGACAAGACCTGAGGGAGAGTGAGCATTTCGACTTTTTTGAGGAAGAAATTGAGAGGGTGCAGGTCAAGGACAGGACGAAGGCCTCCGTCCATCCTTGGGCATCTGAAAGTAGCAGGATAGCAACCACGACCTACTTCTGGCGCCCACACCTTCTCCATGGCTCCATTGACCAAGAGAGCGGTCACTTCCTGGCGGAGCAAATAGAGATTGTCCTCCGTCAGTGTGTCGCAAGCACGTGGCATTGGTGGAGGGGAGACTCAAAGGGGAGGGAGTAGCCCTGCCGGTTATTCTGCAGAACCCATTGGTCTGATGTTATGGACCACCAGTGAGGCAGGTGATGGCGGATTCTGCCGCCCACTGAGTGCCCATGATGGCAAGGGGGTAGACTATAAGGGTTTGGAGGCTGCAGCTGCTAGGGGTGGTAGTGGACTGGCCAGACATCTGGCTGCCTGACCCACCAGGTCTGTGGGTACCGCATCCTCAGCTACGCAGAGGCTGGGAAGCTTGTGCTCCGCGGTGGCACCTATATAGGCACCACGCACGTCTCATCAGTCGCAGACGACACCACGCAGAGCTGAGCAATGCCACCCACTAGTGCGCACGAAAAAAATTCCAGATGCAGTCTGACGCCTGGGGATAATTCAAAGGTAAGGAATCTGTGGCTAGAGATTCCGCTTTCTCCCTGAACAGGCAATTCCCATCAAAGGGCATGTCCATCAAGGTGGACTGGACATCGAGCGAGACCCAGTAGATCACCACCATGCATGACGGCATATGGCAACGCTGGTGGCCATTGCCCACGCAATGGAATCTATGGTGTCCAAGCCACAATGAATTGTGAACTTGGCAGCATAACACCCATCTTGGAGGGCCAGAGAAAGTATGGAGCAAATGTCAGCTAACATCCCAGGGAGGACTTATTCCACCAAATCTCAAAGGGCATGCGAGTATCATCCAGACTAAGATTGGAGGGCCAAGTTGTAGAAGGAAAGATGTTTGCCGAATGTTTCCACTTGTGCAAATTCCCTATCAGGGGAGTGGTGGGAAACGTGTTTGGATTAGAGCAGCTGATGAAACCTTGGACCACTAAGCCTTCCGGCGAGGGGTGCTGTGAAATAAAAGTAGGGTCGCCTGGAGCAGGGCAGTGGCGCAGGGGGGGCGGAGTGACATCCCTTGAAAACTGTACAAATTTTGATAAAAACAAATCATGGTAAATATCTCAGAGAGACTAAAGTGAATTCTGGATCTGGAAGCACGGAAATAAAGGGATCAACGTCTGCATGCATGAGTGGCACCTATATAGACCCTAAATGTCATTTCTGAAGCAGAAAGGCATCAGTGTGGAGCTGCAAGGGGGCACCTTCTGGCACGAAGAGGTAGTACTGAAACCTTTCAGGATCCAGTCTGACAACTTGGGACTATTCAAATGGTGAGGAGTCTGTGGCCAGAAGTCTATCATCACTACCTTTCCAAGAAGATTGCTTCAATGCGCTCTCCAAGGGCACCACAGAGCAAGAAAGTGTTTGGGTGTAGCAGAACATTAATAGTATGAAACTCATTGGCTAAGTATGAGGCAGAATCTTCTATGTTGTAAAGGTCTCTAGCTGGTCTAAGGGTCTTCATGCAATTTAAGGAATATCAGGATTTGATACCCTCAGAACTTCAGGACCAAGATGCTAAGCTTAAAGTTTGGGTTGGGTATGATAATCCATTTTTATTCCAAGCAAATCTAGATGATCGATTTTTTGTTGCATGCAAGGCTGCAGTACTTATTATAAATCAGAGTACCTAATTTTTCATGTCAACAAGGGGGGGGGCTAGTCTGCTGAGAATATAGAAGAATAGGCGAAAAGCATAAAGACATCTTTGTAAGAAGCTTTCAATTCCCTTGGCAAAGAGGCTATACAGGTAACTAGTCTCTTGCTGGTGAAAGATCTTTTGAAGCTGTGAGGGGAGCAGTTTTCCACTTGTAACCACCACTGGCATCCGAGCTGAAGCTCTGAGAGCTCATTATTCCCTCTTAAAAAGGCGTCAGCCAAACATGTAAAAGTACACTTGTTGATCTATCCTCAGGTGTGCTGTCAAAGTCAACCACTGTGCGTTCAATCTAGATGTGGGCCTGAAGACTTGAATGATATTGGCCTTCGGTGCTCCAGAAGGCTGATGAGAGAGTGAGCCACCTCTGATGAAGAGAAAATACAGACAGAAAATAAGGTAAGCAAAGGGGCATTGAAGACTTGAATGATATTGGCCTTCGATGCTCCAGAAGGCTGATGGGAGAGTGAGCCACCTCTGATGAAGAGAAAATACAGACAGAAAATAAGGTCAGCAAAGTCAGTCTCATTAACTGTGAGGAGCAAACAGTGGTGAAGTTGAAATAGCAAACAGTTTTTTAATATTAAAGAGATTCTTATGGGATGCTAGGTGGTGAAGGGGGTGTTTAATGGAAGGAAAAGCTTTGAGTGAGGAGTGGCTACAAGAGTTGCCCTTTGCAAATAAGGCACCCTCTGGAGTCCTTCTAGGAAATCTATGATGACTGGGATTGTGAACTGTGAGGAGCTAACAGTGGTGAAGTTGAAATAGCAAACAGTTTTTTAATATTAAAGAGATTCTTATGGGATGCTAGGTGGTGATGGGGGTGTTTAATAGAAGGAAAAGCTTTGAGTGAGGAGTGGCTACAAGAGTTGCCCTTTGCAAATAAGGCACCTTCTGGAGTCCTAGGAAATCTATGATGACTGGGATTGTGAACTGTGAGGAGCTAACAGTGGTGAAGTTGAAATAGTAAACAGTTTTTTAATATTAAAGAGATTCTTATGGGATGCTAGGTGGTGAAGGGGGTGTTTAATAGAAGGAAAAGCTTTGAGTGAGGAGTGGCTACAAGAGTTGCCCTTTGCAAATAAGGCACCTTCTGGAGTCCTTCTAGGAAATCTATGATGACTGGGATCGTGAAGAAAGACCTTTGGTTTTGGTCTCTATAAGCTGTTATAGCGACCAAATGCACTTATATTGAGGAAAATTGCAGTTTGAGTTTGCTAAGTGCAGTAAATAAGAATCCCATTTTTTCACATGAGAGAGGATCGTAATTCTTAGCAAAACACCAACTTACAAATCTCTTCTATTTGAAAGCTAGAGAACTCCTGGCTTCTTTCATTATCCACAGTCTTCAGGCAAACCAAAGTACATTCTGTATGACATTAGGAGACATGCTCCCAAATTCAAAGATTGTACCTTGGGATGGAAGAATTTGACCATAGGTGAATTAGCTCTGGATACCACAATTGTCTTAGCTATTCCAAAACTGTCAGGATCACGGTTGCTTGAGTTTGATGATCACTGATGGAATGAGTGTTATTTGAACAAGAGTGCACAGAAAATTTGTTGGACCAAATCATGAAAAGAGCATTGCCCTTTGAACGGGGACCTCAGACTCTGGATCCGTAGTCTGGCATTTTCTTTGGTGGCAAACAAGTTTATTTCCAGAAAACCTCAATTTCAAGATGAGGTGTAAGATAGTGTTGTCCAGTACCATCTCATGGTTTTCCTAGAAACACCTGCTGAATAAATCCACTTGGTTTAGCAGACCGAGCAGATAAACAGGTGTGAAATACATTTCTGCCTTATCCAATCATGGTTAGGACTGTGTCCTCCTCCCACAGGAGGTGGGCATAATAGAGGGTGTAGACACGCCAGATAAGGGGCCCATTGGCCACTACATGTCACTTCCTTGTAACACCCGTAAATCTAGTATTTAGGTGGCTTCCTCAGACCTGAAATGCAGTTTGACGACCTAAGAAGAGCCGGACACCACAGACTCGCACCAGCAGAGAAGACTGCAGAAAACTACTGACTTGGCCCCAGTCCTACCGGCTTGTCTGAAGCCCTTGACGATCCTGCACCAAAAGACGACTCGCCCTGCAGCCCAGCGACCTCCAAAACATTGGGAGGACTGCCTGCCTTCGACAAAAATCTAGATCTCCCGAGAACAGCAGATCTGTTCACTAGCAAACCACAAGCAAGGCCACTGTAACCTAAAAAAACAGCAAAGGGGGCGTGGCCAAGATGGCGCAGAGGTAGACGTGCCTCGCCTTGTCTCCTGCCCGTCGCCGGACTAAAGCGTGTCCCGGGCCAGAATTAGCAGCCCGGAACAGACGACGCTCCGAGGGGGATGTCGCGGAGCCCAGGAGCACCAAGAATTCGGGAGAGGAGCACAGAGGTGACAATCGAGGGCTTGGCCCGGACCTCCGAGTGATCAACGCGCCGAGGCCATGCGGGAGAGCGCAGACATTTGGATGGAGCTCGTGCCTCTGGGGCACCCTGCGGCGTCCGGAACCGTGCCTCGTCGGTGCCTGGTGGTGAGCGGTTCGAGGAGTGGGGCAGAGGGGGAACCGGAAGCCCCCGGGACTTTGGCGCAGGCAGCCCCCGTGAAGGACACCAACTTGGGCCCTCAGGTGAGGAGATTCCCCTCCGTGAGGCCCCAAGAGGAGCGGCAGCCTCCCGCGAGCGACGCAGCTGGCCGGTTAGGCAGCAGTGTGGGCCCGCTGACACGTGGGGCTGGGCCCCACCCCCTTGGATTCGCCGGGCAGTTCGGCCCGGGACAAGGGAAAGCAGTGCAGAGCAGAAGCGGGCTGGAGGCCCGGGCAGTCGAGCCTATGCACGGGTGAAGAGGCGGGACAGTAGCGGGAGGCCCTGGGAGGAGTGGAGGCCTCCTGGACATTGAATGGTCACGCTTGGGGGACAGCGACGATGCAGAGCTGGGCCCCCCCCCACCCCTTGGCTCGTTAGGGGGAGCGGTCCAGATGGGTCCCAGGGGGCTCCTATGAGGAGTAAGGGCCGGGCCCCCCCATAAAGACTGGGGCAACTCACGGCCCACAAGGAGCTGTGCTGGGTTTCACAAAGAGAAGAGGGCCCCTTGTCTCCTAAGAGAGCACAGGTGAGGCCTACCAGCAATTGATAGGGCGCCGGTTGCGCCCGGGCCCGACGTTCCAGGGCGCAGAGGGAGACGTGCACGAGGGGGCCCTGAAGCAAGCTGAGTTGCGTCTGGAGGGAGAGGTCTCCGATTCTGATACCCCGCTGGGCAGGAATTAAGACACATCGAGAACCAGCAAGCTGTGGGAAGACGCTGAGGACCGCGAATTTAGCCCATGAGGGCACGTGTTTGAAAGACCATCCTGCCCGGCGCATAGTGTTTATCGAGGGAGGGCGCTCCTGACAGCTCACATCTCAAATTGCAACCAGTCGCCCCAGGAAGGATCGCACCCTCAAGGAGATGCTCTCCCGCCCGGCGCCAGGGGACCCGGTCCCGCAGACAGAACAAGCGAGGGGCCAGCCGGATCAGGCGGCCGAGGAGCCAGTAACCCGCACCTTTTTGGAGGCGCTTTTCACGACCCTCCGGGAAGGTCTTCAATCATTGAAGCGAGAACTGTCACAAGATATCAAAGAGGTTCGGAGGGATGTGGATGCGCTAGGAGATCGAGTTGCGGAACTGGAGTACAAGGAGGGGGGCGCGAGACTAGGAGACTGAGGCGCTTCAACAGGAGGTCCTCAGACTACGGGAGCAACATATAGACTTGCAGTCACATCTAGAGTACTTAGAAAACAGGTCCAGACGGAATAACATACGCATAAGAGTGAAGCCCAAAGCCGAGGGGGGCGACTTCTTCGGATTCGTAAGAGACCTTTTCCGCCACATCCTTGGCAGTCCCGGGATTACCAGCATCCAAATTGATTGGTCCCACCATGTGGGCCAACCCAGAGCCAACTCAGCTGCCCCCCAGATATCTTGGTCTGCGTACATGACTTCCAAGTCAAGAAGAGATTCTGCATAAAGCATGTACCATGCATCCTGTCAACTTCCAGGGTCAAACCCAAACCCTTTTCCAGGACCTGGCTGCTCTCACACTGCAGAAACATAGAAAGTTCCGCGCGGCTACTGCACACCTACGTAGCCATGGGATATCCTATTCATGGGGCCACCTTTTTCGCCTAATCTTACGTTTGGAAGGAAGGCTCTACCAGCAGCGATCATCAACAGAGACTTGTCGAGTGTTGGGGTTGGAGCCACCAAGAGAACAGCAAGCTCGGGGGTCCTCTCTCCTCCCACAGAGGGAGCGAACAACAGGCTGGAGGAGACCGGGATGGCAGCGGACAGCGAACCGGCCCGATCCGGAGGAGATCGCTAAAGGACAGCAAGCAGCCCTGGAGGCGGTGCCATCAGCTCTGGCAAGCGTGGATGGGACTTGAAATCCTGGGACACTCCACAACATTACATAGAGGCCTTGGGCAGGGCGGCAGGAGACGGGACCATTGGCCACACACAGGACCCCACAAGTTTGGCCATGAAGCCTCACCTGGCTGCAGGACTGAACGTAAGGCGATGTTCCATGTTGCATGTTAATTTTGTTACTTTGTGTTGTTAATGTTATGTTTGGGGTATGCACTCATCCTCACTCAGGGGACACCAGCGAATTAATAACTGGGTAGCAGAAGTCATAACGGAACCCATTGTCGTCTCTGGGGGGCGGGGGGTGACGAAAACACGGGGATCAAGCAGCTCTTTCTAAATCCCATGACGGACACCCCTCCTAGAATCCTCACACTAAATGGGCGAGGTCTTAATAAACCGATTAAACGCAGGGCGGTACTTGCATATTTGGAGAGCTCCGGGGCGGACATCTGCCTCTTGCAGGAGACTCACCTCCTCGATGGGGACTGTCCCCGCCTTAAGTCTAGGGCATTTCCCCAGAAATTCTTTCCTCATCCTCAACTAAGACAGCTGGGGTGGCCATACTAGTGACAAACTCCTTCGGGGGTAAGGTGGAACAGAAAATAGACGAAATTAGAGGCAGGCTTCTCATATACTGTTTCACTCTAGCTGGCAGGGCCCTGGTGATTGGCACAATGTATGCCCCGAACGAGGGACAGGAGGGGTTCCTGTATAACGCGCTTGAAGGGGCACTGAAGACAGATGATTACCTGGTGCTATTGGGAGGGGACCTTAATCTGGTGTTTGATAACTCTCTCAATAGATCAGCTCAGAGACAGGGACAGGCTGGAGCCCTTTTCCAGCAAGGGGCACGCATGGTTGAGGGACCTGGGGCTGGAGGATCTATGGAGGGCTAATCACCCACACTCCAGGGAATATTCTTATTACTCCAATGCACACAAGACTTTCGCCAGGCTAGACTACTTTCTGGGCACAAAGGGTGTACAGATGCTCACAAAGGCCACAGAAATACACACAGCAGCGCTCTCAGACCATGGGGCGGTGACAATCACAATGTCCCTCCCTCCGTCGCCCCACCCCCCCTCCAGACACTGGCGCTTGCGCGACACCATGCTATACCGCCAGGAGGTCATAACACAGATTCAGATGGCGCTCAAAGATTATTTAACACACGACACCCCGGAGATATCGCCGGCTATTTTATAGGAGAGACTCAAGGCAGAGATACGGGGGAGAGTTCATAGCGATCGCAGCGGCGGAGAATAAAAATCGCAGGGAGAAACAAGAAGACCTAATAAAACAGATCAAAGAGCTAGAGCACATACATCAACACACAGATGCCCCGAGAGTGTGGCGTCAGCTGTCTAACACCCGCTCCCAGCTAGCGGCCATAGACATGGACAGAGCGGAGTATTCCGCTCTCAGTTTGCGCCACTCCTATTATGTGGGGGAGGGGGAGAAATGTGGCCGTCGCCTAGCTAGTAAGCTGTGAGCCAAGCGACAGGAGCAGAGGGTCCACTTGATTCGAACAATGGATGGCAATCTGGCAATAGAGGATAAAGATATAGCGAACATCTTCAAAGATTTTTAATCCCATCTTTATTCAAATCATACCCTGGACCCCACAGCTGGAACCCTATACCTCCAAGCGGCACGAACGACACCCCTCACCCCGGACCAATCGTCATCCTTAGACGGGGACATTCGCATAGAGGAAGTCATAGCAGCCATTTCCCGGCTGAAACCCGCAAAATCACCTGGCCCAGATGGGTAATCTGACGCTTTATACAAGTCTTTCTGCCCCGTTCTTGCGCCTATCGTGACGCGTGTATTTAATTCCTTTGCAGACCCAGGGGTAATTCCTGCCTCGATGCTAACAGCCTCCATAATAGTCCTCCCAAAACCAGGCAAAGACAAAGCGCAATGTAGCTCATACAGACCCATCTCCCTGCTAAACGTGGACCTGAAATTATTCACGAGCATAATAGCACACAGACTTGGCATACATATGCCCTCAATAGTGGACTCAGACCAGGCAGGTTTTATTCCAAGGAGACAAACTGGTGACAACACCAAGCGCATCTTGCATATTATTGAAAAGGCCTCTCGCGCCAAGGGGGAATACATGCTGCTGGCGATTGACGTGGAGAAGGCCTTTGATAGAGTTCACTGGCCCTATCTTGAACAGGTCCTCACGCATTTCGGGTTTGGGGAAAAGTGCAGGACACAAATCCTCAATTGTTACCATGCGCCTTTGGCGACAGTCCGGCTTAACGGCTATACTTCCACGCCCTTTCCGATCAATAGGGGCACACGCCAGGGATGCCTCCAATCTCTACTGCTCTTCGCTCTCTACACGGAGTCCATGGCCTAGAGAATTCACGACCACCCAGAGATTACCGGGGCGACGTTTGGAGGCGACCGCCACTCCATTAGCTTATACGCAGATGAAGTGCTCGTGACACTAGATAACCCGGCCATGGCCCAGCCGGCTTTTTGGGGGAACTAGAGACCTTCGGGGCCGCATCAGTCTTTCAAATCAATGTTGGGGAGTCGCAGGCACTCAGTCTTTCTCGACCTCGAGCCTCCCTGTTTGTTGAGGTAGTACATTGTTGTTGCATTGTCCGTCTGGACAAGCATGGAGTTGGAGAGGAGTAATGGCTGAAAGGCTTTCAGCGCCAAATGAACTGCTCGTAGCTCTAGCAGATTGAGGTTGTAAGCAGATTCTCTGTGTGACCATTTGTCCTGAATTTGAAGTTGACCTGTGTGGGCTCCCCATCCCTGGAGAGAGGCATCCGTGACTATGGTCTGAACAGGTATCTTCTTGTGAAAAGGGATCCCTCGTAGAAGATTGGCGGGATAGCACCACCATTTGATGGACCGGAGGGCATGCTGAGAATTGAATCTTGTCTTCCTAATCTCCTGTTCGCTGGTCCCATTGGTCTTCCAGGCATTCCTGTAGGGGTCTCATGTGGAGACGTGCATTCGGTGCGAGAAATATACAGGATGCCATCAAGCCCAGGAGCGAAGAGACCGTCCTCACGGTTGGGTGAGACATTGCCATGAGAGCCTAAGCCTTCCGAAGGATCGATAAGCATCTCTCCTCCGAAGGACACACGTTTGCAGTGCGAGTATCGATGGATGCTCCCAGATATTGCAGGCACTGTACAGGAATCAAAGTTGACTTCGCCTGATTGACATGAGACGTGGATGCCTTGATTAGCCAATCGTCTAGATGGGGATAGACAAACACTGTTTTCTCAGATGGGCTGCTACCACCGCCATGCATTTGGAGAAAGTCTTGGGTGCTGACTTCAGGCCAAATGGAAGTACATAGTACTGATAGTGGTTATTCCCCACTGCAAACCTCAAGAACTTGCGATGCTTCCTTAATGATGGGAATATGGAAGTATGTGTCTTGAAGGTCTATTGCGCATAACCAATCCCCTCTATGTAGCGGAGGGTAAATTTGGTGCAATGCTAGCATCCAGAATCTTTCTCCGAATCCACTTGTTGGCCGTCATTAGTCGAGAATGGGTCTGAACTCGTTCTGGTCTTTTTTCTTGACAAGAAAAAATCTTGAGTATAGCCCATGCCTCGTTGTGAAGGAGGAACTAGTACCACCACCTGTTTCTGTAAGAGAATTTTCGCCTCCAGTTATAATTGGTCCAGTTGGAATCTGGATTGTTTCAGAGATATTGACGGTGGAGGGCTGATGAATCTGAGAGAATATCCATTGCGAACAATATTCAGCACCCAATTGTCTTGCATGATTTTTTGCCACTCTGTCAGGTAATGTTGGATGCTTCCCCCTACCGGAGCGGGTAACGGAAGAGGGGGAAGACAGGATTCAGGGTTTTGACCCAGCTGGCATCTTGCCTCCTTGAGCGGGTTGCGATACTGATCTTCCTCTTGCTTTACTTTTCTGATAAGGCTGGTAGGAACGTTGGTACTGTTGTTGCGGTCCTGACTGGCGGCCCTGATAGCACCTGGAGTTTGAACTCTCTGTGTAGAATAGCGGCGTTGAAAAGGTCTGAAAGATTTACGCTGCTCCTTAGGTCTTTCCAGGCTAACAGCTTTTAGCGTCTCCATTTCTGCCTTCATCCTGGCCACCTCCTCGTCTGCGTGAGTGCAGAAAAAAAAGAGTTGTACCTGAAAACGGGAGATTTACGATGCGCTGCTGCGATTCAGGTTTAAGCGAAGTAAGGCGTAGCCATGAGTGCCGCCGAAGTGCCATGCCGTGGCAATACCTATGCGCAGCAAGAAGGGATGTGTCGGCTGCTGCGCTTATGACCTGAATTGAGACCATAAGACCTTCTGTCAGGATCTAATTAAAGTCCTCTCTTTTGTCTCTAGGGAGGTAGTCAGCAAAGTGTTGGAGCGAGTCCCACAGTGCCCGGTCATATCTGCCCAGTAAGGCTGTGGCACTAGCAGCTTTCATGGTAGTCGCTGCTGTGTTGCAAAGCTTCCTCCCCACTGAGTCTATTTTTCGGCTCTCTATCTGGTGGCACTGTCGAGGTTGGAGCCGTGGCATGTTGCTTTTTTGCCGCCACCACAATAACAGAATCCGGAGCTGGGTCCGTCAGTAGGAAAGTAGGGTCCTTCTCTGGAGGCCGGTATTTCTCCTGCAGCCTGGATGGAGCTGAAAATAGAAGAGGGTGTCAAAAAAAAGTTACATTACCGGTTCTAAGAGGCCCGGCACCAGAGGAAGCAAGGGATGTGAAGCTTGTTTTTGTTGAAGAGTCTCAAATATGACGGAAGTTGTTGGTGTAGGGCTGGACACTGGAATATTTAATTGGGAAGCACCCGCACCAGAACTTTTTGAAAGGTTGAAATATCATCAACTGGTGAAATCCGCAGGAGAAGAAAGTCCGACAGTGTCGGAGAATATCTCCCTGTGATTGAAGAGGAGGTGTCCCTAGTGTGTCTGGAAGGATAAGTTACTTACCTGTAATACTAGTTCTCTTCCAGGGGTATACTCATCAAAGTCATAAGCACTGAATAGTCTCGCCCATGTGCGGGGACCCCGGAGCATGAACAAAAAGGAAAATGCTACTTACCAGTATGCATCTGTTCTTGGCATGTAGAGCTGTAGAGTTATATACTTTGTATAGATCGCCATCTGGTGTTGGGCTCGGATGTTTGCACTTCGTTTTTCTTCGAAGAAGTGTTTGTAGTCACGAGATAGGTGACTCCTCCTTACGGTGATAGTGCGCATGGGCATCGACTCCATCCCCAGATTGTTTTCGCCATAAAGGGTGATGATGGAGTTAGTAAGAAGTAGAAAGAGATGTCCATGTGTGATGTATCCAAGTAACATAACACTACAACAGATAAAGGTACCCGGGGAGGCGGGTGGGCGTATATAACTCTACAGCTCTACATGCCAAGAACAGATGCATACTGGTAAGTAGCATTTTCCGTTCGAGGCATATGAGCTGTAGATTATATACTTTGCATAGACTATACAGCAGTTTTCCCTAGCGGTGGCTAACCCGTATCTGTTGCAGTGGTTTGAAAAAGTGTCCTTAAGACAGCCTGGCCCACACTAGCTTGTTGCTTTGCTTGCACATCTACGCAATAATGCTTTGTGAATGTGTGTGGTGTAGACCAAGTTGCAGCTTTGCAAATGTCATCTAAGGGAATGCTCCCTAAAAAGGCCATAGAAGCCCCTAGATTCCGAGTGGAATGAGCTCTAG
Source organism: Calotriton arnoldi (assembly GCA_963921515.1). Taxonomy (NCBI): domain Eukaryota; kingdom Metazoa; phylum Chordata; class Amphibia; order Caudata; family Salamandridae; genus Calotriton; species Calotriton arnoldi. The sequence continues at coordinate 1,681,951 of CAWUFW010001727.1, forward strand.
GGGGAACGGTTAATGTGCGCTTGGCTTTAAGATAGCATATTTGTATGCACTTAATAATCCACCTTGCAATTCCTGCTTTTGAAATGGGATTACCTTTATGGGGTGGAGAGAAAGCAACAAAAAGTTGTTTAGTGTTTCGAAAGGATTTAGTTCTTTCGATATAGTAGAGTATTGCTCTTTTAACATCCAGGGTGTGAAGAGCTCGTTCTGCCACTGAATCTGGTCGGTGGAAAAAACCTGGCAGCTCAACTGATTGGTTAAGGTGAAAGGCAGAAACGACTTTAGGTAGACATTTTGGATTAGTTCCAAGAACCACTTTGTTATGATTGATTTGTAAAAATGGTTCTTGTATGGTTAGTGCCTGGAGTTCTCCAACTCTTCTAAGAAATGTGATGGCTATAAGAAAGGCTACTTTCCAAGTGAGAAATTGCAGTTCACACTTGTGCAAAGGTTCAAAAGGAGGACCCATGATTAAGATTCCACACTGGAGAGGGTGGAAGTCTAGGAGGAATTATTCTTTTAAGTCCTTCCATGAATGCCTTGATAGCTGGTACTCGAAACAAAGACAAGTGTTGTCTGTTTTGGAGATAGGCTGCTATTGCAGCTAGATGCAATCTTATAGATGAGTATGCTAGATTACATTGTTGTAAATGTAAAAGATAGCAAATGATGTTTTGAGTGGAAGCATCTAGTGGATTGATTTGATGGTTTGTGCAATAAATTGCAAATCGTTTCCACTTTGCTGCGTAGCATGCTCTAGTGGTAGGACGTCTAGCCTCTTTAATAATGTTCATGCAGTCTTGCAGGAGATTAAGGTAGCCAAACTCTAAGACTTCAGGAGCCAGATCGCAAGGTTGAGTTGACTGGGATCTGGATGCCTTATCTCTCCATGGTTCCGAGTGAGAAACTTGGGTGAGAGGTGTAGTTTTTGATGAGGAACTACAGACAGTTCTAGGAGGGTTTTGAACAACGGTTGTCGAGCCCATGTGGGAGCAACTAGGATCATTGTTAGGGAATGCTGTTTGAGCTTCCGAACCACTAATTGAATGAGCGGGAGAGAGAGAAAAGTGTAAGCAAATTTTCCTGACCAGTTCATCCACAGCGCATTGCCTTTGGATGATGGGTGTAGATACTTGGACGCGAAGCTTGGGTATTTTGCGTTTTGCTGTGTGGCGAACAGATCTATTTCTGGGTAGCCCCACTTGTGGAAGAATGGAAGAAGAACTTGAGGATGAAGTTCCCATTCGTGGATCTGTTGTGTTTGACGACTGAGTAGATCTGCTATTTGATTGTGTACTCCTGGGAGGTGTTCTGCAAGGAGATATATGTTGTGCGGAATGGCCCATCTCCATATGCTTTGAGCTAGGTGTGAAAGCTGTAGAGTGCGCGTCCCTCCCTGTTTTTGTATGTAGTACATTGCTGTCATGTTGTCTGTACGGACTAGGACAGCTTTGCCTACTACTTGGAGTTGAAAGGATTTTAATGCCAGAAAAATTGCCAGTAATTCCAGGTAATTTATGTGGAATTGTTTTTGTTGTGGAGTCCATATGCCCTGAATAGTATGGTGTTGAAGATGAGCTCCCGAGCCGGTGAGCGATGCTTCTGCTGTTAGCACTGTTTGTGGGACCGGGTCTAGGAACGGCCGCCCTTTGGAAAGGTTTTTTGTGTTCCACCACTGCAGCGAACGATGTATGCGGCTGTCCACCAACACCAGATCTGTTAACTGACCTTGAGCCTAGTTCCACTGACGTGCTAAGCATTCCTGCAGAGGGCGCATCTGGAGTCTTGCATAGGGAACAATTAAAATGCAAGAGGCCATCATTCCTATTAACTGCATGAACACTCGAGCTGGTAATGAGTGTTGAGGCTGAAAGTGTAATATGAGAGCCTGTATGTTGCGAATTCTGACTGGGTTGGGGTTTGCTAGAGCTTTTGAAGTGTCTATGGTAGCTCCTAGATACGCTTGTGTGTTGGATGGTTGGAGGTGGGACTTGGTTAGATTTACAGTGAATCCCAAGTCGTGAAGCAACTGAATTGTTTTGTGTGTGTGGTGAACACAGCTGTTGTGTGACTTTGCTTTTATGAGCCAGTCGTCTAGGTAAGGGAACACATGAATGTGTTGTCTTCTTAAGTGAGCTGCAACTACTGCAAGGCACTTTGTGAAGACTCTGGGTGCTGTGGTCACCCCGAACGAGAGGACTTTGAACTGGTAGTGTTGACCGTCCACCACGAACCTGAGATATTTTCTGTGAGCAGGATGGATTGGAATATGAAAGTAGGCGTCCTTTAAATCAAGAGTGGAGAGAAAGTCGCCCTGTTGGAGCAGTGGAAGCACCTGTTGGAGAGTGACCGTGTGGAAGTGGTCTGACTGAATGAATATAGAGGTTTAGGAGTCCGAGGTCCAGTATTGGCCTGAGAGAGCCGTCCTTTTTTGGAATTAAAAAGTACAGTGAGTAAACCCCTGTGCCCTGATGAGGCAAGGGGACAGGTTATATTGCATGTTTCTGTAAAAGAGAGACCACCTCTTGTTTTAGGAGAGTCAGATGTTCTGATGACATTGGACATTGTCTGGGAGGGATGTTTGGGGGATTGGAGGTGAGTTCCAGGCAATAACCATACTGGATAATTTGCCTCACCCACTTGTCTGTTGTGATGGAATTCCACACAGGTAGGAACTGAGAGAGACGTCCCCCGACAGGAGTGGAGTGATCGGCGGGTAGGGAAGGGAAGTCACTGCTTGGTGGTAGGGGAGTTGTGAGTGTTGTTGCCTCGGCCTCTTCCCTTATTGTTATTTCCTCTGTATCCTCCCCGATAATATCCTCTGGGGGAGGTAGACTGATTGGTGCTTTTGTAGGAGGTGGTGTTTTCTGACGCCATTGTTTTAGAGCCACCCCTGTAAAAGGAGCGACGAATGGAGCCCCTATTGGAAGGAAGTTGCAAGGCCCCCATGGACTTAGCAGTCTCATTGTCCTTTTTCATTTTCTCTAATGAGGCATCGACTGTTGGTCCAAAGAGATGCTCCTGATCGAAGGGCTGATTGAGTATGGTGGATTGAACCTCCTGCTTGAATCCGGAGATTCGAAGCCAGGCGTGCCTACGCAATAAAACGCTGGCATTAATGGCACGAGATTCTGTATCAGCCGCATCGAGGGCGCATTTTATTGAGGTGTTTGTAATAAGTTTGCCCTCCTGAATGAGGTCATTAGCTTTATTCTTATATTGATCTGGCAAATGCTGCATAAGCTTCTCTAGCTCGTCATAGTGAGCTCTGTCATAGCGTGCTAACAGAGCCCGAGTATTAGCAATGCGCCAATGGTTAGCAGCTTGGGATGCAATTCTTTTCCCAGAGGCATCAATAAGTTTTGATTCCTGATCAGGAGGAGGGGCGTCGCCTGTACTTTGGGAATTAGCCCTCTTGCGTGCGTTAGACACAACAAGAGAGTCTAAGGGAACCTGGCCTTTAATATACACTGGGTCATTGGGAGCTGCTTTATATTTTGTGTCTACCCTGGGGTTAAGTAGTCTGGCTCTGACAGGGTCCTTGAAGACTTCTGGGCCATGTTTTAACATACCCTTTAGCATGGGCAGGGTGTGTGTAGATTTTTGTGAGGGTGTGAATGTCTCCAATAAAAAACTCTCTTCTAAGAGGTCAGTGAGTAATTCCACCCCATGGTATTGGGCCGCTCTATTAATAAGTTGTGCGAACCCAACGTTATCGTCAGGTGGTGATGGTCTGGAAGGATACAGATCAGGGTCATTGTGCGGATCTGGATCTTCATGATAATCATCCCAGGGGTCTGTGTCCTGTGGTATGGTATGTGCGTCATCATCCTGATGTCCATCTCCATCCCCCTGTCCACCCCCATAATCATCATCAATATCTTGTGGTGCAGGTGAGAATATAGGTGGTGGGGAGAGTGCTGGTGAAATCAATAGATTGGGGTCAAGAGGAGGAGGGGAGGAAGGTATATAAGGGGGAGAAGGGTTAGTACCCATGTCCTTTTTGAGGGGTATTTGAGAGTCCTGTGGCTGGTGTAACTTCCATTTTTTGGAGGTTTGGAGAGAAGGTGGCCAGTGTTAGGGTCAATATGCAGTATTTGCTGCTTCGGATCCGAAGAATCTTGAAAGGAAAGTTCTTGGGATGGAATGTCTTTGGTCGGTGCCGAAGGCTTAGGGTCAGAGTGTTGTTTAGGTCTAGTTCCTGAAGCCTTGGAAGGGGTTTTGGATTCCTGAGGCTTTGGTGAGAGCTTTGGGCTCCGAGGCTTTTTTCAGGTCCGAGGCCTTTTTCGGCTCCGAAGATTTGTCCTTAACAGGTTTGATTATTAGTTTCGGCACCGGGGCCTTTGGCGTCGAAGATGTTTTCGGTGCCGACGAGGAAGGATGTGGAACAGGCTTGGTGTGGGGTTTCGGTGCCGAAGGTGTTGGTTCGGCACCGGGAGGAGGGTGGCTGGAGCCCGAGCCAGAAGGCTTTTGTTTGTGTTTCGTAGGCGGGCCTGAGGGCGGGGCGCCTGAAATTTGTTGTTGGTGTCGACCTGAGACCGAGGGCGAAGGTGTTACCGGAGCCTTTGTTTTGGGTATTTCTGAAACAGGGGGCAGAGTACTCATGGGCCGTTGAGCCAGGGTGACTATCTGCTGATCTTCCACGTCGGAGTCGTCAGCTTCCGAAACTGAGATATCTCCTTCTTCGGCTTGCGGTTCTAGATGGATATCAGAGCCTCCGAAGATGTCCGGAATCGAGCTGCTTCCGCGGGACATTTCGTGACGTCGAGCCCGACGGTCACGGATGGTTTTATTCGACCGGAACGATGTACAGGCCTCGCAGTGCTTTTCTTCGTGCTCCGGGGAGAGGCACAGGTTACACACCTCGTGCAGGTCGGTGTGTAGGAACTTAGCACCACACCCGGGGCATCTTTTAAACGAAGTCCGTTCCATGGACTGCTGTCGTGGTCGGCGCGTGTAGGCCCAACGGCCCGCGTCGAAACTCTCGGTCGAAGATCTTGTTTTGTAGGATGCGCGTCGAAAGGGGAAACGCGATAGAGAACAATACCGTCGAGTGGTGAAGGATTGCGCGTCGAAGGGGGTTCGAATACGATACCGACCCGGAGCGCAGCAATTCACATCCGAACCCAATGGCGAAAAAACAATCTGGGGATGGAGTCGATGCCCATGCGCACTATCACCGTAAGGAGGAGTCACCTATCTCGTGACTACAAACTCTTCTTCGAAGAAAAACAAAGTGCAAACATCCGAGCCCAACACCAGATGGCGATCTATGCAAAGTATATAATTTACAGCTCATATGCCTCGAACATATATGTATATATTATACACACATGTATATAAATATGCAGCCCCAAATCCCCAAATTAGGCTCAAATATGCCAATACTGCATTGCATTTTTCATTTGAAATAAATCATAAAACAACATTTCCAAGACAGAGAAATGTACTCCTAACTTGTTTGAACATCGCTTTTATTCTTAGAGAAAAAGGCAAGGTGATAGCAGGCAGATTAGCCTAGAAGGCTGCATATAGAACACTCATTAGAGAAAACTGGCGCCGTGCCTTTAAGACCCCCAGGCTCCCATCATGCCCCACAGGTGACAGTTAGGTCAGGTCTTCTTAACGGCGTATTACATTGTATAAAGAACTTGAGGAAAAAACATTCTGTTATAATGATGGTATTCATCCGGGAGGAGGGAGGGTTGCTTAGGACTTTGATAAGTATACCCCTGGAAGTGAACTAGGATTACAGGTAAGCAACTTATCCTTCTCTTCCAAGGGGATACTCATCAATAGTCATAAGCACTGAATAGAGCAGCAAGCCCATCCCCTGAACCCTGCGGACGAATACCTGTATATTATCATATTCTGAACCATTTGTTATCCAAATAAATTTCTCAAGGATGCTTGCCCAAACTGAGTATCCGCCTGAGTATCAGAATCTAAGCAGTAATGGCAGGCAAAGGTGTGGACTGAGCACCATGTAGCTGCTTTGCATATCTCTTGAATAGGTACATTTCTAAGCAGAGCCGTATTAGCGGCTTTACCCCTCGGAGAGTGAGCCCTTGGCTTGCCAGGGAGCTGCTTGTGAGCTAGCTGATAAGATAATGTGATACAAGATGCTATCCATCGAGCGATGGACCTTTTTAGAAGAGGGAAAACCAGTGTGCATTGGACCATAGTTAACAAAGAGACGGTCCGACTTTCTTACATCTTTCGTTCTGTCCAGATAGAATTTTAGCACCCTTTTTAGATCAAGTGAATGTAACGCCCTCTCAGGAGGCGTGGTAGGATTTGGGAAAAATGTGGGAAGGGTGATCGACTGATTGATATGAAAACTCGAGATCACCTTAGGTAGGAAGCTCGGGTGAGTTCTCAGAACCACTCTGAGAGCATGGAAAGCAAGATAAGGCTCTGTAGAACATAAGGCCTGAATCTCGCTCACCCTGCGAGCAGAGGTAGTTGCCACTAGAAAGGCGGTCTTCCAAGAGAGGTGCTGCAGATAAGCTTTGTGAATAGGTTCAAAGGGGGAGCCCATTAATTTAGAGAGGACAACATTAAGTTCCCAGGCAGGGGAAGGTAATCAAATTGGTAGATAGACCTTTCTTAGCCCTTCCAGGAAGTCTTTAACAACTGGCATTTGAAAGAAAGAGGCCTGAGTGGGAGACTTTCTATAAGCTGTAATTACTGCCAGATGTACTCTAATAGAAGAGAGCTGTAAACCTGTTTTAGCCAAGTACAAAAGATATGGTAAAATAACCTCTTCTAGGCCCAGGATAGGGTTATGTCCATTAGCTGTGCACCACAGATAAAAGCGCTTCCATTTGAAAGCGTATGACTTTCTTGTCGAAGGCCTTCTCACATCCTTAAAGATCTGCATACAGTCCTGCAAGAGGCGTAAGTGACCATATTGGAGGAACTCAGGAGCCATGCTGTCAACCTCAGTGATGGGAGGTTGGGATGAAAAACCTTCCCTCCTGACTTTGTTAACAGATCCGGATGACATGGCAGCCTCCTGTGCGGCGTCTTGGACAGGTGTAGCAGGTCCGGGTACCACCACTAGCGAGGCCACTCTGGCGCAATCAGGATCAGCTCCATCCTGGATTTGTATTGTTTGTTGATCGCCAGTGGTATGAGAGGGACTGGTGGAAAAGCGTAGAGTAATTTCTCTGACCAGTCGATCAAAAATGCATTCCCTCTGGAGCCTGGCTGAGGGTACCTGGATGAGAAGGCGTTTTGTTTGCGCCGCATCTGCAAATAAGTCTATGTCTGGAGAACCCCATCTCCGAAAAATGTCTTGTGCTATTTCGTCTTTTAGCACCCACTCGGGAGGTTCGACGAAGTTGCGGCTTAGGTCGTCCGCTTGTGCATTGAAGGCGCCTGGAAGGTGAACTGCTGATATGGCCATGTTCCTCTCCAGTAGCCATTTCCAAATCGCTTGAACCTCCAGAGACAGGAGTCTGGATCTGGTCCCTCCCCGTATGTTCAGGTAATACATGGTTGTGGTATTGTCCGTCTGAACCAACAGGGAACGTGACTCTATGGAGGGAAAGAACACTTTGAGAGCCAGATGTAACGCTCTCAGTTCTAACATGTTGATATGGTAAGTTTTCTCCTTTTATGACCACACCCCCTGTACCTGAAGATATCCCATGTTAGCACCCCAGCCCTGAATGGACGCATCCGTGACGAGAGTTTGTTTGGAGAGTCTCTGGTGGAAAGGAACTCCTTTCAGCAGATGAGAACGTTGCATCCACCATCTTATTGAGATTTGGACTGCGTGAGGAAGAGTTATGGTGTCATCCTAGCAGTTGGAAACTTGAGACCATTGGTCCTCTAGAGCTTGTTGTAACGGTCTCATCTGTAACCTGGCATTTGGAACAATGAATATGCATGACGTCATCGAGCCCAGCAGCGACGATACCTGCCTGGCCGTGGGATGAGGTGTTCTCAGGAGAGTACGACCTTTGTGGAGTATTGATAATAGTCTCTCCTCCGAAGGACACGCTCTTGCGTTTGCAGCGTGTAGAGTAGCGCCCAAGTAGTGTATCCTCTGAGTTGGGTTGAGGATAGATTTCTTGAAGTTGACGCACAGGCCTAAGTGGTTTAAGAGTTGAATGCAAGATCTCAGATGTTCCTGCAAGAGACTGGGAGAGGCACTCTTGAGTAACCAGTTGTCTAGGTAAGGATAGACGAAGATCTTTTGCCTTCGCAGGAAGGCAGCCACCACCGCCATGCATTTTGAAAAGGTGCGAGGAGCAGACTTAAGCCGAAAGGCAAGACTTTGAACTGGAAGTGGTCTGACTATCCTGAATCGAAGAAACGTCCGGTGCTTTTGAGAAATTGGGATGTGAAAATAAGCATCCTGAAGGTCTATGGAGCACGTCCAGTCCCCTTGATGAATGTGTGGAATGATTTGGTGTAATGCCAACATTCTGAATCTCTCTTTGAGGACAAATTTGTTTAAGAGTCTGAGATCAAGTATACGCCTGAACTCCTTGTTTGGATCTTTCTTTGGAACCAAAAAGTAGCGGGAATAGATCCCCTGCCGATGTTTTTGTAACAGGATGGAGACCTCCTTTCGCAGCCGATCTAGCCGATTCACTGGGTATTTCCGAGGAGGTACAGAGGGTGACGGAGACTTGAATCTGCTTTAGTACCCATTCCACACAATATTGAGTACCCAGTTGTCCTGCGTTATTTTGATCCACTCGTCCAAGTGAAAACTTATACTTCCCCACACCAGAGTGGGTAACAGAGTTGGGGGAAGCAAGAACTCACTGCTTAGGCTGTTTTGCTGCAGGGGTTGTTTTCCTGGAGCCCCCTCTTCCTCTACCAGGCCGTCGCTGGTGGTAAGGCGATCTCGCATGGTGTTGCTGCGATGACCAATGAGGGGTTTGAACCCTCTGCTGATATTGGCGGCGATCATAAGGTCGGTAACGAAGTCGGAAGTCCTTCCTTTTCTCCAAACCAACAGCCTTCAATGTGTCCAATTCGGATTTCATCCTTGACATCTCATCATCTGCATGAGAGCCAAAGAGAGAGGTACCATTGAAGGGAAGGTTGAGAATTCTGTGTTGTGCCTCTGGTTTCAAGCCTGTGAGTCTCAGCCAGGAGGATCGCCTAGCGCAGATACCATGGGAATAACCATGAGCAGCATCTGCTGCAGCACTGATTACCGGATTCGCCACGAGCCCTCCTTCATGCAGAATCTCCTGAAAATCCTGCCGATCTTCTTTCGGCAACTTCTCCGTAAACCTTGAGATAGAGTCCCATAGCGAACAGTCATGTCGACCCGGCAGAGCAGAAGCTCTGGCCACTTTCATGTAAGAGGCAGAGGTGTTGCACATTCTCTTATCAATGGAGACCATGGCTTTGCTGTCTTTGTCTGGGGAAGCAGCAGATGAGGAGACCCCCGTGTGCGCTTTCCTGGCTGCTGACACAATGACAGAGTCCGGTGGAGGATCAGACCTCAGAAAAAGTGGGTCCTGTTCTGGGGCTCTGTAGTTTTTCACTATCCATGATGGTGCTGCTCCCACTGACGCCGGCGTTAGAAAGGTATGGAGAGCCGGTTCTAATAGCCCAGGAACCAAAGGGAGCAGAGGTCTAGTGGAGGACCTATGATGAAGGGTCTCAAATATGACCGATGTTGAAGGAACAGAGGCAGGAATATTGATGTTGAGCTTTGTAGCCCCTCTACACAGTACCTCGTTAAAGGTAACAATATCATCCACTGGCGATACTCTTATTGGTGGAGTAGATGACAGAGTAGGAGAATAATCGGCCATTGAAGATCTGGAGTCAGAGGACAATGAAGGAGACTTGCGTCTTCGCTCTCTAGGCGAACGGTGCCGCGAACTAGACAGAGCAACTAATAGGAAACCTTGATCGAGGTCTCCTCAAAGCTGTGGACTTTTGAGGTGTGGCAGGTAGTACCTGCCTATCCAGAGAATGAGACAGCGAATATATTTGAGAATATTCTGAGCCCGGAGTAATTTTTGTCATCTTTCAGTCCCTTATGCTCTCCAACCATCTCAGAGAAAGGTTAGTTGAGGCAAATGGTGCTCTGGAGCCCGGGAGCCTTCCGGCGTGATTTGCACAATCCGTAGGTCTGGGAAGGATGAAGCACTCCTCGACGTCATAGCCTTAGATGAATTTCCCTCGACGTCGAAGTGTCTCTCGACGTCGGCACTGGTGACCGATCTATTCTCTGTCTCTTATCAGGTGTAGACATGAGGGCGGATGTAGGTCTCGACGTCAACCTCCTCGGCGGTGACATCCTCGACGTCGAAGGTGACCTTCGACATCGAAGGCGACCTTCTCTCCTGAGCCGTTCTTGACGGCGACCTTCTCGATGGTGATTTTCGACGGTGATGATAGAGTTCGCCCTGTCGTCGGCGATGAAACAATCGATCGACTGTGAACAAGGCCTACCAACGCCAGAGTCTTCGGCGTCGGATTCGGCGTTGTCTGAGGTGCCCTCGACGTCGGTGATGTCCTCGACGTCGGCACTGAGGTCTTCGACGGCAACCGCCCCTGTCGGCGATGAGTCTTCGACGTCGAACGACTGCCCTCGCCCCTAGTCGGCGAGCCTGACTTGGACCGTCTACGAGAGGGGGGGTCGATGTCGGCAGATGGGAGGCTGACACGTGTCTACATTTAGACTTTGCCGTACCTGGAGCCGTCCGTTTCGACGGCGATAGGGTCTTCGACGCCGACTGCAACACAGGAGACTTAGAGGCTGAAGGAGAGCACAGTGGTATTTTTGACGTTGATCTTTCCCTCTGTGGCAAATTTGACCGATGCCTTCTTTTTTCTCCCTTTTCCTTGTGCTCTGACCTTCTTTGAGAGGAGGGCTCTTTAGAGGGATGTCCTTCCAGGCCACTTACAGACTCCTTACCTCTCTCCTGCATGGCATGCAGCTTGATCTTCTCCCTTTCATGAAGGGTTCTTCTGGAAAACTGCTAGCAGTAGTAGCACTTGTCAGGTCTGTGTGAAGATGGTAGGCACACAATACAGACCGAGTGCGGATCGGACTTAGCCATCTTCTTCCCACAGGAAGGGCACTAATTAAATAAGGCTGGCATTTCTGACAGGAAAAATGGCTGTAAAGTCAGAAAAAATGATGGAAATAGTACTACAAGTACTAAAAACTTTGAGTGAAGACATAAAATCTGACTTGAAAAGACCAATTAGTGATAAAAAACCACTAACTGACGAGCTCAATGCTACAGGATCCTCACAGAAGGAGCTGGAAAAAAGAACTGGCCTGTCACCTGTGGGGCATGATGGGAGCCTGGAGGTCCTGGTGGTTTTAAAGGCACTATGAGTGTTCTATATGCAGCCTTCTAGGCTAATCTGTCTGCTATCACCTTGCCTTTTTCTTTGAAAATAAAGGCGATGTTCAAACAAGTTGGGAGTACATTTCTCTATGTCATGGAAATGTTATTTTATATGATTTATTTCAAATGAAAAATACAATGCAATATTGGCATATTTGAGCCCAACTTTGGGTTTATATACATAGGATAAGATAGGATTGGCATTTGTATAGCGCACAAATGCCGAGGCGTCTTGGCGCTGGGGTGAAAGAGAGAGAGGACCAGTGTCCGCAGAACCGACACCTTAAGCCCTGGGGAACAGCCATGTTTTTATTTGCTTCCTAAACACTGTCCTGTTTGGTTGGAGTCTCACTGTGATAGGTAGTTGGTTCCACAGCCTGACCACACAGTGAGATAAACTCTTACCACCCCATCTGGCTCTATGAACTTTCGTGGCACAGATGAGACCAGAGTTAGCTGATCTAAGACTTGTAGTGGGAGCGTACCAGTGGAAGATTTTTCGACGGTCAGCAGCCCCTCCGCCATCAAGTGTCTTATGAACCAGACATAAGGCCTTGAATTCTAGACGTTGCTGTATTGGAAGCCAATGCAGTGACTTGATGGCATCAGATCTGGGGTGACCTTTAGGAATGTTCAATAGTAGCCGCGCCGCAGCATTTTGTATAGACTGTAATTTAGTCTTCTGTGCCTTGGCAATGCCTATGAATAGAGCATTACAGTAATCTGGACAAGATAAAACTAAGGCCACTACCACTGTTTTCCTTAACTCCTGCGGAATAAACGGAAACACCTTCCTAAGTAGCTTCAGAATATAGAAACAAGTGGAGGTTACACGATTGATCTGGGCCGAAAAGCCCAGTTGCTCATCAACTATGATCCCCAAGTTCTTAACTTTAGAGGATGGTGTTGGACATATGCCAGCCTCTATCGGCCACCAGGTGCGGTCCCACAGGGACGGACCGCCACCAAACTCCATCACCTCCGTCTTATCCGTGTTTATTTTCAGATAATTGTTGCTCATCCAGCTCATGATGCGAGTCAGACATGCATGGAAACTCGCAGCAGCAGCCGCCGCCTGATGTGATACAGAGATGATGATCTGTGTGTCGTCTGCGTAAGACACAAACGAGAACCCATGCTGTGTAATGAGACTGGCGAGTGGGGCAACATGTGTGTATATTATATATATATTGCTGTAGGTCTACACAGGAAATATATATATATATATATATATACATATCACAAGGTTGCCCATTGTAGAAGCACCACACCCGGGGAGTCAATCCTCCATCATGCAGACGGCAGTGAAGCCAGCCCCAACCTTCATCACAATCAAACGCCAAACATGTTTCGGACTGGGTCGTCCTTGATCACTGGCAAGAAAGGCAAACAGCAGCTGATTGTTGGAACACCTGCCTTCTTTATTGAAAAAAGTCCTGCCTCATTGGGCGTTGCTTTCGCGTCCAATCGGCATGTGCCTTGCAGATCGGACACGAGGGAGGGAGATATACCCTACATCGGGCTGGATAGCCACCGCAAAGTATAATATGTGCCATTTTTAATATATCGGTACAAGACTTACATCGTCGTGACTATTCAATCACCTATTGGGACAGAAGACCCGATTATTTGATTTTCTTTCACACTCGGATGGATTGGTGAAATGATTTGCAATAAGGATGAATATTCGTAAAATATAAACGAGATTACAGTGAATCTTTTGTGGAGACTTGCTCACAAGGCTACTACCAACCTCTATTCGTGCATTGCGTATTTCTGAATGCCCTGAAGAAGTCCTGCTTGACAGGACGAAACGCGTTGGCTGTGGCTTTTTAAGAACAATACAATAAAGAAGAATTTATTTTGACCGAAGATGTATTTGACTATAATCATCTGTATTTATCTGTTCGTTTGATAGTGGTGCAGCCCTGATTTAGTTTGTTTGTATGATTTCCCTAGGTGTAAAATAGGGGGGTGTCCCTGGACAGGGGGCACTTTTAGGAGCATGCACACAGGATAGTCCATAGAATCTTGGATGTTATTGGCATAATTGGATGTGATTGGTGCCGTATTCTTTGTTGCAGGTCCCCTGTCCAAGTTGAGATATATATGTATATATGCATATATTTTTTGTTAATGCTCCGGGGTCCCCGCACATGGGCGAGACTATTCAGTGCTTATGACTATTGATGAGTATCCCCTGGAAGAGAATGAGACCTTCCTTAGTGACACAGACGATGTGAATGAGTAGAGGAGCATCTGTGACTGCGAGACCGATGCCTTGTGTGAGACCTAGACCTTGGTCTGTGTGGTGGAGGCGGTGGTGGAGGTGGAGGAGGCGGAGAAGGAGGCGCGGAAGTCTTGGTTCCACCTCTGGAACAGGTGGTGGAGACTGCTGAGGAGGAAGCGTTGGAGAGGGAACGTTCCTAGAAGGAGAATAGGTTCGGGAGTACTTCGAATCCGATGTGTAAATAAGTCTTCTCTTTTTCCGCACCTCCTGAAGCCTTGAAGAAGCTGACAAAGTCCCTGAGGAAGATCTTTCCATCCTTCTCGACGTCGATCTACTAGTCGACAGCGACCTACGACGTCGCCTCGGAGGACCTCGTCTCGACGTCGCACGATGGTGTCTCGACGTCGAGCTCCGGCCTCTCGGCATCAACCAACTGTGGGAGTGCGTCGCCGATCGACAGTGGTGACTCGAAGTCAATCAACGGTGGTGACCTAACGATCGATGGAGGTGTCTCGTCGTCGAGCGACTGTGACGGTGTGACAAGGTCCTCAACGGCGACCTACAAGGTGGCACCGTCTGCGGTGGGATTCCGGACTCCAACCAAGGTGTTCTCGTCGTCAGCTTCATAATCTACAAAGATGATCTTCTCGACGTGGACCGTCGACGTCGTTTAGACCCAGAGTGCTGGGTCGACGGCAAACAGGTCGCCGCTGTACCTCCTCTTGACGTCATCGTCCTAGACGTCGACCGTGACCGGCGCCGTTCTTCAGCCCTTCTTCTGCTGTGGAGCCCCCCCCAGAGGCTGAAGACAGCCCTGATAGAGGACAGCCCCTCTCCTCGCTCTGAAGTCCCACCTGAAGACCTGGCCTGCTGTTTTCGTCACTCATCTGCTCCTTGAAGTCGAATCTTCTCCCTGTCACGCAGGGTGCGCTTAGAGAAACTTTTACAGATGGAACAGGAGTCAGAAACATGAGTAGCAGGCAGACATAGTATACACACTCTGTGAAAATCAGTCTTGGCCTTCTTCCTACCACAGTCTGGAAACTTATCAAAAAGAGATGGAATTTTTGAGTGAAAACGGCAAAATTTCCTATTAGAAAAAGACAGAAAAACAGAGGGAAAGACCAAAGACGTCGAGTGAAGTAGCCATTTGTTAAATTCAGAAGTGAAATTTGAAGAAGAAAAAAAAAAGCAAGATTGGTAGAGCTCAATGCTCCAGGGTCCCGATAACAGGAGCCAGAAAAAAGAACGGAAGTAACTGCCACTAGCTGTGCATGACGGCCTATGTAGCCTATTTATTTAGGCTGCATTATTGTCTCTCTCTTAAGTGTCTTTGCAGGCCTTCCTGAAGAAAGGCGAAAAAAAAAATCCCACTTAAGAAGATATATCTCAAGAAGTGCTCTGGGGTCCCCGCACGAGGGCAGGACTATTCAAGTACTTATGACTACATGTAAATCCCCTACGAGAGAAGGTACATTTTGTGAAAATGGCATGTGGAGTAAGGATAAAATATTTAAAATTCATTAGTATGTTCAAAGGAGATGGAGTTAAAATTCATGCTTAGATTAAAAGGCTTACTAGTGATGTTAATTCCTTGGAGTGAGAGAGAACATGCTGCTCAAGTTGTAGTTTCATGACTCATAGGCACATTTTATCATATTCACTGCCATAGCTTTTATGACATTTATTAACCCTACTACTGTGAGTTACTATATTTGGTTTCACCGGAGAGTTATATATGCTGTTTCAAAATACGACCCCCCACATTCAATTTTCTTCTCCAAAGTTCCAGTCTGGAAAATATGCCCTATTGAAGATCGTTGGGACAAAAATAAACTGGGTTTGTTAAATCTATGCAATTTTGGGCAGCCACCAAAGCCTTATAACACGCAGTGTTTAACTTCGGTCACTTCCAAACTATGAGTTTTAGTGTACCTGCTTGGTCTTCTTGTGGTTTAAATTCAATTAACGTGTCCACACAATAAAAAAAGATTCCATTGCCAGTCTTCTAATTAAGAACACTGATCAGAAAAAAAATCTTACCCTTAACTACAGTTCCACATTGATGAAGTCTGTCAAGGATTGATATGCGTAATTTTAAACCCACTGTGCAGTTGGGAACTGCCAGTACATTTCAGCAAAAGCAGCCAAGAAACACATTTATGCACAGCAATAAACTATACGATCTAAGTAACCCTTCTACTATACAGTGTTTGTACAAGCTCCAGCCAATGACGGTGACACTCACCGACCACAACTTGCTCCAGAGGCAATCACACCTCAAATTTTAAACCACAACTATATCAATCCCCCCCTTTCAAATCCAAGCCAGATGTTAACATCTGCGGAGTACTTCAGGGATCTACCCTTTTTAACATATATATGGCCACCATGGCGAATGCTGCAAGATGATTTGGAATTGAGATTCTTTCATATGTTGACAATAGCCAGTTGATTATATTGCTTGGCCAGGAAGCAGAGCTCTCTAAAGTCAGATTTGTAGACTGTATACATTCTGGGCTACGTGGATGAAACAGTTTTCGCCAATGAAATGGAGCGAAGACGGGAAAGCGATCCAGGCTGGCCAGAAGACTGGTGGCTGTGGGAATTGGGAGTTCCGTCCATCCTAAAAAGACAGTGATAAATCTAAGCTTTGCAATGGATGATAAGCTCTAAACGGAAAATCATGTTAAGGTTACATGTGGTAACTGTTTTGGCATACATGCCACCTTTAGACTGTATGAAGACTTTGACTAAGCCATTGATAACTAGCCACCTGGATTACAGTAATACCTTAATGTTGGTCATGAAGTCCTCTTTGAGGTCTTCCCTTCAGCTTGTACAAAACTTGGCCTCCCGTCTGGTTTGCATTACTAGAATAAGCCCGGTGCTCAATTCTTTGCACTGGCTCCCATTCAGGAAAAGGTGTATTTTTAAACTTCTCCGTCTCTCTCATTATGGCCTTGTAGGGCACAAGCCAGTTATATCGCTAGTCCCTTATTCTTTTCTACCATCCAGTTAAGGCTTTAAGGTCCTCTGAAACTGCTCTGGCTGTTTGATGTAGAATTCGAACCACCCGCAATAAAGGCCGTTCTTTCTCCCTTCTTGCTCCTTACTAGTGGAAAAAGTTACCTGTACACATTAACTCTTGCAGCGTCTTTCTGCTTTCTAAAAAGCTAATTAAAACTGGGATCTTCAACATCACCTCGTTATGAATGCCAGGATGAGACTTGCCACTGTCTCCTATTTTAGCTGTTACCACCGGGATACTCCATATGGAGTAAGCTGTGTTTTGCACTATACCAAAGCCCTATAACATAACAATTCTTGTGATCAGAAACCCCTTGACCGCTCAGAAGATATTCAAATTGATAAAGTTGCTTTATTCATAAGAAATATCAAGGCATGCTCAGATAAAGCTATATTTATGTGACCTTTTTTGTGAGGTGTCAGAAGCCAAACTTTAAATACACAAGCTTCTTAGGCTGCTGCAGTTGTCCCTGCCAAGAAGAATAGATTTTAAAAAAGAAAAATCTTTTTGTGCATTACAACGAGCAATAACCACACAGACATTGCAGGTTCTGAAAATGATTTCTTACACTGCTTGCATTAAAATGCATGGGTGGTTACCAATCTTAAGGCAGGGACGATGAACGTATGTGAATATATATGCAACTCAAATAAAATAAAAAATCATGTCGCTCTGATTTTTTACTCTAGACGTACATCATATAAGGTCAATATTTAGCCAAGTGGCATCAGATTGTGGCTTTCTATTTTCAATACAATAAAACTTTTTAATATTATTTATTGATTCACACTTTTGAAAATTAACTGTTCATTTGTATGCTTTACAATATATCGACATTCGAAAGGATCAGTGGTCAAAAGACGCCCAATTTGAATAGTCTGCTAAGCACAGCAACAGACTAAGTTTACGGTTGTGATATTTGGCAGAACTATCCAAACTCTCCCTACTGTTCTATATACTCACATAAACGAAGGTTTGGATACATGTTCACTCTTTATTACTTGGTGAATCTCAACAGGAAGGATTATAAACAAAAAAGCCAAATGCATCAAGCCAGGCTACACATTTATCTGCCCAATGAGTAAGAACTTTAACTCAAATCAGAGCTTGATTTCATTCTGCAATCACACAAATTCCTACCAATGTCTTGCTCAATGCAGCTTTTGTCGTCACAGGAGGATATGTGGTGACTCATCTCAGCTCTCGGAACATGATGACGTGCATTAAAAGGACATGTCGCCAGTTCTCTCACTACATCAGGGTGATTCTGCAAAACAGAAAAAAAAGACTCAAGAAGAAAAGCAGTATCAGATGGGCTTCATTCAAGGAAATTCAAAGGGAAGAGTAAGCTACTTGAAAACTATGAACAGATTAGGCAAAAAGGTTTCTCAAAGACAGTTGGCCCATGTTAGTCATCACTGGTAATCAGAATGTAGACAGTAATGCCCTGAGAAAATAAAAGCACAAGTTACTAACTTGTGTAACGATATATCTGTAAGAGACAGTAGTTAGTGACAGATTCCTTACCTTAGAATATCCCCAGGCGTCAGGCTGGATCCGGAAAGTTTTTGCGTAGCAGTACCCTTGCGCGTCGGTAGGCGGCGTCGTGCGGCTCCGCGTCCGTCGTCGGCGTCGTGATCGCCGGGATGACGTCGCGGGCAGTACTTAGACGCCGCCCTGCGCGCTGACGTCAGTTCTGTACACGACTTTCCGCGCCAGGAACGCAGAGCCATGCAAGAAGCTGA
The DNA here is from genome assembly GCA_963921515.1 of Calotriton arnoldi. Taxonomy (NCBI): domain Eukaryota; kingdom Metazoa; phylum Chordata; class Amphibia; order Caudata; family Salamandridae; genus Calotriton; species Calotriton arnoldi. The sequence continues at coordinate 1,700,302 of CAWUFW010001727.1, forward strand.
CATAGGTGTCTGAAAAATACTAGGGCCCTGAAAGGGATGTCCTTAACCCTAGAAATCAGTTCGCAGAACGGGAGGATGGGTGGCGGTAGAATCTGTCACTAACTACTGTCTCTTACAGATATATCGTTACACAAGTTAGTAACTTGTGCATCTGAAAGAGACACGTTAGTGACAGATTCCTTACCTTAGAATAGATACCCCAGCAATACCAACCCCGGTGGTGGGTCTGCGAACAAAGATCAGACAAGGAAGTCCTGGAGGACAGAACGGCCAAAGAAGCCGCCCTCCGGACCAGACTGTCAAGGCAGTAATGCTTTGTAAACGTGTGCAGCGAGGCCCACGTAGCTGCCTGACAAATAACCGGCAGCGGAACACCGCGGCCCAAGGCCGTGGTAGCAGCCGTTGCCCTTGTGGAATGGGCACGCAGCCCAACAGGAGGCTCCTTCTTCGCCAAAGAATAGCAGGTCTTGATGCACAAGGTAACCCAGCGGGAGATGGTCCTCTTGTGCACCGCCCGACCTTTTTGGCGCCCACGTAGCCAACAAAGAGCTGGTCATCCACCTGGAAGTGTTTTGTGCGGTCAATATAGAAGGAGAGCGCACGTTTTGGGTCCAGACGGTGGAGCCTCTCTTCCTCTCTGGAAGGATGCAGAGGCGGAAAGAAGGTGGGCAAAGTGATGGTCTGCCCAATATGGAAAGCAGTAACCACCTTTGGCAAGAAGGACGGACGCGTCCGAAGAACAACCTTGTCTGGATGAACAGACAGAAAGGGAGGTTTGCAAGATAGAGCCTGGAGCTCACTCACCCGCCGAGCGGAGGTGATGGCCACCAGAAAGGCTGTCTTTAGAGTCAGAAGACGAAGAGGACAGTTAGTGTAGAGGCTCAAAGGGAGCGCACATTAAAAAGGTAAGAACCAAGTTCAAGTCCCACTGAGGCATCACAAACGGAACAGGAGGAAAGAGGTGAGTAATGCCTTTTAAGAACCTGTTAACAACAGGGGACTTAAAAGGGAGGGCTGATCAGGGAGCCTGAGGAAGGCCGAGATAGCACAAAGATAACCCTTGATGGTACCCAGGGCAGAACCCTGTTGGGCCAGAGAGAGAAGGAACAGAAGGACCTCAGACAGAGGGGCAGAAAGGGGATTCACAGCCTTTGCTGTGCACCATGCCACAAATTTGTTCCACCTGCAGGCGTATACCACCTTAGTGGAGGGACGCCTGGCTGCCAGAATTACATCACAAACTTCGGGAGGCAAGTCGAAAGGAATCAACTGCCGCCGCTCAATCTCCACGCAAGCAGGTGTAGACTGGACAGGTTCGGGTGGAGGACCGTCCCCTGCTGCTGCGACAGAAGATCCTCCCGAAGAGGCAGACGGATCGGGGATCTACGCTCATATTGAGTAGCTCGGGATACCAAACTCTTCGAGCCCAGTCCGGAGCCACAAGAATGACTTGGGCCCGGTCGTGCCGAATCTTCTTCAACACTCTGGGTAGAAGTGGTATAGGCGGAAAGGCGTACAACAGACCGCAACTCCACTCGTGACGAAAAGCGTCTCCGAGCGAGTGCCGCCTTGGAAATTCCAACGCGCAGAACTGATGACATTGCGCGTTCTCTTCGGTGGCGAATAGATCTAACCAAGGCTCTCCCCATTGTAGAAAGAGTCCTTGCGCCACTTCCGAGTGAAGACGCCATTCGTGATCCATCATGCACCTGCGGCTGAGTTCGTCCGCCCTGGCGTTCAAGGAACCTGCCAGGTGTTGAACCATCAGGAACATGCCCTGATGTTCCAGCCATGTCCAGAGGCGCAGAGCCTCCTGATAAAGGGTCCAAGACCCCACCCCGCCCTGTTTGTTGCAGTACCACATGGCGGTGGTGTTGTCTGTGAACACCTGCACTACCTTCCCTTTGACAGAGGGAAGGAATGCCTTGAGTGCAAGTCGGATCGCCCGGAGCTCCAGAAGGTTGATATGGAGCCGGGACTCCGCCGGAGACCAGAGGCCTCTGATCTCCGCCTCTCCCATGTGACCGCCCCATCCCAGAAGGGACGCGTCCGTCACAACTGTGTGCTCTGGCTGGGGAAGGAGAGGGATCTGCCCATGACCCATTGCCGGTTCGAGAGCCACCACTGCAACTGTCTTGCAGTCCCCTCCGAGATCTGGACGTGATCGGACAGGTTGCCCTGGTGCTGCGCCCACTGGAACTTCAGGTCCCACTGCAGAGCCCGCATATGCCATCTGGCATGATTGACCAGCAGGATGCAGGAGGCCATGAGGCCCAGCAGCCTCAGGGTCATCCGTACCGAAACCCAGGATAAAGGCTGAAAGATCGGAATCATAGCCTGAATATCCCGGACTCGCCGTTCGGGAGGATAGGCCCGAAACTGCGTCGTGTCCAGAACCGCTCCGATGAAAAGGAGCTGTGGAGAAGGAATCAGATGCGACTTCGGCACATTGATGGAGAACCCCAGCGAGTGCAGGAGTTCGGCCGTAGTCTGGAGGTGGGAGACGACTGCCTGGGACGAGCCCGCCTTCAGCAGCCAGTCGTCGAGGTAGGGGAAGACTGAAACCCCTGCCCGGCGCAGATGAGCTGCGACCACCGCCATCACTTTCGTGAACACCCGAGGGGCACTGGTAAGGCCAAAGGGGAGCACGGTGAACTGAAAATGCTCGGGGCCTACCGTGAACCGAAGGTAACGCCGGTGGGCCGGCAGGACGGGGATGTGGAAATATGCGTCCTGCAAGTCCAACGCTACCAACCAGTCTCCAGGGTCGAGGGCAGTCAAGACCTGAGCTAGGGTGAGCATCTTGAACTTCTCCTTCCGGAGGAAGCGATTGACGTTCCGGAGGTCCAAGATAGGACGCATGTCCTCCTTGTCCTTTTTGGGCACCAGAAAGTAGTGGAGTAGCAACCACGCCCTACTTCTGGGGTCGGAACACTCGATGGCCCTCTTGGTCAAGAGGGCCGCGACTTCCTTCTGTAGAAGCACCAAGTGATCCCCTGACATGCGGTGGAATTGAGGTGGCATGGCTGGGGGTGGTCTCGAAGGGGAGGGAGTAGCCCCTTCGGACAATGTCCAAGACCCACCTGTCCGAGGTGATGGTGCGCCAGTGGGGAAGGTGATTGCGGACCCTGCCCCTACTGGCGTGCTGTGCACCTGAAAGGAGGGACTAGGAGGGCTTGGAGGCCGCGGACGGGTTGGAGGTGGTGGCCTGACCCGCACGCTGGTTGCCCGATCCGCCACGGCGGAATCCACGTCCTCGGCCACGCGAAGACGCCTGCTGCGCGGGCCGGTGGCTGGGCTGCTGACGTGAAGGGGCGCCCTACCGTGGCCACGATAGGGGCGAAAAGCAGAAGTCAGCGGAGGGCGTGTAGCAGAAAGGCCCAGGGACTTGGCAGTAGCCCGTGAGTCCTTAAAGCGCTCCAATGCATGGTCTGCTTTGGACCCAAAAAGACCGACTCCATCAAAGGGCATGTCCATGAGAGTATTCTGGACATCCCCTGAAAAACCAGTGGTTCTCAGCCAGGCGTGGCGTCGGAGCGCCACCGTCGTTGCAATAGACCTGCCCAGCGAGTCGGCGGTGTCAAGGCCACAACGTAGTGTATTTAGCCGCATCCCTTCCTTCCGCAATGGCGCGGGAAAGCAGTGTCTGGACCTCCTCAGGACACTGGGGCAAAACATCCGCCACCGAATCCCACAGGGAGTGGGTATATCGGCCCAAAAGACAAGCGGTGTTAACGGACCGCAAGCCAGCACTGGAGGAAGAAAACCTTTCTTCCCAAACTGATCCAGGCGTTTGGATTCCCTATCCGGAGGAGCGGTAGGGAAGGCGGTTTGGGAAGCGGAGGCTTGGACAACCAAGCTCTCAGGAGTGGGGTGGACAGAGAGAAACAGAGGGTCGCCCGGAGCTGGGCGATGGCGTCGTGACACGTTCCGATCCACAGGAGCCCCTGTGTTGGGCTTGGACCAGGCGCCCAAAAGAACGTCAGTGAGGGCGTCGTTAAACGGCAGCACAGTCTCCGCAGAGGAGGCTGCCGGCTGAAGCACCTCTGTCAAGATGTTAGGCTTGACCGTCAAAGTAGGGAGTTGGAGACGTAAGGCCCCAGCTGCCCTACGCAACACCGTACCAAAATTGGCTCCCTCCTCCGTAGCCACGGGAGGAGACAGCATGCCAGTGTCAGGGGAAGTATCCAGACCACTGGCCTCCCCTAGACTCTCTGTCCAGTCCTCATCGTACTGACAGTGACGTGTCAGAGGGTCATCAGACCCCTCCCAGTCCAACTGGTCCTTCTCTGGTTCAAAATAAGGAGGAGGAGGGACAGTTGGGACCCAAGCGTCCCATCGGGCGCCGGAGCCGGCGTCGAGCGACGCCGGTCCGGATCCATGTCCGGAGCCGGAAGGAACAGGGGGACGACGCCGCCCGGAGCCCAGGGCGGCGCCGAGAACGGCACCGGAGACATCGGCGCCGGCGGAGGTGTCGTTAGGTCGACCGGCGTCGATGGGGGTTGTGGAGCCGGGATCGAGGCCGGGCCGAAGCCGGAGCCGGGATCGAGGCTGGAGGCACGGGCAACGCCGGGGCCGGAGCCGCCGGCGACGCCCGGAGCAACCCCATCAGGGCCCGCGGGGCCCGAAGGCGCACCGGAGGGGCCTGAAGGCCCGAAGAGGCGGGCCATGGCCGACAGGAATTCCTGTACTTTGGCCGGATCCGCCTCGAACCCGGGAAGGGCGGGTATGGCGGGGGCGACTCCACAGGCATGTCCGGGGCCGCGGGGGCGGGGACGGTGCCGGGAGGGGCCTCAGCCGAGTCGCGAGACCGGCGAGGCGAAGTCCTAGAGCCGATGATGCTTTTTGGACTTTTTGTGCTTTGACTTACCGGACGAAGAAGACTTCGACGCCGACGACCGGTGTGGACTCCGCGATCGACCCCTGGACCTCTCACGCGACCGGGGCTTCCGCGGAGCCGAATGCCGGGCCTCGAGGAGCTTTCGAGACCGCTCTCGCAAAGCTTTCGGGTGGAGGGCCTGGCAGTCGGTACAAGACTCCGTGTCGTGGCCTCGGCCGAGGCAGAAGAGACACTCCCAATGCGGGTCGGTGACGGACATCATCCGCGTACAGGCGCCGCATCGCTTGAAGCCGGGCATCCCTACGACACCTTGAAAGATGGAAAAACAGTGAAAAATTCACCAAAAAGTATGGTCAAAAATGACCAGGGCACTGCTCTTCCCGGATCTGCGCTTGCTGGCGCGGAAAAGAAGAACTGACGTCAGCGCGCAGGGGCGGCGTTCTAAGTACTGCCCGCGACGTCATCCCGGCGATCACGACGCCGACGACGGACGCGGAGCCGCACGACGCCGCCTACCGACGCGCGAAGGGTACTGCTACGCAAAAACTTTCCGGATCCAGCCTGACGCCTGGGGATATTCTAAGGTAAGGAATCTGTCACTAACGTGTCTCTTTCAGATACATACTTTCAAGAGTCTGCCCTACAATCATCACTTAAAGGAATATTTTTTAATCAGGTTGCAGTGGCCGCCTTCTCTGTTCTCACATCTCCCCACAATCCCACCTGGTTCAAATGAGCTTTAATCGTGCCTATAAGGGACTTGTTAGTAATTGTATAACTAATGCAGCAGATTATCCTATGACAAAGGCATTGCTTAGAAGTGGATATGAATGTAAGTATTGAGGGGCTTGGCTTGGAAGGCTATCATGGCGGCCGCTTTTTACCTCGGCTCCACCCTGAGCCCTTCTAATCCGCCAAATATTCGCCCGCTTAGCTGCCATTGGGTATCTCCGAACGACTCCCTAGCTCTGTGCGACAGGGTAGGAACAAGCCTGCCCACGGGATTCCCAGAAAAGTGACCCGGATGCCTGCCAGAGGAGAGGGGCCTGCCACACCGGCTCCCGACGGGAGGCTGCGACTTAACTACAAGTTTTGTTGCAGCTGATCCCCCTCGGACCCATCTGGGATGTCTGCCCCCAGGGCTCTGAGTCCCCCGTGTCTGCTGCTCATCTGATCCTGCAGATGGGGGACCTTAGGTCGGCCGCTGCTGACCTGAGATAACCAGATGAGAGGTGACGGCCCGCATCCTTGAGGGGCCTACTCACCTGCTCTTCTTGCACCACAGGAAATCAATCCACTTTCTCCCTGGGGCCGGTGACCCTGCCCGGACCGGTCCCGGTCACTCGCTATCATGGCCTGAGCCGGTTCCGTGGGGGACCCTGCGACTGGGAGTTTTGCCAGGCTTGCAGCCGTCAAACATGGATGAACCCTGCCATTGTTGTTGGATTAACCGGAGGCTACTCTCCTGTCCCCTGCCTTGGCGGAGGGAGTACATGGAGATACTGAAGAGACTGGGCCCTGTGCAGGACTGTACTTTTAACTCTTAGAGTCCCTGGGCCTTGAGTGATTGGACCTGGTTTGGCTGCCTTGGGGGGGCACTTTACTCCATTGTCCCTACCTGTGCAGTGTACTTTGTCCTGACCTTATGAGGAGGAGAGAGCTTTCATGTCCTTTCCCAGCCTACTTTTTTCATCCACTTCATTATCCTACTGGTCTGGCTAGGTCCACTTACCTCTGCCTTGACACATCTTGTGGCTGGTTGCACTACCAGGTTGTTCCCCGAGATCCACGCTCCTGTACTCTGCTGGGCAGTGAGGACTCTTGTCATTCACACGGCATGGCCTCCAGTGATAACCTGATTCTAACCAGCTCTTCGCCTACATCTCTTACCTACTGCAGTGGACAACAGCTGCCATATCCACAGGTCCGGCTGCTCGTGCTGCTGAGATCTCGTGGCAAGTGGGCCGACTCCTCTTCGTCACAGGGCTTGGACAACCTGGAGTCTCGCCGTGATAGGCAAGGATACTATACTTCAAGCTATGCAGACAGCAGTAGAGACGAAAATCGGAGAGGTGAGAATGGATGTAGCGCTAATTCGCCAAGATCTACGAAATGCCACTGCGCGACATTTGTACTCGTGGTCTGGAATAGAGAGGGCCCATCGAGCGCCGACCCCCAAGCCTCCCCCTGGGCCTCCCCTAGTCCAATTATCGCTCACATCCTTAATTATGGAGACAGAGACGCTAGCCTTAGGGAGGCTTGGTTACGATCAGAAATTCTGGGTGGCAATACCAAGGTTCTCCTCTTTCCTGACTACACTCGTGAGGTGCAGCAGAGACGCTGCTCTTACACGGAGGTCAAGCAAAAACTTAGGGCCATGGAGCTCCAGTACAGCTTGTTCCCAGCTAGACTCCGCGTCATTTATGCTAACAAATCAAATTTTTTTGACAACCCAGAGCCTGCTTGGCAGTGACTTACAAAAGGACCATCCACTCCATAACCACACCGCCTCGTCACGCTGGCCGGACTACACTGACCCGCAGGGAACATTGTTGCCTAAAGAACGCAGATGGCACACTATCACCTTCACAGTCCCCCCCAGGCACAACCACCATCACCTTCTCCGATTAACTCCAATCCTACCTCGGATGGGGAGGAACAGGGACCAAATTGGGATAATCCTCCAAACTCACCATCGTACGCACCAGCTGCTCTCCACAAGAACACATACCTCTCTCGCAGCCCCATGATTTGACTTGACTTAATTCTCCAACGGGTGCAAGGGTTCAAAACATAGGAATGGTCTTGCCTGTTCGTAGATTTGCTCATTTGTTAAGCTGTCCTTATGTCTTCTTTTCAAACAGAATGTCTGTTATCAACTTATCCTTTACTAAGCTGGAATTCTTCCCATGATGCTACTGCATTGTTGATTACGTTGTTTTCCTTAACGACTTTTTCATAGTGACAGATGCTTCTGGGGTAGTAGTGTGGGAGGGGGCGAGTTGGGATCTAGTCACATGTCGACAGTATTTCAGGTGGTCATATTGCATTGCATGTATTTTATTCTTTGCTTCCTTTCTTAGGTTTTGACGCAAACCTACGCAACAGTTACAACAGCACGTTTCCCTTCTTGTAGTGCTTTGCCGCCACACACTCTGCTCTAATGACAGGACACGACAGACCCTTCTCATATAAAACCTATTGCACATGATCACATCTACGCTCCATAACGACAATCTTCTGAGTAGCCTTGGAATTTTAACGGTCCCCTGAGCTGCGTGAAACGTGCCAGGGCTCTCACGTTTGCAACCCGCCATCTCCCTGAGGTACTTTTACTTCAAGAAACCCATCTGGGGGTGGGGTGGAGAGGGGGGAGGGGGGAGAGGGGGGAGAATCAGTGCCCCTTCCTGGCACTTAAGGGTTATAATAGGGTCTTCCATGCAGGTTATACCTGTGGATCTCAAGGGGTAGCTATCATGTTGCGACGTTCCTTCTCGGTTTCCCACGAAACGCGCGACCTGCAGGGCCGCTTCTTCACCCTGACAGGAACACTGGATGGCCAGGCTATTACTCTAGTGAGCACCTATGCACCACCTGCAACACCTTGGCGCCTGCCTCCGAGATCTCTCCAAACTCCTCTTGAGCCTTCATCAGGGACTCACATTGACTGAAGAAGACTTTAATGCAGTACCCGACCCAAAACTTGATACCACTGGGTCTCCCACCATCTCTAGGCATACCGGGGCGCATCATCTCACAGACCGCTACATTTGGCCTCTGTTACGCCTGAAGGGCATGGCACAAGAGACATCGTCAATTTACACATACCTCAGTGGCCTATCATACCCACTCACGAATAGATCTGCTCTTTTTACCCACTTCAGACTGCCTAGTTATCTCACTAATTCAAATTCTTCCTCGTGGGATTTGAGATCATTCCCCTCTTCTCCTTCATCTCGGACCCCCCTAAGTCCAGCCAGCACCCTATGTGGCATCTTAATGCCTGGTACCTTCAGGGTGGGGCTTTCGTTCAAATTCTTAGTGCTGAACTCAAAGCTTATTTATGCAGCAACAAGGGCTCAGTCAAGAGGATTGGCACCCTTTGGGCTGCTAGCAAGGAGACTCTACAAGGTTTTTACAAATGGACATCTTAGCACACAGGACTGTCATATTACCCAACAGGAAGCACATGCCCTCAGCTTGGAATGACACCTTGCGTCAGATCCTCAGGAGGGTTGTTCCTGACAACGGAGTCTTTTTCATGTTTGGATAGGGGACAAAAATGGGAAGCTGTTGTATTGGCTAGCCTCCCGTCAACAGATTAACATAATCATACCCGAAATTACAGATGAATGCGGTCACCCATGTCATACTCTTTGCGAGATTGTGCAAGCGTTCGTCTACTATTACCAAAACCTATAAACTGCTCCCATGGGGAAGAGACATGGACTTTCCTGTCCGTTTCCTTGATGCCATCCTCCTCCCACGTTTATCTCCCATTAAAACCCGCATGTTAGATGAACCCTTTACAGCTGAGTAGGTTGGAGAAGTGCTGTCTGGCATGGCTCCGGGGAATACTCCTGGACCCTATGGCTTTCCAACAGAATTTTACACTACATTCAGTGAGATACTAATTCTCCTTCTTCTGCCCCTTTACAAGGAGGTGTGTCATTATGGCGCTGTTAGACTTGGCCCTTTTTGCAGGGTCATCCCTGAATTTTTTGCCTTCCTCCTAGTATTTGTCCTGACCTGGTGTTGGTGGTTTTAGGACTCTGGGCACTTTATCACTGCTGTCCAGTGTTAAAGTGCTTGTGCTCTCTATGGTAAACGTGGTAAGATTGGTCTACACCTGTTTGGCGTATTTAATTTACCTATCAGTCCCCTGTAAAGTGGTATCTCATATACCCGGGGCCAGTAAATTAAATGCTACTGGTGGGCTTGCAGCGCTGCTTGCGCCACCCACCAAAGTAGCCTTTCAAACCTGTCTCAGGCCTCTGCCATTGCAGGGCCTGCACGCGCAGTTTACTGCTGCTGTGACGTGGCACATAAAGTGGGTGCCACGTCTGTGACTCCCCTTTTACTACATATTAGTCACCCCTAAGGTAGGCCCTAGCTAGCACTATGGGCAGGGTGCGCTGTAGGTAAAAGGTAGGACATGTGCCTTAACTGTGTGGCATGTCCGGGTAGTGACAAACAGCCATTTTAGTTTCTCACTACTGTGAGGCTGCCCTCTCATAGGAATGCATGGGGATTCCCTGATATGTGTTTCAGTGGTAATTCCTGACATGAGAGGAGTAGCATGATCAAGTTTGGTATGTTTGGAATAGTGGTAATAAATGCTGCGTAATGGTGTTCGCAGATTTATTATCACTATTTTAGAAATGCCACTTTTAGAAGTGGGCATTTCTGTGTGCTATGTGTCTTTGTGCCTGCCTGATGTGTATTGCATGTCTGGCTCTGGATGACAGGGGCTGGGGAGGTGCAGTGGCTTCAGAGGGGCTGGGCGAGTCAGCACTAGGCTGAATAGGCCGATCTGCATTTGGAGTAGTGGCAGGAGTAGCACCTGACCCTGAATAGGACTGTGCCTGCCTTCCACAATGCTGGCTCCGCCCCCCTGTGGTGTGTCTGGGGCCAGGGCCTACACGGACAATGGGGACTGTTGTGCACTTGTTAAGTGCCCCCCAGAACTGGTTTGGACTAGGTCCAGTGCCCTGTGCCAGGGCGGAACTAAGACCTTAGGGGATATAAATATGGGGGCTGTAACCTCATAAAAAGTGTGCTGTTGGTGCTTACTTGGGACTGAAGAGGAGACATTGCGTGGGCTGCAGTGAGCCAGGAGGAACCGCCATGGGACTTTGTTGCTGAGAGGAGGACTGCCCCTTTGCCCCTTGTGCTGGCCTGCCTGGCTGCGCCCTGCCTGATTGTATCCAGCACTCTGCCAGGAGGGCTGAGTGTTCTGGCCTGATTGCCCTGGACCTGGGCTTGGAGCAAGACAGGAGTCCTAGGTGTTGAGCCCCTGGCGTGGGCTCTTCTGCATCGGCGCGTGGTGGATGCTTGGATTTCCATCTTGAGCCTGTGACACCCAAAGCATGTGGGCGCTTCGCATTTTTTGTCCCCTGAGCACGAGAAGTGGGCTCTAACTGATTAACGCGGCGAGAACAGCCCCGCCGCGCACTGGAAGCCAGGCGTGCTTCCAGAGCCTGGTTGTGGGCAGGGTCCACTCTCGTGAGAAGCTGCGTGAGGAAGCGGCCGGCAGCCAGGCAGAGGCCGAGCCTGGTTGTGGGCAGGGACGCCTTCCCGAGGAAAGGAGCCAATCTGACGGAGACTTTGCTCCGTATGAGGACGGCCCTCCAGAGGCCTGAAGACAGGAAGAGGTTGCCTGGTTGTGGCCGGGGCCAGGCGGAAGATAGAGCCGGCGCCTCGTGGGTGCCTAGAACCGAGACTGCCAAGGCAGAAGGACCGGAGCCTCGTGGGCTCCATTCCGCGACTTCCCACCTCCCCCACCTGGTGGAGGGAGAGGCGGGTCACCAGAGAGAGCAGGTCATGGCGAGGAGACCAGAAGAGTCTAGAGAGGTCCCGGTGAGTAGGGCCTGTGAGGAAGCCCTGTTGACACTCTTTGCCTTAACGCAGTTGTACCGCATGGTCGCGGGCAACTGCATGCTCATCTCCAGCATACGGGGGCATCCTCCATTAAAGGAACCAGGGTGAGTAGCACCTCCGCCCCCTTTGCATTACGCACGTTGTTTTGGCTGCATCGGCAGCTAGGGGGGCCAGTTTGGAGGCCTCTTGGAGAAAGGAGCATTTTTGGGGGCGAGCCCAGGACGGGGCCCTGGACACCCCTGTGTAGCAGCTTGCACCCTGTGGGGACTTTATAAATGTGTGCCCCTTTACAAGTGCTTACTTTGGTGCACTGCTTCTGTTGCCACGGCATAATGTGTTGGGCTGAGCACCCATGTGTGCCCTGATCTCTGTGGTGCCCTGTTGCTAATTATGATGTATGCATAATGCTTCGTACTAGGGTGCACTGATGATTAGGATGTATGCCTAAAGTGTATATGCTAAGTAAAGTTTTCACTGACCGTGAGATATGTGATGTTGTGACAGTGGCCCGATTGGCCCAGTCGTGTATATAATTCCCTGTAAAGTCATACTAAGTGCCAGGTGGCACAGTGTATATCTGTGATTACGTTCTAATGTGTTTTATGAGTAATACAAAGGCTTTTTTTGATATAACCTTGTGTGGAGTTTCTTTTGTGGTGTGCCTAGTGTGTCGCTGCTGTATGTGTGTTGCGCAAACGCTTTACGCATTGCCTCTGGGATAGGCCTGACTGCTCTGCCAAGCTACCAAGGGGGTGAGCAGGGGTTATCTTCAGCGTGCAACTCCCTTGCCCTGACTAGAGTGGTGGTTTCTGCATGGCTTAGGCGCTTGCCCTAGCCAACCAGAAGGAAAATGCTACTTACCAGTATGCATCTGTTCTTGGCATGTAGAGCTGCAGATCCTCACACTGAGCATTAGATCGCCATCTGGTGTTGGGCTCGGATGCTTGCACTTTGTTGTTGTCTTGGAAGAAGTCTTTGTAGTTAGGGGATAGGTGACTCCTCCCTTGGACGATAGTGCGCATAGGCATCGACTCCATCCTCAGATTGTTTTTCGCCATGATGGGAAAAGATGGAGTTAGTAGAAAAGAAAGAGATGTCCATGTGTGTATATCTAAGTAAGATAGGACGAACATATACAGGTCCCGGGGAGGTGGGTGGGCGTGTGAGGATCTGCAGCTCTACATGCCAAGAACAGATGCATACTGGTAAGTAGCATTTTCCGTTCGAGGCATATGAGCTGCAGATCTCACACTGAGCATAGACTGTACAGCAGTATCTCCCCTAGCGGTGGTCACCTGCATCTGTTGCAGTAGTTTGAAAAAGTGTTTTAAGAACAGCTTGGCCTACAGAAGCTTGTTGCTTGGCTTGCACGTCAACACAATAGTGTTTAGTGAAGGTGTGTGTTGTAGACCATGTGGCTGCTTTACAGATGTCTTCTAAGGGAATGTTCCCTAAGAATGCCATGGAAGCCCCTAGTTTGCGTGTTGAGTGCGCTCTAGGGGAATTGGTAATGTGCGCTTGGCTTTTTGGTAGCAAATTTGGATACATTTAACGATCCACCTTGCAATCCCAGATTTTGAGATGGGATTACCCTTATGCGGTGGAGAGAAAGCTACAAACAATTGTTTTGTTTTGCGTAATGACTTGGTCCTGTCAATGTAATACATTAGAGCTCTTTTGACGTCTAGGGTGTGGAGAGCTCTTTATGCTACGGAGTCCGGGTTTTGAAAAAACACTGGTAGCTCCACAGATTGATTAAGGTGAAAAGGAGAAATGACTTTAGGAAGGAATTTTGGGTTTGTTCTGAGAACTATTTTGTTACTATGTATTTGTAAAAATGGCTCTTGTATGGTTAAAGCCTGGATCTCACTCACCCTCCTGAGAGAGGTGATTGCAATAAGGAAAGCTACTTTCCATGTGAGGAACTGAAGTTCACATTTATGCAGAGGTTCAAATGGGGGTCCCATGAGCCTAGTAAGCACAATGTTAAGATTCCACACTGGAGAGGGTGGTAATCTGGGAGGTATGATTCGTTTAAGGCCTTCCATAAAGGCTTTAATTGCTGGGACCCTAAAAAGTGATAAGTGTTGTCTGTTTTGTAAGTAAGCGGCAAGTGCTGCTAGATGAAGACGTATGGATGAGTATGCCAAATTACATCTTTGTAAATGTAGTAAGTAACAAATGATATTCTGGATGGAGGCATCTAGTGGCTGGATTTTATTGTTATTGCAGTAAGTGGCGAATCTTTTCCACTTTGCTGCGTAGCAAGCTCTGGTGGTAGGGCGTCTGGCCTCTTTAATGATGTTCATGCAGTCCGGTGGAAGGTTAAGGTAACCGAACTCTAGGACTTCAGGAGCCAGATCGCAAGATTGAGTTGAGTTGGATCGGGGTGCCTTATCTCTCCATGGTTCTGCGTTAGTAGTGATGGGGAGAGGTGTAGTTTTTGGTGTGGGACTAGTGAAAGTTCCAGTAGTGTTGTGAACCACGGTTGGCGTGCCCATGTGGGAGCCACTAGGATCCTTTTTAGAGACTGTTGTCGGAGCTTGCGTACTACTAGCGGAATGAGTGGGAGTGGCGGATAAGCGTACGCAAATCTGCCTGACCAATTCATCCATACTGCATTGCCCTTGGACAGTGGGTTTGGAAACCTGGCGGCGAAGGTTGGGCATTTTGGTGTGTGGCAAATAGATCTATGTCTGGTTGGCCCCACATCTGGAAAAAAGGTAGAAGAACTTGTGGATGTAGTTGCCATTCGTGAATCTGTTGTGTCTGTCGACTTAACAGATCGGCAATCTGATTGTGAACTCCTGGAAGGTGTTGTGCGAGAAGGTATATGTTTTGTGGGATGGCCCACCTCCAAATGTTCTGTGCAAGTTGGGACAGTTGTAGAGAATGTGTCCCCCCGTTTTTGGATGTAATACATGGCCGTGATGTTGTCCGTTCGGATTAGTACGGCTTTGTTTTGTACATGGACTTGAAATGATTTGAGAGCTAGGAATATTGCTAGTAGTTCTAGATGATTGATGTGGAGCACTTTTTGCTGAGTGGTCCATTTGCCCTGTGTTGTGTGAGCTAAGAGATGGGCTCCCCACCCTGTGAGTGATGCGTCTGTTGTTAGTACTATTTGTGGAACAGGCTCGAGGAACGGCCGCCCTTTGGACAAGTTTTTGTGTTCCACCACTGCAGAGAGCGATGTGTGCGGCTGTCCACCAACACCAGATCTGTAAGTTGTCCGTGAGCCTGATTCCATTGATGTGCTAGACATTCTTGTAAGGGACGCATTTGAAGTCTTGCGTGAGGTACGATGAAAATGCAAGATGCCATCATGCCTATGAGTTGCATGAACACTCTGGCTGGGAGAGAGTGTTGGACCTGAAATTTGGTGATGAGAGCTTGTATACTGGTTATCCTGGCTGGGCTGGGATACGCCAGAGCTGTGGAAGTATTTATTGTGGCCCCCAGATATTGATGTACATGGGAGGGCTGGAGGTGCGACTTGGTATAGTTGATTGTGAACCCCAAGTTGTGTAGTGTTTGAATGGTCTGATGAGTGTGTTGGATACACTGGTTGAATGATCTGGCTTTTATTAGCCAGTCGTCCAGATACGGGAAGACATGGATCTGTTGTCTTCGTAGGTGCGCTGCTACTACTGCAAGGCACTTGGTAAACACCCTTGGAGCAGTGGTGACCCCGAATGGAAGGACTTTGAACTGATAGTGTTGTCCGTCGAGTACGAACCTTAGATACTTCCTGTGAGCAGGATGTATGGGAATGTGGAAGTAGGCGTCCTTGAGATCTAGTGTGGCAAGGAAGTCTTCCTGTTGTAGTAGGGGAAGCACCTGTTGGAGAGTGATCATGTGAAAATGATCCGAGTGTATATACTGAGTGAGGGGTCTGAGGTCGAGAATTGCCGTAGGGTCCCATCCTTTTTGGGGATTAGGAAATACAGGGAGTAAACCCGTTCCCTGGTGTAGTAAAGGGACTGGCTCTATGGCGTGTTTTTGAAGCAGTGAGAGAATTTCTTGTTTCAAAAGTGTAAGATGGTCCGTGGACATTGGACGCTACCTGGGTGGTATGTTTGGGGGGGTAGCTGTAAGTTCCAGGCAGTAACCATATTGGATAATTTGTCTTACCCACCTATCCGTTGTGATGGAGTTCCAGACAGGTAGGAACTGTGCTAATCTTCCCCCGACAGGAGTGGAATGGTCGGGGGGAAGTGGAGGGAAGTCACTGTTTAGCAGCAGGGGAGGTACGAGTGTTGGTGTTACCTCGGCCTCTCCCTTTACTGTTGTTCCCTCTGTAACCTCCTCTGAAATATCCTCTATTGGGGGATGTTTGGGTGGTGTTTTTAAAGGAAGATGAGCTATCTGTGCCCACGTTCTTGGAGGCTCCTCTATAAAAGGAGCGACGAAAGGAGCCACGTGTTTGCGGAGACTGCAACGCTCCCATTGACTTGGCAGTTTCTGTATCTTTTTCGTTTTTCAAGAGCAGTGTCCACAGCCGGCCCAAAAGTTGGTTTTGATTGAACGGCTGATTTAGAATAGTTGTTTGGACCTCCTGCTTGAAGCCTGAAATGCGCAGCCATGCACGTCTTCTGAGCAGTACACTAGTATTGACAGACCTAGCGGCAGTGTCAGCCGCATCAAGGGCACACTTAATTGAGGCGTTGGTGATTAGTTTGCCCTCTTCGATTAGGTCATGTGCTTGAGTTTTATACTGGTCAGGCAAGTGCTGTAACAGGGTTTCCAGCTGGTCATAGTGGGCCCTATCATATCTAGCCAGCAGTGCTTGAGTGTTGGCTATGCGCCAGTGATTGGCCGCCTGCGCAGCTACCCTTTTGCCAGATGCGTCTAATAATTTAGATTCTTTATCAGGGGGCGGTGCGTCCCCTGAGGTTTGTGAATTAGCTCGCTTTCTAGCATTGGAGACTACTAATGAATCTAGAGACAGCTGACCTTTGATGTACGCAGGATCGTCAGGGGCAGGCCTATATTTTTTTATCGATCCTGGGATTAAGAATCCTGGCGCGTACAGGATCTTTAAATATGTCGGGAGCATGCTTAATGACCCCTTTAATCATTGGCAATATTTGTATAGTTTTCTGGGACTGTTCAAATGTGTCTAAAAGAAAATCCTCCTCTGGTGCGTTTGAGTGCATGTGTACCCCATGAAATACAGCAGCCCTATTGATGAGTTGTCCAAACCCAATATTATCATCCGGAGGAGATGGTTTTGTTGGGTATGGTGGAGGGCTTGGGAGGTCTGGAGGATCTATTTGATCATTGTAATCCCAATCGTCTTGTGGTGGGTCATCGGGATCAGTGAATGGGTCATCAGGGTCACCACCGCCCCCTAGGTCATCATGATAATAGTGTGGAGGTGGTGTATGTATGGTGGAGAAGTTACATGCTGAGGCGGTGTAACAGGTTTGGGGAGAGGAGGGGTGTTAGATGGAAGGACAGGAGAAGAAGGAGGCATAGGTGATGTGGCACAGTCCTTTTCCACAGGCACTGGCTTGTGGCGTGGTACAGCCGTGAGATGGCCTGTTTTAGGGTTGATGTAGATCTTTTTCTGCTTAGGATCAACAGGATCCGGATGAAAAAGTTCCTCCTCCTGAATAACTGGTTTCGGCGCCGATTTTTTCGGTTCCGAGCGGGGCTGTGGCGAATATGTGATGTTACAACGAGATCAAAATGATCGCGGTATGTAACATCGCAGTTTTTACAACGCAAGTCGTTACAACGACTTGCGCTGGAGGGCGCTGGACTTAGGAGTAGTAAGATTTACTATTCCAACACCAGTCTACGTACAGTAGGGAAGGTGTTGGAATAGTAAATCTTACTATTCCTTAGGTTATAGCGCCCTCCAGTGCAAGTCGATGTAACGCTTGCGTTGTAATGGCAGCGTTCTAAATGCATCGCGGTGTAATCACCGCGATGTAAAGGATGTTTCCCGGCTGTGGCTGAGTCTTATGCTCTTTGGCCTTAGGAGGCGTGGAAGAATCCTTATGCTTGGTTGTCGGGTCCGAAGGCTTTGGTTTAGGGGCCGTGGCGTGATTTTTAGGTTTCGACGCCGGCTTATCACCATGCTTCGATGTGTTCGAGGCCGGTTTGTCTTTGGAGGTGGAAGGAATCGGAGCCGATTTCGGAGCAGAGTGTTCTTTTGGCTTCGGTGCCGAAGGTGCCGGTGGGACTAGCACATGCGGTTTGCTTGGTGCCGGGCTACCGGAAGGCTTGTATTTTTTTCTTCGGAGCTGGGCCGGAAGGCGGGGCTTCTGAAGTGTGTTTTCGGTCGCGACTGGGGCCAACGGGCGAAGTCTTGACCGGTGCCTTGTGCTTTGGTGTGGGGGTTGGGGTAGGGGCAGTAGTACTCACTCGTTGCCCAGGAGTGATGGGGTCGTCTGAGTCTTCTGCCTCTGACACGATTTGGAGATCCTCGGAATCTTCTTCAGGGACATCTGGGCCTTCGTCGAAGATGTGCACCGGTTCCGGAGCTGATCTCTGCGCCATGACGTGTCGTCGAGCTCGACGATCTCGAATAGTTTTCTTTGATCGAAAGGAGGCGCAGGCTGGGCAGCTGGACTCGTGATCCGGCGAAAGGCACAGGTTACAGACCGTGTGATGGTCACTGTGTGGGAATTTTGCTCCACACTGGGGGCATTTTCTGAAAGGCGTCTTTCCATGAGCCGTAGGCCTTACGGTGTCGATAGGCCCAGCGGCCCACGTCGACGACTGAAATGGAATGGATGAAAGGCGCGTCGAGATTTCGAGGTCGATTGGAAAGTTTGTGGAAGTTTTGCTCGTTGAAAAGTTTGAAAATTAAAGTTTCGAACCGGTGCGCAAAAATTGCATCCGAACCCAATGGCGGAAAAAAACAATCTGAGGATGGAGTCGATGCCTATGCGCACTATTGTCCAAGGGAGGAGTCACCTATCTCCTAACTACAAAGACTTCTTCCAAGACAACAACAAAGTGCAAGCATCCGAGCCCAACACCAGATGGCGATCTAATGCTCAGTGTGAGATCTGCAGCTCATATGCCTCGAACATCCCATTTCTAACAGGCACCTTTCTACTGGAGTTGGACTCTGCCACTAAAGTGGCGATCCTCAAAACACAACCTTCTGCCACGTCAAGCACGGACTATCATTCAATATCCCTCCTTAACTGGGAGTTCAAAATACGCCCCACTATGCTGGCTACCCGTCTCAAGCAAGTCCTTTCTACCTGATTCACACGGACCAATGCGGCTTCATGAAGACCCGTAGCACGGGCATTGCCACCAACGGCTTCACGTCGCCCTCGCTCACCATCAATTGCTACGTGACCTAGCTAAACTTTTTATCGCTTTTGAAAAGGCCTTTGACACAGTGTACTGGGGTTACCTCCAGCTGGTGCTGATTCAGGCCAGCATCGGACCTCAATTCCATTGCATGGTTCAAGTTCTCTACTCCAATCCTACTGCTCGAGTGAAGATTAATTGAGTCCTCTCTGCAGCTTTCCACATAGAGATTGGGACTAGACAGGGCTGCCCCCTACCCCCACTCCTTTTTGCACTTGCAATTGAGCCTCTAGCTCAACTCGTCAGTATAGACACCTTGTTAAGGGGATGGAAGTAGAGTGATGGCCAGGAGGATCGTATAGCTATGTACGCAGACGATGTCCTCCTTTATCTTGTGGACCCGCTACGAGTGGTCCTCGCTGTCTTCATCTCCTGTGATGTTTTGAGACTGCCTCAGGTCTTAAGATGAGTCCCTCCGAGTCCATACTGGTAACCCTGGCCTCGTCTAGAGACTGCTTTGACTGGCAAACGAATATTCCTCTTCATCAGCTCAGTTTCAAATATTTAGGCATTTGGGTCACTCTACATCCTGAACTCACCTGGCCCTTTAATCTCCAACCCCTAATTCGTAAGGCCAAATCTGACCTTATTAGGTGGCAATCCCTTCCCTTGAACGTCCAGATGATGATTCCGCCACGGTTTTTGTAATTTTTCAAAATTTACCACTTCACTTGCCGTGGACATGGTTTAGAGCCCTAGAGGGTACGGCCACATTATTTCTATGGCATGGGACTCGACCCCATTTTGCTTTCACACATTGTCAACGAGGGACCTACGGCGGTGGCCTGGGAATGACTAATCTATACCTTTATTATTTTTCCTCTCACCTCCTTGTCATCCATGATTAGTTTAATAGGGGATGGTCAGTCCCTGCTTATTGAGTGGCGCTGTCTCTGTGGGATTTCCCTCGCGTACAAGCCATGCTCTACGGCTCTCCAGCCCCTACCTCCATGCCCCAAGTGACCAGGTTGGTTTTCCTAGCATGGAGGGCTGCACTTAGACATGTACAATGGGACGCCAAGCTTACACAGCAAACACCTCTCTGGCATGGCACTTGGCTGAAAGAGGTGGCAACACTTCAGGGTTTTAAGGGCTGGGACATTAATGTTATTAGCTAATTGGGCGACATCTGGTCCGGGACGCACATACGTTCTTTTCAGGACCTCCAAGCCACCTACACCCTTGCACACCCCCAATTTTACAAATATCTTCATCTCCAACACGCTCTTCACACCCATGTCCTGGTAACTGACACCCTGCCGGAATTTAGTCCACTTGAAGCCAAAATCCTTAATGGCAACCTGGACGAGGCAGAATCTCCCAGATTAGTTGGATCTTTATAATTAATTCACCTGGCATGCTGAATCATCTCAGCACCCGGTGGGAGCGCTGGCTGGGTCCTATCGAGGAGGAGGACTGAAGGGACGTACTAATGGCCCCTAGGGAGCTCACTATCTCCACTAGATTGCGGTTGAACCGAACATTATCTTTATTATGCCTACCTCTCCCAGACCCAAATGCTTCGGGCGGGTGTCCCTCCTGCCCCCAATGTGGGGGTGGACCCAGCAGATTTTTTTCACATGGTATGGTCCTGTTCAGTAATCACGAATTATTGGACCACAGTGATCCAAAATCTATTAGATGTCCTTGGGTAGGAGGTTCCTCTCTCCCCTTTCTGGATATTGCTTGATGTATTTGAGGGCTCCGGAGGCAAGAGAGCTGAACTGTTGTTTCTTGGTACGGCCCATCTGGTTGCCAAACGAGATATTGCTGCTAGATGGATGTCCCCTAATCCTCCCACCATATCGGGATGGCGCCGAGGTGTAGACTGGCACACGCAACAAGAACGACCAGTCTATGATAACAGAGGCTGCCCCTTATAAAAGTGGGCGGGTTTGGGGGAAGTGATTGGGCCAGTTTGTCAATCAGCTCAGAGATGTGGATGGTGATTTTTATAACTGTAATTTACTGCTTGAATGTCGTTGATTTGTGCAAATACTACCTCATTTTCAGTGTGTCATTTGTTCGACTTCACTCGCTGTGGTTTAAAATCAATAAAATCTGTTTATAAAAAAAAAAAATTAAGTATTGGGCTATAATCGACAGTTTGTTAGATTTCCTCAGGTTTTTACACCAGTCTAAGAAAAACAGCAAAACCCTCTTAACGTCTAAGTATTAGAGGAAGTATTCCACCAGTGTGGCAAGATTATTGAAGACCAGTAAGGGAATGAACTAATTAATGTGAATTTCCGAAAACCCAAATTTACAGAAAAATAATTTGTTCTAATCACCACCATATTACAGCAAGGACCATTGAGTTAAACGTCTGGAGCAGCCGGAGCTAACTAACTTTTGAGGGAATACCAACCAAGAGGGTGCCATTAATTTGGAGCGCATCAAATTCAATTCCTGCGGGGTGAAGGTTTAAGAGGAAAAACCTTGCCCTGCAATTAGTCTTTAACAATGGGGACTTTGGAAATTATATTTAAATGAAATTGAAAATTTTATTAGGTGAGGTTCCTTTGAAAACATTGTTACAGCTGCTGGGGGCAGGACTTTAATCAAAGCAAATTGCAGCTTAACCCTTGTAAGAAGGAACAAGCAAGGCAAGGTCACATCCACCTGGTACAAAATCAGATTCAGCCCTTGCTGTTGGCTCCACAAGCAGAACCTCATCTACTTGAATAGATAAGACGTTATCATATAACTTCTCTTTGCTACAAATAGCCTGGTGTCTAAGCTCAAGAAACAGTTTTGGGTGGAACAGGTAGGCCAGCAGTTTCAGTAAGATCAATATTTGTGGAATTAGGGGGAAGGTATAAAGCAATTTCTGACTGGACAGGGCTGTTTTGATGAACACACCAGAGTGCCTCGTTCCCATATCCTTGGTCCCAAGCTTGGGCATTTGGTTTCCATTACCCCAATCTGAGAAAACATCTAGAAGAATGCGATTGTCCATGAACAATTTGCAACTTTCCTTGAAGAACCCATCAGCTGAGTCTCCTTGGTAACTCCATAATTCTAAAAGATGTATCACCTTTACTGACAAGCTCATAGGTAGTAGCAACGACCACATCTTCTGAGCCTCCAGAGAGAGGGTTGTAGATCTATTATCTTCCTGCTTGTTTGGAGAGTTCATTGTGGTGGTATCGTTCATTTTAATTAGATCTATGCCCATCTACAGAGATGATGGGAAAGCCTAAAGCATGAGATTAAATGCACTGTCTTGTGCACATCATTCACCACGTGTTAATAAATCTGTGCAATATCAAAAAAGAAATCTGGATTTACGTTTGTATGGGCCAGTTCCACAATAGTTTATCTGAAAAAGGAAGAATGAACAATTGCAGAACTGGCCCATATGAATGTGAATCCAGTTTTTTTCTCTTTTCATATTGCACAGATTGATTAACAGGTGATGGTTCACCTGCACAATGCAATGAATCTTTGCTTTCTCTCTGTATGTACATACGGTATTAAATTAAATGTATTGGACCTGACCAAAGCACAAACTATTGAAAGTCTCTGCTGATCAATCAAGCGTTCCTTTGATTGGAAAGGTCTAAAATGAATTAACAATGTCCACCTGAGATGTTGTGTGTTTTGTTTATACTAGGATTAAACTTCCAGCATATACAAGACTCTCCCCACCTCTCACAAAGGGGACTTTTCTCTTAAAAGAATACTGTTAGCTTTCTTTTTTTTTTTTTAATAAGGGTAGCAGCTAATATTGTCCTTTATTTTCTCTTTTTTCTCTCTCAACAAATATTAGTCAAAGATGTTTATAGACGGGGGGCGTGGCCGACCGGCAACTGTGATGGCGGCACTCGAGTAGAGCTCCGTATCCCGCCGGCCTAAAAACCCCGTATAATCCGACAAATATCCGTCTAGAGCCCCGGATTGCTGCGTCCCTGTACTTTCCGGGACCCCGGGCCGCCTTGAGCGAGAAGAGGCGAGCCTGTGCCCGATCGGGACGGAGAGACAACGTGAGGGAGGAGCCGGCGACAGAAGGCCTAGGAAGCCGGGGACTCGCATAGCTCGGTGCCGCGGCGATCCCTTGAAGTGCAGTCGGGACTGGCGCGACTGGGAAGGCGCCTGGGGCGTCCTCCGTGTGACCGCTCCCCAGCGGAGACTGACAATAAGGCTGAGGGCCCGGGGGACCTCGGGGGCAGGAGTGGCTGTGGTGCGGGGCGCTGAAGAGGTCACAGCTGTGACGGAGCACCCGCCGGAGCCTGGAAAGAGATCTCCAAACGCGGCACCCGAGGAGTCGCCGCTCGAGGGGGCCTCTCCTGCGGTATTCCGCCTACCATCTCTCCCCCACCCTCCTGAATTGACCCCGCGAGATCGAGGGGAAGGCGCTTGCACTGTTACTTCTGACGCTGGTGAGAGTCCCCATTTCATCTTCTTTATCCGGGATCGGCGCACCGTAGTGCGCAGTGGCCATTTTGAGCTGGTGGCAGAGGCTGCGCTGGTTCGGCCTGAGACACGGGGAGCTGCCACGACGGAGAACTCTTTCACGTGCCACGACTGGAATGTCTTGTCCAATGCTGCTCCGGGCTGTAGGGAGGAAGTATCACCTGGGCATCCACCTCTTTCGACACAGACGTCTCTGAAATGGGTGACTTTTTTCCCTCCTACCTGCATCTTGCTGGTCCCCCCCTGATCCCCACACCTTTAAGCAGAGCCCAGAACGGGCTTTATCCAGTGCGCAAGATTTGTTCCCTAAGGCAGGCGACGTTCCTACCGATAGACCCGAGAAAAATATCGTAGTTCGCAGGAGCTTGACTACGGCGTCTGCCCACTCTGCTGGTGCTATATTCTGGAGACTAACAGGGCTCCATTGGACACTTGATGCGACATGCTTGGGTGAGGCAGGCGTCCTCCACTTATGTACAGACTAGTTGCAACCTCCATAATCGCTGCGGCCTGGTGAGGGACGGTCCGAAGAGGAGACAGGAGGGGCCCGTAGAGACGATTGCGATATGGCAGGCAACGGCGAAGGGGCCTCGACAAACGCACCAGACCAAGCTGGACAAGTTTGCGCTTTCCAAGGCAGAGAGCCTAGAGGAACAAAATGTTGATTAGGGCGCAAAGAAGCAGGCTGATGAGGGTGCCTCTACCCTCCAAGATATTATGGAAGCCATACAGGGGTCCGTACCGCTTTGGAACTAAAAAATAGACTCGGTTACCTCAGAACTGACCCTAATGCATGCAGACCTGCGAACGTTGGGGGGAAGAGGATGAAAACTGCTGAAAACTCTGTCTCGGATCTTCAATCCTCCACTAAAGTATTGGAACAGGAGGTAAAGAAACTTCAAGTCGCGACGAGGGAGATGGAGGCCCGGCTGGAAGATCACAAGGGGAGGGCGCGCAGGAACAATGTCCGTATCTTGGGTGTGCCGGAACAGGCGGAAGGTCCAGCGGCGGATCTCTTCGTGGAAGATCTAATACAGAATCACCTGCAGCCCCACTCACTCTCCCGCTATTTCCCTGTGGAGAGGGCCCACAGGGGGCCCGGTGGTCGCCCCCAAACCTGGCGCCCCTCCACGCCCTATCCTAGCCAGAATATTCAACTACAGAGACAGACGTCATTCTGTAAACTTCACGCTCCTCCCCCCCTACGAAATTCGAAAACTCTACAATTACATTCTTCCCGGACTTTACAATCAAGGTCCAGAAAATGAGGAGATCCTTCCTGGAAGTAAAAAGGGCGCCATGATCTTTCCAGCAAAACTCAGAGTAACGACAGATGGGAAAGTCTGGTTCTTCTCGACTCCAGAGGACACGTGGGACTGGTTTGAACGATGGCAAACGCATGGCCCATCGCAGCACGACTCACGGCGTCGGGAGCGTGGGCTGGATGATCGACGTGATGTCCTCGACTCCAGGGAAGGCCCCCGATAGGACTAGTGTCGCTCTCAGTTGTTTGTCTGTGTGGTGGGTTCCTCATCCACTGTTATTTCCCGAGGTCGTGATCGAGTGCTGTTCGGGACCGCCTGGGACTCAGCGATGAAGCTTTTGTTTACCAAGTAACTTTGCTCTGGGGAGGGGGGTACATTGTTGACTGCTGGACCCGTGAGATTCTTACTGTTATTATGCTATAGTTTATCTTCACTCACCACGGGACATAGTTCGCTTCCTGCCGGGGGGGGCGGGGTTGCAAGCTTTCATACATGGGCATTCTGGTTTGAATCGGGGTACTATAAGATCTTGGGCTGGGGTTGACGGGGCCACGTTCCCTCTACAAAATTTTATGGGGTTGGGCAAACAGGCACTCTGCACATTTGGGGGGTGGGCAGTTTGGAGTCCACGTTGCAGGGAGGGAGGAGGGATTGGGTGGTTTCCCAAGGGTTTGTTATTTTGTCGTTCAATGTTCAATTTCATTTGCAATGTTGTTCTCTGACAGTGCAAGAGAGGTACCTATTTTAACAGTAGACTGTCCAACACTAGACCATGTGATTTATTTGACCATGTTGCTGATCTTTTTACTAGTAATGAGGGACACGACGAGATTGTATAAGTGTCGGGGCCGGAGCCCCCCCATTATATCTCATAAATGGCCTTTGCGACTAGACCGACTTAAATTGCTTTCATGGAATGTGAACGAGCTTGAGGATAGAATAAAGAGAGGGATTGTCCTACAATACTTAAAGAGGCAGGCCCCTGATGTGGTCCTGCTGCAGGAAACTCGCATACAAGGTTCCTCATACTGCGCTCTGAGTTGGTGGCGCATGCAGGCTACACTAAAGGCTCTAGGGGGGTGGGGATTCTTCTCTGCAAGTCTTCCCCCTTTCAGGTGCAAACCGTTACACGCGACCACTTGGGCAGATTTGTGACGCTGACCGGCACCTGGGAGGGCAGACTACTTAATATCACTTTACTGTACATTCCACCTCGACTTCACCTCCCGACCCTTACTGATTTGGGTGCACATCTGCTCAATTTGCCGGAGGGAGAGTTGTTGCTTGGGGGTGACTGTAACGCTGCATTAAATGGTGAAAGCGATAGGTGGCCAGCGAGGCCGGAAGAGCCGGCTGGGAGAGCGCTGGGAGAATTTTTAACAGCAATGGGTCTGTTGGATCTATGGAGAGCGTACAATCCGTCCTCCCTCCAGTACACCTTTCATTCGGGTGTGCACGGGAGTTTGTCTCGTATAGATTATGTATTTTGTAGAGCAGACCAGCTTTCCCTGTTTAGTGAGGTGGGCCACCTCCCTAGGGGCATCTCAGATCATTCCCCGGTGATAGCTACATATGGTGATAGTCCCTCTGAACATAGAGGTGAAATGCGGCTTAACCCCTGGTATTTGAGGCTCCCTAAGATTCGGGAGGGATTAATTGAAACGACAGAAAACTATTTCAAAGAAAACGTGGGCTCAGTGGATTCAGCCTCCACGTTATGGGAGGCGTATAAAACAGTTGTTAGGGGGCAGGGAGTGTCTATGGTCGCTGGGTATAAGAAAGAAAAGCAGAAACAGTTACTTGTCTTAGAAGACGAAATAGCCCAACTGGAGAAAGAGCTAGTGACTGCAGTGTCCCCCGAACTCAAACATAAATTGCTCCTTAAGCAGAAGGAATACAGAGATATCGCCGAAGAGGCGGCTAAGGCTCACTATCGAGCCACGCAGTGTCGGATCTATGAAATAGGGGATAAAGCAAGTAAGCTTCTGGCGTGGCTGGACCGACGAGAGCAGGCCTCTAGGTGGGTTTCTGAGATTGTCACGGAGGGTGGGGGTCGCCTCAAGGACAGGAAAAATATAGCAGGGGCCTTTGCGGAATACTTCCAAGCAGTATACACATCTGCAAGTGTATATTCAGGAGACGATGCAGGAGAGCTGTTGTCTACCCTTAGACTCCCTGTGTTGGATGACGCAGAGGTGGAGGAGCTTGAGTTGGATTTGACCAAAAACGAGGTTACCAAGGCAATTGGTGCCTTACAATCGGGAAAGGCGATGGGACTGTGTGGTCTTCCAATTGAATTGTTTAAAATTAATGCGTCTACCATTGCCCCTTATTTAATAGATATGTATGAAGAGAGTGTGGTTGAGGGCAACCTTCCTGAGGCACAAAGACTGGCGAATGTTGTGGTGATTCACAAACAGGGCAAACCTCCAGAACGGTGCGGATCGTATCAGCCGATATCGTTATTGAATCCAGAAGTGAAAATATTGGCAAAAATTTTGGCCACGGGCTTGTCGCCCCTGCTCCATAAATTGATCCATCCCGACCAGTCGGGATTTATGCCGGGCAGAAACACGGCGCTCAATTTGCGGAGGCTTCATGGGGTCTTGGGTAGAGCTCAGACTATACAAGAAGACGCTGTAATTATGTCCCTAGATGCAAAAATGGCGTTCGATCTGATAGAATGGCCCGATCTCTTTGCGGCGTTAGAACGGTACGGGTTTGGCCCGAAATTTCTGTCTTGGGTGAGGCTGCTGTACTCGGAACCCCTGGCAAGAGTGACGGTGAATGGGGGTCACTCGGAGACCTTCGTCCTGCATAAGGGGACACGGCAGGGATGTCCGCTCTCGCCTTTGATATTTGCTTTGGTCCTCGAGCCGTTGGCAATCTGGATCAGGGGCGATCCCCTCATCAGAGGCTTGAACTGGACGGCGGATTGGGAAGATAGAATTTCCCTTTATGCAGATGATATTTTATTGTATTTGGCCCGGCCCCATCCATAGAATACTCCACATATTCACCCTGTTTCAGAAGTATTACGGTTATACAATAAATTAGGATAAGTCCTCAATCTACATTCTTTCTGGGAGAGATATTAGACTACCCGCACATTGCGGTGCCAAAACCGTTACGGAGGGCTTTCGCTATTTGGGAATTTACGTTATGACAGATCAGGTGGCCTTCTATGATAATAATTTGGCCCCGCCTCTGCGCCGTCTACAGGCCGATGTACAACACTGGAAGTCACTGCCCCTCACACTATTGGGCAAGGCGGCTTTATATAAGATGATGGCTCTGCCCCGCTTTGTTTACGCATTACAAAATACGCCCTTCCCCGTTCCACCCAAATATTTTCAGGCTGTAGAATCAGAGGTCAGGACCCTTTTGTGGAACGCTGGAAATCCCCGTATCTCCTTGACTAAGCTCACAAAGAGCTGGTACGATGGTGGAATTGCTCTTCCGGCACTCAAGAGTTACTACTGGACTTCACAACTAGCGGTCAATAATCACTGGGTACATTGGCCGGTCGATGAACCTGCTTATACGATGGATAGGTATAATATGATAAATGGCTCTTACCAACGGGGCACTCTATGGAGGGCGGAAGAATGCCCCGATATACACCCCGACCGCAACTACGGTGGCATTGTGGCACGCTGCGACCTCCGCCTTGGGCTGGAAAAACAGGATTACCCTTGCCACCCCCCTCTTTGAATCTGATCGATTAGGGCTCCTGGCCCCGGGTTTCGCAAGTGGAATCTCATTGGGCTCTCAACGGTAGGTGACTTATGGGCGAGAGGCAGGGTGGTCCCTTTTAGCGATCTACAACGTGATCATGATCTGAATCCGGGGGAAACCTTTTGATACCCGCAGGTGCGTAACGCATTGTATAAGGCTGTACCCATGGGCACGGACCTCCCAGCAGCCTCGCCATTGGAAGATAGACTTCTTGATGATTATTTAAAGGACAAAGTAATCTCCTTGACCTATAGGAAGATTTTAAATAATTCCCCAGATGCCTTAGGGAAGATCCGTTCTAAGTGGGTGGAGGAGGTGGGAAATCTAGACGATGAAGAGTGCAGGAAGCGCTGGCATCTCCTCGAGAGGTCGCGGTGCGCTCCAGATTTAAATTAGTCCAGCTTAAGCTCCTCCACAGAGTTTATTATACAAGCGTTGCATTAACCAGGATGGGCGTTTTGGGTTCCCCGCAGTGTCCCTGGGGTTGTGGGCAAGTGGGCACATACTTACACCAGTGGTGGGAATGTCCTAGTAAACGGCAGTATTGGCAGGAAAGTGACCTCGAAGATGTGGGAAGTTTGTGGGAAAAGTATGGAAGTCACCCCCGACTTTGCCTTCTGAACATATGGGAAGCGACTGACCTGACAGCTAAAGAAAGGATCTGGGTTTCCCTTGGGAATGTAGTTGCGAAACGTAATATAGCCAGAACTTGGAAGGGACCCCAACTCCGTGACTGGGAAACGGATATGGACTGGTGTATGCAGACGGAGAGGGTGGTCTATGAAGGGAGGGATTGCCCCAAAAAGTGGACCAAGATCTGGGGTGACTGGAACAAAGCGAGGGAAATGTTGTGTGAGCCGTTTCTTGATCCCTCTACGCAAGATGGTATGACTCCGTGACATCATTGGTCATAATGTGGAAATTGATGTTCTGTAATGTGATGGAAATGTTGGACTACATTGATAAATCGATGGTGGTTTTGGTACTTATGCACAATGTCACCTTATTATATGCTGTCATATCTTTGTTTTTCTTAGTTAATAAAAAGATTTATTAAAAAAAAGATGTTTATAGACTCCATTTGTTAATGTAGTGACTATATGTCATAACTGGATGTGTTTTTTTGTTTTTTTAAACTTTTTTCTATATTTAAGCTCCATTTTCAACTGATATGTCCTGGCATATGTACATACATACATTTTTTTATACATATTTCTGTAAAGGGCTCCGGATTCCGCAAATTGGCAGGAAAATTCATTGATTAGGTCTATTGAGAAGGACCACCAGAAAAAAAGAAAGGACTTTCCTTCCTTTAAATGGGAGGAACTGGTTCCATGGCCCACTTATTCAGTAAATGTGGCTGTCTCCTTGTGCAAATTGGAAAGGCGACACTTCTATGTCGATGGAACCTTGCAGAAGGTGCCTTGCAACTAAAGTGAACAGCAGTGTAACACACCAGTCATCACCCATCAGGCATTTTGAAGTGGCACAATATCATCAGTGGCATGACAAGTTATACATCCCCTAAGCAACAGAGTGTGGATCAGTGAGAAAAGAAATACATTGTCCAGTCTTAAACAGTGGTCATCCTAAGGAGTTGGCAGACTGAGGCTAGAGGATCTTGCATCTGGAGCCTAGTCTTTGATGGTAAACATATTATTGGCGTTGCTACTGGGGCTGTAAATTCCTGGTCAAAGTTACGGAAACTTTGTCTCTGGTTCAATAAAGAAATCTACTGCAAACTTTAGTAGGCTATCCTAAGAGAGCCATCACATTGGTCACTTTTGTAGTTTGGTTTTATTTTAGGATGGGAAGTACAAATATTCTAGCCTAAAACCATAGGGAGGCACAGAAATAACCTGAACACCACAATCTGCTGTCAACATAGCAGCTTCCCATTTCTTCTACCACTCTATCTTCAGCAGTAGGGGTGAATAAAATCGCGAAGACAGTCAGTATGTGAGTCCCTTGAAGTGAAACTACCCTGCACGATTTAAAACGTCTCCCCTTGGTGGGGATCAATTGCCCCATTGCTATTAACAATTCTTGGTACACTGAGATATAGCGGACATGTGATTTCCAGAATTCCAAAAGAATGGTGCCCAGTCAGATTCATAATCTTGAGCTATGCCAGCAATGGTGTATGGAATTTTCTTCATGCTAACAAATGTCATAGCTTAAATAACATTCACCTATGGTCCAGAGTTCACCCAGAGAGGCGATTACCTGTATCCCTGCACAGGGTACTAGAGACTTCTGTTTGTACTAGTGGAGTATGCTTGTTTACTGACTAAGCCCAGTAGGACATACGTCAGGAGCCTTAGAAATGTGGAATGGAACATGGTGTCAACTGTACTGAGCACTGCTTTCAGAGCTATCCTTTGGGCAAAGCCATTATACATGGATTAGAGGGCCGCTACTTCAACAGCCTCTCACACAGTTCTCTAATCAACGTTTATCCACATCCCATATTTTCTGTGCTGTGTGATACTAACATGAGGTAAGTTTAGTGACTTCCATGATAGGTCCGCCTTTGTGGTGATATGGGTTCTGAAGTATACCTCCATCCACTCAGTGTCCAACAGCTGCCACCCAATCAGAGCAACAAAAAGTATACATTTCAAAGCATTGCTTTTTAACCGCTATCCTTCGCGAGGAGCCAATGTTTAAACCTTGTCAGAAGGTGATTATCCTTAGGTCTTAAAGTGGGGTGCATCACACAGTGCCGAACCTCTACATAGTTAAAGTGTTCGGTCTCAGGCAGGCCACGTCTTGTTTTAGGCTGTCAATCGGTTTATTGCTTTCGGTGTCAAATAGCTCTTACGTCACCCGGCATACCTGTAATCATCTCCCATCGAATGGCAGTCCACAGGAGAGGTAAATAGATGGTTTCCAAAAATGGTGCCAATGGTGAGGATAACGTAATTAACCCATGACTGACGGTCACCTTGACCATTTTGCCAGAGCGATCCTGGCGGCTAGAGCAGAATACAGGCCCCAAGCTCTATATTTTTTAAGTTGCCAAGGCACCCTCCCAAAGTGCGAGCCTGAATTCAATTGGTCCACAAAGCACCAATGCTTCTCCAATTCAGCCTGATACAATTCAGCCAAGTGACAACTATGCCCCCCCAGCCAGAAGTGATCATGCCATGTATACTGTGAAGTGTCATGGGGAACACTGGTGGGTAACAACTGTGTAAGAGTTTGAAAAATAAATAATTTTGGGCGGGGTGGTTATCTGCCACACCTGCAATACTCACTGAATTGACTGTGGTAAGGAGGCTGTAATCGGTCTGCAAGGTTCGTTCCACGTAGTGTTTGTATAGAAAGTGAAGAGAGGGATCCAGAAAAAATGTCCCTAAAGGACAACCTGTACCCACACAGAAATGTACGTGATTAGGCAGCAGTATGTGCCCAATGCCTCAAGCTAATAAAGTAGTGGACGAGCTCAGAGAGAGAACAGTTGCAACCTTTGCTACATACTGACGGTAGCCAACAGTCAATAAAACAAATGAACCAAGAAGTCTCTAGTGCAGCAAACAAATCAGTATTAACAGCTCCTCTGAAGCATGACCTAGAGAGGGAGGAATACAGGGGAGGAACACACGCAACCACTCATCTTTGAGGTCACCTTAGATGGGGTAGATAAGACACGGGGATGATCAAAAAACAGTTGCAACAGTAGCAGGCATTCTGCTTATGGTTTTAGAAATAGGACACAGATTGCACAAGTCAAATAACACATAGGCAGATTGCCCACATAAGACGCAGTCAGGTGATAACACAAAAATGTAGGAGGGTGGGAGGCTTGGCTTTAGTTGTGTAATGTTGCTCAAACATGCATATATGTCCTTTGTTGATCACATGATTATTATGTATGATTCAGCAAAAAATACACTATAAAAAGGGCTACCTGCGTGTAGCTAATTTGAGAGTTGGGTGGCAATCCTACAGGGTTCATCGCTCTCCTGGCCGCTGCGAAATAAAATCTTTATACTTTATCACTTACTCTTGCTAGTTTATCTACTTCAATTAAGGTCTAACAGTAGGGACTAGCTGAACTCTTCTCCAACAAGTGATTCTAGCATCCAAGAAAAGAGCAGAGGGGAGAGGAGACACTCCTCTCGGTTTTCCCTCTCTCTTCACATCCATTGGTGCCAAGAAGCAACTATTCATCCCTTTTGAAGACAAGGGTCTCTTAAAGTCAATAAGCACCCAGATTCGAAATCTGTGGTCTATGCCAAATGTCGCCAAGTGATAAAAGTGTCAATTAACTCTATTGAATAACTTCTCAACAATAGAGCAAGTTAATTAAAGCTTCCTGTGAGCTCTTAGGACACCGTCAATCAGAGTATCCTCTTAGTTTTAGCTCTGTAGCAACTATCAGGTACAAAGCTAAACTGATTTGGTTCCACAATACCTGGTGAGGTCCTACCTAGCGTGCTATGCAGAAATGTTAAAATAAAAATTTTAAAAAATTTGGAATCCATATTCTGAACAATCTATCTTTTCCCAGTTTGAGGATGACTGATATCAGCACTTGTGACTTCGACTACGGACTTTAAAACCTGCACTAATCATACACCCAAATATGGGGAAGAGAAAGGCGGAAGTCGCAAATGGGGCTGTTAAAAGGCCAAGAGGCAGTTCATCTATACTGTCGTATTTAAACCAGGCCGTGGGGGTCCTATCGGAGGAGATCACTAGCGCCGAACTAGAGTTGAAGCAAACCATGGTGTTCCATTACAAGACACAGATGTTCAGACAGGGGGAGGGGTTGACTCCATTATCACCAGAACATCTCCCACGCTCCCCTCTACCTCTAAAGGCTCTTTGGCCAACTCTTCGAGCACCCCGGTCTTACAGCACACACAGAGGGACACTAGATTGAAATGTTCCACCAATCCTCGAAAAATGGGCAACACGGGTACGCGACACAAAGCACCTATACTTGGGCAACTTTTGCCCGTAAAACCTTCGTAGAAGGTGATATCTGGTCACAGGAAGGCTCAAATAGTAACTAAATTGGATGACCTCACAGCTCGGGGGCAGGAGACAAACAAGGAGTCCCTCATGGCGTCCTTTAAAAAAAAAAAGGAAACCAAGATTTTTACAGCTATAAATGCCTTCGCTACCCGGATATCTGCTCTCGAGCAAACAGTGGGGCTGTTAATAGGGGCGGTGAATGACTTGCATCTTAGCGTTAACAGGCTCAACGTCTCTCAAAAAAGTATGCTGATTATAGATACTACAACTCCTTCAAGCGGCGTTACTGATGTCTCCTCCCAGGTTCATGCTCATTCTTTAATCGACAACCCCACCACAACCACCCCGGAGGTCTGATCCTAACCATCAATCCGCCCCAATCTGCATAGCCAAAGTCAATTTCGTACAGCAAGCCTCTGCGGAGTCACAGTTCATCACTCAGGGTAGATGTTCTAACCAATGTCCTAACTCCGTCTCAATCGTTTCTTTTGCTTCTCAAATTGTACCGTTAGCGTCTCAGTCCTCCAGTGTTACCATCCAACTGCCCCCGGCGGGTACCCCATACATTGTGGTGTTGGTAGACGTACCCCCTTTGGGGAAGGACACACAGGAAATTTTTGCCCAACTCAAAAATAAAGTAATCCATTGGTTGGCTACTAGGGTGAATGCTTCCCAGCCCCTCACTCAGATCCTGGCTGAAGAAATCATAATGGCCCGGAGGGTGGGATGGATAGGACAGTCACACAAAACATCTCTGGGCGACCTCATAATAGTGAACTTCAACAACCCGGTACGAGCAGGTCTGATTCTTCATGCCATGAGGGCACAAGGTGCTTCAATGGATCGCATATCCGTTCTTCCTTTGGGCTTTTTCTATCCGCCTGTAAATTCTGATGCCCTGATGAGGAGAGACTGGGAACTGATTCAGAAAAAGTCACGTCGTGAACCAACTATTTCTTCAGCCTCAACTGACACTACCACTTTACAACTAAGTAACCGCTTTCTACCTCTGAGTAAGCTGGAAGATCCTGACTGACTGGGTCTTACTTTTACTACTGACACTCTGAATCCGGTTGCTCCGAATCAGGAACTGGATAACATAAGTATAGACACTGTTGCGGTCCTTAGCTGGGATATTGCTGGGGTCCACCGCAAGTTTACAGATGCCAGTTGGCTAAGCATGATGAAGAACTTTGATTTTATTCGTTTACAGGAGACGTGGGATATTGATGGTTGTTTACACCTCAATGGTTTTTCCTCTTATTTCAGTTCCAGCTACCCGTTCCTCCAGTGGACGAGCCAGTGGTGGCTTACTAACTCTAGTTAAACCAGAGCACAATTGTAAGGTAGAGGTCCGCAAGTCTAATTTTAAGACTATTCTGGGTATACTCCTAACATTTCCCAATAAGCATAGACCGCTTTTAATCAATTTTTATAATGCGATTACACCGAGAAATGACCCAGATGCTATTAATTGTCTTAAAGCTTTTATTGATGATTTTTACCAAACCGAACCCCCTTTTACTATAATTATGGTGGCTGGGGAATTTAATTTGCACTCCTGTCACTCTTGTATAACTTATAGGGATTCTGATGGCTCATTTGGTAACCAGGTGCATTTTTCACATACTCGCCAGGGTGATATTGCAAATAACCTTATCGCTGAGTTTAACTTAGTGAAACTAATGGTCAGTAATCAGGATCCATTAAGAGAGCGAATACCTACTTTTAAGGGAGGGTCATAGTACTGTTATTGATTATATCTGTTTCAGGCTGCTTCTTCTCTGCTTTATCAGATTTTAAGGTTCCAAGACAACTTGAGCGACCATAACCTGTTAATAGCTTCATTTTATTGGGAGAATAAATGATTGGGAGTGGTACCGCTTTATAAGGAGCCCATTACCTTGATTAACCAGGGCCGAAGAGTGAGGTGGGCCAGTATTGTTCCCTCAGCCTTTGCCCAAAATCTGAACACTTCATGCCATTCTGATTTCCTTACTTGTTTGTCTGAAGAAGAGTCACCACAAAGTATCTTGGCGTCATTCTCTAACATCAGCATGTTTATCAAATCTGCACATTGAAAAACTTCTTCACCACCGGCATCAAATGTAGAAAGATGGTTTGATAGCCACTGCTCTAAAACCCATAAGGACCTCTGGAATCTCCTGCATGTGAAGCCCTGGTGCCAAGAGAAGGTAAAAAGGGCCAATGCAGGATATAAAATGGCCTGTTAGGAACGCAAAATCCAGCTTAAAGAGGAAGCCTGGGACAAGCTGTAAATTGCCAGCCGGCTGCGCAACAGTTCTGCTTTTGGAGTGTCGTTAATTAGCCTTTTCTCAGCAAAGATCACCTCATTAATCAGGCCTGTACTATTTCATATCAGGCCTGGGTTGATCACTTTAAGGCTACCTAAAGCCTAGACGAGGAGCCGGAGTCGTCGGAAGTTCTTAGGACTGCCCATCATATAATTTTTAACTTATCAGAGGTCAGAACTGCCATCTCCCAGCTGCCATTAAATAAAGCGCCAGGGCCTTTTGGCGTACCGGGGACCTCTTTAAAACATGTATAGATTTATGGGCCCCATTATTAACAACGCACTTAAATCCTGCAGCCTCCAGTCTTCTTCCGCTAACTTGGTCTCGCTCAATAACAGTTCCTGATTTAAAAAAGGGTAACAGGTCAGACCCCGCATGCTTTAGGCCCATCTCTCTCATAGAATCAGAGGTGAAGATTGTCGGGCGGATTTTATTAAACCGTCTTGAGGATTGGGCAGAGGAGAGAGGCTTTTTATCTGACCTCCAGTATAGGTTCCGCCCTGGCCGGGGCACAATAGAGCAAACTTTATATCTTTATTTATTGGCCTGTAAATACACCATGGCCAAGAAGGCAGCAGTCCATCTGGCCTTCATGGACCTTCTCTGTGCTTTCGATACTCCTTTGGTCCTTGATAGAAGAGACGGGTGCCGACCCAGTTTTAATACATTTTTTGTGGGATTTGCACAGTAATCTTTCAGCTAGCGTCAGCTTTGGCCCTAATGGGGAATGCACTGAGCACTTTAAACTGCAGCGTGAGGTCCGGCAAGGCTGTATTTTAGCCCATTTCTTATTTATTTTTTATATCAACCACATAGGGCAAGCTTTGGCTGCTCCACGTATAGACGTTCCTATAGTAGGAGGTCGTTCTATACCTGCCTTGCTCTATGCGGATGATACTGTTCTAATTGCTCGTACGGCCAAAGGTTTGCAAAAACTTCTTGACCTCTTTATTAGTTTTAGGAGTAGCCGGGACCTAGCGACGAATTTTTCTATGTCAAATGGCCCACCAAATACGAAAATTATGAAATATGTAGTAGATGGCCAACATTTTAGTCAGGTAGACAAGTTCAGATACTTGGAGGTCCAATTGGACTCTGGGCTTAATTGGCACTCACTTATAAGTCAGAATGTCTTATCCTTTAAAAGAGTGATATGTAGTATTGGTGATTTCTCACGTAGGCTTGGGCGCACTCACATACAATCTATTATAGAAATCTATAGGGCCAAGTGTGTCTCATTAGCGAGCTACGGCAGTGGAATCTGGGGTTATGGGGGGGTCGAACCACTTCAAGTAGCCGAAAACAAATTTTTAAGGGGCCTCCTTGGAGTCCCACAAAGTGTACCTTACGAAATTGTACATGAAGAATTAGGTTTAGATTTTAATACAGATCAGTTGCGCCTCTGCTCTCCAGAACTTTGGAACTTAATTTGGGTAACGAAGGAACTTAGTCTTAACAGACCGATTTTGCAGGATTGTTCAAAATTAGAAAAATCCTCCCAGATACCATGGCTGTCATATGTGGAGCGTAATCTCGAGGCTTTGGGGAGGTCTGATCTGTATTATAATCCTTTTGCCATAACCCGCTCTGATGGTAAATGGATTCAAACTGCCTTTAGGGATAAGCTGGCATCAGAACGTGAGGATTCTGCACTAATGAAACATCATGCGACATGAAATATTAGTGCAAACTGTAATATCGAACTGTATTTGACCTGGAATATGACACGACATCAACGCCCTATATTGACTTACTTTAGGCTAAATTTATTCCCTCGCTTAATCCCTTTTAATCGTGGATGTTTTACGAAATCAGACTTGCCCCTGTGTAACTGTGACAACACATCAATCATATTGTTATGCTTGGCCCAAAATACAATAATCTGAGACAAATATTTACGCCCAATTTTAAAATTAATGAATTTTACGCAAGTTAGGCCAGCCTTACTGTTTTTACAGCTGTTAAATAGTCCTTTTATTTGTTTTTCTCTAGTGTGCTTCTTGATGGGGGTGTTAAACTAGAATTAATTTGGTAATGAGAAATTTAATGTCGTTTTTAGGACTTGGCTTTTACGATTTTATTTATAAAAATAAAATAAAGATTATGAAATTGAAATGGACTTCGACTCAGTTAAGCCAGTCAAATCAGAGAACAAGTAGTACAGATGGGTCAAACATGGAACCGTGTCCTGAAAGAATGCTTTATAAAATAGTGATATAAAGTTATCTGGTCTGAGGGTATTTGTCTTTAGTCTACAGGTGCCAACAAGCTTCTGTACCCTGAAATCTGCGAGACAGCAATGCACCTTGGAAAGGGGGCAACTTCAGCAGCATGTGGTAACTGGGGTGGCATGGTGAGCAAATGAACGATGGATTTAACCCAGATCTATTGACTGGGGGAGAATGTTTGATTTGCTCTGCATTCCGTCCATCAACTGTGTGTCTTTTGCTTTCTTGCCTTAAGTGCGCCGGGTATGCCCAGACGTGGGTCCCGGGCTCACTGTGCCACTGGAATCAAGCTATCCTGGCTGATGAGGGGTGAAACCCCAAAACCGGTCCTAGGCTGCTCGTTTCTAGTCCAGGGAGGACCTGGCTTGGCAGTTCGGGCTGGACGGTTTCCATGAGGGACAGGGTCAAGACTGATTTGCATATGGCCAGGTCTAAACTGGGGTGGCATGATGAGCAAAAGAATGATGGATTTAACCTAGATCTCTTGACTGGGGGTGAATGTTTTGATTTGTTCTGCATTCCGTCCATCAACTGTGTGTCTTTTGCTTTCTTGCCTCAAGTGTGCCGGGTATGCCCAGACGTGGGTCCCGGGCTCACTGTGCCACTGGAATCAAGCTATCCTGGCTGATGAGGGGTGAAACCCCGAAACCGGTCCTAGGATGCTTGTTTCTAGTCCAGGGAGGACCTGGCTTGGCAGTTCGGGCTGGACGGTTTCCATGAGGGACAGGGTCAAGACTGATTTGCATATGGCCAGGTCTAAACTGGGGTGGCATGGTGAGCAAAAGAATGATGGATTTAACCTAGATCTCTTGACTGGGGGTGAATGTTTTGATTTGTTCTGCATTCCGTCCATCAATTGTGTGTCTTTTGCCACTGTAGCAGAGGCCAAGCAGATTATAGTCAAGCTCAAGCCTTACGCAGGTGCATTAAGCCACAGAGAAGAATGCACAGTCTAAGACATGGGGTATTGTGTACACCAGATATCCTTCATGCCAACATGTTCAAATCAATTGTTGATTTCCAATAAAGAGGTACCTGTATGATCTAGTCTCTGGGCAGACACGGTCTCAATCCCAAATACGAACCAAATTTATGTCATCCCCCACAACAACATATTACATGGTATTGTGACTCTACGGTACCATTTCGGACCCATTTTTGGGGGCTGAGGGAGTTCACCAAAAAAAGGTTTTGGAACAAAGCTATCTTATGCCTATCAAACTGAATGTCACATTTTTATTTTGCTTCTGCCATGATTCCCTCCTTGATCTGGAAGATTTGGACCATATTAGGGTGTCCATTCAAGAGTTAACCAAGGTAGGACCAAAGGTTCTGTGCGTTCTATCCAGTTTTTTATTCCCAGATATGTTTGCTCTGAGGAGGATTTGAAACAGATTCTTTGCATAGCCCTCAATGTCCTTCTCCTTCGGGCCACCAAGGTATTCCACAGATCTAGACTATTTTCATCACCTTTGAATTTCGACTTCTGCACAGTTGGTACATTAGTCTAGGACAATAGTGTAGCCATCAACAAAGGTGCTGCTGATGACACAAGAGATGAACCCACACTTGAAGCAGGTTCATTTCAGGAATTTCTCTGCAGAAGCACCACCAAACCCAGGAGCCTATGCCTTAGAGGCAGACAGAGAGTTTTTTGGGGGGAAATAGAACTGGCTCAGATGATACAGAAAAGGGAGGCAATTAATGCATTTCGAGTGGTCTTCTGAACGGATAATCTTCGCTTCACACATTGAGCAAGGTTTGAAGAGAGATGGGGAGTGTGACAGTGCATCAGTCGTTGTGACAAGGCTTTCAGGGTTCAGTCTGTCACAAAAGTGCCTGACCTTCCAAATCAATACTCTTAGGTGGGTGATTGAAGTCGGTAGATCTGGAAGGCATTTGCTGTGAGCTGCCCCATGGGCTCCTTAGGCTTTGGAGGATAGAAAGCACCTTAGTGGTTTAGCTGCGGTGGGTGCCTCTGGACTCTGTTGGCATAACCTGATGGACTATAGCAGCAGTCACCATGCGAGGCACCGAGAGGTGGACCAGCGTGGCAGCCTTGAGCAGATCCACAGCCTATCATGGTCTGTAACTGCCAGTTCGCGGGCAGTCACATGGACTGGTGGTTCCCAAGCTGATAATTTCAGCTGAGGCCACAAGCCCTGCTGTGCCTAAGCACCAGAGACCAGATGCTGAGAACCATGAAGCACCGCACTATAGGTGGTAATGCGAAGGCACCTTCTCTTTGGCAAGTATGCATTCGGTGGTAGAGGAGGGACTGCC
Organism: Calotriton arnoldi; assembly: GCA_963921515.1. Taxonomy (NCBI): domain Eukaryota; kingdom Metazoa; phylum Chordata; class Amphibia; order Caudata; family Salamandridae; genus Calotriton; species Calotriton arnoldi. The sequence continues at coordinate 1,740,314 of CAWUFW010001727.1, forward strand.
GTTTGGCATTGGGGTGGTTCTGTATTGCTGCAGCCCCACACTGCTGGCAGGCAGTTGGCCCTTACGGACCTTTTGATGAGACTAGTACACAAAGAATTGACTAGCCAGTGCCACATAGCATCTTCAGGTCATAAGGCAGCATCACTCGATCAACAGCTGCAACATTGTGGTTTTGCTGGTTTGGGCCTCCTGTTATCATGTAGCGCAATGGGGTCCGCACCTACAATGATCGTGGCTAGAAAGGCTTTTGCATGTGTGGTACACCCAAATTTTGAAACACCTTACACACTTTATGGAAAGCAGAACTCGTCTGTCTGTCATTCACGTTTCTAATAAATTGCTTATTTGGTGTCCAGTTCCCTCTGTTAGTGTAGTGGTGATCTCATCCCAGTAAAGCAACAAAGAGGACAGGACCACAGCATATGAGGGAGACCTGGAGCAGCGGCTGAGCATCTAGGACAAGTTGACAATGTATTGCAGTAAAGTTTATATGGTGTGAGATTTGTATATTTAGGATGCAAAATTTAATCAATTAAATTGCATGTTGCGCAATATCTTGTATGGACATTTAGCACTAGGGTACACTCTGAATAGTCCTGGGGTCTTTACAGACCTACTTCCTATTGTGCCCAAAGTTAAGGACATTTCACATCTATATGTTGGATGAAGGAAGTGTATAACCATTTTCTCAAGTGTCAAGAATCGCCCGTTGTATATATCATTTGGGTTACTGCATGCATGCTGGGTTCGGCCAGCCTTATATGCCACAATACATAAAATGCCCTTTTTTATTTGCCGATGTCTGAGAAACTAGACTTTCGGAATATTGTATTCCCTCACATGCGTATAAAAATCTAACATCTCAACCATAGAAAACAAAGTCCAAACTGTATCAAAACACTGTTTCTGCCACGGGTAGAGCTGCACAGGGTAAATATTATTTACATTGGAAGCCCTATGAGTGCTATAGATGGTGCATAGGTAAGTGTTTAGTGAACAGGAGGGTTCGTTGCAGGCATGCCACAACCGTGTGCAACAGAATAGGCAACTGGGGGGGATAAACAACACTTGTAAAGCTAGCCAAGTACTCACGTATTTAGATCCATATAAAACAAACATGGCTTTAGTGCAGAAGAAGCATGCATCACCAGTGTCACAGCCTACGTTTGCGGCAACCTGGAGCCCCAACAGCTACTTTTCCTGTATACTTCAATGTATCGTAGGGGTGAAGTGACATTCAAAAATTTCCAATTTTACCTTGCAGGAATGTTTTTTGGTGCCGTAAAGGGGCGTGTAGTCGTAGTGGTGGGTCTGTTTGACTCAGCCGCTTCTGAAGTCCTGAGACTGAACTCAAAAATAGTTTGTTAGCCAATTTTTAGGATTTCAGACCTGCTGCCTTGGTGGGTTTTCTGTCCAGCAAAAAACGCCAAAAGTAGCTTGTCAAAGATATCTGGAACTAGTCTTGGCGCAGCACTGTCAATGATACTGCCTTCTGACTAGTTCAAGTTAAAGCAAAATAGACTAAAATGCTCATAAGGCTTTTTTCATAATCCTTTAGAAGACATCTTTAATATTCTCTACTCATGTAAATATACATATTTCTCATAAATAATTCCATGAACGATGCGGTTTGTTTTTGTTCAAACTAATTTCTTAACAGGTGATGTGTCATTAGCCACAACTGTACATCCATAAATCATGAGTCCTGATTCATTTCGGTTCCTTAGGACCCTTCGTTAGGGAAAAGCTGTTGAAATTAATCCTGCATAGTTATGATCTAAGTGGATATGCAGATAGTGATTTATCACACACCAGAATTCTTTGATGAAGTCACGTTCAAATGCCGATTCACTATAATGTTATGGGGTGGCAACTTTACTCCAGTCATTGCTACATTGTTAGACAGGTAAACAAATACACGCAGACTGCTGCTGAAGACTAGCAGAGAGCTGACACATACTATGCAACTATTTTGCTTTTAGAGGCATGGATACTTCCGTAACCAGCAGCAAATGAATGCACAAACTGCTCAACAGTACATGATATAAGGTCCTGCACTTATCTGTGACTTGTTTCACAGTCTTATATGGAAAAGGTCCGTCAAGTTAATATTCAGCACAGAACTCACACCACTCGTCAGTAGTTCTCACTTTGGATGTGCCTTACCCTCCGCATAGGGTTTAGTTACTGGAGCAAGGTGCTGAATTACAGGATATGGTGTTTCAATCTGGAGAATAGATTGTGTAGTGGAATGCTTTAGGCTTAATGAGGGTTGTGTCTGAAACGGAAACACAGTGGGAAGCATTCAAGATATAAATCAAGGGCACGTGCATATCCATAAAGGGGGGACTTTTAAGAACATACAGAGTTAGATTGTTTAGAGAATGAGCATAAGTGTCATGATAATGAGCATGACCATAGCCGGGACAAAAGCTTTTGCCCAACATAAAGGACCTTGTGAAGGCATTTAGAGTTGGCAGACCATAAGGTGTTGCATCTGGGCAAACACGTCAGGGCCTTTGGCGAGGGAGATTCGCCCGGCAAAACATTGGCATGGATTTTGAAGGAGAGTTCTGGTAGTACACAGGTGCCGGGTATTTCAATAGCTATGAGCAGTTTAGGACATGGTTGTCCACTACTTTGCGTTCTCTAAGGCAGTATTACATGAACTTATATGCGTCCTGGTCAGGTCTCAATCCTGGTGACACAGCGGGATAGTTAAATGATACTACAATAGCTTGGGTCAAGGGAGAGATTAATTTAAAAGCCAATTGCATGGACATGCGTCACTAGAAAAAGGGGACCAAAGAAAATCTTACACAACCTTTTTCAAAAGGAAAATGGGAATGAGACCGTGTTAGTCAATAGTCTGCAAAGCAAAGCACAGAATAGAAAATTGGCACTGAACCTTAAAGAAACTTGCAGTACCGCCTGTATTCGATCATGCCTCACAGGTGACTGAAAGGGTAATTTTTAATGAAAATTAGGAATCCTGGCTGAAGCAATTGTTGACAGCTGTAATAGTTCCTGTCAAGGGAGGTTAGAGGGTTGCTTGTGACCGATGAGGATTACCCTGGAAGAGAACTAGGATTACAGGTGAGTAACTTTTCCTTCTCTTCCATGGGATCCTCATCAATAGTCATAAGCACTGGAAAGAATAGCAAGCCCATCCCACAAAAAGGCGAATAAAAACAGCTCCAACCATTACCCGGAAAGGTTCCTTAAAGAAGCCTGCCCTACTGGAGTATTCGCTCTGGAGTCTGAATCTAGACAGTAGTGTCTAGTTAATGTATGAACAGATCTCCTCTTTCTTTAGGGGTTCTCTGATGGGTACTCGGAAACTGAGTACAAGAATGGATGGCATATGATGTTGGGCTCTTACACTAGTAGCTGATTGGGCCGCTGCCGACACCGTTGCCCTGCCTAATGTGACCCAGGACGAGGGGTCACCAACGCCACGTCATCAGGCTGCGCTTGAAGAGCGCAGGACCTGCCCCACGGCGCAGGACCCTCCACTGCTTTGGGCCGCTGCCGACACCGCTGCCCTGCCTAATGTGACCCAGGACGAGGGGTCACCAACACCACATCATTGGGCTGCACTTGAAGTGCGAAGGACTTGCCTCACAGCGAGGGCTGCGCCCGGGCAAAGCCCGGTCTTAGGGCAGGCCCGTTCGCACCGTCATAGCGCAGAGGAGGCTGAGCTGGGCCACCCCCCCCTAAGATTTACTCTCTGAAGGTACTGTTACATTCCTGTCTGGCAGGTGTTCAACTAATCTGTGTCCTGGTATTGTGTTCTTGTCTTTAACATATTAGGATTTCTGGACATTCTATCTAGCTGGACATGGGGAAGAGGAAAGCGATTGAGGGCGGATCGGGGGGGACCGGGGAGTACGCTCCAAAGCAACAAAAAAAAAACAAGAAGGGTATGAAGCACACCGGTGAGAATTGCGTACTAGACAGAATTGATAATCTTGTAACTGAATGTGTGGAAATCTTGGATCCTCCTCTGCCCTCAGATACCTCTAGCTCTAGGAGCTCCAAGACTCCATCAACACCAGCAAACCCCAGAATGCTTAAACGCATTTCCCACATCTTTTAAAAGCACACTACATGCACCTTAAGGCCTGACTCCCCCAAATCCTCCGATACCAAGGTGATTAGTCCAGAAGCATAATTTACGTACCTGTAATCCTAGTTCTCTTCCAGGGGTATACTCATAAGTCATAAGCACTGAATTATCCCCGCCCATGTGAGGGACCCCGGAGCATATACAACAATACATATATAGGTGTATGTTTAGAACCACAAGTACATAGTACTATCCAAACATACATATATATATACACATGTATAAACACAAATATGCAGCCTATTATATATCCAATAGGCTAAGAAGCCAAAATTACATGTATTTCTATTGTGTGAAAATAATATCACATACAAATACTGCAATAGAAAACATGCACTGCAATAGTGTTCCACAACAACCTTTTATTTTCAGAAAAGAAAACAGGTAATAGCAGGCAATTAGCCCAGAGGCTGCATAGATAAATAACATCACTGTATAGAAAAACTAGCACCTTGCCTTTAAGGCTTCCAAGAACTTGGACACCGTGCCTTTAAGACCTTCAGGAGCCCCCTGCTCCCATCATGCACCACAGGTGACAGTTAGGTCAGTTCTTTTTTACGGTGTAAACACCTGTCGGAACCAGCATATATGATGCAAGCAACGCAGTATAGCACTGTTAATGCTCGTCCGGGGAGGCGGGAGGGTTGCTTATGACTTTGATGAGTATACCCCTGGAAGAGAACTAGGATTACAGGTAAGTAACTTATCCTTCTCTTCCAGGGGATACTCATCAATAGTCATAAGCACTGAAAAGAGTAGCAAGCCCATACCCACTTCCTCGCGGACGAGCAAACAGCAGCAATCACAGTTAAAGAAAACATGTTACATGGTATTAACCAAATACATTTCTCAGAGAGGCTTGCCCAAACTGAGCAGCCGCCTGTGTGTCAGAGTCCAAACAGTAATGACGAGTGAAAGTGTGAACTGATCGCCATGTAGCTGCTTTACAAATCTCTGCAATGGGCACATTCCTAAGGAGAGCCGTGGTAGAGGCTTTTCCCCTGGTAGAATGGGCCTTAGGTTTGCCCAGGAGGGTTTTGTTGGCCAGTTGGTATGACAATGATATGCAAGATACTATCCACCTAGAGATAGATCTTTTGGAAGCTGCAGAGCCGGTGTTTATGGAACCATAGATAATAAACAGACGGCCCGATTTTCTTAGTTCCTTTGTTTTGTCTAAATAAAACTTCAGAACCCTCTTGAGGTCCAGAGAATGGAGGGACCTTTCCGGAGGATTTGAAGGATTCTGGAAGAATGTAGGGAGTGTGATTGCCTGATTAATATGGAAATCCGAGACTACTTTAGGTAAAAAACTCGGATGTTCTTAGAACCACTCTGTTAGCATGAAACACAGTGTAGGGCTCTTTACAACACAGCGCCTGGATCTCACTCACTCTGCGAGCAGATGTAATAGCCACTAGAAAAGCGGCTTTCCATGTCAAATGTTGTAAAGAAGCTCTATGAATAGGTTCGAAAGGAGCCCCCATCAACTTTGTTAAAACAATGTTAAGCTCCCATGGAGGAGAAGGAGCCCTGATTGGAGGGTAAACCTTTCTCAAACCCTCAAGGAAATCTTTGACCACAGGAATTTTGAAAAAGGAAATCTGTGTAGGGGACTTTCTATATGCTGTGATAGCTGCAAGATGGACTTTAATAGAGGAGAACTGGAGACCAGATTTGGCCAAATGCAGCAAATATGGTAAAATCACCTGTTCTTGACCCCGGACGGGATCATGTCCATTGTTCACACACCATAGGTAAAAACGCTTCCACTTGAAGACATACGATTTCCTAGTGGAAGGTCTCTTTGAGAATGTCCATGCATTCTGAAGTCAACTGTAGGTGTCCATACTGTAGGACTTCAGGAGCCATGCCGTCAACCGTAGGGATGAGAGATTGGGGTGAAAAACCTTCCCTGCGTGCTTGGATAGCAGATCCGGACGGCATGGCAACCTCCTGTGTGGTACTTCCGATAGCTGAAGAAGGTCCGGATACCACCACTGACGAGGCCATTCAGGGGCTATCAGGATCATTCTGGTGTTGGTCCTGTAGAACTTGTTGATTACTGTGGGAATCAACGGAATCGGTGGAAAGGCGTACAGTAATGTCTGAGACCATTCTATCAAAAGGGCATTCCCTTGAGAGCCTGGTTGGGGAAACCTGGATGCGAAGACGGGCATTTTGCGTTTACGGCGTCTGCAAACAGGTCGATGTCTGGTACACCCCAGTTTTGAAAGATGTTTTGAGTGACTTCGTTGTTGAGCACCGAGTCGTGGGCTCCTTCGAAGTCTCGGCTTAGGGCGTCTGCCTGGGAGTTGAGAGTCCCTGGGAGATGAATGGCCACAATCGATAGGTCTCGTGCGAGAAGCCAGTTCCAGATGGTCTGAGACTCTATGGAAAGAGGTCTCGATCGGGTACCACCCTGTTTGTTCAAGTAATACATTGTCGTTGTATTGTCCGTTTGAATCAGAATGGACAGAGACTGGAGCGAAGGGTACAGTGATTTGAGAGCTAGATGCACGGCTCTCAGCTCTAAGAGGTTGATGTGGTAACCTTGTTCTGTTTCTGACCACAGACCTTGAACTTGCAGAGGACCCATATGAGCACCCCATCCTTGGAGTGAGGCATCCGTGACTATCGTCTGAGTAGGGGGGTCCAGGTGAAAAGGAACTCCCTTCATCAGGTGGGATCGCTTCATCCACCATCTGATGGAATCCCTGGCTGATTGATGGAGAATTACATGATCTTCCCAGCGTCCGGATACCTGCATCCACTGGTCTTCCAGACATTGTTGTAAAGGACGCATATTTAACCTTGCGTTTGGTACGATGAAAAGGCATGACGCCATTGAGCCCAGCAGTGATGACACCTGTTGGACTGTGGGACGTTGCGTGTGAAGGAGGTTCAGACATTTCTCGTGGATTGAGGATAACCTCTCCTCCGAAGGACACACGCTTGCTTTTTCTGTATCCAGGGAGGCACCCAGGTAGTGGATCCTCTGTGCTGGATTGAAGATCGATTTCTTGAAGTTGACATGAAGGCCCAACCGGTTTAGTAGCTGAAGACAGTACGAGAGACGAGTCTGCAGCAGGGCAGGGGACGAGCTCTTCAGGAGCCAATCGTCCAGGTAAGGATATATGAATATCCTCTGCTTGCGGAGAAAAGCTGCCACCACAGCCATGCATTTTGAGAATGTTCGAGGGGCCGATTTGAGCCCGAACGGGAGCACCGTGAATTGGTAATGCTGGAATGAAACCCGAAACCTTAGAAATTTGCAATGTTTCTTGGACACTGGAACGTGGAAGTATGTGTCCTGCAAATCGATGGAGCACATCCAGTCCCCTTGATGAAGTTGTGGGAAGATTTGATGCAGTGCCAACATTCGAAACTTTTCTTTGCGAATTAATTTGTTCAACAGTCTCAAGTCCAGTATTGGTCTGTATTCTGTGGTGGGGCCTCTTTTTTGCACAAGGAAATAGCGAGAATAAATCCCCCGTTTCCTTTGTGGAATGGGAACTTTTTCTATGGCGCCTTTTTGTAGAAGAATGTTCACCTCCTCTTGTAACAAATGGTGGTCGTGGAAAGATTTCTCTCGCAGAGGGATTGATGGAGGTGGAGATTTGAACCTGAGCAGATACCCATTCTGCACAATATTGATGACCCACTTGTCCTTTGTTATCTTTTTCACTCCTCCAGATGTAAAGAAACACTTCCCCCCACCGGAGTGGTCAACGGGCCTGGAGGAAGCCACACCTCATTGTTTTGTTGGTGGTTTAGGCGCAGCTGACTGCTGTTTCTGCGGTCCTCTCCCTCGTCCAGGTCTCCTCTGTTGGGAGTGAGACCTTGATTGCGTCTGACTTTGGTTTTGTGTGGTCCAGTGAGGGGTTTGAACCCTCTGCTGAAAGGAACGCCGATCATAGGGACGGAACCTTCGTCGGAATTCTTTCCGCTTTTCCAAACCAACAGCCTTTAGAGTGTACAGTTCAGTTTTCATCTTGGACATCTCGTCGTCCGCGTGGGACCCGAACAGAGAAGAGCCATTGAAGGGAAGGTTGACAATCTTCCTCTGTACATCAGGTTTGAGACCCGTGAGACGAAGCCATGCTGAACGTCTCGAGCAAATGCCATGGGAATATCCGTGGGCCGCTAAATCTGCTGTGTCCGCAGCGGCACCGATTAGTTGATTTGCCACCAATCCACCCTCTTGCAGGATTTCTTGGATATCTCGTTGGTCCTCTTTTGGTAGCTTGTCCGTGAACCTTGCCAAAGAGTCCCACAGTGATCTGTCGTACCGACCCAGCAGGGCGGAAGCACTAGCCACTTTCATGACTGACGCAGAGGTATTGCACATCCTTTTCCCCAAGGAATCCATATTTTTAATGTCCTTTTCTGGAGGAACAGAGGAGGCGGAAGTAGCGGAATGTGCTTTTCTGGCCGCCGCCACTATGACAGTCTGGAGGTGGGTCGGCACGAAGAAACAACGGGTCTTGGTCTGGGGCCTTATACTTCTTCGAGATCTGAGTGGGAGCCGAGCCCACCGTGGCCGGAGTCAGGAAACTCTGCATTGCTGGCTCTAGCAGACCTGGGACCAAAGAAAGAAGAGGTGTGGCCGAAGAACTATGATGCAGGGTTTCAAATATGACGGAAGTTGAAACTGGTGGTGCAGTCATATTTATGTTCAACTTGCTGGCACCCCTGCAGAGCACTTCATTGAAAGTCCCGATATCGTCAATCTGGGAAACCCTGGATGGCGGTGTAGAAGATAGGGTTGGTGAATAGTCCCTATAGGAAGACTTGGAAGAGGAGGTTGTAGATGGAGACCTCCGTCTCCTCTTTGGAGTAGGAGAATGGCGAGATCTTGAGCGTCCTCTTGAATGTGAACGCCTTCGTGATGGAGATCTAGATCGTCTCGGAGACCTGCGAGGAGAGGGTCTCGAGGATTTTGTAGGAGGAGGTCCCTCAGAAGACCTGGGAGGAACTTTCTAGTGCCTTAAGCTTTCCAGCCATCTTGGTGACATATGAATCGAAGGAGACTTTCCTCTGGGAGTCGGAGAGCCCTCCGGCGTAACCTGGATAATGGTGATGCCAGGTGACGAAGATGCTCCTCTCGACGTCGAGCGCAGGGATCTCGACACCGATCTAGGCTTCCCTGGTACGTCCCCAGCAGAAATGGCAGGATTCCTCTCCCTTCACGTCGAGCGATGTCTCGACGACACGGAATGTGCCACCATCGACTTCGATCGCTGCTGCGGAGATCCACTTAAGGATTCACGCCTTTGCGGCGATGCTCTCGACTTCGGTCTCTTCGACGTCGACTGCGAAGGGGTTCTCGACGTCGACCGTCGGTGTACCTGCGGCGTCGTCGACTTCGACGGTGAACGTGCCCTCGACGTCGACTGCCTGTGGGTCCGTGAGGGTGATCTTGTCGTCGATCCTCTCGACGCCGACCTTCGGGAAGGAGGCGGAGACCTTGACGTCGACCGATGTCTTGACGTCGACGGAGGCTTCGACGACAACTTAGGTCTGTCGTAACCATACTTCGAGCCCGAAGTAGTATGCCTCGACGTCGGTTTACTTTTCGTCGACGGAGGCTCTCTTCGTGTCGACGGCGATCTGTCCCTCGACGTCAAGGAGTGTCTCACCTGTTCCTTTTTTTTTTTAAATTTTTTTTTTTAATCCAAAGTATTATTACAGAGGTAGAATACTATCATAAAAACCCTCCCCCTTGTGCAACAATACGAATCAAAGACATAAAAGTAAGTAGAAAAACAAATTATACACTGGATAAACATAAGTAGAGAGAGAGAAAAAAAAGAAGAAAAAAAAATAAAAAAGAAAAGAAATCGCATAAGACCGAAGGAGACAGGGAAAAAAAAAACATGGCAAAATCCTAAACTACCATGATCTTAGTATACACCAATTGGAGATAAAGGCCCTTAAGTTGACAAGTAGACTGGTTAACCCTATAAACCAGTCTGGTCCAGCCAGGTAGTTAGGGGTTCCCAGATATCTAATCCCTTCCTTTGCGCTTTACGGCCTTTTTTGGCATAGATAGCCTTCTCAAGATGATAAGTCGCGACTAATCTAGCCAACCATTGGGAGAAAAGAGGAGGATCCGAGTCTACCCAAACTGATGCTATGCAAATTCTCCACACCGTCATTGCCACAAATATGAGTGCCCCGCCCTTCTTTCTACTGACCACCTCCTGGGTCCCTAATACGATAGTCGTAGGGGTCAGCTCTATGGCCTGGGAAATAACCTTCCCAAGGAAATCCTGTATTTTAACAAGAAGTGGAGTAAGTTTCCGGCAGGTGGCAAACATGTGTACTGCATCTGCCCCAAACTCCGAGCACCTAGGACACAGCGTCCCCTTACCAGTTCCCCATTTGGCAACTCTACTAGGTGTAATGTATAAAAAGAAAATGGTTTTAAAATATTGTGCCTGTAATTTGGCTAACAACAGATCACTCTGGGCTAGTTTCCATGCGTTATAAAATGTGCTGTGCGGGACTTCCAGCTTTGCTTGCCATTTGTCTGCTATTCTGGGTAAGTCATCAGGAGTTTGACTGTTCAGTGCGGAGTAGATAGCGCCAATCCGAGGCGTGGCTGGGGCCCTTAAGTTTTCAATAAATTCTATTTTCATAAACCCGGCGGGTCCTCCAGCTTTTCGAGACAAAAAATTGTGAATGGCAATATGCTTAAAAGCATCTTGGTCCTTCAATCCATATTTACTTTGAAGCTCGGCGAAAGATTTAATACCTTCAGTAGAGATTAGGTCTCCCAGTTTCAAAATACCAGCTTTATACCAGGCTTGCAAGTAAGACCTCCCAAAAATAGCAGGCAAATTGCAATTCTTGTTGATAGGAGAGAAGTAGTTCATTCTACCTAGCCCGTAAATCCTACGAACATTGCAAAAAACCTTAAAGGTGCTCATCAGTGTCTTGAATCTAACTTCGCTTGTAATATCCAAAGGACATTTGTCTGATGAGACAGCCACGGGCCTCTTCTCCTAGTAGTAATTGAAATGGCGAGGGAAGCCCAGTAGGAGGAGAGAAAGAGTGTTCCTTCACTAATTCCACACTGTATTGCAAAACTGAAGCCCAGTAATAGAGCACTATGTTAGGGAAAGCCCATCCACCCCTCTCCCTGGGAAGAGACAGTTGCTTTAGCGCCCGTCTAGGTTGAGAATAAGCCCATATAAATTGTGTAAAAAGCTGCTGAAATTTTTGTAGCATAATTTTGTTAAATTCTAGTGGAATAGATCGAAAAAAATAAAGTAATTTTGGGAAATAAGTCATTTTAATTACATTGCATCTACCCACTAAGGTCAAGTGTAGGTTATTGATTCGATTAAGAGCTCTTTTTGTTTCAGTAGCCAAAGGGATTAGATTTTCTGCCACAATTTCATCTACATTTGCCTTCACAATCACCCCCAGGTATTTGGCCTTTGTGACAACCCGTCTGTCTATCCAGTTAATTTCTTTGTTAACTATAATTTGGGTTTTATTTTTATTCAAAGCATACCCCGAAATTTTCCCAAAATTTTGGGCCTCCAGTTCCAATGCTAAAATAGCACTTTCGGGTTCAGGGGTAGTTATGGCCAGATCGTCAGCGTAAGCCATAATTTTAGTGTCCCAACCGAATCTACTTACTGCCTGGATAGCCGGGTTGTTCTCTATTTTCTTAATCAAGGGGTCTATATAAAGAGCAAAAAGCAAAGGGGTGCACGGGCACCCTTGCCTGGTGCCCCGAGAGATTTTGAATTGTTTAGTTAACCTCCCATTTATTGATAGACTAGCTGTCGGGTTCAGATAAAGAGCTTGAACAGCTTGTATTAGCTTTGGTCCAAAGCCCATCCTTCTCATAACGCCCCAGAGAAACTGCCAGGAGACCCGGTTGAATGCTTTTTCAGCATCTAAAAGGATTAATGACATCGGGTCTCCTGTTGCTTATGCTGCATCAAACAAGGTAATAGCCCGCCTAATATGTTCGGTGGTACCTTTCTTGGGAATAAATCCGTGTTGCCATTCTGAGACCAGGGTTTCAATAACTGAAGATATTTTTATTGCAAGAATTTGAGAAGATTTTTGAGTCACAATTTATAAGCGTGATTGGCCTATATGATCCCATTTCTAGTGGTGATTTATCTTTTTAGGAAATATAGAAATTTTGGCATTGGACCAAGATGCGGGCGGGCGGCCCCGTTAAAAATAGAGAATACTAAAGAAGAGAAAATAGACTTTAATTGGGGAGCAAAGATTTTATAAAATTCCACAGGGATACAATCGACCCCTGCAGCCTTCCCATCCGGCAAACTGGCTAGAGCTTCGGCAATATCTTCCCAAGTTGGAGTAACATCAAGCTGATCGCGATTTTCCTGACTAAGTTGAGTTAGAGTCACTTCTTCTATATATTTAGCGATCTCGTCCTCTCTTGCATCTACTGAGCTACTGTTCTTCTCTGTATATAAATTAGAGTAGAACTCTCGGAAACCTTCTTGTATTTTACTTGGGTCATTAGTCTCTTCTCCCGTTGCAAGCTGAATCGACAGTATTTCACTACCTGTAACCAGCTGCCTGGTTTTGATGGCCAAATGATGGCCAATAAGATCACTATATTCGTAGTTTTTTTCCCGCGTCGTGGCCCATTTAGCTGCAACCTTATCTGCAAATACTGACCCAATTTCTGCTTTTATGAGTATCACTTTATTTTGGGTAGACTCAGTATCCCCCCCAGCTTGCAATTTGAATTAATTGCTCCTCTGCCTTTTTCAGCTTTTCCTGTAGTTCATAGATCGTTAGTTTTTCTTTCTTATTTTTCCTAATTGAAAACCTAAGTGTCTCCCCCCGAATACCTGCCTTTAATGTGTCCCACACAGTCATAATTGGGGCCGACCCCATGTTTATCTCAAGGAATTCTTGAACCCATACTTGCATATGTGTCCGATATCCTGTATCTAGTGCTTTCTCAAAGCTCCATTTCGGGGTTTCTCTCCAATTCCCAAGCCCCCCAATGTCTAAAATAAGCGGGTTGTGGTCTGACATAAAGCGCGGAGCAATATCTATAGAGCATTTGCGGAGTAGAGAGGACGAGATCAAAAAATAATCCAATCTGGCAAATGACCGGTGTGGGGCAGAGAAGTAAGTGTAGCCTGGCAGTTTAGAATTTAGATTAGCCCAGGCATCACTAAGCCCATGAGTTTGAATTAAGTTAACTATCGCTTGATATACTCGAGGCTTCCTTCCCGCATAAGTCCATTTATCATCCGCTTTCCAATTACAAGGCAGGTTGATATTAAGGTCGCCACAGACAATGATTGGGGAAGGCCAATGGGCAAGCTCCCCTGTAATCCAGTTAATGATCCCTGGGTCATCTGCGTTGCTCCCATAAATTGAACATAAAGTAAAAGGGGAATTAGATGGCAGGTGGCACTCTACAATTACCCAACCGCCCAATGAGTCAGATTTCACACGGGGATATTTTAAAGGTAGTCTGCTATCAGCCAAAACCCCTACACCTTTTATTTTCGCACCCTGTGTAGTACCCCCTATAGTTTTAAACCCCAATGTGTTCAATAAGTGTTTTTGTGAACCCTCTATATGTGTTTCCTGGAGGCTGACAATATCGGCCCCCAGCGATCTTAAGCCTTGAGCTACTTTTTGTCTTTTTGTAGCTTCATTCAGCCCACATATGTTCACTGACACAAATCTAAGAGTATTTATCTTAGTCATTTAAACATTTTAAAGAGATTAAACCAATAAATTCCTGTTCCCTTAAATAAGCTTGACTTTATGAACTTGTTTACTTTATCGTGTATTTTAACCAGTGATTGTAAAAAAAATGTCCTTGATTCAACTATTTCATAGCAATTTCCCCCCTCCCCCCTCCCCCCCTCTCGTTGAGCAATCAGGAATAACCTGAATGATGGTGGTCAAGAGTAAGTCTCCGCCACTAGACCACGCCTTAGAAAGTTTAAGTAGGCCTTCGGCTGTGTCTATTCACACCTTATGTGAAAACAATTAGAAAGGTGTGCCCTAGGTTCTAGATAAAGCTAATCAGTATCAGAAAGAAGAGAAGAAGAAAAAAGAAGAAAAGGGAGCACATAAAAATAAAGAAAATGAAGAAAGAGATCCCCGCCTCTCCCTCCCTTACCCCCTACAAAAAAGCAGGGAGAAAATCGCTTTAAGATTAACTTGAGCCCTTCTTCGACTTGATTTCTCCCAGGTATTCACCAGCCTTAATCTCAGACAAAAGATTTTGGAAGCCCCATTAAAGATAACTTTGAGTCTGGCAGGGTTCATTAAGTACACTTGAGCTCCTGTCTGTTGGAACGGGGAGATTAGCTGACGCAGGCGCCATCTTCGTTCTACCGTCTGGTGGCAAAAGTCAGGCTTCGCAAAAAAAGTTACCCCGTTGGACCCTTTCTGGGAGTTAGGGCGGGCCTGGTCGTATACCAGTTGCCTAAGGAGAAAATTTCCAAAATACACCAGGAACACCCTGGGATGTCCACCAGATGAGCTGCTACCGTCACGTTGTCGTCTCAAATTAAAAGGGAAGCGATGTGCCCTTTGTATCTCATGGTCCCAGTCCCAGCTTGACTGATCAGGAAAGGAATCTTGTAAAAGTTTCACTATATAGCGCCTAGGATCTTCTCCCTCCTTCCCTTCTGGGATTCCATGCAGACGGAGGTTGTTTCTGCGTTGTCGGTTCTCCTGTTCCTCCATTTTTGTCATTAGGTCAGACAAACAGGCGGTATTGGAGTCGCTCTGATTTTTAATTGAGGAGACCTCTGTTTCCAAACACTCAGTGCGGCCTTCAACCATGGTGACACGGTCACTTATGTCGGTACAGATCTTATTCAGTCTTCTCATGCCCCCTTGTAGTTTTTTAGCTGCCCCTTTTGCAGCGCGGTTATCTGCCCGAGCCTCTTCTTGGAATTCTTTTATAGAAGCTAGGATCGAAGCTAGTGAGGGTTCGGTAGTATTTTCAGGTGCGCTCTTTATATTATCCCACAGTGTCGTGTGAGAGTCGTCTTCTTCAAGAGGGTAGGACATCTGTGAATCTGAGTAGTCCCATTTAAGCTGGCTGCGTCTTTTAGCCTTGCTTCTTGCCTTCCTAGGGCGTTGTACTGTACCTATAGCCTTAGGTGACTCTTCACTATTATCTTCACTGGTGTTAAACCCACCCTCGTCCGAGGAGGTCCCAGTGCCGTCTGATACCGAATAGAAGTTTTCAGTACCTGTCTCCGGTGTCCATGGGACTTGAGAGCCAGAGGCGGCTGCTAGACCTTGGATATAATTGTCAGTACCGGCTTCCGAAGTTTTTAAAGTATTCTCTAGGTTGGTTATCGTGGGGTCGAGATCACCTCCTATTTTTTGGGCTACGGGAGCTGAAAATATCAAGTTCTCCTGAGCAGTTGGTCCCATAGCTTCCCCTTCTAAATGAAGGCAGGGAGGGGCAGTCAAGTTGTCAGCCATTTCTTGCAGGCCACTCGTTATCCCCTTGTCAGCTTGTTGTGCCCCTATAGAGTTTTCCTGGGCTGGGAACATTCCTTGCTGAGTGGTCAGCACCGTTGGCTCGTCAGTCAACAAATCCATGGGGGCACTCTCGGGGGGAGATGTGTGAGACACATAGTTAGTCTTAGAGTCCGAAACAGGAGGTGGCCCCTTAGCCCCAGAAAATAGTTTAGCAACTGAAGGCTGGGAGCCCACTAGATCCTTGTGTACACCACCCCCCCCGTGCCTCCCTACTGTTTTTTTGTTAACACTGACCTGGCGCTTGATTTTGGGCATGTTTTCTCCTTGTCCGGTGTCTCCAGCGTCAGCGTTGGCGATAGCTGCTTTTGTCTTGCTGATTTTCCCCGCCTTAGCTCCCCTGGTCGACATAATCCTGGACCAACGCCGATGCCACCGATGCTGCTGAGCTCTCTCACAAACCCAGATTGGAGCAAGTATCAATGAAGCAGCGCACCGCACAATCCAGAGAAAAAGCAGCGCCCGAAACCCCCAGCACGCTCGTAGAGTCACTAGCGTCGCCCGGGAGCCTTTGTAATCCTGGAATTTCACCGCATCCGCGATAAACAATTCAAAGACGGCTGGCTGAGGGCAAAGACCGATCGTCTTCACTCTCCTCTCTTTCAACATCTGTGTCACATCGCAGGGCGCCTAGCCGATAGTCGATGTGGCTAGCGTGTGCGGCCGAGCAGCGTAGGTTTCACTCTGACTCCATCTTGCTCCATGTCTCACCTGTTCCGACGCCGATCTCGACTGCGACGGCGAGCACTCAGGAATTTTCTTACTTTTGGAGGCTGGAGAGGCAGATCTTCGCCGCTTCTTCTGTTTTTCCTGAGAGGAGGGCTTCTTAGAGGTAGGATTACTCTCTAGGCCACTTTTATGGTGTTTTCCTCTCTCCAATGAGGCAAGAAGCCTGATTTTCTCTCTGTCTCGCAGAGTTCTTTTAGAAAATTGTTGACAAAGATAACAAACCTCTGCGTTGTGTGAGGATGGCAAGCACACAATGCACACAGAGTGAGGGTCAGATTTAGCCATCATCTTCCCACAGGAAGGGCACTTGTAGAATAAAGCTGGCATTTCTGACCAAAAAATAACTGTTAAGTTGTCAGAAAAATACTGGAAAACAATCCCAGCAGCAGAAAATGCCGAATAAAGTTGTTCGAAAACTATTTCTGACTAGAAAAGCCAAAAACTGACGAGCTCAAGTTCCAGGATCCTCACAGAAGGAGCCGGAAAAAAGAACTGACCTAACTGTCACCTGTGGTGCATGATGGGAGCAGGGGGCTCCTGGAGGTCTTAAAGGCACGGTGTCCAAGTTCTTGGAAGCCTTAAAGGCACGGTGCCAGTTTTTTCTATACAGTGATGTTATTTATCTATGCAGCCTCTGGGCTAATTGCCTGCTATTACCTGTTTTCTTTTCTGAAAATAAAAGGTTGTTGTGGAACACTATTGCAGTGCATGTTCTCTATTGCAGTATTTGTATGTGATATTATTTTCACACAATAGAAATACATGTAATTTTGGCTTCTTAGCCTATTAGATATATAATAGGCTGCATATTTATGTGTTTATACATGTATATATATGTATGTTTGGATAGTACTATGTACTTGTGGTTCTTAACATACACATATATATGTATTGTTGTATATGCTCCGGGGTCCCGCACATGGGCGGGGATAATTCAGTGCTTATGACCTTGATGAGTATCCCCTGGAAGAGAAAGTCCTGCTACTGTACAGCCACATGATCTTCTGGGCCCAGATGTCATCTATAGTAACCAATTTGCACTACTTACAGCCGTGGTAGATAGTTTACAGGTTGACATAGCTGGTGAGAATGGGGAGGGTGAGAGCGCAGGGGCGGGGGATGAACATGTACTTCACAAGGGGCAGGCTTTGCCCGATGTGAATGTCTTAACTTCTGCTCTTAAATTATTAATAATTGTTATGGCCCTGAATTCGTTAATACATGAGCTCAAAAGCCAGGTTAATCTCCTTCTGGCTAAGAAATGGGAGTCACACTGTTCAATCGATTGCCCAAGATTCACAGATTGATAATTCCAGTGAAAAGGATCCTGTTTTGCTCCCTGTGGGTTCTCACCAGCGTTTGGCAAGTGCTAGTACTGAAGGTCCTATGCACAACCCTAGAGAAATAGGATGTAATAAAAAGTCTCTGGAAAAGGGAGGGGGACACATGGAGCACATCCAAGGGTTTTTGTGGGTATGGTGGAAGACCTTAAAGTAGTGATATTCAGCCTCGGAGCAACCGTAGTAACTATCTAGTGAGGGAGGAGAATAAAGTCCCTTTAATCTCCAATAGGATTTATTTGATGAATGTCCTGAAAAATATTTCTAACCAGAGGCTGGAAGGCGAAGATTCGCTTAGGAATAAAGTAATTCATTGGATTAGGCACGTCAGATGCTGCAGGTCAGTAATTAGGGAGGACATCCTGCAAGCAAGAAGGCCATCTCCTCCCCATAGTCTTACAGACTACATTGAACTGACCTTGGCAGATGGCAGGTTGGTTCACAACTTAGTTGCCTTGGAAGCAAGAACCTGCCTTTTTGTGAGAACTTGCATTCAGTTTAAGTACCAGCCCCCCTAATCTGATAACTAATATCCCTCCTGCCATTCCATACTCTGGCCAAGATTAGACTATGGCCGAAAATTTTGACTGAATCGGTGTGCTTTAGCCCAGCCCCGAAGAGCCATATAGCCCCGATATTTTCACCAAAGGAGAGTTGTGCTACTACTACTGGTCCAAAGGCTGCAGAGTCTTGGGGTGTAACTACTTTTAGGGAACAGCTCACAGGGGGCGCTACACTTTCCACACCTTGCTATCGCCAGAATCGTCGACCTTGAGATCTAGCCATCCCAAGATCCCCACGCCGAAGGTCATGCGCCAGCTACAGATGGTGTCATGGAAAGTGGCAGGGGTGAGGTCAAATTGATACCCCTGACTGGATCCAATTCATGGAAACTTTTGATGTCTGCATACTTCAAGAAACCTGGAGTACTACTCCATCATACATGCCAGGTTACTTAACGTATCACTGTCCCACTACTCAGAGTAAAATAGGCCATCCTGCAGGGGGATTGTTAGTTTGGGTGAAGATGGAGCTCAATTGTCAGGCCCGAGAGATTCCCTGTAAGAACCCCGACATCTTGGATATTCAACTAAAGGGCAAATCAGGCAGCACCCTCAACATCTATAATGTATACGCGAGAGGAACCAGGGGAGGGTGGTAGATCCACTACCCTCCAGGACCTCAAGGAGCTCCTGAGGGCAAGGCGCTTCTCACACCCCCTCATCTTAGCGGGTGATTTTAACGTGTCGTTTGAACTATTGGGAAAGCAGGCTGTTTGCGAAGAAAGAGAAGAGGATGACCTTTGGCTAGTCCCCCAACTTGGCCTGCCACCAATTCGTAAATGGTTCCTAGTGGCTCTACAGCTAAAAGCTATCACTATGGGGAATGGGCTGAAGGCCACAAACGGGTAGAGCAAGTCAAACAAATTGGATGCTAATACCTTTAATAGATCCAAGGGAATAAGCTGTATTGATTATTTTTTACTTGACCAGAGGCTATGGCTACTGCTAATAGATATGTTTGTAGGTTCAAGTGTAGACAGCGACCATAACCCTCTGTCTATGAGCCTCATGTCACTTTGGGATGAGACACTCAATAGGCTTAGAACCTTCACAGCGACTAGAGAACTCCTCCCAACGAATGACAATCGCTGCTTTAAGTGGCAAAAGGTGATCCTGGAGGAGGCCAAGCTTCAGTCCCTTAACAATGAACTGACTGCAGACTTTAGAGCCCTACTTGAGAAATCGAGAGGATTGGAAGATATAACTCACAGACACTCCCGCCTCAAACAGATGGCTCCCCACTTTAGCGATCTTTCGCCACATTCGAAGCATAGCTTTCGGGCACCACAGCAGATCGCATGGTTTAACCGTGAGTGCAGGCAGCTTAAACGGCAACTAGTGTCTGCCCTTAGATCCCACACAACCAACTTGGTAAGAGACCTGAGAAGGTCCTACAAAAAAAGCTAAGGAAAGAGCAAAAAGGAAGTGGGATGATAATAGGTGGAGGCTCATTGGAGAGGCATGTGCCAGTAAAGATTCCAAATTGTTTTGGCTTTTAGTAACACAGGGGGGTGCCAAGAGGACCCCCCCCCCCAACCAGCTAGTAACATTGCAATCTCTGCTTGGCATGATCATTTTAAGCTCCTGTATGCAGGTCCTTTGAATATAGATCTGGAAACATCTCAGTCTGATCTTCCCCTGACTTATTCTAAGGAGCTCTTCACCTGCAGTGAAATAGTCCTCCATTAATTCAATTGTCCAAGCAAAGGCCCCTGGACCCGACGGTATTCCAGGTGATTTGTTTTTATACGATAAGGTAAACTTATGTCGGCCTATATTTGGCTTTGTCTAATGCCATCACAGGGGGCGCACCAATACCCCAGTCAAGGAAGGGCGCAGAGGTGATCCCTATTTTTTAAAAAGGCGATAGATCTTCCCCTAGCAACTACAGACTGATCAGCCTTATTGATTCAATCCAAAAAGTGGTCAGCTGAGAGCTTTTGAATAAGATACAGAATTGGATCAGGGAGAACAATATTTTTAACTCCATTCCAAGCAGGCTTTAGAGCCAAGACAGGTACAACAGACCAGTTGTTTCGCCTCCTTTTACTTGCTTGGAAGACCGTGGCTATTGGTCAGGGAAGTTTATGATTGGCTTTCATCAATCTTAAAACCGCGTTTGACCTCGTCCCCAGACAAAAATTGTGGCAATGTCCATCAGATATGGGGATGCCGCCGGAGATTCTATCCCTAGTAATCCACTTTCATGTTGCGAACTTTGCTAAAGTCCGCAGGGGGGGGATCAATGACAGCACACTGATCCAATAGACGTTAGCAGGGGTGTCCGCCGAGGGTGTGCTTTGGTATTTTGGGCCCCCACACTTTTTTCTCTTTATATGAAGAATGGTGCATAGGGAGGATCTGTACTGCACAACAATGTTGGGGGGGGTAAAAGGATTGTGATGCTCCTGTTCGTGGAAGACACCCTGCTGGTGTTAAATACCCGGGGGGGGGGGGGGAAGACTACAAAAATTGCGTACTCGTTTTAAAGATTTATGTAACATACATGGTCCCGAGATCAACACCTCTAAAACGAAATTCCTGATGATCAATCCCCATAAGTCCTACAAGGGTAGACCAACTCTGGGCGATACTCCGCTGGAGAGAGCCACCACCTTCGAATATCTGGGAGTTACTCTAGTTGAAAGTATGTCATGGAAGCCCCGCGTGGCTAAACCTACTCTGAAGCTCTTTCAAATAGCTGGGGCTTTGAGTAAAGAACAGAGATCATCCTACAGTAAACCAGTGGTGGCGCCTTTACAGATATACGAATTCTAAGCGGTGAGCACAGCCCTTTATAGTGCAGAGCTGTGGGGCTTCGATAGGATGGATGATCTCTCCAGAGTTGAGAATACATTTCTCAGGAGCATAGTACAACTTCCACAGAGTACCCTTCTCCACCCCTTAAGGCTTGACCTGGGTAGGAAAACGATTGCAGATAAGGCTAAGCTTCAACCATTGTTGTTTTGGCGAAGAATTTGGTCAACCCCTGAGTTAAGCTCCTATGCCAAGGCCCTAGATGAAGTTATCTCCTAAGATAAGCAGAATAAGCTAGGGTGGCTAAATAAAATAAAGCACCTATTAGCCAATATAGGGCTAGAGGATCATTGGGAAAATAGGGAGTCAGCCTCATTCCACACTAAAGATAAAATTAAATCACAGTACTGGGGCTGAATCGCCCAGCTAGCTGCTGCCAAGTCTAATGAGAGCTGGCTAAGTTCAGAGTTCACAGATTTAAAATATGTTCCCTTCCTTGAACCCTACTTAGACATTATCCAGTCTTCATTGGATAGAAAACTGTATATGCAGTTCAGGTTCAGTACGCTTCCCCTTAATGCACACACTAGTTCATGGCGCAATTCCTCAGTAATATCATGGCTCTGCCCTCTTTGTACTGCATCACCAGAAAAACCAGTGCAAGTTTTATTTGCCTGCCCTGCTTTCTCTCGCCCTAGAGCAAAGTGGCTCATACCCCTATGTAAACAGCTGGGGACGCGTGATCATGCTGAAGCTTTGCGCATACTTAGATCTGATCCTAGACAAGTGATTGCTTGTGCAGTCGCAAAGTTCCAGGGCCACATGTGGGGTATAAGGAGGAAGCAAACGCACATAGGAGATTGATAACTATGCACTTTATCTGTTTTAAACTAATCTAAAGTATCAGCTGTATAGTATTTTATGATTAACATATTCAGGTTTGAGCGGCTCGTATTCCAAAAGCCTCTTTGTAACATAGTGGTCCGGCCAGAAGTTCTTGTACCATGGAGGTTCGTGTGGCTTGGGGTGCACTTAATAGAGGGCTGTCCAGTATTTAAATACTGAACCAAGCTTTTACTTTTGGGTTTGTTGCTTAGGATATATTTTTATTATTTTGTTTTCTTTTCAACTTTTTGGATGGAATGAATTGTATATTGTCTTACCTTGAATTTGCTATGTATTTTAAGCTTTATTTAATCTCTTCCAATCCGAAGCATATGAGCTAAATTGTACATTGCACTTTTGTGGTCATATGACCGATTAAAGTTTGACTGATATGTACAGGCTGTTCGGAGCTGTAGCTCCATCTCAATGCCAAAAATGTGAACGATTTGTCTCAACATCCTGCTTGTACCCACAGATATTTTCAATAAACAGAAATAAAAAAATGTATGAACAGATCTCCAAGTAGCTGCCTTACAAGAAGAGCTATGGTAGCTGCCTTTCTCCATGTAGAATGTGCTTTAAGCCTACCAGGTAGCGATTACATAGCTATCTGGTATAAGAGAATAATAACGGCTAGGGCGTTCGACCTCGGACCTGGGGAACTGGGTTCGAGTCTCGGTAATGACGCTAAACATCCTGTGATTCTGGGCAAATCACTTAATCTCCCCGTGCCTAACAAAAATGAATGTGTGTCCTCATGTAACGTAACTGGTGCTATGTAAAGCGCTCTGATACCCGATTCGGTTGCGGGTCAAGTTCGCGCTATATAAAACTCTGCAAAAAAAATGCATGATGCAATCCATCTAGAAAACTATTGTTCAGACGAAGGCAAGCCTGTACGTGTTGGATCATAATTTATAAAAAGACGGTATAACTGTAGTATGTCCATAGTTTTGTCTAGATAAACGTTCAGGACACTTAACATCCAGAGAATGCAAGGACTTCTCTGCTGATGTTGCTGGATTAAGGAAAAAAAAGTCAGTAAGGAAATAATTTGGGTAATCTGGAAATAACCTTAGGGAGGATACTGGGGTGTGCCCCGATAACTATTATTATGGAATACTGTGTATGGTTCAGTGGTGCATAATGACTGAATCCCACTAATTCTACATGCAGAGGTAATAGCAACTAGGAAAGCTGCTTTCCATGTAAGATGTTGCAATGTAGCTTTGTGTATGGGTTGAAAGGGGATCCAATTAATTTAGAGAGGACTATTTTAAGTTCCCAAGGAGGAGAAATGGATTTAACAGGTGGAGAAACTTTAATACCGTCTAGAACATCTTTAACAACAGTTATTTTAAAGAAAGAAGCTTGTGATGGAGACTTCTCATGGCCAGTTATAGCCGCAAGATCAACTTTAAAAGAAGAAAACTGTAAACCAGACATTGCTAGATGAAAAAGAAATGGTATCATTACTTCTTCCTGACAGGAGAAAGGACTGTGGCTGTTCTGGATGCACAGTGGGCAAAATGTCTTCCACTTTAAAACGTATGACTTTCTTGTAAAAGGACGCTTGGATTCTTTTATAATGTTCATGCACTCTTGTGGAACACCTCAATGGCCATATTGCAGGAATTCAAGAGCCATGTCGTTAATTTCAGTGATAAATGGTTTGGGTGCAGAATCTGGCCCCAATCTCTTGTGTGGTTGCCGTTAAAGGTCATGAAGGTCCGTTAACCACCACTGACGAGGCCATTCCGGTGCAATCATTATCATCCTGGTTAAGATTGATAACATTTGGCCAGAAGTGTTCGAATGAGGGGAATTGCTAGAAATACGCAGATAAATTTCTTCACCAGTCTATCAAAAGAGAATTCCCCTTTGTTCCTGGTTGGTAATATCTGGAGGCATAGTCTTGGCATTTTTTGTTTTTTTATGTCGGCAAATATGTCTATTTGAGGATATCCTAAATCCTGGAAAATTTCTTCTACGATTTTGTTGTTTAGAATCCAGCCATGTTTTTCTTGGAATGTTCGACTGAGGGTGTCCGCTTCCATGTTTTGAGAACCTGGGACATGGACAGCTGTAATTTTCAAGTTTCTTGCAAGAAGTCATTTCCATATGATTTGCGATGCTAGGGAGAGATCTCTAATGCGTTCCTCCTTGCTTGTTCAGGTAGTACACTGTTGTTGTATTGTCCGTCTGAACAAGCAGAGAAGTCATTTTGATTGCCGGAAGAAAAGATTTCAAAGCCAGATAAACTGCTCTCAACTCTGGTAGGTCTTCTTTTTGTGTGACCATAGCCCCGGAGCCCTTAAATGGCCCAAGTGTCCTTCCCATCCTTGTAGAGATGCATCTGTGTCTAGACTGTGAGCTGGGAGACACTGATGGAATGAGGTTTACCAGATTATCCGATTTGGTCCACTATGGGAGTGATTGGACAGCAGATTCAGTTTTTTTATCCCAACTGATCGAGAACTGGTTCCACTTGTCAACCAGGCATTGCTGTAAAGGACTCATGTGGAATCTATCACGAGGAACTAGAAAAATGCAAGAAGGCCATCGATGCCAACAAAGATGAAATCTGCCGAGCTGTTGGGTGAAGGGTTTGCAATAGAACATGACACTTCAGTTGGATTGACAACAGTCTCTCCTCAGAAGGATATGCCTTTTCAGGCTGCATATCTATTATAGCTCCCAGATAATGAATGTTTTGAACTAGGGAGGATGTTGAATTTTTTAGATTTACATGAAAACCGATCTTGGGTAGAGCATGGAGAGCGGTTTGAAAATGGCTCAGTGTTTCTGCTGAGGATGTTCCTTTTATGATCCAGTCGTCTAAGTAAGGAAAGATGCATATTTTTTGGTTTTCTCAGATGTGCTGCAATGACAGCCATACATTTAGCAAATGTTCAGGGAGCTGACTTTAGTCCCAAAGGGAGGACTTTGCACTGAAAATGTCTTGAGCCTATTGTGAACAACTGCATTTTCTGGAGTAAAATGTTCATCCCTTCTGCACTAGATCTTATTGATAAGACAAGGTTTTGGTTAGAGGAAGAGCTGAGGGGAGGTGATTTGAAATGAACAGCAACCATTCATAACATTCAGAAACCATCTGTCTGTAGCTATCAGGAACCACTCTGAAAAATGTGTTCCAATACTTCCTCTCACCAGAGTGACTGACGGAACTGGGGGACGACTGGACTCATTGTTTGGTAGGCGTTTTTCACACTGCAGAGTGTTGATGATGGCCCTTTCCTCCTCTAGAGGTTCTGCGCAAGTGGTATGACTGTTTCTGCTAGTGTTTCTGGTGGGGTGTGGCCAGTGAGGGGTTTGAACCCTCTGGGATAGTAGCACCTGGCATAAGACCTATATCTCTTACTAAATATTTTTTTCTTTTCCAGGCCCACAGCTTTTAAAGTGCCCAACTCAGTCTTCATCCGTGAAATCTATTCATCTGCATGAGAACCGAACAGCGTTTTTCCGGAGAATGGCAGTTCAGTATTCTAGATTGTGCTTCTGGTTTTAGACCCATCTGTCCAAGTCATGAGGATCTCCTAGCACAAATACCATGGCAATAACAATGGGTAGATGCATCTAAAATGTCAGCAGCTGAACCAATGATCTACATTGATATCAGCATTCCTTTATTAATGACCTCCAGAAAGTCTTGCCTGTCTTCTTTAGGATTTTTATCCGTACATTGTTGTAGGGAGTCCCAAAGTGATCTATCATCTCTCACTAAAAGGGAATGGTCACTTGCTGTTTTCATCATAGAAGCAGAGGTTCCACACATTTTTCATCCTAGCGTCTATTGTTTTGCTCTCCTTATCTGGTAGTATGGCGGATGCTGGTGCTATGTGCAACTTTCTTGCTGCAACCAGAATTAACACATTTGGTGGTGGATCTGCCCTAAGAAAGAAAGGATCTTGGTCAGGAGGCTTATACTTTTTCAGGAGCATTGATGGAGCCATTCCTATATATGTAGGTGTCAGGAAAAATTGCATTGCAGGCTGCAGAAGAGGGAGGAGAGGTTTTGATAATGCTCTGATGTAGGGTCTCACAAGATGACAGATGCAGTGCGAGCTGGCATAGGAATGTTCAGCTTCGCTGCACCTCTTACAAGCAACTCATTAAAAGTTGTTAAGTCATCAATTGGAGAAACACTTAGTGGAGGTGTATTAGAGAATACGAGAATAATCTCGGATGGAAGATATTGAGATCGTAGTCATGAAGGGGATCGTGTTCTGCGCCACAATTGTGACCTTCTGGGATGGCTTGTACTAGTGGGATGACTGGCGCCTTGCTCTGGATCTTCTTGGAAGATATATGCCTGATCTAGAGCGATGACCAGGAGTCAAAAGTGTACTATGCTGTGGTCTTGTGAGGACAGGAGAGGTCGGAGGTATTCCAGGTGACAGACTAGGTGATGTTACTGAATCTGGAGAAAAATGTGGATCCCTGTGGTCAAACTATACAAGAAATCGCATTATCTGGTGTGTGACGTGATGGGAATATGTTTGGGAGTAATCAGAACCTGGAGTGGCAGGCCTCTCTGGTTGAGACTCCTATGACCATACAGAAGATCGATGCATAGATGGTGACAAAGATTTTGCTCTATATATTACCTTTGAAGGCTGCAATGGCTTTGACATCGAAGTTGGAGGTCTTGATATCGAAGAAAGTGGCTTCAGGTCCTTGATGTTGAAGGGGATGGTCTCGACATTGGCAGAGTTGGTGTCGATGAAGCCAGTCTCAACATCGATGGGGGAGAGTGTTCAACTGTGACCATCTGTGTTCTTTCACCAGAGTGTCTCAACGTCGTATCCGATAACAGCGAGCCAGGAGATGCGTCTGGTCTTTGACGTTATGGTCCTTGACGTCAAACAGGAGCGATGTCTCTTCCTCTGATGTCTCTTCTCCGTGGACCAGCATCTAGGGGAATGCTTGGAGCCGGAAGAAGCTCTAGTAATGGAACAACCTCCATGGCTTCTAGAAGATATGGGAGCATGTTCTTCCTTCCTTTGCTGCATTCCATGTAATCTGATTTTCTGTCGGTCTATCAAAGTTTTTCTGGAGAAGGGATGACCAGGAGTACGGGAATCAGGGACGTGATCTTCTAGAAGGCACGATACAGTGCCTGTGGGGTATGATTGTGCCTTCTTTTTTCCCCCCACAGGAAGGACACTTCACAAACAGTGAAAGGATTTTCAACAGAAAATATGATACAGTTTCTGGCCGAAAAAAAGGGTCAATCAGTCTTAAATGACAAAAGACGTTGAGTGAAAACTAAATATAAGGTTTGGAAAGATTATCAAAGGTTTTTTTTGCCAAAAAAGAAGAGCTCAGTTCCCCAGGATCCTGTTTCCAGGAGCCAGAAAAAATGAACTGACCTAACTGTTCCCTGTGACACTTGATGTGTTACAGGGTGTACTGTAAGGTTCTTAAAGGCACAGAGCCAATGTTCTATGGTTTGCACTGCAACCTATTGGCTAACCCAAGTATTATATTCCCTTTCTTTTTCCTTTAAAAAAAAAGAATGATTTGTGAAACATTTTCTATGGTCACCTTTTTATAGTGATGCATGTCCATGCAATTGGCTTCTTTTTAAAAATATAATTCAATAAAATCCGGCCATCTTAGCCTTTTTTAGACTGCAAACATACATAAAGTACTGTGGTACAAATTCTTGTTATACATATATGTATACTTTTCAAAAGTGCTCCAGGATCACTGTGCATGGTCAGGACTATTCAGTGCTTATGACTATTAATGCCCCCTTCACGCTGGAGGATGCTGAAGTGGCGACAACTAGCCTTAGTAGCAGCAAAGCCCTGGGGCGGGGGAGGCCTTCCCGTAGAGTATTATAAGGGAGTTCTGATATCCTAGCACTCAGACTGCTAGACGTGTACAACGCAACACTTGTTCAGGGACATCTTCCACTATCAATGCTGGATCTATAATAACTGTACACCATATAGGTCTCTATCATTATTACCAACAAGTTATAGTTAAAATCTTGGCTCAGTGGCTGCAGCCTTTGATGCCGTTGGTCCTTCTATAGCAATCCAGGTTTATACCATTAGAGAAATCAATTGCATTAAATCTGCCCACTTTAACAGACCTTTTGCATCGAGTAGACCAGAGCTTACCAGAGGCAGTGGTCTTGCTCAACATAGAAAACTAATTTGATGCACTGCAATGGCCATTAAAAGCAGAAGTTCTCAGCCACATGGGCCTGGGGAAACATTTCTTAATCTTAATGAACCCCTTATATACAGGGCGTTCGGATCGTGTGAAAGGCAATAACCAATTTTCAGAGGTGGTACCTATAGACAGAGGCATGCAGTAGTGATGCCCGCTGTCACCCCCGATTTTTGCTTTATCCATTGATCCTTTTGCTTGTGTACTGTGGACGTTCCATTCCCTTCGTCGCCTCTACATAATGGGGAGACCACTGCTAACATACCATCACACTGATGATACTGTGCCACATTTACAAAGCCCAGAGAACAATGTAGCCCATATTATAAGGTCATCAAATGTGGCAGCGACTCTGGTTTGCAAATAAATTGGGACAAATGTGAACTGCTCCCCCTCACAGACTGCACCAGTGTCTCATTGGGTGAATTACCTAGGCATTCATGAAACCAGGGATACAGGAGAGTTGCTGAAGCTGAACTTTGGGACACCTTTGCAGAACCTCAAACTGCAGACTGAAGGCTGGCTAAGGTTGCCTCTATTAAAGCTTGGAGGAATATTGCTGGTTATAATGTTAATATTGCTTAGTTTGTTTTATTTAATCAATAAAACAAGGAGTTTTTTCGTCAGCTTTGCCAGGTGCTCCTGAGACTGGTGTGGGGTGGGGTGGGTGTGTGTGTGTGTGTGGTGGTGGTTGGGCGGGGCGGAAACACAAGCATGCATTACATAGTAGGTTTTGATCCAGCCTATGGAAAAAGGAAGCTTGTCGGTATCAGACTTATCTTTACTATCTGGTTGTGCACGTGCATTATACAAAATATGATAGGAGTGCGTAGATGTCCCTTGCACATGATGAAGAAGCATTTTGTGGCTGAGCCTTACTCACTATACTCACCAATAGATGCCTGACTGTTCTTAGAGATGATCTAGATGTGATTGAGGTAACTGGTTGGGCCTTATGGGAGTTAATAAAGCAGACGGGATACGAGATAACTTATTTGCCATTATTAAAAATAACTTGTTACCTATCTATACTGGAGAAGAGAATTGAAAAGATGCTGAAAGGAATGGGCATGGATGCGTTGGGGGACTTGTTTCTCAGCTGATTCTCTAAGGACTTGGATAAATATAAAGACTGAACGGCACCACTGCAACGACAACAGCTGTAACACAGAATAAGACAGGCTATGTAAGGATAAGTTACTTACCTATAATCCTAGTTCTCTTCCAGGGAATCCTCAAAGTCACAAGCACTTAATATTCCCGCCTATGTGCGGGGAGCCTGGAGCACATATTAAATATATAAATGTATAGTATAAAAAAATTACGTAGTACTTTAACAGACATATTTATGCAGCCTATACTAAGGGCTAAAAATGCCCAATTTACATGGAGTTTCCTTTAAAATAAACCTCTTACCAGACTCAAGCATTTCTGTAAATCAGAAAAAGAGCATAAAGTGCAAAACACAGCCTTTATTGAAGAGAAAACTGCAAGGGAATACAAAGGCATGGTTAGCCAATAGGCTGCATTATAAGCATAACAAGTGAATACTTGCACCATGTGTTTTAAGCCCTCCAGGGCCTCCTGTATCCTATCATACTAAAAGGTGACAGTTAGGTCCGTTTATTTACGGTGACATGAACAGAACACAGACATGTATAAACTGCTGCATGCAAGATTTGTCCGGGGAGGTGGGCAGGTTGCTTATGACTTTCATGAGGATTCCCCTGGTAGAGAAATAGGATTACAGGTAAGTAACTTATCCTTCTCTTCCAGGGGATACTCATAAGCACTGAATAGAGTAGCAAGCCCAACCCACACCCCTGTGGACGAATCAAGAGCAAGCACAAGCAGCGGTCATCATCAAAATTTAAGGAGGCCTGCTCTACTTGGGTGTCTGGCTTAGTGTGTAGATTCAGACAGTAATACCTTGTGAAAGTATGCACCGCTCTCCAAGTAGCAGCTTTGCAGATTTCGGCGATGGGAACTTTCCTTAGTAGGGCTGCTGCTGCCGCCTTGCCCCTTGGAGAGTGGGCTCTGGGTCTGACAGGCAACTGTTTGTTGGCTAACTGGTAGATGAACTGGATACAAGAAACTATCCATCTAGAAATGGTCTGCTTAGAGGAAGCAATGCCTGTCCTCATAGGGCCATAGTTAACAGACAGTCAGATTGTCTGATGACTTTGGTCTTGTCTAAATAACATTTCAGTACTCTCTTAAGATCTAAAGAGTGTAACGCTCTTTCCGCTGGTGTAGAAGGATTGGGAAAGAATGTAGGGAGTGAAATGGTCTGACTAATGTGGGAATCGGACACTACCACGGGAAGAAAACTCTGGTGAGTTCTCATCACCACCCTATTAGCATGGAACACTGTGAAAGGTTCTTAGGCACAGAGAGACTGAATCTCGCTGACTCTGCGTGCCTAAGTAATAGTCACAAGAAAAGCAGCTTTCCAGGTAAGGCTTTGTTAGGATGCTTTATGTATAGGTTCGAAAGGGGGACCCATGAGTTTCAAAAGAACCATATTCAATTCCCAAGGAGGAGAGGGGGAACGGACAGGTGGGAACACCTTCAGTCCCTCTAAAAAATCCTTTACTACAGGCATTTAGAAGAATTACATTAGTGTAGGGGACTTCCTATATGCAGTAATCGCTGCAAGATGTACCCTAATGGGGATGAATTGTAGACCGGATTTTGCTAAAATGGAGGAGATAAGGTAATATTACCTCCTTCTGCCGCAGGATTGGATGGAAATCATTTTGAGCACACCACCTGTAAAATCTTTCACACTTAAAATCATAGGAATGCCTGGTTGATGGGCTTCTGGACTCCATAAGAATGTCCATGCATTCCTGCGAGAGGCCTAAGTGTCCATACTGGAAGAATTTAGGAGCCATGCTGTCAAGCTCAGCGAGGGAAGGTTGGGGTTTAAAATGTTCCCTACGAGCTTGTAAAGGAAATCCTGTCTGCATGGCAGCCTTCTGTGTAGTATGATTAGTGGAGGAGATCAGGGTACTACCACTGGCGGGACCATTCCGGGGTTCCCAGGATCATTCTGGTCCTGGCTCTGTACAGTTTGTTGAGACTGCTGGGATCTACAGAATGGGAGGAAACGCGTAAAGAAATGTCCCGGACCAGTGTATCAAAAGGACATTCCAATTTGTTCCCGGTCAATAGAACCTGGATTCTAAGTCTGGGTATTTTTTGTTGCTTTCGTCTGCAAACGGGTCTATTTGCGGATGCCACAATTCTCGAAAAATCTTGCACAACATAGTCGTACAGAATCCAGTAGTGCGTTTCGGCTAAGAGAATTCGCTTGCGGGCTCTGGACTCCTGGCACGTGAATCACTGAGATTGTCAACTTTCTCACTAGGAGACAGCTCCAGATGGCGTGCGCTTCCAGGGATAGAGGACGGGAGCGAGTGCCCGCTTGCTTGTTTAGATAGTGCATCCTGGTTGTGTTGTTCATTTGTACCAGAAGAGCACTGGTTTTAATGGATGGATAAAAAAAAACAAGGACTTGAAGGCTAGATGGACAGCCCGCAGCTCCAGCATGTTGATATGGTATAGCGGCTCCCTGGCCGATCACAGGCACTGCGTCTGTAGGGAACCCTTGTAGGCACCCCAGACCTGGAGAGATGCATCTGTTCTGAGCATTTGCGTAGGAGTGTCCTGGTGAAAAAGGACACCGATTAGCAGATTTTGTCAGTAAGAGCACCACGGTAGCAATCTTTTTGCAACCTATGACAGAGTGAGCTTGCTGTCCCAATGGTCTGTGAATTGATTCCACTGATTCTCCAGATTCTAATGCAACGGTCTCATGCGCAGTCTGGCATTGGGAACAAGGAAGATACACAAAGCAATTGATCCCAGGAGAGACCCCATCTGTCTGGCCAATAGGTGTGGAGTGTGAAGGAGGTTGGCACACTTCTGAGCGATTGAGGATAGTCTCTCCTCCGAAGGACACACTTTTGCGCCCAGGGTCGCACCTAGATAGTATCGTTTTTGAGTTGGAATCTGGATTGATGTTGACATTGATCTGGAGACTTAAAGATTAAAGGGTCTCAATGCAGAGGTCAGTGTTTTTTCGTATGACCTGGAGAGAAACCTTTAACCAGCCAGTCGTCTAAGTATGGGTAGATGAATATGCTTTTCCTTCGTAAGGCTGCTGCTACAACGGCCATGCACTTCGAGAATGTGCAGGGAGCTGATTTCAGGTCAAAAGGTAGTACCTTGCACTGGTAATGCTTGAATGCCACTTTGAACCATAGGAACTTCTGATGCTTCCTGGCGATTGGGATGTAGAAGTAGGCATCCTGGAGATCGATGGAACACATCCAACCCCTCCTGATGGAGATCGGGGTATATCTGTTAGAGAGCAAGCATTACATATTATTCCTTGCATATGTATTTGTTTAGCAGACAAGTCCAGAATGGACCGGAATTCTACATTTGGGCCTTTTTTCCGTTCGAGGAAATACAGAGAGTATACTCCTACTCCCCTTTGAGAGAATGGAACCTCCTCTATTGCCTCCTTGCGAAGTAGAGTGGAGACTTCGTTCTGTAGCAGCATCTGCTGGTGGCAATAGGCTTTTGAAGGTGGAACAGCAGGAGGAGGTACTTGAAGCGAAGTGAGTACCCATTCTCTACAACATTTAAGACCCAGTTGTCGCTGGTTATGGTGCATCACTCGTTCAGATGTTTGGTGATCCTTCCCCCACCCCACAGGAGTGGGTAACAGCGACGTTGGAAGTGACAACTCATTGTTTGCCTGGTGTCTTCTCAGGAAGTAGGTGGTTGCCAATTAGCTCCTCGTCCACGCGCTCATCTGCAGGACTGGTAGTGAGATCTGTCTTGTTGGTTGTGTTGTTGACGTGGAACCCAGTGAGGGGTTTGAACAATCTGATGGTAGGGGCGCCTGTCATTAGGCCTGTACCTTCAACAAAATTCCATCTGTTTTTCCTAGGCCCACAGCCTTGGGTGTTTCTAATTCAGTTTTCATTTTTGCCATCTCGTCATCCGTGCGGGACCCAAACAATGAATTGCCAGTGAGAGGAAGGTTCAGGATGCGCTGCTGTGCCTCTGGCTTAAGGCCTGTAAGACAAAGCCATGATGAACGTCTGGCACATATCCCATGCGAATATCCGTGCGCAGCCAGGTCAGAGCCATCTGCCACCATACTAATTATGTGGTTAGCGACCAGACCTTCTCCTTGCAGGATCTCGTGGAAGTCCCGTCTGTCTTCCCTGAGTAGCTTTTCTGTAAATCTGGCCAGGGATTCCCATAGAGACCTATCATATTGTTCCACTAATGCTGCAGCACTAGACACCATCATAAATGATGCAGATGTTCCACACATTTTCCTACCCAAGGAATCCATTTGTTTACTGTCCTTGTCCTAAGGGACGGATGATAAAGCTGCAATGGAGTGAATCTTCTTGGCAGTGGCTAGAGTCTGGTGGAGGGTCGGTTCTCAGAAATAAAGGGTCTTGATCTGGAGCCTTAGGTTTCTTTAGAATTCTGGCTGGAGCCCCTCGAAGGGAGAATGGGGTAAGAAAAATTCCATTACTGGTTGGAGCAGACATGGGACCAAAGGAAGCAATGATCTAGAGGAAGACCTGTGATGCAAGGTCTCGAAAATGACCGATGGGGTTGTAGTGGGTGCTGGAATATCAATGTTCAGATTAGCAGCCCCTTTAACCAATACCTCATTAAATGTATTCAGGTCGTCCATCGGGAATACTCTCACTGGTGGAGTGTCTGTAAGTGTTGGCGAGTAATCCCGGTTTGAGGATTTTGTGGATGTAGACCATGTATGGGAGGATCTACGTGTGCGGTGGCATGATCTACACCTTCAGGCAGGTGTAGAGGATCTTGTTCTGGTCCTGCATCGAAATCTACTCCTTGTCCGTGACCTGGTTCTGCACAGAGGAGTGGTCTTCCTAGGTAACCTAGGGAGGCTGGTCTGCGCAAACAGGCCAGAGGAGTCTTTGGAGCTGACTTTGGAGACTGTGTCCACGGGGGAGACTGTGAAGGTGAATAGGTCAGTGAATATTTTGAATCCGGACTCTGTGGAACCGGCTAGTTTTGGACTCTTTCTAGACATCATGGAGGCAAATAGAAGCCTGAGGAGCCTCTGGTTGATGGAGAGATCTTTGTCCCAGTGTAGAAGAGTTGGAGGAAGCCCCTGAAGACACAGCTGAAGCTTGTCCCAGTGATACTTGTCTAGTAGACACGTGATGCAAAGTAGGCCTGTCGAGGCCGAAAGTTGACTCAACATCAAGCGACAAGATGCTGATGTCGACAGGGTATCGTGGACAAATCACAATGCTTAGCCAGTGAGTGAGGCCTCAACGTTGAACAGCACCTCGCTGCTGTCGACTGCCTAGGAGGTATTGGTCTCAAAATCGATTGGCATCTGGCTGCCACTGACAGATGTCTGCTCAACTTCAAGCAGCGCCTAGTGGCAGCCGACAGAGATGTCTGCCTAGATGTTGAGTGGCTCCCGTTTGCCGCCAATGGAGATCTGCCTCGACGTCGAGCGGCACATGGTTGCTGCCCGAGTTGTCTACCTTGATGTCAAACTGCACCGGATTACCGCTGACAGAGTTCCCGTCTCGACATCGAACAGCATCTATCTGTCGCCGGAGATTCTCGATTAAGTGTGCCTCAAAGTTGAACAGCGATGTGGCACCGAAGTCTTCGTCGCAGTGTGCTTCGACGTTGAATGCCGATGGACGGCTGACGACAGTTTGTCAGGTGTACCTGCCTCAACCGGTGAAGACCTGCCGTCGACAGGGACTTCTCCCTGGAAGTATGCGTGGACGTCGAGAGACGGTGGGACGACGATGTAACTTCCTTCGACGAAGTGACCTTTGACGGCGTGGGATAGTGTTTGGCAGTCGATGGAGACCTTTCAGGGGTAGAGTCTCTCAACGACGGTTGTCGCAGTTTCATCACCGATGGAGGTTTTGCAGGAGAAGAGTGCCTCGTGGTTGAGGGCACTTTCAACGTCAATCCAGATGCCCACTGGGAACAAATAGGTATTTTCCTACCTTTAGATACTGATCTTGTTCACCTTTTCTCTTGGCTGTCAGGAGAGAGTCTTGTGAAGAGCGGTAGTTT
Source organism: Calotriton arnoldi (assembly GCA_963921515.1). NCBI lineage: Eukaryota > Metazoa > Chordata > Amphibia > Caudata > Salamandridae > Calotriton > Calotriton arnoldi. The sequence continues at coordinate 1,775,581 of CAWUFW010001727.1, forward strand.
CCTTTGAGGAAGATGATAGAGGTCCTCCTGCTGACCCAGTTATTTCGCTCTCTTGAGGACCATGGAGACGAATTTTCTTTTCAAGAGAGCTTCTAGCAATGGGTGCTATAACTCAAGAAGAGGAGTGTCAGGTAGACATATGATACAAACTAAATGGGATTCAGCTTGTGACTTCTCTGTCACAGACAGGGCACTTGACAAAAAAATATATATAATTTCCTGTCAGAAAAGAATTTCTGTTTACTCTAGATGGAAAAGTGAAGCAAAGAAACCTATTTTTATAAACCATTTTTTTTTTTACAAAAAGTCAAAATGAGATAGCTCAGTGCTCCAGGATCCTCACTCACTAAAGGCGCTGGAAAGAAAACAGACCAGTCACCTTTGGGGCATGATGGGATACAGGAGGTCCTGGAGGTCTTAAAAACACAGTGCCAGTATACACTGGTTATGCTTTTGATGCACCCTATTAGCTAACAATGCCTTTGTATTCCCTTGCAGTTTTCTTTTCAATAAAGGCTGCGTTTTGCACTTTACGTTCTCTCTTTCTGATTTACAGAAATTCTTAAGTCTGGTACGAGGTTTATTAAAAGAAAACTCAATGTAAATTGGGCATTTTTTGCCTTTAATATAGGCTGCATAGATATATGTAAATATATATGGACTACGTACATTGTTTAGGATATATATATATATATATATATATATATATATATATATATATATGTGTAATATATATGTGTAATCTGTGCTCCAGGGTCCCCACAGCAGGCCGGAATATTCAGTGCTTAGGACTATTGATGAGGATCCCCCGGAGGAGACGCCGTCTACCCCATATTACCCCTGGCCACTCCGGTGGCACGGCATTTTGGAGAAGTCCATAAAGCAAATCCCTGTGAACTCAAATACTTTTTAATTAATGCCGTTGCCCCAAATAAAAGGGGAGGTGACCAGGAAAAACATTTGAGACAACTAGAGACTAGGTACATTCTTGACCTCGATACCAAGGCCCCGGGGGGTCTTAATGTGACGGAGGAGCTCTATACCTGTCTCTAGAAAGTTTTAAACTGAGTCCTTAGATGAATTTTCATATATATACTATACTTAACAGGAATTTCAATCAAACAGATAAATGAATTGATTTATATAATTTTCTCTGATCGTTTATATTCAACCGTTAAGAGACAATAACCGTATTTATGGAACACTTTTTTTATACATCTTTTTTTATATATCTTCTTTTAGACACGGTGTTAAGGGGTTTTAGCCAAGACAACCCTGTTAGTATAGCACTTTAATTGCACAAACATAAATAAAAAAAATAGAAAAATTGCTTTTTTCTCTTTTTTTAAAACACTAAGGTATCTTTGCACATTAAGTTATCCAAATGTAGGGTAAATTACAAAACATTCAGTTCGCATTGTGAACGTTATTAAAAACGAATGCCCATACAGAATGGGTAGTGAGACCCAATCTGGTACAACAAGGAGTAGCTTTAGCAGGTGACGATATTCCATACTGTGACAAGTAGTAGTAAATTCGAGAATAACAGACTTTACTGTACCTGTGTAATATATCAATTGAATTAATTTTTAGCATGGATGTTTTCTATCCAAAACATGCAATGATGAAATTATATATATATATATATTATATATATATATATATATATATATATATGACTAGATTTTAAGAATGCTTTTAATAAGTGTCGTTTATTGATGTATTTAGTTGCATGTATATATATATATATATATATATATATATATATATATGTTTATTTTTATATTTATATTGATATGCTCTATTTGCACAGTACTATGAGGTTCACAGCCATCTTGGTTTATAATCACAAGCATTATATCAAATTGCTGCTTCGCTTTGGGTATTTAAACCTGGATGTTAAATATGGTCATTTATGCGTTGATTTGCACAACTACATTTGGGCACCTGTCACTTTAATTAAAAAAAATTAAAAAAAGAAAAGCAAAAAAACAGGATATTGCATTGCAGGGTATTTAAGCCAATTGTATCCCGTGTTGCGTGTCATGTGATCAAGGCCCTTTGAGGTCGAAACGCGTCATGCTGAATGGTTTTACTGGAGTAAAATAAATATTTAAATCTGCACCTACTTTGTGGTCCGTGCTCCTGTTCCTGCTCTGTTTTGCAAGCCTGAGCCAAGGTTGGAGTTCTTTGGATATATATATATATATATATTCACTGAAAAACCATAGGTTTCAGATATGTTATAGTTAGAAATTAGCATTTAAAAAACCTTTGAAATTCACTGAAAAAACCATAGGTTTTAGGGACAGTTATAGTTACTTGGACATTGCACTCGTACAAAACCCGTGAAATTCCCCCGTTATAGTTAGTTCAGCTAACTATAACTCGCGCCCCCGCAATGCACTGCTGATGACGTCACATATTACATCACTCATGACATGGTCAGTGACATCACTGATGACATCACTGATGACATCTCACATGTGTGAGTAACTACATCAGCACAGCCCCGGGGAGGTGGTGGTCCCCGGGGCTTCGGGGGTCCAAAACGGACCCCCATTTTAATTTGTTAGTGCCCCGGGGAGGTGGCGGTCCCCGGGCGTGTGGGGGGCTCCGAGCCCCCCCCCCCCACACAGGAAAAAAAAAAAAAAAGAAGCCCCGGGAGGTGGTGGTCCTCGGGGCTGCGGGAGGGCTCAGAGCCCTCCCGCACCATTTTAAAAAGAAAGCCCCGGGGGGTGGCGGTCCCCGGGGCTTGGGGGGCCCTTAGAGGCCCCCCATACATAAAATAAACACCCCCCCAGCATGCCCCTGGGACTTGACCCACCCGGGGGCAAATTAACATCTAAGCGCGGGAGACCGCGCTTCGATTTTTTTTTTTTATCGGCAGGATCCGCGCACCCGGAGCGCATCCTGCCGATTTAAAAAAAAAAAAGATATGCTTTTTTCTGCCCAGGGGGTCCTTATGGGACCCCCTGAGCAGACCTAGGGGGTCAGGGTGTTCACCCCGAGACTTTCAGGGTAGGAGCGGACCGGAGCGCCCCACAAAGTTTGAAAATTTTGCGAAGATACGTCAACCGGCAAGAGAGTTATTTCAAATAGAATGTCGCGGATTTCCTATGGAAAATAGGTTCTAACTATAACTATCTACTGGCGACCGCCAGTAGATATATATATATATATATATATATATATATATATATATATATATATATATATATTGAAAAGCACCCAAGTCCATTACCTGCCATCATCTGGAGTCTATTGCCGTGAGGGGAACGGCCCTTGTCCGGTGTCTTTTGCCGTGAGGGGAACGGCCTTCATCGCCAGTAAACGCGCCGCGAGGGGAACGGCTGGAACCCCAAATTCCAAGCAGCCTCGCGCCGCCCTGACGCTGCACTTGCGCCCGGAGGCGCAATATAAGCTCCACCCACTCCCCGCAGCGCGGGACACTTGAAAAGCACCCAAGTCCATTACCTGCCATCATCTGGAGTCTATTGCCGTGAGGGGGAACGGCCCTTGTCCGGTGTCTTTTGCCGTGAGGGGAACGGCCTTCATCGCCAGTAAACGCGCCGCGAGGGGAACGGCTGGAACCCCAAATTCCAAGCAGCCTCGCGCCGCCCTGACGCTGCACTTGCGCCCGGAGGCGCAATATAAGCTCCACCCACTCCCCGCAGCGCGGGACACTTGAAAAGCACCCAAGTCCATTACCTGCCATCATCTGGAGTCTATTGCCGTGAGGGGGAACGGCCCTTGTCCGGTGTCTTTTGCTGTGAGGGGAACGGCCTTCATCGCCAGTAAACGCGCCGTGAGGGGAACGGCTGGAACCCCAAATTCCAAGCAGCCTCGCGTCGCCCTGACGCTGCACTCGCGCCCGGAGGCGCAAGATAAGCTCCGCCCACTCCCCGCAGCGCGGGACACTTGAAAAGCACCAAAGTCCATTACCTGCCATCATCTGGAGTCTATTGCCGTGAGGGGAACGGCCTTCATCGCCAGTAAACGCGCCGTGAGGGGGAACGGCTGGAACCCCAAATTCCAAGCAACCTCGCGCCGCCCTGACGCTGCACTCACGCCCGGAGGCACAATATAAGCTCCGCCTACTCCCCGCAGCGCGGGACGCGCCCGGGCCAAGGGCGGGCCTGTCTGCGCCCGTCAGAGCCTGAAAGAGACTGGGCTGGGCCACACCCTTTGGTCCTTCATGGTATAATTTCCTGCCGTCTATGGACTTGTGAAGGTAATCGGACCACAAGGTGAGTGCCCTAAGTGGGCAATTGGTCTTAATATTGCCAAAAGAAATCACCTCTTGACTGTGAGCTATCTCAGCAGTAAACACCATATTGTGCCCGACTTTGTCCCCCCCCACACTGTTTTCCCAGGTTGTATTTGCAAGTCATTGAAAATGGGGAAACGCACTCACATTGGGAAAAAACCAGTAGTTTCTCTTCAATCGCCGCCATGTCATCAGCCCACCTCGATTGATAAGATGCTCCAGAGGGCTGTAGGGGTGGTTACAAACGAAATTGAACTAACTGAAAGACGGCTGTCGATAACACCGGATCTAGCCCAACCCCTGTTTAACTCTGAATTGCAAAGTGTCCTGTTATCCAGTAACCCTGACCATTCTAGGGTCCAACCGAGTACACAAGCCCTAGTTCACGATGTCCCGACCTCGGACTTGTATACCGAAGATCCCCCTGCGGCTATTCGAAAGAAAGTGAATGCTAAGCCTGCTGTGAAAACCACAAGATCCCGGAAGAAGGGAATTAAGGATCCTGTAGAGAATGGGGGGCCAGAGAATGAGGGGCAGGGGGGGCATGTGAAAGAAGGTACAGATAAACCATTGTGGGTGTTAAATCTGGTAAAGGACCTTTATTCAGAAATAAGATAATTAAGGAGGAGCTGACCACCTTGACCTCTAGGGTAGACAAATTTACCTCTCTACTAGACGTCCATGTTAGTAAAGCAGACCACAGGGAGGCAGATCTATACCAGCTGACTAAATCTTTTGCCCATCTAGTCCACCCAAGAAAAGATCAGGTCCCAGAAGCTACCTGTAATACAACACCACAAGTGCAGAGCAACAGGGAAGTCTTGGTTTTACATTCAAACACACCTAGCAAACCAAGTGATACTATTGCCAGCTTAGAAAGCCAGGAGCCAAGACGGAGGTGGGAGGTGGGAAGGAAACAAAGACCCCCAGCAGAAGAACCCCAAGCTGAAGTAAACAGGCAACAATTGGGTGTGAAACATAGAATTAAAGAAGGTCAAGACCTCCGTACAGGGGCATTAGAAGGCAGCCCAATATTACCGTGTATTAACCTTCCCCCTGACTCTACACCATATGTCCTGATTTTAACCAACGTGCCAGAACTCAAAATGGGGCAAAGGGAATCACATCATGACTTAAAAAATAAATGTATTTTCTGGCTGTCTAAACAACTTCAATTCCCCCACAGGGATGCAAATGAGATTTTATTCACACGCAGGGTGGGGTGGGTAGGCCAAAGAGCCAAAGATATAGCTGGGGACACCATTGTGATACATTTTAGAAATCCACAGGTTGTTAGGATACTTTTAACCCGCACCCATCAAGGGTATGAAGGGGGCATCAGGCCCCTCCCATATGGGTACTTTTACCCTCCGAGACCGGCTCCTGACAATTTATGGACAGTCTTTGGGGCGGGGTCTAGATATCGGTATGAGCAAAATTTAAACATAGGGCAGGAGTATCCGAGCCCATTGTTTTTTAACCTCCCACTTGTAAATAGATTTGCTCCCCTGGAATCTGTAGACTGACTAAAACCAGTGCAGCCATTAGAACTAAAGAAAACCGAACAGGTAGACAGGAGGGTTGATGGAGCAGAAATAGTTTATAGTGAGGGATTGGAGAAGCCAACTTTGACTCATACCACATCAGGCTCACCACCATTGCTAGCGCAAACAACTATAGGCCACCAACAGCTGATCCAAGTATCTACACCCATTAATCCTGCCCATCTTGCTATCAGAAAGAGCCCTAAGTTGGCTGCAGTGGCTCACGGAAACTTAAATCAGTCACCAAGCAACAAGCCCAAGTTCCGCGCTTTATCTTGGAACATTGCGGGTCTCATTTCCAAACAGGAAACCCGGAGTGGGGATCCCTTATTGACGCAAATGACATCTGCATGTTCCAAGAAACATGGGCTAGAGAGGTCACTCATAGACCGGGCTATGTGACCTATTGCTTAACAGCCACCAGTGGGGGAAGGGGAAGACCCGCGGGAGGACTGTGCACCTGGGTTGCTGTGCACTTAGGATGCACTGCAAGGCAGGTTGATACAGCCTCACGTGATATACTCTGTGTCATCTTGAGTTTCCCCACTAAAATCAGAATAGATTTAATTAATGTTTATTCTCGCCCGGTTAGCTACGGCCAGGAGTCGGCTACTCTTGAGCAGCTGTCAACCTTCCTGTACACAATTCCTGACGGTATTCTGGTGGTCCTTGCTGGCGACTTTAATTGCCAGTATGAACCACTGAAGGACCTGATTGAGGGTGATATTGATGAGGAAGACCAGTACCGGTCTATTCCAGAATCAAATGCCCCACCAACGCGAGCCTGGACACCATTGGTACTTCAAATGAACACCCTCACATTAACACATTCCTTCAGGGCCTGTAATGGTCGTACCAAGTCTGATTCTCCAGCGAAACATACTTATAATAGACCAGGAAGCTCTTCCATACTAGACTACATCCTGATGGATACCAATTCCTGGCATTGGGTGATCGACTTCAAGGTCATACCTAGATATGATAGCGACCATAATGCCCTGTTATTAGAGATTCTATCGCCCTGTTCCAGGGATGTCCTTGATAAGCACCCTAATAGGCCAAGGCCAATTTTAGTTGGCTGCAGGAGGAGAGTAAGATGGGGGGCCCTCTGTAATTCGGAGGAAAAGTTGGCCTCCCTCTACCAAATCGCCATCCCACACCTTGAAGTTGCCAATCAACTTAGTATCGCAGCTCCTCTTAACACAGTTTTACCAGAAATTGGGAGTAACCACCAAAGCCTAGTAACTGACTTGGCAAATATTTTTTTCCCGGTTACAAAACATAAATTAAAGGTGTCTGTGGGCCACTCCTGGTACAATGGTGACTGTCGAAGGGCCAAGCAATCATTAATCCAAGCAATTATAGCTAAGGATAGACTAATGATAAAAGACAAGCGGATTGCTTATAAAACCACCATCAGTGCAGCCAAAAAACAGTGGGAAGGTGATAAATGGGAAAGTATGAGGGTTGCTCTATGCTCTAGGGATATGCGGACCTTCTGGAACCTAGTTAACACTGGCTCCAAAGAAGGTAAATCGGCAGTAGAGCCAAACCTTGGGGCAGAAATTTGGAAGACCCACTTTGAATTGCTCTATGCAAGGGGGGAGGAAGAAGCTGGACAAATTACGAACAAGTCCACCAACCTACAGCTACCATTCCCTAATGCCCCAGAAATCACCCTTACAGAGATAATGGATGCACTAAGCAGAGTAACCCCTGCAAAGGCGCCAGGTTTAGACAAGATCCCAGGCGACCTTTTCCGCAATGAACCCAGTATTTGGGCACCATATTTCTGGACCCTATTTAATGCCATTCTACAGGGAATGCCAATCCCGACTACCTGGCTGGGGGCGGAGATTATTCCTATTTATAAAAAGGGTTCACCACTCCTCCCCGCTTATTACCGCCCGATTAGTCTCCTAGATGTTACTCAAAAAATCTATGCACGAGTGCTATTGGACCGTCTAGAGAGCTGGATGGAGGAGTATTCCATACTCAGCCCCTACCAGGCAGGTTTAGAGCTAGGATGTCCACAATCGATCAGATTTTAAGGCTGCAACTCCCCTACTGGAAGACAGTGTCCTTGGGGGGAGGCAGCCTTTATCTGATCTTTGTGGACTTAAAATCAGCATTTGACCTGGTCCCTAGGGATAAACTCTGGTCTACTTTGATAAATATGGGGGTTCCCCCGTACCTTTGTCATCAGATGGAGCGGCTCCATGAATCTAACTATGCGCAAGTTAGATATGGGAAAAATGGTGAGCTTACTGATCCCATAGTCATAGAGGTGTAAGACAGGGGTGTGTATTGGCCCCTACCCTCTTCTGTCTATTTATTAATGACCTCGTGGAGCATCTGACCGCTGGGAGGGATGTAGACGCTCCCAAGTTGGCGAACCACAGGGTTCCAGCCCTGATGTTCGCCGATGATACCCTGCTATTATCCAAGTCCCCAATGGGGATTCAACGGGCCTTGGATATTTTCCATTCGTTCTGTAAAAGTAGGGGTTTGGAGATAAACTCCCTAAAGACTAAATATATGGTCTTTAATGCAGGTGACTCCACACGTTCAAATCCTCTTCTAGATGGGAAACCACTAGAGAAAGTCACAGTTTTTGACTACTTAGGACTTACACTCACCGACAAAATGGAGTGGAATGCGCAAATAAAGAAATCCAGCTTAAAACTGGCCCAAACATTGGGGGGGCTAGCTAAGATGTTCAAGAAATGTACCCATAAAATGGTTGGCCCGGTAATGAAAATGTATAAGGCGCAAGCAAGGGGGGCGGCCCTCTATGGGGCTGAAATCTGGGGCCATCGTTCATCGGATCCCCTCTCCAAGAATGAGAATTTCTTTATTAGGCAAATTCTGGGTCTCCCGAAAAGTACACCACTGACGCCACTCCGAATGGACCTTGGGGTCAGCCCAATAGCTGAGGAAGTCGCCCTTAGACCCCTCCTTCACTGGCGACGTCTTTGGAGTACCCCAGAGTTAGTGGCTTTTAAAGAAGAGATGACTGAGGTGTTAAATCTGCAGGGGGCAGGCAAAATCCCATGGTTAGCCTACATTAAAAACACTCTAGTTGCCATGAGGATGGGTAACCTATGGACTAATGCTGAGGCAACCTCCCTGACAACCCCCAGGAAGGTTCTTTCAAAGCTTTTCAGATAATATAAACTAAATCTGACCAAGGTAAATCCCACCTCTGGTATATTGACTACGCAATTTCTAGAGGTTAAAGACCAATACAGGTTAGAACCTGTTCTCGATGCTATCCAGCCCCCTAGCTAAAAACTTTACATACAATTCAGGCATGGTGTGTTACTACTCCGTGCCTTTACAAATAACTGGGGGTGTGCTTTGATCAAGGGCTGTCCGGTCTGTGATAATATTCCAGAGACGGACCAACATGTACTGTTTTTTTGTCCGGCATACAAAAAGATCAGGCGTCGTTGGCTACAACAGGTCTGCCGGAACCTCGGGACAAACCACTGTGTTGAGGCTTACAGGATATTAAAATACGATACCAGCCTCCCTATTGTGTATTCAGTCTCTCGATATTTATTTTGTATGTGGTGCGCACGTTTAGCTATACTAAAATCCAGCCTGGTTTAATTCAACCCTTTTCCAGCCTTTTATTGTTTTTATGTACTTTTTTAATAATTTTAACTTTTTAATGCATGTAAATTAAATAGTTATATGTATATTAATCTTTTTATCTGGAGTTTTCACTACTGTTATTGCATCTATCCCTGGGAAATTGAACTGTATGAAATGTGTCCCATTTTTTATCTGTGCTTTTATGGCCAGAAAGGCCGAAATAAAGATATTTTGAATTGATATATATATATATATATATATATATATATATATATATATATATATATATATATATATATGTGTGTAATCTGTGCTCCAGGGTCCCCACAGCAGGCCGGAATATTCAGTACTTATGACTATTGATGAGGATCCCCCGGAGGAGCCATCTACCCCATATTACCCCTGGCCACTCCAGAATTCTCCATACTCACTAAAATGAGACAGAGGAGGCGCAGGTAAGACTAACTATTTCATGTGTATGGGGAAGAGTTGGAAAGAGGAGGTCCAAGAGTATGGGGGCTAGACTGCTTGGGAGGCTGATTTGAGGTATTCAATAAGGATGTCTGCTAGACATACTGTTGTAAGCAGGTGAAGAATTCCATTTAATAAAAGACAAATTGAGTCACTTCAAATGGGTTCACCATCTACAATTCACACCAGGATATGACTAAATTCTCAGAGGAAAGCATTGTATAGTGCAAAAAAAGAAATTCGGGCCAAGAAATGCTTCTTTAATTCATATTGCATGGCTCTGCACCCAGTGTTTGAATTCTGGAGTGAGGTGTTTGAATTTATCTAAAATAGTTGAAATGGCAGTAGTTGCATTACAGTATTAGCCCTATTAGGCTACAATGAGAATATTTCCCTAACCAGTGTGTACATTTGCAGCCCTGGTCCTTGCTAAGAGGCGAGTGTCGATTCACTGTATGAACGCTAGTATGCCCAAACATGGAGACTGTCTTAAAGACATGGGGTATTTTAATGAACATATCTGAGTACATGGAAATTGCACATCTTAAAGGCACACCCAAAAGACTTTTGGGGCCATTATGATCCTTTTTGGCGCAAAAAGAAACAGACTCAGTTTTGTATATAATATATACCTATTGGTTTTAGTACTCAGTGGCCTCATTGCAATGCCTTGTTAAAACAATTTATGACACTATATTTAAGAGACTTTAACAAAGTGTGCTCTAGGACATTGGTAGTCACTTGTATGCCTTGTTGCATTTCGCGCGCATGTGCCAAGAACACATGATGCTAAGGTATTTAAAAAAATGTTTTAAAAATAAATAATTCCGCTTTTAATCAAGTCAAAAACTATTGACCTAGAACAGACCACTTGCATGTGGCTTTTGCGGATCTACGGGATGCCTTTGACCTAGTTCCTAGGCCTAAATTCCGGAAAGTCCTAAAAAAGAAGAGAGAAAAAAAAAAAAAATCAGGGGCGAATTTACAAACAAAAAAAAACATTGAAGTTAAGAAGAGTTTGACAAGGGTGTGACCTCGCGCCATCCTTGTTCGTACTTTCATCAATGGTTGCATTAACTTTATGATGAACTGTGTCAATGGCTCCCCTTTAATTACTGGTCATAAGGTCTTGGCTCTTATTTGTGGATGACACTTTTTCTAAAACTCCAATGGTCTTAGGACTCTTTTGGAAAGGTTTACTCTCATGTTCTCCATGGCTAAGAAATCAACACTGCTAAATCAAAATGTATTATGTTCAATCCCCAGTCTTTTAGGAGATTGATGAGCACAACTGATTATTTCTTAGAGAAAAATCAATTAATTTAATTACCTAGGATTTAGACTGTGATTCATATAGCTAGTCTCCCCAATTAGATAAAAGTGAGCTTCTCCTAAAATCCAGAGCTGCTACAATATTGAAGTTTGACAATCGCTCCACCATCTGCACCTTATCCCCTGCACTGGAAATATACAAGGCAAAAGCAGCTCGTTTAGCTCTTTGAGGAGCAGATTATGGGGACACCATTACACAAAAATGCTTTTAAAGATAGAAAATAACTTTGTTAAATCCCTTTTGCAGGTACCACCGAGTTCCTCCAACCTTTCGATTAAGGTTTGATTCTACCCTAAGACCTATTGACTTAGCCAACCTGAAACCACTTCTTTACTGCATACAAATCTGGTCAGTGAACGAGTTGAGCCCTTCTAGTGAAGCTTTGTGTGAGATTTTGAGTAGGCCAGTTACATCCAAAATAGCTTGGGTGGCCTATGTGAAAATGTATTTGCCTATATTGGGAATGGGTGGTTTTTGGAGGGCTGCACTTTGATTCTTGCTCTAATTCTAAATTATTAAAAATCAGATATTGGGGACTTGCTACATATTGGCAGTTGGTTAGCATCTCCCATGCCTGCTAGCCTTTCAAATCGTTCATCTTTCAAGCTTGATTTGTTGTATAAAGAAATTTTAAATTATATTAATCATTCAGCAACTCAGAGCATTATATATTAAATTGATGCTTAACATTCTCCCTTGGGCTTCTTTCACTGTAAATTGGTCTTCTACAAACTCAGGTCCTTCCGGTTGTCTGGTTTGCGATTATATGGCTGTATTGTGTTGGCTGCGAGTTGTCTATTTCAATGTTATTTGCTGTATTGATATGCTGCCGTGTTAACATGGACTACGGAGGGATTCCAGCCTGCTCAGAGAGAATAATGCAATTGTGTGAATCTATGGAAGCTCGAATGCTGGAGAAAAATAATTAACAAACCTGCAGACAAGTAAGCAACGTCTTGTATCAACAGGAAATTCACCACAGATGTTTGACTTGGCTGCTTGACTGTGAGGAATTGCACTCAATCTCTTCCTACCAAGAGATTGCAGATGTTGTATAGCCAACATGCTACTTGCGGCAGAACTCCCACTCATGCTCTTTTGAAAAATGCCTCCTTAGAAAGCCTTGATCAGTTTTTTGTTTTTGTTTAATTTCTGGTTCAGATTTGAATCCCACGATTAATGGCCTAGACCCACAGCTATTCAGACCACTGTTTGCAGCAACAGAACATGCTATTCAGGTCAGCAGTTTGAATCAGGATTAGTTTTCCCAAGGACCATGGAATAAAAACTACAGAGCCAATCTTATCAACTAAATCAGCTCAGATGCTGATATGGTAGAAAGATTCAGAGAGGATTAAAAACCAAAACCACCATCACCTCCTGATAGTCTCCAAATGAAAGCCCACTGTAGCATTTCCTAACCTCATTCACTATGAATGGGATTGCATCATTTGATGACAGATAACGATCTTGCCACCCCAGCCTCTATCAGAGCTGCATCCTCACAATGCTCAGGAAATACCTGGTTTGTCTCCTCCAAAGGAGAGAGCTTAATCTGCTGAGAATCCAAAACCGTTCACCCAAATGGCACTTTTAAGGAATCAGTAACATGTACTTCCCGTTCAAGCAGTATCGCAGGTAGCAAAGGTGGTCGCTATTCTCTTGAAGAGTGATCCATATACTTGCATCTGAAAAGTCGTTCAGAATCCAATATTCTAGGTCTAGTTGGGCACAGAGAACTGGATGGTGCAGATGAGTCGCCACTAATGTTGGTAGATCTCAAACTACACAGGAGAACCTTTAATTTGCAATTAGTTAACACTTTTTGAATCTAAGCCAGTGACTAGGTCTTTGTCTGGTTAGATAAAAAGGAAATAGACAATCATGGTCCAGAATGACCATGGATCCCCCTATTAAAGAAGTCTAAGGACTATAGAATCGCCATCTTGATTTTTTGTGCCAGGATGAATTTTGTTGAGGATTATCAGCTTTAAGACAGGACTCTGCTAGTTCACTCCAATTTATTTTGTTAGCAGAAATCAATAAGACTTTTAGAGTGAAGCTCCTCACTCCTGAGGGTATCTGGGCGCTGAGGTACAGGTGGTCTGATTCGAAAAGCCGGGTCTTGAGTTCTCTTCTGAATTCCGCCAGCGAGGGAGATGCTCATAGGTGGAAGGGCAGGTCGTTCCAGACTTTCGCAGCGCGGTAGAAGGCACAGCGTCCGCTGTGGCTGATGTGGGGGGGGGGCACAAGGGCCAGGAGGTGGAGCGCAGGTGTCTGGCGGGATGGTGGAAGTTCATGCGGTAGTTGATGTAGGCTGGTCTCTGGTAACGTAGAGCTAGGTAGGCATGTGGTAGGAGCTTTAACTGGCATCTCTTCTTCGTGTTAAATGATCTTAAGTATGCTCCCTTACTTTCATTTTTCAAATAAGCAACTACATATCCTTAAGTACGAACGTCCTGTTAAAGCAGCTTTATATTGATGGCCAAAGCCACAACAATGGTCTATTACAATATTCAGTTCTTTGTAAATACTGCACATGTGTGGCAATCTACAGAGGTTAAGGCTTACAAGCAAATTGAAAATCTCTAGATCCTGCTCCCAATCCAGTGTCTGTAACGAGTGGTGAGCCATAGAGTCATTGGTTGTGGAGCTGAATCAGAGGAGATGCTTATCGCACAGTGTGCTGCCTCCCCAGTTTATCTACCTTGAGAGACCTCTTTGTAAAGGTGGTTGCTGTGACAGGGTTCTCAGGGTATGGGAAACCAGGTACTTACCAGGAAAGGAGAGCACAGCCTCCAACACCGTCAGACTCCACACTCCTTTTGATGAATTCCACAACTGCAGTACTACAGGAATGGTGACAAGCAGAAACCTCTGGGGTAGTTTATGTAACGTTGGAAGCTCATGTAAGGCAACGACCGTCCATCTTTAGGGAAACAATGGAGAAACCCACAATGCCAGTCAATGGGGTACAACCAAGGACCACAGGGAGTTTGGAATCAGATAAGAGTTTCTGGCTTCGCCATGAAAGCGACTAACAGGGAAAGAGGGAGGCCTGGCAAGGTATTAAAGGAGACAGAAGCACTAGAAAATCTGATATAACCACCACCAGTTGGAGTACAGTCATGACCCAAAGTGGTGGGGCCAAGTGGGAAACAACCTACTGCCAAACAGGACAGCCTCTGGGTAGAATAAGCAAATTTCTCCAGGGACTCTAAATTGCCCCACACGAGGAAGGATGCAAGACAACCTCCTTTGGTTTTCCACTGGGTATTCTTACCCATCAGGAACTGTAGCTTATACTATGGTCATCAGGAATGCCACATTGGATTCTTATACACGTAAACTCTGGTCAATGGAGACTGTGAACCCAACAAGGAGAGAGCATCCAGGGGGGAAGATCAGAAGCATAGCACGACATAGAGGAATTTCCCACTGTGTGAAGAGAGGTGGAGCAGGTTCAAATCTGACTCGCTGTAATTTTTTAATGAGAAGTCATCTCACCACTTACATGAAAGAGCTTGAGAAGTGGATTCCTGTATTCAATGCATCACGGGGTCACCCCTAGCTTTACAGCCGTCCATTGTGTTGCAATGTTGTCAGCCTGAGGGGGCACCAGGATGATCTCTATGTACCTCACATATCACAACAATGCTGGAATAAGGTGGATTTTCTTTTTGCACGTTCTATTGACTTCACAAGAAAACAAGTTACTTACCTGTAACTTTGGTTCTCCAGTATTGGAAACTTTCATAGATTCCCATGCTTGTATCATTCCCCGTCGTCGGAATGGGAGTCCCCGGTATACATAAAATAGCAATAGAAACCATTACCAAAACAGAACCTAGGCCTAGGCCCATTCTTGTTTTGCAACCTATCCACCTCTTTTTGTAAAAGAGACCCAAACAAAATGAACCAATCAGATTAGCCTCACCCCATAGAACCCTCCTGAGAGAAGCTCAGAACCTCAGATTTTCGTAGCCGTTGTGTAACCACACCACTGGAGATGGAAGAGGCTGAGCAGTTCAGCCACTCGCCTAGCCGAAGTCAAGGCTAGCAGAAGAGCTACCTTCCAGGAGAGGAATTTCAACTCCGCCCGATGAATAGGTTCGAAGGGAGGCTTCATGAACTGGGCGAGAACCAAGTTAAGATGCCAAAGAGGAGGAGGAGGCTTGACTAGAGGGAAAACTCTGAAAAGGCCCTTGAGAAACTGTTTAATTATCCTTGCCGACTAGAGGGACGGCCCTGAAGATGTGCGTCTGAAGCGAGAGATGGCTGCAAGATGCACCTTAATGGAAGAGTGAGCCAGTCCCGATTTTGCCAATGAAAGAATATATGGAAGAACTTCATGCGGTTCCGACTTAAAAGGATGGACACCCACCCTTTTGCTGGCACCAAATGCAGAAACGCTTCCACTTCAACCTGTACGTTTTGTTGCTTCTTGGTGTTCTTGCCTGAGAGATAACCTCTCTACGTTCTGTTGAAAGGGTCAAACCAAGAAATTCTCGCTGCTCAGGAGCCATGCCGAAAGCTGCAGAGACTGCGGATCCGGATGCCAGACTTGGCCCTGGGACATTGACAGCAGCGAAGGAATCGGCTGCAACGGAAGTGGAAGGTCCAGGGAGAGAAGTTGCAGTTCTGTGAACCAAAACTGTCGGGGCCACGCAGGAGCAATCAGAATCATCTTGCAGGGTTCCGCTTTGAGCTTCCTGAGAAGTCTGGGGATCAGAGGAATGGGGGGAAAAGCGTAAACAAATGCGCCTGACCAGGCCATCGAAAGCGCATTCCCCAACGATCCCGGATGGTGAAGCCTGCTTGCGTAAAATCGGCATTTCTTCTTCTCCGGCGTGGCAAAGAGATCTATGGAAGGCCTGCCCCATCTAAGACCTTCTGTAGCGTGGAGTGGTCCAGTTCCCATTCGTGGCTGACCGACTTCAGTCTGCTCAGCGTGTCCGCTGCCTTGTTGAGAACACCTGGAAGGTGCTCCGCCTGGAGTGATACTTTTTGCTGGATTGCCCATTCCCAGATTGTCTGGGCTTCTTGTGACAACAGTCGAGATCTGGTGCCGCCTTCCTTGTTTATATAATGCATGGCCGTCGTATTGTCTGTACGTATTAGAACTGCAGACTGCTGTATTCGTGGAAGAAAAGCCTGCAAGGCCAGGCGAATCACTCTGAGCTCCAACAGATTGATATGTAGAAGACGATGCTGGGGTAGCCAACGTCCGCTTACATGAAGGTCTTGCAATACTGCTCCCCAGCGAGACGTCTGTAGTTATTATGTGAGGAGCAGGGGCGATCCTGAAGGAAAGACCCTGAGAAATGTTTTCCTTGCTCGTCCACCATGATGCGGCCTCCCTCATGGCCACGGTAACTGAGACCTTGTCGTCGAAGGATCCGTCGACTTGGCGCCACTGCAAGTCCAACTCCTCCTGGAGAGGACGCATCCGTAACCTGCAGTGAGGGATCAGAGGTATGAAGGAGGAAATGGACCCGAGGAGGGACTTGTAGAGGCGAACTGAAAGTGACTGTCTTTTTAACAGCCGAGAGGCCATGGCCATCAGCTTTTCTTGCCTCTCCAGGGTCGGAAAAGCTTTGTTGATGGACGTGTCCAGAATGGCTCCCAGAAATTTGGCTGTTCTGGATGGACAGAGAGATGACTTTTCTGTGTTGAGAGTTAGTCCGAGATTGTTGAACAGGCGTGTGCATGCTATGACCGATTCTTTTGCTGCGTGCTTGGTAGGAGCTTTGAGCAACCAGTCGTCCAGGTAAGAGAAGACTTGATGCTGTTGTTTTCGAAGAAAAGCTGCTACCGGAGCCAACACCTTTGTAAAGATCCGCGGAGCAGATCGGAGTCCAAACGGTAGAACCTTGAACTGAAAGTGGCTCTTGGCTACTGTGAAGCGAAGAAACCTCCTGTGAGCTGGATGTATAGGTACGTGAAAATAAGCGTCCTCTATATCCAATGTGGCCATGTAATCCCCTGAGTTGAGAAGACGAAGGATGTCCTGCAGAGAAACCATTCGAAATGATTGTTTGATGAGATAGGTGTTGAGCTCCCTCAGATCTAGAATAGGGCGCCACTTTTCTAAAGTCTTCCGGACCAGGAAGAACCGGGAATAGAAACCCTCTCCCCGCTGAGAGATAGGGACCGGTTCTATTGCTCCTTTGAGGAGCATTTGATGGACTTCCAATCGTAGAGGACGGAGATGTTTTGATACAGTGGCGCGAGGGGGCTTGGAAGGTGGTGCTTGGACAAACTCCAGAGTATGGCCACATTGAATGATCTTCAGCACCCAACGGTCCGATGTTATTTGTTTCCAGTTGTGGAGGTAATGTGAGATTCTGCCTCCCACTGATGTTACAGGAGGAGAAGGGACAGTAGTAAGAGCCAGCACGCCGCTATTGACGCTTCGAGGAGTCCCTCCCCTGGCGTCCTTGTCTTCCTCAGTTAGACGATCGAGAGAAAGAAGAGGATTGATTTTGCCGCTGGTTATAACTCGGCCGGTAAGATTGTGAATTCGATGCATACGAGGAATACCGTTGTTGTTGGTACCCTCCTCTATATGTGGCATTACTTCTCCCTCTGGCTCCACGGAAGGGGACCTTGCGGTACTGCAGAGTCCCTAAGGATTTTGCGGTCTCCGTGTCTTTTTTGATGTCCTGGAGCGCATCATCTATATGTTTCCCAAAGAGCGCTTCTCCATCAAAGGGAAGATCCAGGATCTTGTTCTGGACCTCCGGGCGGAACCGTGTAGCCCGCAGCCAGCCTTGACGCTGAAGGACTGCAGCGCCCGCCAGGGAGCGGAACGCAGTCGTTGCAATGTCGATTGCACAGTCAATCACTTCAGCCGATGTTACCTCTCCCTCTTGAAGAATTTTCTTAGCCTCCTTTTTCGCATATTCAGGCAATTGGTCCAGATATGGGGAAAGTTTGCACCACATCTGGCGATCATAGCGACCAAGTATCGCTAAGGCATTAGCGGCTCTGACCAACAGACTGGACATGGAAGAAAACCTCTTGCCCGCATTATCCAAGCGTCTGCCCTCTTTATCTGGAGGCGTTGTGAGAGGAGCTGATGGATTCCTCGACTTTCTTTGGGCAGCCTGAGAAATGACAGAGTCTGGCTTAGGCTGACTGACCAAGCAGGCCGGACTATCCTCTGGATCCTGATATTTTTTCTCAAGGTGAGGCAAAACTGGAATTATAGTAGCAGGATTCGTCATCACTTTCAGCCCCTCATCCCAGACGTGACCAACAATAGGAATCGAGCGAACCGTTTTCCTGTAAGGCTCCTTGAAGTCATAGAGGAAGCATTCAGACTGCTCCGCGTGCATGGGCAGCTCAAACCTCTTTGAGGCCCTCTCCATCAAATTATGGAAACCCCCTATGTCTGCAGGGGGGGAATCAACAGGTGCTGGTGCAGGAGAAGCCGGATCAGGAATGACAGTCATCCCACTCTGCGCCAGGATCCGGTATTGCGCCAGTGCCCTGGTACTCATCAGAGGTGTCATCGTGAACGAGAGACACAACAGGTGGTGCGTCTTGAGCCATAAGTATTGGTTGAGGTGTGGGCATTGGGGGATAGCAGGCTGAGCAGGAGGAACAGCCGTACCTGGTACCACCACTGGAATTGGAGGTTGCGTCGCAAAGCTCCGTCTATAGTCCACAAGCATAGATTGCAAGTCCGCTAGTAAGGAGGAAGGCATGGAGACCATCTCCTGCTGGTAGTCCTCTTGATAATCCGAGGAAGGATCATATTTGTTGCTCCTCTCCGTAATCCCCCCTCCGAGTCTGTGTCCTGACACTTGACGTGTAATTGAGAAGGGCTATTTGCATAGGAGAAAGGACCATCATCTTCTTCAGATCCCTATTCTTCCAGAAGGAGTGCCGGAGGTAGAGGAGTCACCCTCCTGGGGAATGTCAGGTCAGGCGTAATTTGGCGCTTTATAAGAGAAATAGTAATTTTTTCCACCGTCGACGACGATGTGAGAATCGTTGACGATGAAAGGGACGTTGTCGACGCAGCCGTCGTCGAGACCGTCGACACCCCAGCCGTCGTCGTCGACGTGGTAGCCGTCGTCACCATCGTCGTCGACATCCTGGTCGACGTTGTCGTTGTCAGCACCATCGACGACGACACAGGTACCACCGTCGTCGAAGTCGTCGACGCGGAAGTCTTCAATAGCCCCGGAGACTATGAATTCACCGTCGACGAGCCCGTCGACGGAGCCATAGATGAAAGAGAAGACTGGGACTGTACCTTTGATGCTTTCGCCGACGGAGTCGTTGACAGCGTCGTCGACGAGGGAGCTTTTTTCATTGATTTCACCTCAGAAGAGAGTGAGGAGGGCTTTTTGAAAGTCTTTGGAGTCGCCGGAGAAGGTGGAGGAACAAAGCTGGATTTCCTCTCAGACATCACTCCCTTAGACAGTCCTTCCCTCTTCTTTACACCTCAGTGAGGAGATTCAACAGGACTACGCCCTTCAGACCTATGAGAGGTCTTTTTTAAGGCCTTACCAGGACGTTCCTCAGAAGGTGAAGGGGAAACTCTACCCCTTTTTGCAGACCTTCTGGAAGATGTTGCAGAGGCGGTGTCGTCACCATCACTGGAAACTGGTTCTTTTCTTGACTTCAGCTCCTGGAGCCAGGTCAAAAGACGGCCTTCACGGTCTCGTAGAGTTTTTGTAGAAAAAGTGCGGCATATTCTACAGTCTGCTGCCTTGTGGTCCGGGTACAAACAGTAAATACAATCTTTATGCTTGTCCTCCACATACAACCTCTTCTTAGCACAAGTTGCACAGGCTTTAAAGAGGGCTTTCTTTTCTTTGTCAGACATTTTGACACGACGTCCAAGCAAGTTTTGAAGAAAAAGCTGTAGATTTAAGGATAATAGGAAAAAACTGAGCAAAGCTCAGTGGAGACTCCCTAGCTCTCTCTCAGGAGGGTTCTATGGGGTGAGGCTAATCTGATTGGTTGTTCATTTTTTTTTGGTCTCTTTTACAAAAAGAGGTGGATAGGTTGCAAAACAAGAATGGGCCTAGGCCTAGGTTCTGTTTTGGTAATGGTTTCTATTGCTATTTTATGTATACCGGGGACTCCCATTCCGACGACGGGGAATGATACAAGCATGGGAATCTATGAAAGTTCCAATACTGGAGTAATGTTAATTTCCCGGATTTACATGCGTATGGTTCAAAATGTAAAGAGACTCAATATGCAATGCTATGTCTCCTGAAGCAAGATGGTTTATTTCGGCCATGCAAACCTTCCTAGCATCACACAATTTGGGCCTTGCCAATGCAAAAGTTTGCAACATTTGCTGAGGCTCCAATTTGTTTACAGGAAATGCACGGACTCCATTTTAAAATGTACCACCCAGTAGTAATTTTAGAAAAGACTAGACTATGTTGGGAAATCCAGTTCCATCTATTATCCAGCACACAGATGGCACTGGTCACTTTATGAATTACTGCTTCTGAAGAATGCACTTTTTGGTGAAGATGTTGAGCTGCAAGTTCTATATCATGAGGAGCTATTGCTCCTGGATTCGTAGGGAATTTCAGTCACTGTAGTCTGATTTAATGGTTGTGACTGTTGTCGGCACCAACATTAACTTTGTCACGAGAACAACAGTCCCTAAAACCACGTCACTCATATTATAGCACCCATTACTTAATCTTAATCTTGCTGGGCACTCCTTTCTTAGTAAACAGAGTCAAGCAATCGTTTCAAAAGCAAGTAGGTCTTGCTCCTTTAGGGTAGACTTTCCTGCCACTGCACTGGGGATGCTCATGTGAAGTCTCAAACCTTGATGCATAGCCATTTTAAACCTTATTATGCACTAATCAGTCCTTTATAATTAGAAGCCACTGAGAGACCAAACAGTAAAGACCACCAACATGGCTTGGGAGAGCATGCACTACTGCTAGGATTGTCCCAGGAGGTGTGTTTGTGGGTATTGTTGGCCTCTGTGCACGACAATCATGCAAGTACTCAGAGGGCCCAGTAGGACATGGGAAGGGGCCAAGAGCTAGGCTCGTGGTCTTGAAGGGAGCATCTGGTGCGAGTACGACTACTGTCACCTCACCAGGCTGCTGAAGACTGACCGACTGTGGTG
This sequence comes from Calotriton arnoldi, assembly GCA_963921515.1. Lineage (NCBI taxonomy): Eukaryota > Metazoa > Chordata > Amphibia > Caudata > Salamandridae > Calotriton > Calotriton arnoldi. Next base: position 1,796,922 of record CAWUFW010001727.1, read on the forward strand.
GCAGCGACTGGCTATACCGGAATGACTGCCCATATTTACTGTGATCTGCACAGGGCACGTAGCTCACGTGCCAAACTGTCTGCGCGTCACCTACAATCAGGTCATTCGCTGCATTAAATGTTAATGGGCCTTAAGACAGGGGAATGTACTTGTGGAATCCACACATTGACGGGCAATTCAGAGTGGACGCCTTAATTGAGATTAAGTATCCTCTAAGGGCCAGTAGTAGGAAGGCAAAAGATCAGTTAAAGTGGATCAATAATGCAACTGAGTGGAGGCAGAAGATTAAGTTGAGTGCACATTGAGGGACTCTCCAGTCCTTAGGGCCCACCACCAGTTATCTTGTGGTGGAAGACATTTGGAACGTGGCGTAGGTTAGTTAGGGCTTACAAGGCTATCTGTGTATACATTTGCTGAAATCTGGCTGATGTAACCACCCGCCTCCCCTCCAGAAAAAAACACAGTGGCAAAAATTGATGAAAGCATTAGTGTACTTTAAACAAGCCCCTACTGCTAGAGTAGATACTTCTCATACATGTGAGTAAACATTAAAACACAAACATAGGTAACGTGACAATCACTTTAGAACTTGCTTACCTTTCTGCACTTTATAATATGATATGGGAACCTGCAGGCCCTGATTTGATGATTAGCATCATATGGACATTGAATCAGTTGTTCCTTATCATAGGAATCCACTGGGAAGAAACAGAAGGAAAGAAATAATGGAAAGAAGAAAAGCGGAACAGTAGTTTCACTGTTAATCTAATTCTTCAACAGACCCGCTTCTTCCCAAGCCTCCAGTCTCATTCGCCCTTTCACATTATCAGTGTTCAGGCCTGCTTACATTAACTACAAAACCATCATAATATATTGAGCTACCAATATCAAATAAATTACAATCAAAACCCACTAACTACATACAGCTGCTAAATCTCAATCTATGTACAATACATGGGGATTTGTTAGCTTAAAAGTGTACATCTTTAGTGCACACATGACCTTGATAATGGTCCAGTGATTTATTTTGGACCAGGTCTTTTATCAATGGTTATATTTAGACGCATAATCTGCGCAGAAAAGAGCAGTGTATAATGGTGACTTAGAAGTAGTGTTCACAGTAACAAGTTAATCAGTAACAGTGAATTGGATATGCACACTGGTCAATACAATCCCAAGATGTCAAGGCAAGTAGGTACAACTACATTGAAGATCAGATTGTGGAAGAAGGTTAATGAGATGACTGGTATTTAAAGGAGAAAGGCGGCAGTCGGTAAAAGGACAGTTTGCAATTCTTTAGCGAAGCCTCGTCTAAGAAACTAGTCTAGGGGATGCAAAGAGAGAAAGCCAACTTCATGTGATTTCAGCTACTCCATCACATAACAGTGCATCAAAATACTAAAGATACAAATTCAATGTGTGGTCAATCTTCTATTCAAACATGAACAAATCGATCATGATGTTGAGTGCAGGTATATGTATTACCACCGTTCACAAACGTTTAATGTTTTCTAATATGCTGTTAAAAAAAATCCATTCGTACAATAGTAATCTTGTATAGGTTCAACTTTAGGCTCTTCTTTCAGTTCAACTTGACGCCAATTTGTTTTCTTCTTCGAAAGCCGAACATTTGGTGGAACAGCAGTTTCCCTTGGTTTGGGTTTATCCTGGAAGTGAAAAGAAAAATATGAGAAAATAACCTCAGCTGCAAATCTCGAAGTTGCTGACCAAGCCAAACAGGATATCGGTCATTACTGTTTCTGCTATTACCTCTTCTACAATTATTACCGCAACACACCAATCAACTCACATTACATGTTTTTAAAATTCAAATTAACATCAATTTCTTTCATTTACTGAGAAATGTAGCCACAAATACCTAAATCCAATTACAATTATTTTAGTATTAAGTAAATTATTCGTTATTAAATTTGGCCATTGCAGCAGGCTACAAATGTCTTGCTTCTAAAAATGTACTTTTCACAAAAAGAAGTTTGCGAGTGAATGTATGCAGATGAAGTTATTTCAAAAGTGCTTTTGGGTCACAAACACGAACAGATCCACAGAGTTGTAACTATCCAAGATCCAACGCAGGAGAAAGAAGAATTTTGTTTAACAGTAGTTTTGAACAGTGAGGGCTTGATACAAGATGCGTCAAAACATTTCACAAATGACAGACTTTCACACATGAAAAAACAATGTACATCAAGTAATCACAAAGTGTTGAAAGTATAACAGAAATACAAATTTAGAGCACAAATCGAATATTAAATAAAGCACTTAAAAAAACATTGAAAGAAAATGAACGTTTCTTATGGTCATATGAAATTAACATTAAAACATCTCAGAAATTTTCTAAAGGAACAGACGGGTAAAATGGAATAAAGGTTAAAAAAAAAAAAAAAAAAAATCAATAAAAACCATTGAAATCTACAAGTTATGGTTACCTGAGCAAACAGTAACTCATCCTCAAAGAGCTGCTTAGGACCTCTGAAGAGGTCAAACATATATACACCTTTCTCAAATATACCCTTCGATGCGTATCAGACCCTACCGTAAAACAAACTTCTCCCCCAGGTGATCCCTATTAGTCGTGAACACTGAATTGTCCCTCCCAAGCAAGGAATACCAACATTTTTTTTCTCATTAAGGAAAGATGCTTTTTATATATAATTTGATTAAAAAAAGATAGACAAATATTCAAACAAAAAAAAAAAAAAAAAAAAAAAGGAGGTTACATGGACTTTATAGTTAGGAAACAGAATTTTAAAAAAAACTTAGAAATTCACTGAAAAAACCCAAGGTCATAGGGACGTTATAGTTAGGCTGAAATTTGACTCATACAAAACCAGAGAAATTCAGCAGTTATAGTTAGCTGAGCTAACTAGAACATACGTCCCGGCAATGCACTGCTTATGACCTCACATTTTATATCACTCATGACACGTCCCTGTAACCTTTGGTTTTTTTCCAGTGAATTTCTATGGCTTTAACTAGTAGTCGCGTTTGTAGAGTGATGGAGAAAGGGAGGGCGGGACCTCCAACCAGCTCTCACGAATCCCGTTGTGTCACACTTACT